>CM074720.1:314455436-315055436 GCA_037306005.1 Rhinophrynus dorsalis | reverse complement strand
AATGTCAGGTGATAATGTGATCAACCTACATTAGATTTTAGGGTATAGTTATTGAAGTATAGAATGAGGGGACCCCAAAATATTCCCAAGCTTGCACCTCCCCATCCCTAGTAGGTTTTTGTACCTTAATTTGATAAAGGTATTATAATAAAAGCACAAAATATTTATGTAAAATATAAAACTGTGCTCCTCACAACCTTTGCTTATTTAGCCTGAAAAAAACTACCTCACCTTAGAATAGTTGTCTTTTTCTTTTTTTTTTTTGGTTAAAGAGAATTAGGATATACAGAAATATGCATAAGGCATAGGCATAAGTATCATACAGTACAAATCCCTGAACAGAGAACAGGTAACCAAAACAATCACAGTTACTTCAGAAAAGGAGAACTTAGCCCAGTTGCTTTAGAGGTGGGTACAGCCAAGAGGTAACAAGATAGTGGTGGAACTGGGAAGCAAAAATTGCAGCCAGGACTGAGACCATTAAGGTGCTGTTCGACCTTGTAGAAGGGAAGTATTAACCATCTCATTGTCTGGATGAAATATAAATAAGGAATGGGTAGGGGAGATGAAGAAGGATAGGACAGGAGGGCTGTTAGTATAAAGAGGGGGTATATGCTAAGAACTGACAACTACCCAACTGCTTTTTATTGAGTTTGGGCCCATAGTCTTTCATGCAAGGGCAACTGGATTGCTAAGCAGTTATATTGCATTGTGGGAGTTAATTGAATGCCTGTTATCCATGTGTATGTATAGATGAGCAATACTTAATCCAGACACCCTAGATCTTCCTGAAGGTAAGTTTATCACTTTTCAACAAGAAAGTAAGTTTCTCCAGTGCATGGTCCATTAGACCCTTACATGACACCCACCCTACCTCTAAGGAACAGAAAGTGACCGTTCTCATCTGCGAAGGAATCTAGTACCTGGAAAGGTAAAGATCTATGCAGGAAAATTCCCACTCCCCTCTTTTTCTCGAGTGCAGAGACGAAATATTGATTTGGGGTGATGGTTTACCAGACAAGGATATATGATTTTCCTGTATGAAAACTAACTGTGCATTCAAACATTTGCAATTGTTAAAAAGTACACAGAATTTGTAGGGCACATCAAGCATTCAAGCCTTTAACATCCTTGGAGATGGACTTAAACATATATGTGGAGGCCACGATGGTTGGGTCAAGGAATAATAATATAGGTACTCATGATGGTTATACTCTGTGGTAAGCCAGAGAGAGACAACAGGGACACATGGATGTAAGTATGGGTTGTATTAATGGATGGGGAAGGGTGGTTGTTGGTAAGGAGAGAGGCAATGAAGGGAAATACAGGGTAGGTAAGAGGACTGGAAGGGCTGGTAAACAAAAATGTCAACAAGTAAATAATAGGGCGTGAGGCTGACCAGAGGTCAAAGTGGATCCTATCTAGGTACTTTAAACCACAATTATCTATTCCAACTGAGATCAAAGAGCAAGCCCCGCTGTCAAGTGCATCATGCTAATTAGTAAACTTTTGCGATTAGACTTAATTTGTATTCAAGTATCAGGAGAGGTTAAGCAGTGAAATCCCTTCCCACCCACTTCTATCGGGTCAATGGGGAAGGCTGAATGTAGGCAGCAGGGGGAGTGGCAGCTTTTGTTTTTGGTGCCTCTCTTTCAAGCCTAGTAAGAAAGGCTTAGAGGAAAAAAAAAAACCTCCATTGTACAGAACCATTCTTAGGGTGAATTCACCAGCCACCAATGTATGATGCTCGTAATAGTATGCCCTTTTTGTGCCGGGTAAACGTACAAAACAACTGCTCACTAAATAAAGTAGGTTCTAAATAAGACAGGACAGTGGGGGAAAACAGATGGTCCACTGCCAGGCAGAGTAGACAACCATGAGCTCTCTCAGCCGCCTCCACCAGAAAAGGGATATGAGGGAGAGTTTTATTTCCTTGCAGTGGTGTAAACAAAATAAAAGAAAATCTAACAAGTAATAACGATTAAGAGAAAAAAAAAAAAAGAAAAGAAAAATTGATTAGTACAAAGTGCAATCGCTCCATATATGGCTTCCCACTAGCTTAGGGAAGATATGTTAAATTAGGAGTAGGATGAAGTGATAAGATGCGTAAGATATGGAGAGTCCATCCTGAAAGCGGTCCTTGAATTGTCCTCTCTAGCTGTGAGATCTTGTAGTGCCAAAGGAAGAGTGACTCAAAGGAAGATATGTTGTGCATCCAAGTAAACTAGCAGGAAAGCCTAGGTCAAAGGCCAGTTAGATGAGGATCCTTGTTATGATTCTTGTCTTCTCTTCTTGGGAGTAGATCAGATCCACTTGTTCAGAATAGGGGGACCCAGCGACGGAGATTCTCTCTGGTAGATCAGAGGGTCTAGGAGTTTTAAGGAAGGAATATTTCCTACAGTGCCATTTGCTGGAAGTGATTTTGGTAGACTTTTGTCATGGTTACCAGGAATAAACCAGGAGTCAGTACGGTAAAGTAAAACAATCTTTTATTAGAAGAATACCAGTAATGCACATAAACAGAAAACACACAGAGGGTGATCAAAGAGGCACACACTGTATCAGAAATAGCAGTCCGCCATTAGATCCACCACACTGTCCGAGACTAGGCCTCAGCTCACTGGAGTTTCGAGGTATTTCGGAACGCCCAAAGGACTAGCAGTGACTCAGCCTGCAGTCAGTCTAGGAGTCTGATAGAGCCCCAGGTCTGCACTAGGATGGGTGTCTGTGGAGCGGGGACCAAAATACAGAGGAAACAGACAGAGCCCCCAATTCAGCACCAGAAATGATAGTCAGACAAGCCGGTTCATACACGGAGCGGGTAGTCAGCCAGAGCCACAGGTTTGCACCAGATAGGATTTCCACTGAAGCGTTGGTATGCTGGAAGCACAGTGGACAGAGCCCCAGGTCAACACAAGAGTGGGTAGTCAGACAAGCCAGGTCATACACGGAGCGTGTAGTCAGCCAGAGTCACAGGTTTGCACCAGAAAGGATGTCTAAGCCAAATCAGAAAGCACAAGGAGAATGGTCAGACAGAGCCACAGGTCAGCACCAGAATGGATGGACAGACAAGCCAGGTCATACACAGAGCCCAAGGGAAACAGAACTGTATTGTACAACAATGCAAGGGCAACTGAGTCAGGACTAAGTCAGCACTTTAAACCCCTCCTCAGGAAGTAGGTAGGAGGAGCAGCTCAGAGGGAGGAAGAAGGAAGGAGGAGGCTGCAGGAAGCAAACACATAAAACAGAGGCCTTCTGCATGCTTGAAGCCTTGCGCCTGCAGATGACGCTGAAACCAAGATAAGCTGTAACAACCTTGTGCTTCTGGCATCCTTTACAGTAAGTACTGTCATTTTACAGTATCTCACATAAGTACACCCCTCAATTTTTTGTAAATATTTTTATTTTATCTTTCATGTGACAACACTGAAGAAATGACACTCTGCTAGAATGTAAAGTAGTGAGTGTACAGCCTGTATAACAGTGTAAATTTGCTGTCCTCCTCAAAATAACTCAGCACACAGCCATTAATGTCTAAACCTTGGCAACAAAAGTGAGTACACCGCTAAGTGGAAATGTCCAAACTGGGCCCAAAGTGTCAATATTTTGTGTGACCACCATTATTTTCCAGCACTGCCTTAACCCTCTTGGGCAAGGAGTTCACCAGAGCTTCACAGGTTGCCACTGAAGTCCTCTTCCACTCCTCCATGACGACATCACGGAGCTGGTGGATGTTAGAGATCTTGCACTCCCCCACCTTCCGTTTGAGGATGCCCCACAGATGCACAATAGGGTTTAGGTCTGGAGACATGCTTGGCCAGTCCATCACCTTTACCCTCAGCTGCTTTAGCAAGGCAGTGGTTGCCTTGGAGGTGTGTTTGGGGTCGTTATCATGTTGGAATACTCCTCCGAAGGGATGGAATCCTGCTCTGCTTCAGTGTGTCACAATACATGTTGGCATTTATGGTTCCCTCAATGAACTGTAGCTCCCCAGTGCCGGCAGCACTCATGCAGGCTCAGACCATGACACTTCCACCACCATGCTTGACTGTAGGCAAGACACACTCGTCTTTGTACTCCTCACCTGGTTGCCAACACACACGCTTGACACCATATGAACCAAATAAGTTTATCTTGGTCTCATTGGACCACAGGACATGGTCCCAGTAATCCATGTCCTTAGTCTCCTTGTCTTCAGCAAATTGTTTGCAGGTTTTCTTCTGCATCATCTTTAGAAGAGGCTTCCTTCTGGGACGACAGCCATGCAGACCAATTTGATGCAGTGTACAGAGCACTGACAGGCTGACCCCCCACCCCTTCAACCCTATTTCCCAAAGACAACCTCTGGATATGACGCTGAGCACGTGCACTCAACTTCTTTGGTCGACCATGGCGAGGCCTGTTCTGAGTGGAACCTGTCCTGTGAAATCACTGTATGGTCTTGCCCACCGTGCTGCAGCTCAGTTTCAGGGTCCTGGCAATCTTCTTATAGCCTGGGCCATCTTTATGTAGAGCAACAATTCTTTTTTTCAGATCCTCAGAGAGTTCTTTGCCATGAGGTGCCATTTTGAACTTCCAGTGACCAGTATGAGAGAGTGTGAGAACGATAATACCAAATTTAACACACCTACTCCCCATTCACACTTGAGACCTTGTAACACGAGTCACATGACACTGGGGAGGGAAAATGGCTAACTGGGTCCAATTTGGACATTTCCACTTAGGGGTGTACTCACTTTTTTTTGCCAAGGTTTAGACATTAATGGCTGTGTGTTGAGTTATTTTGAGGGGGACAGCAAATTTACATATTAGGCTGTACACTCACTACATTACATTGTAGCAGAGTGTTATTTCTTCACTGTTGTCACATGAAAGATAAAATAAAAATATTTACAAAAATATGAGGGGTGTGAAATACTGTATATAAATGGGGTACCATTTTTCTCTGGGTGGAATTTTCATGGTTTTCAAAGTTATCAGTATATTTGGAGTGGAAGAAGGTACAAAAAGTCTTATTTTTCCTATATCACCACATTCTGTAAACATTTGTGAATACCAGCCTAGGGGTAGAAAGGCAAGTTATACCCCAAACTTGATGTTACTAGTTTCGAAAACAGTATGACTTTTCCACCTTTTCCTGTAATTGCTATGAACATATTCATGCAGGTAGGTAATATTCAAAAAAGAAAAGTATTAGGCAACCTCTCTCTATATATATAACAGCCCATACTAATGGGTTACCATTCTCCGCAGGCTGTTAGAGGGTACATAATACAAAAGGAAATCCTATGTCTTTCAAAGATTTTAGTAGGTTTTAAGTGGGAGAAAATAAAAAATAAACAACACCATTATCCTACATCTGCAAATTACCCCTTATTTGCTGCAACTAGTTACCATTTCCATTTTAGTAAGCCATACCTAAGATACTTCATGTCTTTATTTGTTACAACCAGTTTAGTACAGGTATGTCATATCAGAAAAGAAAACTAACATACTGTGGCAGTGTTTTGCCCCTATCACCCCCAACAGTATGCCAGTTCATACAACTGGGCTACTATTTTTCTCAGGCTGGAAGTCAGTACTGCATACAGTCGGAAATGCCATAGTTTTCAAAGATATGAGCTACTTTGAAGTAGGGGGAAAAAAACCCTATTTCTTGGGTCACCACCTGAAAATATCTGTGCATGCCAGTCAAGTATAGAAAAGCAAGATACCCATCATTTGATGAGGTGAGTTGACTAACTTGACCTTACGCTGGTGATTATTACAACCATTTTAGCGCAGGTATGTCATATCTGGCAAATTGTGGTAGGTGCAGTTTTGTGTCCCTGGCACCTCCAACATTATGTCAACCTATACTAATGGGGTACCATTTTACTCACACATTTTGGAGCTCCTTCTTTTCAATTCTGATTTCAACTGGAATGTCTTTAAAAAGGTACACATAACAGCTCATGTTGCTTCCCTGTTTTTCGTTTTGGGTAATTCAGTCAACTTCTCAGCCAAGGAAGGACAAATTCTATGGTAGAGTGAGCCTTAAAGGGATAGTAATATTTCAAAGTTACCTCTCCTTCTCTCTCCACTGATGTCAGCGTTATAGCTGACAGAGGGGGAATCCAGTCAGTGAGCAAGTGGCAGCTCTGCAGGAGTCCTGAGATCGCGTTATAGAAACAGAAATCCTTCACTAAAATGGTCTTCTGCATGTGCTTGGTTTGCAAGCACATGTAGAAGACCATTTTAGTGAAGGATTTCTGTTTCTATAACGAGATCTCAGCACTGCTGCAGAGCCGCCGCCGGTCCTGGGACCAGATCCCCCTGCTGTCAGCTAGAATGTTGACATCAGTGGAGAGAGAAGGAGAGGTAACTTTGAAAGTGGATATCTCTCAAACCATAAAGGTTTGAGAGATGCCTCTGGTATCGTTGAATTCAGAATTTTAAGGTCTACAACACAGGGGATAGTAATAATTAAGTATTACTATCCTTTTAACATCCAAATGGAAGCCCAAGCTGTATTATTCTAAGCTTGACTTATACAGTCTATTATCGTTCTAGCTACAGAAGATCCAAGCTGAAAGGTGCTCGGATGATTGCCTTGATTGAGGAAGCCCTTAACTGAAAGGAATTATAGAAGGCTTGCTTTTCAGCCATTCAGAAAAAAATCTTCCTGATTATGTAATAACATAGGTGTTAAATGTTATCGGCATAGCATACTGTTGACTGGAGTTTAGGAACAAGACCGGTTATTCTGAATTTCACCGAATAAATATACCAGATTCTCC
Source organism: Rhinophrynus dorsalis (assembly GCA_037306005.1). Lineage (NCBI taxonomy): Eukaryota > Metazoa > Chordata > Amphibia > Anura > Rhinophrynidae > Rhinophrynus > Rhinophrynus dorsalis. The sequence continues at coordinate 315,048,657 of CM074720.1, read as the reverse complement.
TTGGCTCTATAAAGTCAGTGGAAATAACACTTTACCTCCTAGTCAGATCTAGAATACATGGGTCATATTGATATAATTAGTAATAGAAGGCTAAGGAATTTTTCATTCAAACACATGGTAATGAAGATAGAGTGTCAACAGCTAAAGATGATACATTGCCTATATGCACAGGAAGAGACATGTACTTCAACAGAATGTACATAAAAAAGGTGCCTATGTAAGCTATAACAAAGAGACTTAAGAAAATGCACATGCACAACCCAAACAGGGGTTAATGCGAGATGAAAAGTAGCAATGTATGGACAAGCTGATACAGAAAATGACTGGTCATGCTGCAGCAGAATCAAGGGTAAAATGCACCAGAAAAGGAAGGTGTATTACCAAGATGAACATCATGAAGGGGGAGCATGAACAAGATGCAGCAGATAAAGTGCGCATGGCAAAAGATACACCATCCAAAGAAAGTGTTGCAAGACCAAGGTGCACTGGAAAAAAAGCATGGCAAGGATGCCCCAGGAAAGATAAACAGGAACTGGAGCACTGATCAGGATGCATGGCAAGGATACCCTGGAACTGGATGCATGGCAAGACTGCACTAGGGTGGGATGCATGGCAAGGCTGCACTAGGATGGGATGCATGGCAAGGCTGCACTAGGATGGGATGCATGGCAAGACTGCACTAGGATGGGATGCATGGCAAGACTGCACTAGGATGGGATGCATGGCAAGACTGCACTAGGATGGGATGCATGGCAAGACTGCACTAGGATGGGATGCATGGCAAGGCTGCACTAGGATGGGATGCATGGCAAGACTGCACTAGGATGGGATGCATGGCAATACTGCACTAGGATGGGATGCATGGCAAGGCTGCACTAGGATGGGATGCATGGCAAGGCTGCACTAGGATGGGATGCATGGCAAGGCTGCACTAGGATGGGATGCATGGCAAGACTGCACTAGGATGGGATGCATGGCAAGGCTGCACTAGGATGGGATGCATGGCAAGACTGCACTAGGATGGGATGCATGGCAAGGCTGCACTAGGATGGGATGCATTGCAAGACTGCACTAGGATGGGATGCATGGCAAGGCTGCACTAGGATGGGATGCATTGCAAGACTGCACTAGGATGGGATGCATTGCAAGGCTGCACTAGGATGGGATGCATGGCAAGGCTGCACTAGGATGGGATGCATTGCAAGACTGCACTAGGATGGGATGCATGGCAAGACTGCACTAGGATGGGATGCATGGCAAGGCTGCACTAGGATGGGATGCATTGCAAGACTGCACTAGGATGGGATGCATGGCAAGGCTGCACTAGGATTGGATGCATGGCAAGACTGCACTAGGATGGGATGCATGGCAAGGCTGCACTAGGATGGGATGCATGGCAAGACTGCACTAGGATGGGATGCATGGCAAGGCTGCACTAGGATGGGATGCATTGCAAGACTGCACTAGGATGGGATGCATGGCAAGACTGCACTAGGATGGGATGCATGGCAAGGCTGCACTAGGATGGGATGCATGGCAAGGCTGCACTAGGATGGGATGCATGGCAAGGCTGCACTAGGATGGGATGCATGGCAAGGCTGTCTCTGCAACAGTGACTAAAATTTGGTATGTGGAAAACTGAAAGGCTGCCACAGAAAAAGGAAAAAAACTCACAAGTGAAGAAATGAGAAACAGGCCCAGTCACAAAAACAAACAAAAAATAATAATAAAAAAAAACATATACTGAAAAAAAGATTCAGGCACTCAGGCAGGCATGCTGAACCCCCTAGGACAGCTTGTGTATTCTAGGAACATAGCTTGGTATCCGAGTCACTGTATGATGTGCAGAAAATGATGAATGCAATCTAAAAGAAACAAGGAATACCGGATATACATATAAATCCTGGCAGAAGAACCGCGCTGACAGGACTTTTCCACTGTGCAAATAGGTGCAAATGCACTGAATTTAAGTTCTGGCCCTTGATCTTGATTAAAAGCCCAAGGCAGGGCTGAAACTTTGATTCAATCAATTTGTACCTGTTTTCATCATGTAAAAGTCCTGTGAGTCCGATTCAAGGATTTGTATGTATAAATTTATTTTGTGAATATCACCCAGGTAATTGACATTTGGTTTGGAGAGTGCACAGACCTTGGAATGGTTGGTATCAGTATTTAAACACATGCTCAGGAGTGGAGGCTTTCTTTCTTTGATGTAGACTATCGTTTGTTTTCTTTTTTATTTCTACATGTACTACTCTCACCTTTTGGAAAAGGAGATGTTTATTGATAAAGTAAACTTTTTTGGATGTGAGGCTGTTAGAATTTTTAAGTACTGAGTGACTGTATAACCCAAATATAGACTAAAATAGCATGTTCTACATCTATTTCTATTTTTATAACTTCACACCTTGTGCTTTGAAGACAGAGGCCAGCAGGGGATCAGCACATACTTTTTTATATTTGTGATATCAAGTATGGTTGTCTTCTATTTTCTGTGGTGTGATATTGTATTATTGCTCAAGGCTGGTCCACAGACATGACTTTGGAATAGGACTGCTAAAATCCCCTTTATATTATGTTAGAAGGTATCCACAAGCCAGTTTATGTTTAGAAGGTGCACATTTTGCTAGAAAGAACTGTGTGTATAACACAAGAGGAACATTTACAGAAAAATGCCTGAAATATTATTTTGACTGAACACAGCAACAAAAGATTCAAAATATGCTTAGCACGGAGGGTGAATGGCCTAGCAGTGAATTGGTTAATGAGATTAGATTGTAATAACTTTTGAATGAAGCAACTCCCAGAAGTGGGTCCACCATTGTTTTGCAAAGTAGGAAAAAGTCCTATGATGTATATTATCACAATAAAATATTGATGTCAGTCGATGGTAAAAACAACCAAGGATCATATGCACAAAGTCAAAAGTAGAGCAATTAGGAGTAAACAAATGTGCCCTAAGGGACAAAGCAGATTTCAATGATTCCAAAGGCACTTTTAACTTCTTGAATGCTAGGGAGGTCTACAATACATTGTGAACTAATGCTATAAAGACCTATGGCTGAGACCCTAAATACGTTCTTTGCTTCAGTATATACAAAGGAAGCAGAAATGACAAGCTATGGGCAAACAGACAAAACCATGGAATTTCCTCCAACATCTACATGGCTTACTGAGGACAAGGTCCAAAAGAGACTGGAAAGGGTTATAGTGAATAAAGCGCCTGGACCGGACGGTATACACCCAAGGGTACTTAAGGAACTTAGTTCAGTAATAGCAAAACCATTATACTTAATATTTATTGATTCGCTTTCCTCAGGCATAGTGCCCTGTGATTGGAGGAAAGCTGATGTAGTTCCATTGTTTAAAAAGGGAGCAAGATCCAAACCAGGAAATTATAGACCTGTGAGCTTGACTTCCATAGTGGGTAAGATACTAGAAGGGTTATTAACTGATAGTATTCAGAACTATGTGAAGACAAACAATATCATTAGTAGGAATCAGCATGGTTTCATGAAGAACAGATCATGTCAGACTAATTTACTTGCATTTTATGAAAGAGTGAGTAGTAATTTGGACAGGGGAATTGCTGTTGATGTAGTATACTTGGATTTTGCAAAACCCTTTGACACAGTGCCTCACAACAGGTTACTGCATAAATTAAAAGGCTTCGGTTTGGGTGGTGGCATCTGTACATGGATTGAGAACTGGTTAAATGATAGATGGCAGAGAGTTGTTGTAAATGGAACTTTTTCAAATTGGTCTAGGGTTATAAGTGGGGTACCGCAGGGTTCAGTCCTGGGCCCAATGCTTTTTAATTTGTTTATTAATGATCTAGAAGTGGGAATTGAAAGTAGCATCTCAATCTTTGCTGATGACACTAAGCTATGTAAGGAAATACATACAGAGCTCAATGTTTTTTCCCTACAGAAGGATTTAGATAAACTAAGTGAATGGGCAGAAAAGTGGCAGATGTCATTTAATGTAGATAAATGTAAGGTTATGCATTTGGGTTGTAGAAACAAACTTGCTACATATACTCTAAATGGGAAACAACTTGGGAAATCCTCATTAGAGAAAGATTTAGGTGTACTGATAGACAATAGTCTTCACAGCAGTGTGCAGAGTCACTCAGCTGCTGCAAGAGCAAATAGAGTACTAGCCTGCATAAAAAGAGGTGTAGAAGCAAGGGATGCTAATATTATCCTACCTCTGTATAAATCCTTGGTTAGGCCTCATCTAGAATATGGAGTACAATTTTGGGCGCCTGTTCTAAAAAAAGACATTACTGAACTGGAAAAGGTGCAGAGACGTGCAACAAAACTGATAAAGGGATTGGAGGATCTGAGTTACAAAGAGAGACTAGCCAAACTGGGTTTGTTTACATTAGAAAAGAGACGTCTAAGGGGTGATATGATTACCATTTACAAATACATTCAAGGCCAATACAAAGAACTATCCAATGAATTATTTATGCAAAGAGCTGAGCTAAGAACAAGAGGTCATCCATTAAGACTTGAGGAAAGGCGCTTTCGACTAAAACACAGGCAGGGATTCTTTACAGTAAGTGCGGTAAGGCTATGGAATTCTTTGCCTCGGGATGCTGTGCTTGCAGATAATGTAACTGCATTCAAAAAAGCAATGGATGCCTATCTAGCACAGAACAATATTGACAGTTATGACAGATGGCTTCAAAGCAAATAGGATATTGAGCCGGGGAACTATTTGACACACTCACACACACACCTACATTGGAAATTGCTCCAGAGGGCTTTTTTGTTGCCTTCCTCTGGATCAACAGGGGTGTTATTGGCATGGGCTGGACTTGATGGACGCATGTCTTTTTTCAGCCTTATCTACTATGTTACTATGTAAAGACCTCATACATTCTAGGGGTTAATATGACCAATTTAAATCAAAGATAATTTGTATATCTTCCCTAGGCTGCAGCTGGTTTGCCCAGGAATTGATCTACTTTGTCTTTGTCAATACGGCCCTTGATTCTTTGTTTTTCTACACAAAACCATTGTGTACAGTTTATATTATGTTCATTACACATAATAAATGAATGACAAGCAAAAAAAGAAATCATGTACTTGGGTGAAGATACTTTTTATTTCTATAGGGCAATCATTCTAGAAATGAATCCCATTAGGACCAGATGGGTTAATAATAAAGTATAAATGTTATTCCAAAATATTTCCAAGTCCAATAAGCTTAACCCAGGGGGTACGAGACCTTTGGCTCTCTAGCTTTTGACTGCAACTCCCACAGCTGGACAGCCAAAGATTGTTGCACAGCCCTGGTGTAACATAATGCTATCTTTTCTTGGACATTGACAATTGCATTACATGATCCCCTTTTGCAAAGCATTGCGTACCCCTCTGGCACTCAAAGGCACTTAAGAACGCCAGAAATAAATGTACCTTAAGAATGCCAGAAATAAATGTACGAAAGAATGCCAGAAATAGATGTACCTTTGTTTCAAGTATATAATTTTCCTGTCTTAGCTGATTGAGATCCTGTTCATATTTTGCTTTAATTTCCTCAAATTTCTGCAGAAATTCTTCCTCTTTTTTGGAGTAATCTTCCCCGATAATTTTTGCATGCACATGTTCAGAGCTTAACTTCTGTTCTATGTTCTGCAATCTTAGAAGCATACTGAGGTCTACTTCACTGATTTTATTGGAGTGAGAAGAGTCATTTTCCAGGAAGATTCCGGACATACCAGTAAGTATGGAAGAATTATTCTGCAAATAACAGAGGAATACATTTAAAAGTAGTCATTGCTTTGTTAAAGAAAATGGATACTTAAAGGGATAGAAATGTCAGAGAAAAAAAAGTACTAACTATATGGTAGATACAATTAAAAGAGAGTACTTGCACTTATTTGTATCTCTCAAACTGTTATGGTTTGAGAGATATAGGAAAATAAAGTTCTCTGCTCCCTCCCCTTTCTTCTTGACGAGCAGCAGGTTTTTCCTTATGCTCACTGAAGACTGTCCCTCTCTGCGATCCATCTGGAAAGTCTTGTTGCTCTGAGGTGAGCAGTGTTACATCAGTAAAAGGGGCAGGAGGGGATACTTTATCATTCAATTACTCTAAAACTACAACTCTGTTAGTATTCAAATAACACTCTCCACAATCCAAAATACTATGAAGATTAATTGGAGCTGCATTTATTGTGAGACATTACTATACGTTTAATGCAGCTACTAGCCGCACAATATTTTATTTGCAACTTTTTAAAAGTGATCCGAATGCTAGAGGTCTCCAATGCATTGTGAGGCACTCTCTAGCATTCAAGTGATTATGACCCCCTCAAAGAGAATGTTCCCTTAGATTTGTTTTCCCCAGAACTTGTGCACTTTGCATAAATACATAAGGTATCTAGTGTGTTGCAGGCATGACAGCTAATACTGTCTAATTTGTATAAACTGACAGACAAATACAGTTAAATATTAGGGATGGGCTATAGTTCTCACATCAACACAGAAACAAGAGAAAAATGGCACTTTCCGTTTAGTTTATTTTTTTTGACTGGGATAGGGGGGACAGTTAGTTAATAAAAAAAAAATGAATAGAATTGAAAAAATAAAATAAAAAATTAGTATTTAATGTGACAGACAGGGACTCCCTTGACGTAAGCTGTGATTGGGGCAGATTGATACTTGACAAGGCAAGACATCACACACAATCAGTTCTATGGTGTACTTCTACTGTGTGTTTTTACTGTAATGTTCACCAAACACACAAGGGGTAACGGGAGAGTGAAAGGATTAGGACAGGGCAGGGACATGTGAGTAAAGTGGTAGTCCAAACACTGACTGCAGCCATGGTTGCTGAAGCATGTGCAATAAATAATGGTGATCCCTCACCTCTTTCTTAATGATTTCTTTATTTCTCTTTATAAAGATATTAGCTAGCAAGCAGCATAGCACCAGGCTTAAAAAACAAAAAAACAACTGAGATATATTTGTGTGTGTATGTGCTGTGCATGACTAGGGTTAGCCAAACACAAGCCCTAAAAAGAAATTGATTTGTAGGACTTAGACTTGGTAGAAACAAGCATTGGTGAAACATTGATTTGTAGGAATTTGGCTTGTTACAGGCACAAGCCCTGAGGAACCAGTGATTTATTGGACTCAATCTTGTTAGAGGCACAAGTCCTGAGAAACCAGTGATAGGTTGGACTCAGGCTTGTTAGAGGCACAAGCCATTAGGAACCAGTGATTTGTTGAAATCAGCTTGTTAGAAATAAGACCCCAAAATTGTTTTTTAAACAGGCATCTGGTTTTAAAGTACAAGGCCTGAGACAAAAAAATGCCCTACTGGCCTACTGCCAGCAGGAAATTTCTTTGGTGGCCACTGACAAATTCCATGGCAACATTACAGCATTTGTGACTGCTGTTCATGCTGCTGCTGTGTTATCTAAGTTGCTAGTAGGACAATTAGGCAGTGATATGAGACAGGTGATAATGGTCCCACTTGCCACTAGCTCCAGTAATATGCCTGAGGCAGTAGCAGCACCACAACTATCTCCCCACCAACACTTCAGGTATATCTGGAGAAAAGTTGATTTTCCTCCTGCAAAATCATGGGTGTGTTGTTAAAATATAAAACTTTTTTCCTTGAGAGCAGGAAGGAACTGTGCCTTTCATCAGCAAATGCAATGCGTACAGTGTGCGTAGGAAATGGGGAAGGGGAACAATGGACACATCTGCACTCACTTCAAACAACTGACACAACTGAAAGCAAACATCTTGTTGCTTAGGTCCGCAATGTCAAGTCATCCCCCCCAGAAACCAATGCTGCTGCTGGCACTATGCCCCTTGTCCGCTCAGATAAGGGCATGTGAATACTAGCAGACTTATAATAATGATGAATCCTTCCTGCTAACAGCTTCATGAATTCTGTGGGATGCAATCCCCCCAGATGCTTCTTGATTCCATACTCCACCACACTGCCATACGTGGTCAGTGCACCACACAGTGTGCAATGGATGGACAAGAACTGCCACATCCCCACATCTACAGAATCACTATCAGCTAGGTGGGAGAGGCAATGATGACAGAGGTGGTTCGTTGGAAGACATTGCTACATCTTCCAGTGCCCGGACCCTAGTGCAAGAATCTGATGGCGAGCCAGGTGGTTCTCTCCCCATTGAACTTTCAGCCACAGGCTGGGTTTCTCTATTCTTCTTCCTCTTAGATGTCCACCTGTATTCTTGGGGAGAGACAGGGGATACAGCAACAGCGGCTCCCAATTTCTTTTGTGAGGGTTTGGCTTTAACATTCTGCTTATAAATGTCATGTCTGTATTTCATGTGCTGATGCGCCAAGGTGTGGTCCCTCCTTTCCCCGTTTCACTGACTTGTCACAGATAGTGCACAGTGCAGAACTAGAACTAGGACCAGGATTATTGCTGGCATTGGCAAGTGGACCCTGTCCTAGTCCCGCATCACTACTGCTGGACCCCATTCCCACTGAGGCGACGGTAGTCTGTAGCACACTAGCCTACTCATCATCAGCCTGCTGATGCTGTGGAGACATATCAACATTTGGCCCTTGCAACTCAGAAGCAGCAGGAATTACAGCAGCAGCAAACTCAGCATTTTCACTGCTGGCAGTGGTAATGCACATCCCCATTTGCATATCTGTCTCTCATTCCTTTCCACTTTTAGCTTAAAAGGCCATCATTGTCACCTCCACCCCAGTTGCTCCAGCATCACCCTCATCACCACCACCACAAGTCCCTTTCTGTTGCTGCTCTATGAGAGTTGGACTGGTTGGCGATGACGACAAATTTGACAGAGGGTCCCTACTACTTGCCATCTCTTCTTGAGGTGAAGAAAGCAGACTGGCAGCACTAGCAGCAGTCACAGGAAGCGGATGTCAATAATGCTTGCCAGTTCTGTCTCCTTCAGCATAATGTCCCAGAGGTACAATGCCAGGAGGAAGGGGAAAATCACAGGGTCAGGGAGGAAGCTGTGGGCTGCTAGTCTGGCTACTTACTTCCCCTTCTACCTCTGATTATCGGAGGATTAACACTCAAGCTAGTTCCAGCAGCTGCTTCACCACCGCTACCACCCTCACCACTTTCTAGCTGCTGTGTGGTAGCAGTGGGACTGCTTGCAGATGACAAGTGTGACTTAGGGTCTCCTGCTGTCACACTTGCTCTCATCTCCTCCTCCTCCTCCTTCCGAGTATCACAAGGTACAGAAGCGGCAGTAGCAGCAGACACAGGCAGCTGACCTGTCTATCACGGTGCCCGTGATTGCTTACTTGTGCTGTCAGTCAGGTGTGTGTGCTCTCCATTGGCCACCTGTCTTTTGCCCGCCCAGGATTGCCTTTATAAACTGGGCTGAGGCACCCTTTGGTTGCCCTTTCGTGGTGTCTCTATGTCAGCAGTCACCTGCCTTGTATCTGTTCCCTGGGCCTGTTTCGCTTGCTACCAGTACCAGCGTTGCTACTGTAGCCAGTGCCTCTCCTGCATTATTCCTGCTCCGTTCCTGACCCGGTTGGTGGTGCTGTCGTTCCTGTTTCTGATCCCGTGCTGCTGTGTTCCTGTTCTGTTCCTGACCCGGTTGGTGCTATCGTTCCTGTGTGGTCCTGGCTTGTCTGCTGTCGCTGCTGCTGGTTATCCGTTTGGCTGCTGAAGTCACTATGGCGACATTCTGATCCCTGTACACTCCAATCTCACCGGTTGCTGATTTGCTTGTATAGAACCGGTTGGGCTTTCGCTTATCCAGTATGTGGTACTGGTTTACTCCACTCTCACCGGTTCTGATTTGCTTGTATAGAACCGGTTAGGCATTCGCTTATCCAGTACGCGGTACTGGTTTACTCCACTCTCACCAGTTGCTGATTTGCTTGAATAGAACTGGTTGGGCATTCGTTTATCCAGTAAGCGGTACTGGTTTACTCCACTCTCTCCGATTGCTGATTTGCTTGTATAGAACCGGCTGGGCATTCGCTTATCCAGTACGTGGTACTGGTTTTCTACTATCTCCCCGGTTGCTGATTTGCTTGTATAGAACCGGTTGGGCATTCGCTCATCCAGTACGTGGTACTGGTTTACTCCACTATCACCGGTTGCTGATTTGCTTGTTTAGAACCGGTTGGGCATTCGCTTATCCTGTAAGCGGTACTGGTTTACTTCCTTCTCACCGGTTGCTGATTTGCTTGTATAGAACTGGTTGGGCAATACGCTTATCCAGTACGCAGTACTGGTTTACTCCACTCTCACTGGTTGCTGATTTGCTTGTATAGAACCGTCTGGGCATTCGCTTATTCAGTATGCAGTACTGGTTTACTCCAATTCACCGGTAGCTACTTCCGCTTGTTTAGTACCGGTTGGGCATTTCGTTTATCCAGTACGCGGTACTGGTTTACTCCACCATGCACCGGCTGCTGATTCTGCTAGTTTAGAGCCGTGTGAGCGCTATTGTTGACCAGCATCAGTGCAGGTTTACTCCACCATCCACCGGCTGCTGATTCCGCTGTATAGAGCCGGTTTAGCACTTGTCTGTCCAGTACGCTTTGCTGGTTTACTCCTCATCCACCGGTTGCTAATCTGTTGTGTAGAACCGGGTGGGCTATACTGTTCTTCTATACATGGCACTGGGTTACTGTACATCCACCGCTTGTTGTTGTCTCCGTTGCTAACCGGTTGGGTCTCCTTGGTTGGGAGACTGGTTCGCTCCACTGTTCCATCTTATGCTGTTGCTCCATCTATGCAGCAATAGTGGAGCTGTTCCTCTGTCCACCTCCTGGCTGCCTTGCCCGGTATATTGGCAAGGCCAGTAAAGCCACAACCAGCTTGTTGTGTAAACCTCCAGGCTGCCTTGCCCGGTATATTGGCAAGGCCGGTAAAGCCACAATCTGTTCATCGTGTAAACCTCCAGGCTGCCTTGCCCGGTATATTGGCAAGGCTGGTAGAGCCACTATCAGTTCATCGTGTAAATCTCCAGGCTGCCTTGCCTGATATATTGGCAAGGCTGGTAGAGCCACATTCAGATTGTCGTGTAACCCTTTAGGCTGCCTTGCCCGGTATATTGGCAAGGGCGGTAGAGCCTCCCTTGTGTATCTAGCAATAACTACTGTTTGTACCCATTGTGTACATGTGATTTACATGTATGATTAGGACCCATGAGGGTTCCCATTAAACTTTTCAATAAAGTTTGATTTTTATCTTACTCTGTGTCTGAGAGTCAAAACAAACCGTGACACTGTCCTGCTCACACTACTACCCACTTCTTCATGCGCCTTTGCCGATGATTAAGCAATTTACCACCAGATACCAATGTACTATGTAGGGGGACTGGGCATCATTGGGCCTGGGGAAGCAGAGCTCCCAGACCCTTCCCATGCTGGTGGTGGTCACTTCCTCCTCCTCTGACTCTGGACACATCATGTTCCTTTCAGCTCCTTCTTTTCTTTTTAATCCAGGTGCTCATAGTGATACTCAGCGCTTTGAGTCCCACTGGGAGAAAAGCGCTATATAAATACTAGTCATTATTATTATTATTACTGTATGATACCATACACATTGTGATCCTCTGCTGCCTTTATTTAATTCACTGAATAGCAAGAAACTATCCTTGCACCCTATCTAGCTGCTTCGTTTTCTGTTTCACTTCCGGGAAACATTACATTTTTGGCGCAAAAATGTGAAGTACACATATTATACAGACGGGAAGTTTGTAGTCATTGAAAAACTTAGCAAAAACATTTTTGGTGTAGACGAAAAAGCAGAGCATTTTAAGAGGATTTTCAAGTGAAAAAGCGGACAACCATTAAGTTCTTGCAGAATTCCTCACGGGAACACAGTGTGACCTTTTTGTCCACCTCTACTAGATATCTCAAAAGCCTTTGTTTGAAGTAAAAAAATGGCTAACAAATAGTTAATGTTTTTTCAAAATAAAACCTTTCCACACTAAAATATACAAATGTGGTTTATGCAATAACTGGCTGTATTTTTTTTCCTTTTAAACTGTTAAATTACAATTACAATTACAAGGTGTACCAACGCACATTTCTGAATCTCAGCACCAGGCTTAATAGGTCTTCCTTTTCCATATATTTTAATTATAACATATTGTTGTTGATGCACAGATTAGGAATTTGGATTTTTCAACTACAAGTGAGGCTTGGAAATACTGGTCTAATAACCCTTTGAGTGTTGAGAGGTAATGTGTTGCACACATCTCTGACACTAAAAGAAAGACTCAGTAGATACAAGGGTATATGTAAAGTCAAAATTAGAGCAATTCTTGGATAAAACATCTGGATCAATTAGATATTCCCAATTATTCATTGTCAATTTTAACTCCTTGGAAGCTAGAGATGTAATGGCACCTATCAAATACATTAGATGCCTTTAAAAGGGGCCTGGATACTTATTTAAAAGAGCATAATATAGAGGGCTATGTACGTTAGTATTGGGATTAATATTTAGTTAGGGCTTGTTGATCCAGGGAGAAGTCTGATTGCCATTTGGAGTCAGATGCCTTCTTTTGGGTCAGCGATGGTAAACAGGAATAGGAAAAGGGTTGAACTGGATGGACGCAAGTCTTTTTTCAACCTAAATTACTATGTAACTATGTAACCTATCACGTTCAAGGGGTTATTTTTCACTCTACAGTTTTTCAGTTCAACAACTGCTTCACATTTGCCTTTATACCCCAATATGTCTACCTGCCTATTCTAATAAAAGAGCTGAACTTTACTCCTACCAACATACACACACAAAAGCAAAATTATACATGTGATATACTTTGTTGTGCTGTCTTTATTACAAAAGATAAAACAAGCAATTTGATAAGCATATTCCCTCCTCCAGGCAACAGAGTACATCACAGTGTGCTGTTCAGAAACATTGATCAATAAATAAAACCATGCTCTCTGTATAAATCTGAATGTATAATTCAGATTACCAAATTAAGAAATACAGCCACCTGTACCGTGGAAAGGGACTGGGCATCACCAAAATAGCATTTTGGTGCAAAAGGAAAAAGACCAGTTTAATTAGTAAATTCAAATACCATTAGTTGTTCTGTTCAATCAGGACACTTCCTATCTTTAGAGGCTCCAATGATGTCAAACTTAATGACAATCATTTGTAATACCACTCACTTTGCTAAGTAGCGTGCAATGATTGCATGGTTAAGGTGTTTTTACCCTACAACATTGCAATAATCAGCTTTTCCTGGAGAAACCCATTTACACATAGTGTATATTTCACTGATGAGACTGGTGGTATGACTATATTTATCTTCAATCAGTTACTCTTATGTATGATAGAATTTCTTGTAAGGAACTGTATAATTAGGTGGACAATTGCTCTCTTTCAAGTTATGTTAGTCTAATGATAGCTGCTATGTATAACTCTTTCCACCCCTTACCTGCATCCTTTTAACCCTTTACAGTGTGCCTGCCCAGCTCTCCTCTATGCTTTTATATCTGGCTTTTACATCAGCCTGTGATTATCAGTCTTGATCATCATGGGATAAACAGCGTGACTATTTCTTTAAAGGACCGGTACTGCAGTTGCCATGTGTGAGCACAAAGTGTATGAAATCCCATATGATAAAAGCCATCTTGTACATGTGTTGGTGATAGTGGGTATGTAACCATTTGCTTTCTAGTTTCTGGACTACAGCTGTCATCATCCACATCTGGTCAAGGGCAATTTGGGGATGATTGCAGCTGCAGTCCAACACCAGGCAAGACAGACAGGTTATGTGAGACATTTGGCATAGGGAGAGCATAGACAATAGGGGTTCAGAGTGACAGAGCCCACCTGGAAATATAGTAGGAATAAAGATATATAAATCAGGATGCACGGACACTAATTCTATCAAGATGTGTAGCAAACCATAAAATTAGGATAGGTGATCCATTATACAACCATAGCAGCAGAGTATAATAGGTGAAGATTATAAATCCACACTGATGTTCCGGTGGTGGCCTCATTTTTAGTCTGGTTGTCTTGATAAAAGGAGCAATCCTAAAATATGATGAGGATTTATAAAAAAAACATTCTTATTACTTTTTAAAGACTTGTCCTTAAGGCATAGCAAGTAGTGATAACGTCATGTCTGATTTATAAATGATTAAAGGCATTTTTATAAATATGGTATTATTATGCGGATTTTAAAGCCTGGAATGCTTAAGGACAGTATATCCCTTGCATTAAGATTCTGTCAATAATTCTGCAGCAAAATTGTCCAAAATAGCGACACATCTTTATAAATTTGCTGCACAAATTTTTACAGATGTCTTTACTCAGTTTGATAAAAAAAAAAAAAACACTACACTGCGTTCAGTACTCTTAACCGCTTAAAGGGATAGTATTACTTCAAAATTACTATCTCTCATATTGTAGCCCTTAATAAACTGAGTTAAATGACACCAGCGGCATCTCTCAAACCTTTATGGTTTAAGAGATAGTCACTTTCAAAGTTTCCTCTCCCCTGCTGTCAGCGTTCTGCTGCCAGCAGGAGAATCCGGTCTTTGAATCAAGCTGAGGCTCTTCAGCAGAGCCGATATCTCTTTATGGAAGGAAAAATGATTAATTGAAACAGTCTTCTACATGTGCATGGTAACCAAGCACACGTAGAAGACTGTTTCAGTGAATAATTTTTCCTTCCATAGCGAGATATCGGCTCTGTTTAAGAGCCTCCGCCTGTCCCAGGACCAGATTCCCCTGCTGGCAGCAGAACGCTGACAGCAGGGGAGAGGAAACTTTGAAAGCGGCTATCTCTTAAACCATAAAGGTTTGAGAGATGCCACTGGTATCATTTAACTCAGTTTATTAAGGGCTACAATATGAGAGACAGTAATTTTGAAGTAATACTATCCCTTTAAGGACCATCGCTCGCACACGCGGCCGGCACTTAACAACCACGGAGCATTTTTTTTTTTTTTTTAATTCCAATTCAGGGCTCCCAGAGCAGTGTGCAGCCGAGCGGGTAGCTCTGAATTCCATGAAGTGCCAGGACCGTCACTGGTCCTTATGTGCCGGAGAGCCGTGACAGTCCTGGCACGAAAATGGACATTAAGGGGCTAAACCAACTTCATTACGTTTATAAATATTGAACACTCTGTTACAGCCATTTTAATACCTATTTTCACTTAGCTACACTTTTTGTACATCTCTCCATATGTATTTTATATTTTAATAAATACATTTTAACTTTTTCTTGGACTGATCATCATCTATTAGTTACTGGACTAGTCAGACGATTTTAGAGTTTCCAGTTAATAAACTGATCTTGTGGCTCATAGTTTTCTGTTAAAATTTGCTAAATATCTTGTGAGAACAAAACAGGACTTCTCGCCCATCCCTAGTCAGCACTTTTAACTACAGCTTAGGCCCAAGCTTCGCTCTCAATCCTTTGCTCCCAAAAATCTAAATATACCACAGGCCGAACCAGGGGGGGTCCTGGCAAATAGTTTATATATATATATATATATATATATAAAAAACATTTAGCAAACAAATAGGTAAAAATACAAACATCAGTGATGTGACAATTATATCAAACTAACAGTGTGGGACAGCATTGCCTGTCTGTTGTTTTTTTGTTTGTTTTTTAAGCCTTTGAGAGGCAGAGGGATAGGTAACTCATTGCTTTGCAATGCATTGTGTACCCCTGTAGCACTGAAAGGGTGCAGTCTGTGTCCTGGTGAGTTTTGCGTCTGATCTCCTGCAGTTTCTGTGGTGCTGCGTGTGGTCTAGAAAGAGGGATACGGTGTTGCCTGTGGGGATACAGTCGTTTGATACAGTCGTTTAATAAATAGCAAGGTAATGAAGACTGTACCTTTTCCCAGTGCCATTTGCTGTTGATTATTTTTTTCATGCCAAGAGCTCTGCCATTTAGAATGTATAAGGCACATATGGTGCCATTTGGGGAGTAAGTTAGTAGTATAACAGACAGTCTTTGATAAATCTACACTAATTACCCTACTTAATCAATGTATTTAACAGTTGTTTGAATGTTTTAGCAAGAAAAACATGGGGCGTTGTCAATGTAAACCAACATTAAGTGTGGAGCAGATTGCCAAGTTAACCTATTGTATGTTATACAAGCAATGTGTTTGGAGACGTCAATGGGTTAATACTCAAGAAGTTAACCCCAGAGGTAAATTTGCTTGCACATGCAGTACGTTGTAGGCTAGTATTGCTTTGCAATGCGTTGCATACCCCTCTGGCACTCAAGGGGTTAAACTATGTATTAGTGTGCCACATATGTGTGCTTTTAACTTATACTTCTTTTGTGTTTTACAGCAGGAAGACAGAAGAAAGAAGGGAAGATAGAAGAGAAGAAAGAAGGACAGAAGATAGGAAAGAAGAGGACCAGGAAGCTGAGGACTCCGCTGGACATCAGGAGTAATGGTAAGTGTTACTTGTAACCTGGTGTTTTTTTTTTACTTAGCCGGGTTAACCCTATGAATGCCGGCGGGGTAATTATACCCCACTGGCCCTCATAGGGTTAATTCTACTAATGTCTGACACATTTTTCATACTTTGGATTTATTGATATGGGGCTCTAAGCCCCATATCAATACATTCACTGAGGACTTACGTTTTTTTTTTTAACTTCAAGTTTCTGCATTGGCCTGTTTGAAGAGCCGATAAGGGACTCAAATTTATAAAAAAAAAAAAAAAAAAAAAAAAAAAAAAAATTAGGTCTTAACTTTCCTGTGATAACTTGAGTCCCTTATAGCCTTTTCATTACTAACGCAGCCATCTGAATTGCTATTTATGGTGTTTTCATCATTTTCAATGGATGAAAACACCTCTTAACTTTAACACACAATGGCTCTTTTTTTTGCCAGTATTTTTTCACAGCGCAGACATTTGAATAGCTTACTGTGTTGGAAAAAATGCCACCGGCAGAAAAAACAGCCGTCCCCAACATTTGGATCGAGGCCTATATTAAAACAAGACATACATAAATATAACCTCATGTGGATGAGTTTTTTCTTTCATAAAATATGAACCATCTTCTTGATACTTAAAATGTGTGCTCGCTATATTTCAGCATTACTGTTCCTTAGTATTACTTACTTTTTGATATGTGCTGATTTTTAGGTTATCAAACTCCCTCTGTGGTGTACTCCCTTGATATTCTAGTGAAGTATTATCTGTCCTGTTAGCTTTTGGAATAGTTGACTTGTTTTCTGCAAATCTTATGGTCTTGGTAGACGATAGAGAGCCTGAATTATATAAAAAAAAGCATATTGAAACTGGCAGATATAAATATCAGTTTGTTCAAATTTATATTCTTTGGTTCTAATGTATTAATGCAGTACTTCTCAGACAATCCCCCATGCAAACAAACAGGTCAGATTTTCAAGATTTCCCTGCTTAAATCACAGGTGAGTAATCAGTGGTTTCAGTCATTGTGACTATGCTGCCTGTACTTAAAGGGCATATCCCAAAAAACATGACCTGTTGCTGTGCCTCAGGAGCTACAAATCACTATATTAAAGAACAGAGGCGCAACTCTGGGCAAACCAGCTTCACCATTGGGACAAAAGGGGATTTTTGTGCAATTACTGATAAATCATTTTCCCTTAAAACATGGGAGTGATGAGGAAAAGTACAGTGAGGGAAAAATTATTTGATCCCCTGCTGATCTTGTACGTTGTCCACTGACAAAGAAATGATCAGTCTATAATTTTAATGGTAGGTTTATTTGAACAGTGAGAGACAGAATAACAACAACAAAAATCCAGAAAAAACACATGTTAAAAAAGTTATACATTGATTTGCATTTTACTGAGTGAAATAAGTATTTGACCCCTTTGCAAAACAGGACTTAGTACTTAGTGGCAAAACCCTTGTTGGCAATCACAGACGTCAGATGTTTCTTGTAGTGGGCCACCAGGTTTGCACACATCTCAGGAGGGATTTTTTCCTACTCTTCTTTGCAGATCCTTTCCAAGTCATTAAGGTTTCGAGGCTGACATTTAGCAACTCAAACCTTCACCTCCCTCCACAGATTTTCTATGGGATTAAGGTCTGGAGACTAGCTAGGCCACTCCAGGACCTTAATGTGCTTCTTCTTGAGCCACTCCTTTGTTGCCTTGGCCGTGTTTTGGGTCATTGTCGTGCTGGAATACCCATCCACGACCCATTTTCAATACCCTGGCTGAGGGAAGGAGGTTCTCACCCAAGATTTGACGGTACATGGCCCCGTCCATTTGATGCGGTGAAGTTGTCCTGTCCACTTAGAAGAAAAACACCCCCAAAGCATAATGTTTCTACCTCCATGTTTGACAGTGGGGTCATAGACAGTATTCCTCCTCCTCCAAACACGGCGAGTTGAGCTGATGCCAAAGAGTTTGATTTGGTGTCATCTGACCACAACACTTTCACCCAGTTCTCCTTTGAATCATTCATATGTTCACTGGCAAACTTCAGACGGGCCTGTACATGTGCTTTCTTGGACAGGGGGACCTTGTGGGTGCTGCAGAATTTCAGTCCTTCACGGCGTAGTGTGTTACCAATTGTTTTCTTGGGGACCATGGTCCCAGCTGCCTTGAGATCATTCACAGGATCCTTTCGTGTAGTTCTGAGCTGATTCCTCACTGTTCTCATGATCATTGAAACTCCACGAGGTGAGATCTTGCATGGAGCCCCAGACCGAGGGAGATTGACAGTTATTTTGTGTTTCATCCATTTGCGAATAATCGCACCAACTGTTGTCACCTTCTCACCAAGCTGCTTGGCGATGGTCTTGTAGCCCATTCCAGCCTTGTGTAGATCTACAGTCTTGTCCCTGACATCCTTGGACAGCTCTTTGGTCTTGGCCATGGTGGAGAGTTTGGAATCTTATTGATTGATTGCTTCTGTGGACAGGTATCTTTTATACAGGTAACAAGCGGAGATTAGAAGCACTCCCTTTAAGAGAGCGCTCTTAATCTCAGCTTGTTACCTGTATAAAAGACACCTGGGAGCCAGAAACCTTGCTGATTGATAGAGGGTCAAATACTTATTTCACTCAGTAAAATGCAAATCAATTTATAACTTTTTTGACATGTGTTTTTTATGGATTTTGTTGTTATTCTGTCTCTCACTGTTCAAATAAACTAACCATAAAAATTACAGACTGATCATTTCTCTGTCAGTGGGCAAACGTATAAAATACTTTTTTCCCTTACTGTATCCACAAGCCAGGAGAGCAGGGCACTTGTCTTAACCCCTTACCGACCCATGACATACATGTACGTCACAGAGTGGATGTCCCTAAAGGACCAAGGATGTATACATGTACGTCATGGAATTCAGGCCTCCCCACACGGCTGCACACTGCTCAGGGAGCCCTGAATCCAATCGCAAAAAAAAAAAAAAAAAAAAAAAAAAAAAAAAAAAAAAAAAAAAAAATGGTCCGTGGTCCTTAAGTGCCGGCCAGTCCTTAAAGGGTTAAAAGACTTGTAGAGGCGGAGACTCCCTCCCTGCTTCACATTATTGGCACCAGGCATGCTCAGTTTTAACATATAGCAAAGATGTGAGAAAACAAACAGCAGTGAAGAAAGAAATGGAATAGAAAGGGACACAGAGAACCCGAAAGGCTCCCCTGCTCAGACTTCAACAGCTGTTTTGTTTTTTTTTTTATTTCCAGGGAGGGAAGTCCTGTGTTCCAAATGGACTAAGAGAAAAGGATTTATTAGTAAGAACATAAAAATCCACTTGATAGTCTTAATTTTAAGGTTTCATTTCAAGTCCAGTTGTGCTGGAGTACAGAGGCAAACAACAAAACTTATGTTACTGTCCAAATTCTTATGGAGTGCTCTGGATCCTAACATATACCTACTGTGGCAAAATCTAATTCATCATTAACCCTCTGAGTGCCAGAGAGGTACGCAAGGCATTGCTATGGAATGCACTGCGTACCTCTGTGGCTCTCAAGGGGTTAATTACACTAATCCAGTGATTTTTAATGTTAATAAAATGAAGCATGCAACATTCACTGACTTTTCATCAGAGCTAATATTCTGACACGCAGAGCTTCTGTACCTTTTTGTTTTCCATCAGGAGGTGATTTCCCATTGGATTCCATTTGAAACATATGTGAATGTATTTTTCCAGTAAGATTAGAGTGTTTTAAAGATGTGCTGGTTTTTCCATATCCGGAGCTTTTAACATAAGAATAGTGTGAATTTTGAGATTTCTTAAGCAGTGATACAGGGCTCTTGTCCTTATTTGGTTTCTTGCTTTTCAAGGTTCCAAGGATATTATCTCCATTTTGATGCAAATACACTGCGGCCTACAAGAAAAATCACAATTATTTCCTATATGAAGTTAGCCATCTGAGAGTCAAGTACTGATCTTTGACATAGACAATTGATGAGGTAATTGGAACGTATATAATAATATAATATAATATAATATAATAATAATATGCATTCTTTAGCTTCAAAATGTCCTTAAAAATGAAATTAAACAAGCTTTAGAAGAATAATGTTCAAAACTTCCAATCTTTAAAATTATTTCTGTTTTCACTCGATTCTTCAACTCCATATCTACAACTATTACAAGTTTAGAAATTACTGTGGTGCATACTAGAGCCTTATACCAACTTAGCTTACATTCAAAAGCTTTCAATGTCACCTATATGTTAGATTAGCCATGTTTTATTTAAATCAATATTTTATGAGATTTTGAATTGTTAACTTATGCAAATTAGCTAGTACTGACGGTCATGCCAATCTGATGCTATCATTCCATACTGCTCTCCCCTCCTGCAGGCTGGTGCAATCTAATTTTCATAAACTGACCTATAAAATAAATCTACATATCTCAAACTTTTGTTTTTCAATACAAAAATGGCCAATATAATACATAGGTGATTTTCAAAAGAGCTTTCAATGTATCATGTTATAGCAACATTAAAGGAAAAGTAATCCACAAAATAGGAGGATTATGCACATTTAAAACACTATTGACTAGCATCTGTAACATCTGCAAAACACTGTATTTCATTCTGAGTCCCCAAAATCTATTCCTAAACCTGCTTTTCTAATGTATGCTTAGAAAGCAGTTTTCCGTATCTATACACTTCTATATCAGGGATGAGCAAAATATGGCCCATGGACGGATTTAATTGACCCTTTGGAATGGCTGGCTGTACACAAACAACAGTTCTGCTACACTAAGTAGGCACCCCCCAATGGACTAAGAAAAAATGATATATCTGTAAGTACAAAAATCCCCTTTTTGTTAGCATCATTGAGGGATGCAGGGACCATGGGGACATCCCAAAGAAGTCCCAAAAATAGAGGGAGGGAAAAATAATCTAATGAACAAAGCCTGCAAAATTTTGAAAAATCTTGAGATGCAAAAATATTAACTTTATAAAAGTTTGTTAACGTGTGAACCTATGACCATGTTGCTGCTTTGCAAAGATGGTCAACAGTACCTTGATTTTTCAAGAACCGAGATGTACTAATGGAACAAGTGGAACGGGCTGTAATCTGGAAAGGAGGTGGAACAGACTTTAGTCTGTAGGCTTGTCTTATGGTCTCTTTAAGCCATGAGACTGTGGTTGTCTTTGAAGCTGGTGTGCCCTTCTTTGGGCCTTCTGGAATGACAAATTATGTATCAGTTTTTTTGAAAGACTGAGTTACCTGAACATACTTGTGAAGACATCGAACCACATCTGATTGATGTGAAACTAAGAAATTACATTTGTTGAAAATCAGGTGTAGTTCTCAAAACAACTTTATCTTCATGGAAGATGAGCTGTGGTGAGTTGTACGATGGTATACTGACCTCTGAAACTCTTCTTGATGATACTGTGGCAATTAGGAAGATGTCTTATATGTCAAATCTCTTATGGTAGTGGCTCAAAAGGAGATCACTGGAAATCCCCAATTCTAGATTAAATTCCCACAGTGCAACAAGGGGCCTATATGGGGGGAGAATTCTATTCTTCCCTTGAATGAGTGTTTGAATCTAGGGGATGTTAGCCATCTTCTTTAGAAAAAGATCTCACAGAGCAGAGATTGGAACTTTGAGAGAATTCAATTTCAGACCTTTTTCAAGCCCAAGCTCTAAGACTGAAAAAAGACGAAACTGTAAAATATTCTATAGAATGTCCATTACAGAAGGAAAATAGGATTTTAGTCTTACCTGTTAAATCCTTTTCACTTAGTCCATACAGGTCACTGGTACCATGGGATGTGTAGTCCCCTTTAATAGGCAGGAACAATTATGCACATAATTTGCAAGGGGCGGAGCCTCCCCTCTTACTTAAGCCACCTTCTGGCCAGAGCCACCCATATTGATTTGAGACCCTAAACTGACCCCAGGTAAGCAAAAAGAAAGACTCCTGTGAGCATGCCCGAACGGTCTCCCACTGAATGCCACAGGAGAGCCAAGACTGGTCCCTTGACAGGGTGGGAGACCAGTGACCTGTATGGACTAAGTGAAAAGGATTTAACAGGTAAGACTAAAATCCTATTTTCACTGTCGTCCAATACAGGTCACTGGTACCATGGGATGTACAAACATTGAGCTGATCCAGAGGCGGGAAGTAAGGCAAGGACCAGGCGCAAGGCCCAAGTCACTAGAACTGTTAACCAGTTGATAACATAGCCCAAACTGTAAGTGTCAACGGACACCAACCAAGGGAACAATCCCTGAACTTAACACAGCACACGGAACACGAGCCAACCGGGCTCAACAGTAAGGAAGCACTAAGGATCACAGAGCGGAAGACCTACACAGGCAAGACTGCCTCCAGGACCTTCCTTCCAAAGCTGGCATCAGCCGATGCCAGTACATCAACTCGGTAGTGCTTAGAAAAAGTGTGCACAGAGGACCAAGTGGCCGCTCTGCACAGTTGATCAGCAGAAGCTTGATTCTTGTAGGCCCAGGAGGCCCCAATAGATCTGGTGGAATGGGCAGTCACCCTGAAGGGAACATGCTTATTCCTCAACTTATAGGCTTCACGGATGGTAGCCTTAATCCAAGAGGCAATGGTAACTTTGGAAGCCGGTCTTCCTGCCCTAGGCCCCTCAGGAATGACGAATAGAGCGTCAGACTTCCTGATAGATTCGGTGCGGTGAACATAAAACTTGAGGCAACGCACCACATCCAACAAATGGAGATCTCTTTCCTTGTCAGATGAAGGATTAGGGCAGAAAGAGGGAACCACAATCTCCTGATTGATGTGAAACTCAGACACAACCTTGGGTAAGAATTCCTTGGTAGTGCGAAGCACAGCCTTATCCTTGTGGAACACCAGGTAAGGAGGTTTACAAGACAATGCCTGTAACTCTGCCACCCGGCGTACTGATACAATAGCCAAAAGGAAGGCCATCTTCCAAGTCACAAGACGTAATGGAATGGAAGCCAAGGATTCAAACGGTGGTCGCTGAAGAACTCCCAGCACCAAATTGAGATCCCACTGGGGAGCAGGACTCTTGAAGGCAGGTCGAACATGAGTCACACCTTGGAAGAAGACTTTCACATCAGGAAGGATGGCAATCCGTTCCTGGAAAAACACAGACAAGGCAGAGGTCTGAACTTTGAGGGAACTCAGACTGAGCCCCTTGTCCACACCGTCCTGCAAGAAGGCCAGGACAGTGGGAAGATGGAAGTCAAGAGACAACTGCTTGACAGAGCACCATGTCACGAAAGTTGACCAAATGCGATGATAGATCTTGGAAGACACAGGCTTACGAGCACTGAGCATCGTCGACACCACAGAAGGAGAAAAGCCTTTCTTAGCTAGAATCGAGGATTCAACCGCCATGCCATCAAACGGAGAGAGTGAACATCCTCTTTCCACAGATACCCCTGAAGAAGCAGGTCCGGACGGGCTGGAAGTGGGATTGGATCCTTCACTGACATGGCCAACAATTCCGGAAACCAGGACTGGCGAGGCCAGTTTGGAGCAATCAGGATGACAGGACAACGTTCTCTCTTCAACTTCTGAATAACTCTGATCAATAGAGGAAGAGGGGGGAAGATGTAAGCCAGGGAGAAGTCCCAAGGGATCGACAAGGCATCCACCGCTAGAGCAAGGGAGTCCCTCAGACGGGAGCAGAACACCGGAACCTTCCTGTTGTGTCTGGTAGCCATCAGATCCACCACTGGCATCCCCCACCGTTGAGTGAGCAAGTGAAACACCTCTGGGTGAAGAGCCCATTCTCCGCTGTCGACGGTGTGACGACTGAGGAAGTCTGCCATGACGTTGTCCACGCCTGGAATATGAACTGCAGAGATGACAGGCACGTGATCTTCTGCCCAAGACAAAATATCCTTGACTTCCCACCAGGCGGAACCGCTTCTTGTGCCGCCTTGTCTGTTGATGTAAGCCACCGCCGTGGCGTTGTCGGACTCTACTCTGACTGGAAGACCGGTCAATTGAGACTCCCAGTGCCTCAGGGCCAGCCGGACAGCTCGAAGTTCCAGAACATTGATGGAGAGCATGGATTCCTCCAGACCCCATTTCCCCTGAGCACTGAAGCGACCCCAGACTGCACCCCAGCCCCGAAGGCTGGCATCCGTTGTGACTGTGGTCCAATGAGGAACTAGAAAGGATTTCCCTTTCAAGAGATGAGAGAGATCTAACCACCAGTGCAGACTCGACTCGACATGAGGAGGAAGAGAAACAGACAGATGTTGATGATCTGGATGATTCCTGCACGTCTGGATCACAAATCTCTGAAGATCCCTGGAGTGGGCCATGGCAAATGGTACTGCTTCGATCGTGGAAATGAACTTCCCCACTAAGGACGACAACTTCGGAACTGGAATTTCGTCCATGTCCAGAATCCCAGCCACTCTGACGGCTATCTGGTGAGCCACGTCCTCTGGAAGAAACACCATGCATTGGCGAGTGTCGAACAGGAGACCCAGGAACAGAAGCCTCTGAGAAGGAATCAAGTCCGACTTGTCCAGATTCAGGATCCAGCCGTGACGGTTCAGGGTGTGCATGCACCTCTGCAACTGCTGGTGGAGAAGCTCCGCTGAGGAGGCCTTCAGTAGGAGATCGTCCATGTAGGGTGTCACTCTGATCCCATCCTGATGGAGCACCGCTATCAAGGAGCCCAGCACCCGCTGGAAGACTTGAGGAGCTGTAGTCAGTCCAAAGGGGAGCGCTGTAAATTGAAAGTGTCCCCTGTGGCAGGCAATCCTGAGATACTTCCTGCTCTCTGGATGAATAGGGATGTGAAGATAAGCATCCTGAAGGTCCAGGGAGGCAAGAAACTCCCCTGGAGACATTGCTGCAATCACAGAGCGCAGGGACTCCTGGCGGAAGTGGGAAGTCACCACATAGGCATTGAGATCTTTGAGATCCAAGATGGGACGGGCTCCTCCGTCCTTTTTGGCTACCACAAACAGGTTGGAATAAAATCCTGAACCTGTGTCCCCCTGCGGAACCGCCTCCAGGACCTCTTTGTCCAAGAGATCCTGAATAGCGTCGTCGAACAGACGCCTTTTTGAGGGTTCCTGAGAAGGACGAGTAAAATGGAACCGAAAAGGAGGAAGGGAAGAGAAAGGGATCCTGTATCCCTCTGACACCACCTGAAGAACCCATGGGTCCGCCACTGACTCCTCCCAAGTCCGGCGAAAGATGCGGAGACGACCGCCTACAGCCGGATGCGGACCCGGGTTCGGCGAGTCATGCCGAAGCAGTCTTGGAGGTCTTGGCCTTGGAGGCAACTTTGGGCCTCCAGGACTGTTTGGGCTTGGAGGAGGAGCGCGTAGTGGGAGGACCCGTTTGGGCCGAGGAGCGTGTCTCAGTCTGAAAGGAACGAAAGGACCGATTGCGTTTGGCTGGAAACTTTTTCTTAAAGACTGAGGGTAGAAGAGTACTTTTACCGCCAGTAGCCTCACTGATCATTTCTTTGAGCTCAGAGCCAAAGAGCAAATTCCCCTGAAAGGGCAAGGAAAGCAAGGCTTTCTTAGAGGCTGTATCAGCAGACCAAATTTTCAGCCAAAGAGCGCGTCTAGCCACCACAGAAGAAGTGGAGGCCCTCGCCATCATGCGCACAGCATCAAAAGCAGCATCAGCAACATAGTTCTGAGCTTCAGTGATATTAGCAAGAAGCTGCAACTGTTCAGATACAGGCGCATCCTGGCGAACCGCTTCAGTCAGTCGTTCAGTCCAGGCTGCAATAGCCCTATTAACCCATGCCACAGCAAAGGTGGGGCGCATGGCAGTGCCAATAGAGGCAAAAATAGATTTAAGAGAGAGCTCTAATTTCTTATCCGTCCAGTCCTGCAAGGCAGAGGCATCTGAGACAGCCAAAGCAGTAGATTTGGATAGTCTAGACACAGGAGCATCCACCTTGGGAGGATGAACCCATTTTGCCAGCTCCGCTTCGGGAAAAGGGTAAAGTTTGGCAAACTTTTTGGAGACAGAGGAAGATCTATCAGGATTCTTCCATGCCTCAGAAACCAGACGGGCAAGAGTAGGGTTAGTTGGAAAACAAACAACAGGTTTAGATGGCTTTTTCTGAAAAACATCAGTAGGATCATAAGTGGATTCCTGAGTCAGAGGAAGGTTGAGCGTATTCAGAACCGCTCTGATCAGACCCTCAGCCGAAACTTCAGGGTCACACTCATAGGGGTCCCCAATGGACCTGTTAGATTCAATAACAGTACGTTCCTCAGCATCAGAATCCTGTAAAAGTTCTTCTTCAGAAGAATCAGTGATATCAGGAGCTCCTTGTGGCTTAGGCAGGGAGGTCCTGATAGTAGAGGGGGTCTGCCAGACCTGGAGAGCCCCCTGTACCTGAGAGGGAAAGAGTTGAAGCGTGGATCTGAGATCCCTAGTGGCAGCTTTAAACTCCCTCACCCAAGATGGCTCAATAGCGTGGCTGGGAAGCCCAGGGTTGCTATCTTTATCAGTACAATTAGGGCATAGATCCCCCACATTATCGCAATCCAGCCCAATGTGGCAAGAGGAGCAAAACGCCATGGGGGTAGAAGACCCCCCAGCCTCTCTAGCCCCTAGCTCCAGTGAAGTAGACATGCTCACAGCGTCAATATACCCCACAACAAACACTATCACCCAGAAAAGTGTTAAAGATTAAAGTTTCACCCCAGAAAAGGTCTAAAAACGGACTTATCTGGCCAGCGAAGGGTTAATCTGGTGAGGAGAGAGAAGGCTCGGTCCCTGCGTAGTGTACTCGCCTTGGAAAAGTACCACAAAATGGCGGCCGTCATGACAGCCAATCAGAAACGAGCGCGAGCTAAGCGCTCATGGGAAATGTAGTTTTCCCTATGCAAGTACCCCAACAGTGCCCGAAGCCCCCCTGAACCCCCTACAGTAATAAAACACCAACCGGATGATAGAGCAGGAGCCTAGCATTAAAATGAGCCCACTCTGAAGTTGCTGTGACAAGCGGTTTCAGAGATATGTCCCAAACTGTGAATTCCCATAGAGAGTAAAGGAGCTCTGCTGCTGAGCGGGAAAAAGCCGCGCTTAAAGGCGCGGAACACCATTTTTAATAAAGTTTAGTAAAACATTAAAAAGTGCCCAAACAAGCATGAAATACATGAGAAACATAAATAAATGAATACCCAATGCTCCAAAACTCAGAGAATAACACAGAAATTGCATAAATAGTGATAATGCAATAAAAACACCCTATGAGTGCTGGAGTGTATTAAAACTCCCAAATACAAGCCCATCAAAGGGACACTGTGGGGACAAGTGGACCTTCAGCACTCAATGGGTGACTCACCTTTCTCGCAGACTTCTGTCTTCAGGTGACCATGATAGGGAGGGAAAGAACCAGAGGTAATTTCCCCAACAGGGGAGCTGCTTAACACAAGCTGTCCCCTCATCAGGTATAGGTCCACAGAAATCCCTGGAAGCTGCACTAGCCACTTCGGGTGAGGGCATTCACAGCCATGGTCACCCTCCTAATGGTGGTATTCCATATTTGAAGAAAAAATAATAAAACTCTAAGAAGCATAGCTGTTCTCTGCCTGGTGTGCAAGCACACCAGGAACAAATCAATATGGGTGGCTCTGGCCAGAAGGTGGCTTAAGTAAGAGGGGAGGCTCCGCCCCTTGCAAATTATTTGCATAATTGTTCCTGCCTATTAAAGGGGACTACACATCCCATGGTACCAGTGACCTGTATTGGACGACAGTGAAAAACATATTCTCCAAATCTGATTAAATAATTTTGCTGAAACAGGTTCATGAGCCCAGTGTCCTTTGAATGATTGAATCATTTTATCATTTGTTCTTCAACATTTCAGTTCAGTTCCACACCATCAAAGAACGATTGCTTTGTGACAGAAGGTCTGGTGTCTGAGGTTCTGTAATCAACTTGTCTGGTAGAGGGTGAAGCCAAGCTCTTCTTGGCCAAAATGGGGTCATGAGGATGGTATGAACCTTCACTCTTCTTATTTTGAGAAGTACCCTGGGAATCATGGATAGTGGAGGAAAGACATATACTTGTTTGTACTTCCACAGAATTGTCAGCGCATTTACTGCTAGTGCCTGTGGGTCTCTTGTTCTGGCACAGAATACTGTAAGTTTGCTGTTTCTTCTTGATTGCCATTTCCAGGGAGTCTCACCAGTCCACTATCTGAAGAAACATCTCTTGTTCAGTTC
The DNA here is from genome assembly GCA_037306005.1 of Rhinophrynus dorsalis. Taxonomy (NCBI): domain Eukaryota; kingdom Metazoa; phylum Chordata; class Amphibia; order Anura; family Rhinophrynidae; genus Rhinophrynus; species Rhinophrynus dorsalis. The sequence goes on along the minus strand of CM074720.1, from coordinate 315,020,055 downwards.
CCATTCTCCTAGGTCTATGGTCTGCCTGCTTAGGTAGTCCACTTCCCAGTGGTCCACTCTCAGTGGAGGATTCTTTGTACTTTCATCCAGGCTGCTTTGCTCTTTTTGCCTGCTTGGTGGATGATGTATGCAACTGCTGTGGAGGTGTAGGACTGAATCCGTACTGGAATATTTCTTAGGTGACTTGTCATCATCAACAGTGCTTTCTAAATAGCTTTCAATCCCAGTATTTTTATTGGTAGTTTTGTCTTGGATTGAGACCAGAGGCCCTGAATGGAGTGAAGGCCATATACTCTGATCATCTGAAGAGGCTGGCGTCTGTCTTTACAACTTTCCACTCTGTTACTGTGAAAAGTATCCCCTTCACAAGTTTGGATTTGTTAGCCGGTATTGAAGAGACTGTCTGGTAGATTTTGAATGTTTGATGCAGATGGTTTGGGTCTTTGGACCAATTGAGAAATAATTGTAAGGGCCGCATGTGAAACTGCTCAAATGGGACTATTTTTATTGTGGATAGAATTTTTCCCACTAGTCTCATACAACATAGTATTGAGTGTTTTTTTTTTTCAGGACTTGTCTGATTCTCTCTTGTAGGTCTGAGATTTTGTGATAATCTCAATCTCTGATTCATGAGTCGCATATTAGTCCCAGACATTGAAGTTCCTGTGACAGAACTATGTGCGATTTGGTTAGATTGATGATCCATCCATGATATGTCAGTATTTTAATGGTGAGATGAAGGTGTTCCATAAGTAGTTCTTGGGAGGAAGCTTTCGGAAATAGATTGTCTCAATAGGATGTCAGATTGACTCCAAGTGATTGTAGGTGTGCTGTGAAGGAGTCATGACTTTGGTGAATACTCTTGGCACTGTTTCAAGTCTGAAAAGAAAAGCCACAAATTGATTGTTTTGAAATGCAAAACAGAGATATTGGTTATGTTCTGGGCATATTGGAACGTGTAGATAAGCGTCTTTGATTTAAATTGGTGAATGACTTGATGGAATGCCATTTGTAGCTCTCTCCTTGGGTACCCTGGATATGAACAATCTGTTTGGGGGAAGAGTGCCGAAGGAAATTCTTTACCCTTCTGTTATTATTTGAAGTACCCATTCATCTTTAATAGATTCCCACCATTTTAAATAGTAATGTCAGAGCTGTCCCCCTAATGGAGAATATTTGGGGTGCTCCATGTTCCCATCTTCATCCTGTGGTGGATTTGGGCTTAGATGATTTGGATAAAGTTTTCTTCTGGTCCCAGTTTGGTTTGGATTCTCCTACATTTTGAAAGGACTCTCCTAACGTGTTAGGTGTTGAGTGTCGGAAATGAACCAGTGACTGGTAATGCTATTAATACTTTACGCCACATCTGCATTCCATATTTTGAGCCATAGTGTATGGCAGGCTTCTAGTGTAGTAGCTGAACATTTTGCAGCTATTATGGTTATCTCTAATGATACTTCTTCAGTGTATACTATAGCTTCGTACAGATATCCCAACAAGGTAAGAATATCCTCTTCTCTTCTGGTATACTGTCTTGGATGGCTTTTATTTTTTTCTGAAACTTGCAGAACCTTTAAAATTGCTTTAATCAAAGATCCTACTGACTCTACATCTTCCTCATCTCTGAGGTTGTAAGTATAGGGGGTAATGCCTAAACGTATGAGCCTCTATTCAACATGAGCAACACATTTTCAACTTTTTCTGTATTATGATTACCAGACATTTTAATACCGCAGTCTGAAGAGGTAGCAATTAATTTGTTGCATTGAGTCTTCTTTCTCCCCACTTTTAGCTCTGTCATAATATCAAGTAAGAATAATGAGCTCAATTAGCTTCATCTATATTGTTAAACACAATTCAATTGGTTAAATCACTTCAGTTTGCTGAATACATGCTACATAGGATTGTTATATTGTGTGAAGGAGAGGATTACATGTGTGTGTACATGCAACATATGACCATGCAAACCCTCCCTTACTATGTCTGCTCTCATCCAAGGAATGCAGCTGTCTGAACAATTACTTGTCTGAACAAGTGAGGTGTATTAATGCCTACACTTACTGTAATGGTGGTCACTTGTATATCATTCTGTTCTTCATTCAGAAAATTTCTGTCAGGTTCGTTAGTTGTCACTGCCAATGGCAAGTGATGCTTTCTGGTGTATATTAATTAGTGAAGTACTGCTCTAATGGAGACAGCTCTCATTCCCAATGGGTTTACCAGTATAAGTGTTGAATTGTTCTTCTGATTGTCATTTCCAGTAAATAATAAGTAACTATTTTCCCACTTGGGAACAAAAAAATCCCCGTACCTCCTGAGGGACACTCAAAAAAAAGACTGAGGGTATAGGCACTCAATTTGAGTTCCTAACTGGAGATTGATGTAAGCTACTGCTGTTGAATTCCTGGACTGAATCCGTACTTTCCATTCAGTACTTGAGATCAGTGAAGGAGTGTCAGTGGGTTGGCTTGAATCTCCAGGATGTTGATAGGAAACTCTACACTCCAGTTCACCAGCCTTGAGCTGTCAGGGGACCTAGGGTTGCTCCGAAGCCTCTCAGGCTGGCATCTGTTGTGACCAGGTTCCAATCTTGTATTAGAAAGGGGCTCCCCTGAGTTAGATAAGAATGATGTGGCTACCAACATAGATCTTCCCTCATCTTGGGGGACAGGGTCATGGAATGAAACATGTGAGAACACTATCAGGACCAGATTCTTAGGCTATCCAGTTGGAGTTCCCTCATGTGTAACCGGGCATAAGGAATCACTTAAAGGGCTGACACCAGGTGTCCCAAGATCCTCATGCAACCCTTTATTTTTGTGGAGGGCCTAGCTAAGGCTCGAGATGCATCCTGAAATGGGATTTGGATCTTGTCTTCTGATAAGAACACTCACCCTTGAAGGGTGTCAAACTTAATTTCCAGGAAGAACAGGGTCTGGGATGGAATCAGAGAGGACTTCCTGAGATTGAGAACCCTGCCGTGATGAACAAGGATGTGAGCACAGTCTTGGATATGGGCCATCAGGGAGATTCCCTTCAAATGGACGTATGCTGACAAAGATGCCACAATCTTCATGACACTGAATCAAAAGTTAGGGCACTGAACTGGTAGACAATGCATGCAACGGCGAAACAAATGAAACTTTGGTGGCCCAGATGGCTAGGAACATACAAGTAAGTGTCCTGAACATCTAGGAAAGATAGATATTCACCTGGAAACTTCGCTGAGGTGATAGAGCCCGAAAACGCCATCTTGAAATGCTTAGCAACAATGTAGTGGTTGAGACTTTCAAGTCCAGGATTGGACGACACATGCCATATTTTCTGGGGAACACTATGTGGAATAAAAACCTGAAAAGCATTCTTGGGCTGGGACCTGAACCAGAATCTGCTTGTCCAACTGAGAGAAAATAATGTCTCTAAAGAGATGTGCTCACTCTGGGTCTTGAGGAACCCTTTACAAAAAAGAGGAAATGAGGCAGAAGGACTTGAAATATATGTGTTAACCTTCTGAAACAACTCACAAATAATACTGGTCCATCACTGGAAGATACCCAGGCATCTTGAAAAAGATGGAGGCAACCCCCTACAGACAAGGAGGAACCAGGCCTCTCAAAGTGAGGCGGAGGATGGCTTGTCAGACTTAGGCTTTGGAGCAGACTTCTTGCTCTGTTAAGCCTGTTTGAGCTTTGTGAGAGGGTGCACCTAAGAGGCCTGATGAAGCTGAATCCCCTGTCCCCAGAACTGGCAGGGGAAACAAAATACAATCATCTTCTTTGCAAAAAAGGGGTGCTTATGAGAAATCTTAGGCAGAAGAGTGCTCTTGCCTAAAGTGGCTAATGATCTTGCTTAGGTCAGGTTCATAGAGATTCTTACCCGCAAAGGGAAAAGGGACTAGGGATTTCTTTGAAGACTGGTCCAAAGATTAAATCTTCATTCACTGGGTACAATGTGCTGTGACAAATAATGCTGAGGCCTTACCAGAAAATCTGGCCACATCAAAAACAGCTTTACAGAAAGATGCACTTGCTTTCAAAATAGCGTCAAGAATAACCAAAAGTTCTTCCTTAGGAACATCTCAGTGTATGCAGTAGCTTCTGAGCACTGTTCACCCTGCATGGTTATTACTCTATTGACCCAAGTAGAAGCAAAAATGGGTCACAGAGCTGCCTCCATGGCTGCAAAATTTGCCTCAAGGCATTTGACAGTCTGGTCCTTAACCTTTTGAGTGCTAGAGGGGTACGCCACACATTGCAAAGCAATTTGTTGCATATCCTCTGGCACTCAAAGGGTTAAAGCCTTCAGCACCTGCAAACGGAAGAGCTGTATTTTTGGTCAAATGTGAAATGAGGGGGGGTCTAGGAGGCGGAGCCCACTGCACTAGCGCCTCAGCAGTAACGGGATATCGTATAAAGATGTGCTTATTAAGGAAAAGCCTCTTATTTGGCATTTTTCATTCCTCCAATAGGATCTGGTCTAAGTTGCTGTTAGGACAAAAGACTGGAGAGTCTTTCTTGAGTCTCTGGAAGATATCCAGAGAGGTAGAACCCCCACCCCATTAGAGGCCTGAAGGGTCTCCAACAGAGGTCTGATGAGCCTTCTGCTGAGGTGTAAGGGTCAGCCTCATAGGCATCACCAAAGGACAAGGAAATGTCCATATCTTTTTCCTATGAGTCAATATCCTCATCAGATGTTTCCCCAACAAGGACAACCTGAAAGTATGAGGGAATGGATGCCACAGAGGACATCAGAGTTTTAACCTAAGCTGGCGCTTGATCAGTGCTGAAGGGCCCCGAGGAGCAATAGGGACCACAGTGCATGAAGGACTTAGAATATTCTAATGGAAGCCCATGAGCTAGGGTTGTTAGGGAAGCCGCTGAATCTTTAGGTTTGGTTTTCCCCATGTGTCTCTTGGGATCAGACATGTCCAAAGAGGGTTTTGAACTAGGATAAAGCTAGTCTTCAAACATTTTACGCAATCTGATTTGTTTCTATGTGTTTATTTTAGGTCATGCAAAAATTAACGTCTGAAACATACCATGCAGCTTAAAAGTTTAGGTTCAGATAAATGGCAGAAATCTTACCTGACTATCTTTTTCATCTTGTTGCATTATGGGATAGGCTGGATGATTCTGTCCATTGGAAGTCTTAAATTGTTCTTTAATACCAGATGAATTGTGAGCCATCACATCTGACTTGATTTTCAAATGAAGTTCAGTATCTGATGTTGAAAATGTACTTCTTGCTTGTGGTTTTTCACTACCCCATTCATGTAAATATTCCAACTTTTGCTTTTCCTGTATAAAATCCTGTGGCACTACCTTAGCTGGTTCTATGTCCTCTTTATACTGAAACCTGTAGTCCGGCTGCATTATTTGGCTAAAGGAAAAGATTTATTAAATGCATTCAGTATTGTTAATTTAAAGATGCACCAAAGTTTGTGTAATACATCATTTATTACATACATAATCTGCATATTCAATGCTAAAAGTGCTACAAGTACTGGATATTGGAATTCCATGGATTAGTATAATAAAGGAACAGTAGTAAAGAACATTAATGTTTCATGCTTTTTTTAATCCTTTGAGAAGCAGTAGAGTGAGCAACACACTGCAATTTGCTGCATACCCCTAAGGAAGAGGCATCCAAATTTAATTGTGGGCCTCATGATCATATATATATATATATATATATAGCTATATATATATATATATATATTGTCTGTCAGCTATTAAAAATCATAATTTTGTTTAGCTGTAATACAAAAGTAGTACAAGAAAATGTTTAATCAGCTTTATTTGTATAAAGGTGCAGTTAAAGGCTGAGTTCTAATCAGTGATCAAGACAATTAGAATACCGATTATATCTATCCATCTATATATTTTAGGAGGGTATTTAGGGAAGCATTTTAGCTTTTTTTATTCATCCTGAGGAAGAGTATTTAACTCTTTGAGTCCCAGAGGGATACGCAAAACATTCAAAGTGTTAATGTAATCAAAACAATAAACCTTTTTCTCACTTTTTCAATGTAAAGTCTGGAGAGTGCCTGTTCTTACCACTGGAAACATATCTATCCATATTATGTTATTTATATATATATATATATATATCATGGAGACAACTATTCTAAAACGGTTCTGTAGCCCATTACCTTCTAGTAAAGAAAAAAAAAAGTCTTTTGTTACAAATATCAGGTAGGCCTCACCCTGGGGCCAGGTGTACCATATCTGGCCCACAGGCCCCACATTGGATGCTCATGCCCTAAAGTATTCAACTGGGTACATATATCCCTAACCAAAGTATTCTTCCTGGTAAAACATTTTCTAAATAAATTATCTGTTTAGAGACTGCTACATGGCTTTGCCGGTTGGATTTGGTGCTCTGCATTTAGGGGAATTCAGGTGGAGGTGAGTCTCCCTGCAGCAATTTTCAGTGGAGTGGCCAATGCTGAGAAAATCACCACGTCTGTGAAGTGAACCAGATACAATTTATTATATAATATGCAAAAGTTTTAGGTAAGTGTGAAAAAGCTGTAAATTAAGTATGCTTTAAAAAAAGACATGTTAATAAATAATATTTATCAATTAACAAAATGCATAGTGAGTGAACAGAGTCAAATCTAAATCAAATCCATATTTGACTTCAAAACAGCATCAATTCTTCTAGGTACACTTGCACACAGTTTATTAAGAAACTCAGCAGTGGGATGTTCCAGACATCTTGGAGAACTAATCACAGTTCTTCTGTGGATTCAGACAGCCTCAGTTGCTGATCTTTCTTTATGTAATCCCAGGCAGACTCAATGATGTTGAGTTTAGGGCTCTGTGGAGGCCATACCATAACTTCCAGCACTCCTTGTTCTTCTTTATGCTGAAAGTAGTTCTTATTGACTTTGGCTGTATGTTTGGGGTCGATGTCATGCTGCAGAGTAAATTTGGGGCCAATCAGATGCTTCCCTGATGATACTGAATGATGGATAAGTATCTGCCTGTACTTCTCAGAATTGAGGAGACCATTAATTCTGACCAAATCCCGCACTCCATTTGCAGAAATACAGCCCCAAACGTGCATGGAACCTCCACCATGCTTCACTGTTGCCTGCAGACACTAATTCTTGTACCTCTTTCCAGCCCTTCAGTGAACAAACTGCCTTGTGCTACAGCCAAATATTTCAAATTATGACTTATCAGTCCAGAGCACCTGCTGCCATTTTTCTACACCCCAGTTCCTGTGTTTTTATGCACTTGGCCTTGTTTCAACGTTGGAGGTAGGCTTTTAACCAGACTTCTCTGGACAGTAGATGTGTGTGCCAGGATCCCACTAACAATTCTGAGCTGATGGCACTGCTGGACATCTTCCAATTGTGAAGGGAGGTAAGCATGATGTGTCTTTTATCTGCTGCTCTAAGTTTCCTTGGCCAACCACTGCGTCTATGGTCCTCAACGTTTCCTGTTTCTTTGTGCTTTTTCAAAAGAGCTGGGACAGCAACATCTGGAATCCCCGGTTTGTCTTGAAATCTCTGCCTAGGAGAGACCTTGCTTATGCAGTATAACCACCTTGCGTTTTGTTGCTGTGCTCAGTCTTGCCATGGTGTATGACTTTTGACATTAAACTGTCTTCAGCAACCTCACCTTGTTAGCTGAGTTTGGCTGTTCCTCACCCAGTTTTATTCGTCCTACACAGCTGTTTTTGTTTCAGTTAATTATAGTGATTCAACCTACATGTTAAATTGATGATCATTAGCACCTGTTTGGTATGATTGTTTAATCATACACAGAAGAATCGATGCGGTTTTGAAGGCAAAGGGTGGTCACACCAAATATTGATTTGATTTAGAGTTTTCTTCTGTTCGGTCACTATGCATTTTTTTAAATGATAAAAAATAAACTTTTAACATGTCTATTTTGAAAGCATTCTTACTTTACAGAATGTTTTCACACCTGCCTAAAACTTTTGCACATAACTGTATATATCACACAAATATACAATAACATTAAAATGATTGGCACCCTTGAATATTTTGTATATCATATACAATATCTCCTGAAAAAAAGTGTGTAGTTAAACAGCTTTTGATACGTACACACTCATACGTTTGATACAGAACAGCACAGGATAAAATAATAACAATTAAAAAAAGAAATGGGAGGAAAAAGTATAAAAATGAAAACACTGCCATGACGACATGATTATTGACACCCTCTTGAAGATTTCAAATCAGTTTGAAAAGAAGACCTAGAATGTTTTTGCTGTGAAATTAGACTCGCCTGTGATAAATTGTCAGTGCTCACATGGCTTGAATTAACCAATCAATGGCTTTAATGCTTAAAAAGGCCACTTTTATTCCCTGTTCCCTTTTTCACAAGGGTGAAGACAAGAGAGCATCATAAAAACGGTATTATCTCCAATCATAAGGATTCTAAAGGATACAAAGCCATCTCCAAAGACCTTGGCATCCCTGTTTCGACAGTTCACAACGATATTAAGAATTTTGCTGCTCATGAAACTGTCAAGAACCACCTGGGACGTGGTGGCAAGAAGAAAATTGATTAGAAAAGTATTCGAAGGTTGGTGCAAACTGTGGAAAAAACACCACATAAGACATCCACACACAGCTTAAGGCTGACCTGGAGTATTTGTTTCGACCTGCAACATATGCCGCACACTAAACCAAGAAGGGCTTTATGGGTGAAGGCCAAGGAGAACCCCACTGCTGAAAGCAAAACATAAAAGTCACAAATGATCTTTGACAAAACCACTGAAACAACAATCATTCTGGGAAAATGTTCTATGGACAGATGAAAGCAAAACAGAGCTCTTTGACAATGCAGACCAGGGATATGTTTGTAGACGATTAAATTAAGCTTATAAGGAAAAGAACACCATACCTACAGTTAAATATGGTGAAGGATCCGTAATGTTGTAGGGCTGTTTTGCTGCCTCTGGTACTGGAGGCCTTGAATATATTAAGGGAAACATGTAATCAGAGGATTACCAAGGTATTACACAGTGGAATGTGCACCCCAGTGTCAGAATACTAGGGGTGGATCACAGATCATGGGTCCTCTAGCAGGATAATGATCCAAAGCACACATCCAAATGCACAAGAGAATGGTTGAAAATGAAAAAAATGAATGTTTTAAACTGGCCATCAATGAGTCCTGGTCTCAATCCGATTGAAAACCTTTGAGAAGAGCTGAAATCTGCCATTAGGAAAAGGAATCCTGCAAACATTCAAGAGATTAAAGATGTTGCAATTGAAGAGTGGGAGAAACTGCCAGCAGACAGGTGCAAGAAGCTTATCAACAACTACAATAAATGTTTGAAGTCTGTCCTTGTTGCCAAGGGTTGTGCAACCAAATATTAGGGAAGGGTGCCTTTAATGTTGTCCAGTTCATATTTTATATGTTTCTTCTGTGAAATCACTATGTCAGTTGAAAAGGCATTTCTTTGTTGAATACCTTTGCACATCCCATTAAAATATTCTGATAATGCAAAGTAGGTACATTTCCATTTATTTCTGAAGAGATTGTACATGATGTACAAAATTCATGGGTGCCAATCATGTTGACCATAACTGTATATATTACACACACATACTTTTTTAGGAGCATAAAAACCAATATACTTCATAACTTTGTGTTCTCTACAAATGTGTCAATAGCTATGTATGATCCCCAGACCCCTGTTTGCTAATTGGAGCTCCTAGTATGTGATAACTACAATTCATTGCATAATTGAGGTTAACAAACAGGAGACAATATCTACCCTCTGTTCACATTTATCATAATTTTGAAATCTGTGCAGCAAAGAGTGAAATGTTTTATTCAGCCATGTACACATAAATTTGTCTTCAAAAATAGAAAGGTGTATTAATTGTTTTTAATATAGGTGTTGTATTACACTATTTTAAGTACTTGGGCTGTACTAGTTATTTTATAATAAATTGAAGTATCGATATTATTCCAGGTGACCCTTTCTTAAATTGATGTGGGGCACACATTAATGAAGAAGACGATATCCTCGTATCGTTGTAGTAGCAGACACGCTTAAGAAGAGGGGACACCAAGAGATATATATTACGTGCTATTATACCAAGAGGCTGATGAAGCCTCAGTTTCCAGTAAGTGTACATCCAGAAGGGGTGGAATGAAGGTGAAATAGGGGTCCACTCATCGAGAGAGATTGCTCTTAGAGGCGCTTTTGCGCTGGACTTGTTTCTTTTTCTATTTTTGAATACAGGATACCGGGATCTGTGTAGTCACATGACCAAGTGACGGCGTCCAGCTGCAGCTCGATAAAGAGGGATCTGAGATCACGGAAAACTTTCAAAAGACTGGTGAACTGAGACCTAAGTCTATACATTTTTTGTTATAATACAGGTATTTCTTCAACTTAAGGGCATCTAGTAGCGCATTTGGAATTGAACAGTCGGACTGCCATGCGTACGGACGGTGATCTGTTCTTTTCACATAAATTTGTCTCTGTGCATAAGTTTGCGTATGCATTTGTGTGCATGCATGCAAGTTTGTGTTTGCCTGCGTGTGTGCTCGAGTTTCTGCATGCCTTTGTGTGCATTTGCACAAATTTGTGTATGATTTTGTGTGTGTGCACAAGTTTGTGTATGCCGTTGTGTGCATGGATGCAAGTTTGTGTATGCCTGCATGTGTGTGATTGTGTATGCTTTTGTGTGCGTTTCTGCAATTTGTGTATGTTTTTGTGTGTGTATGCCTTTGTGTATTTTTGGACGTGAATTTGTGTATGCACAAGACTTTGTGTATGCCTTTGTGCAAAATAGTTTGTGTATGCCTTTGTACCATGTGTGTCTCTGTGTATGCCAATCTAAAACTTATTTCACAACCATATCTACATTTCCTGGCTGCTGAGTGAGAAAGCCCAGTGTGGTTTAGTGCGAGTGCATACATTTCAGTGTGTTTTTGTGTGTGTGTGTGAGTATGGGTGTGTGTATGTACGTGAGAGAGAGGAATGTGTGTATGTATATGTATACATATGTATATATGTGTATATTTATATATATATATATATATATATATATATATATATATATATATATATATACACATATATACATATATATGAGAGTTTGTGTGTGTTTGTGTATGTGTGCAAATTTGTGTATGCCTTTGTGTGTTTGCCCAAGCTTGTGTAAGCCTGCGTGTGTGTGCTCGAGTTTGTGTATGCCTTTGTGTGTTTGAGCAAATTTGTGTATGCTTGTGTGTGTGTTTGCACAAATTGTGTATGCTCGTGTGTGCACACAATCAAGTTTGTTTGTGCCTTTGTGTATTTTTGCACATGAATTTGTGCATGCCTTTGTAAATGTGCAAAATAGTTTGTGTATGCCTTTGTGCCATGTGTGCCTTTGTGCATATTTAATAGTTAAAATAATGCCAAATGATAACTTCAACCCGTGCCTATTTGACATGTTTCGAAGTATACAACTTCTTTATCAAAAATACTTAGGCATATTATAAAAACAAGTGTCTTATACAAAGGCAAAACACAAAAGGCAAATGCGTCAGATAGGCACGGATTGAAGTTATTATCATTTGCCATTATTTTAACTATTAAATATTTTTTATACTGCTTGTGGATTCAATATATTCTTCATCTTTTGTGAGAAATCTGATTCACCATATCGGGATGGTGCTGTTACCCCACTGGATTACACAACCAGCTCCTGTTTCTCCAAGAAGGAGTACTGAATTTAAGGTTTTGTGATTCCAATATGGTGCTAACAAGAATGAACAAATTGGTGGTTTGCACCCCTGCTTGCTTTGTGTCTCTTTGTTTTCCAAGGGTCCTGGAGGTCCACTTGGTTTTTTCGTGGGAGGCTGCATCTGTTGACTGTGTGTACTGACTAAGTGGGGGCAGTCTGAATCCCTCATTCACCTTACTGACAACTCTTAGTGGTCTGATATATTGTGAGTATCTTGGTGTATTGGTGGAGGCCTACTTGATTATTGGTATTGCACTAGGAAGCACCCTTCTCTTTCTTCTGTTTGTGTGTGTTTGGGCAAATTTGTGTATGCTTTTGTGTGTGTGCGCACAATCAAATTTGTGTTTGCCTTTGTGTATTTTTGCACATTAATTTGTGTGTGCCTTTGTATATGTGTGAAATAGTTTGTGTATGCCTTTGTGCAACGTGTGCCTTGTGTATGCCAATCTAAAACTTATTTCACAACCATCTCTACAATGCGTAATTCTGGAGTAAGCCAACTGCACCATAAGAGGCTTAAAAATCTCCTCAAAAGATGCATTGATTTAAATGAAGCTTTTAAATGGTTAGTAATATCTAACATTAACAAAACCTAATATTGTAGGTATTCAAAAAATAATCTTACTGGGACAAGTTCGATCTCTCAAACCTTTAGCGTTTGAGAGATATAAGCGATTAAAATTACCCCCTCTGTCACCTTTTCCAGACCTCAACATCTACCTGTCGTTATGAGATCCCGGTCCCAGACAGGCCAGCAGTTCTTCAGTAGAGCTGAATGAGCGATATCGAAAAACAAGTACTTCAGTGGAAAGGTCTGCAAAGTGTGCTTGCAAACCAAGCACACTTTGTAGACCGTTCCAGTGAAGTATCTGTTTTTAGTTATCGCTCATTCGGGTCCGTTGAAGAGCCGCCTGAGTCGCACAACTGAAATCCACTGCTGACAGCTTTACAGCTTGTCAGCAAAAGGGGGAAACTTTAACCCTTTGAGTGCCAGAGGGGTACAGAACTCATTGCTTTGCAATGCATTCCGTACCCCTCTGGCACTCGAAGGGTTAAGCGCTTATATCTCTCAAACTATAAAGGTTTGAGAGAGCGAACGGGTCCCAGTACGATTTTTTTTTGTTAATTTTAGACATTTCTAAACCTTTAACACTTTGCACATATTTCCCCCCCACCTATGTGCAGCTGTTTTGCCTCCGAATTGCTCCTGCTTTCTTTTGTGACTAATGCCTTATCTGTTCTTTTTTCACTGCATGCTTTTCTTTGTTTACCTTACAGGCTTCTCTTCAGACTCTTCTCTAATACGTCGCATCAATTCATCCACAGTAGATATATCTAGAATGCAATTGAATATTGATTGTGAAATTAACACTTTCAGTGCCAGAGTTTTAGACTATTTTTAACATCTTGGAGGCCAGACATATTTTCAGCACTTGTACAGACTTCAAATTAACAGGCGTGCAAAAAGATATTTTCAACTGTATCAACTTCAAACGCTCATTCCATTGGTTAGATGCTAAAAATTAACCCGATAGACCTCAATAATCCTACAAAAACACATTCCCTGAAAAGAGACAATTTAAATAAAAAAAAAGAAAATCAGAAAATATCCGAATTGTCTTCTTACACAAAATTATAAATCATGAAAATGTTCATGTTTAGAGCAAGAAACAAAAAAGTATTGATTATGAATACAACGGATAGCCAATGTGTTTAGTTATACAGGGCAGGGCACTTCAAAATGGCAGGGTCTTTAGGGTGGACACTCTCTCCTCTTCTTCCAGTTCAACACTCCCCGCTTATTCCAGATTCATGGGTCCTGAGTTCAGGATGGGTGCGCAGTGGAACTTCTCTTAGTTTTTTCAGTCTTGAGACAACCACCTACAGGCAAAAAAAGGACCAGGACTCTGAGTCATGCGGAATCTGACTTCTCAGGCTTAGATTTTACAGAAGATTTCTTGTGCTGCAAAGTCTGCCTGAGGTTTGCTGCGGGGCATGCTTGGGAGACCTGAGGGATTTGTTCCCAATGCACTCCAGATTGGAGGGGGAAACAAAAATCATGCACCAGGAAAAGTGTCTTATCAGGAGCTCTCCATTCTTCCAAAAGAATTTGGTCAAGTATGTTATTGGGGGGAAAGACAGGGGAGTTTTGCTTTCATCTCTGGAATATATCCGGGACAGCAAACCCCCCATTAGAGGACTCAGAGACCTAATGGTCTACAGCTCCGCTCTTTTAAGCCCCTCAACAGCGGGGATAGGGTCAGCCTCATAGGGATGCCCAAAAGAGAAGGAAGAGTCCATATCTTCATCATCTTCTGAAACCAAATGCTTTTCTGAAGATGTCCCTATAACCAAAGAATGACCCTTAAAGACAGGTTCAAACTGCATAATAGTAGGTAAGGGTTTCCTGAAATGGGTAACCCACTGAAAGGAGGAGAATAGCTCCCACAGATGACAACAGGGTTTTTACCCAAGTAGGCTCTTGGTCAGTGTTGGATGGCTCCGGGGGAGAAGTACGAGGGACACAGACCCAGAATATTCCCTTGGAAGCTAAGCATTGTATGAGGAATAGTGAGGGCGGGGGGTGAGGGAAGCCCATGAATCCTTAGTTTCCCAATATGCCCCTTAGGGTCAGACATGTCCAGGAGAAAGTGTTGAAAACTAGAATAAAAAACTACTTAAACTGTAAATACTTATAAGACAAAGCCCCCCAAAAAGGCTCCCAAATGTACTTAGCTGGTATTGAAAGGGTTAAAGTAGAAAAAAAGAAAAGGAGAGTCAGCCACTGCATAGTTTAATTAAGGGAGAAGTAAGATTGCCACCAGAGAAGGTGCCAGCCAATCAGAAAAATGCACTGGAACCATGGATTATAGGTATTGTAGTCTGCTCTGTTATTTGTTCCTAGCAACCTGTGGCAGTCCAGCTGTGGTGTGCTCTGTAGACACTCACGAAGTGGGTCATACAATACAGTATAATGAGAGAAGAGAACAGAGCCCTCTATGACCATTCTTCCTTGAAAGGTTGCAAAGAAATGTCCCAAAGAAGTTGCTCCAGTTATAGTTATGCAGCAAAGATGGCAATGGCACGTGCTTCCATTCTTAATGGGCCATGCACCAAAAAAGACTTTTAATTAAACTGTAAAAATTTCCAAACACCCATGTGTGTACCAGGATGGGCGTAAATAATAAAACATTTTGGGGGCATCTGGAAGCCCCAAAAATCTCCATAAAAACATATGCTAATGAAAAGAGCAGACTGTAACCCAGAACAGCTGAGAAGGGGTTAAAACAAGAAAACACTGCAGCCATCTGTGCCACAAGGATAAAAAGGGGAGTAAAGAGCTAGATAAGTGCATCAACGACACGAAGTGTGGAAAACTCTGAATGGGAGTTACTCACCAGTTTTCTGTCTTCAGGCTCCTATCTCAACAGAGCAGAAGAACAGATTTATCATAAAGCTGACCTCCATACCTGTGAACTGGGCAACCCAACTCCAGGGAAGCAATTGATGGAAGACCCACTAATGGAGGATTATGCAGCCCTATATCTAAAGTAAAAATAATAAAAACCTAGAAAAAAAACTAAGAGAAGTTCCACTGCACCTCCATCTTGGAAGCAAGCCATATGAATCTGGGGTAGATGGGGGAGGGGTTGAACTGCAGGAAGAGGAGGGAGTCTACGCCCCAAAGACCCTGTCATTTTGAGCTCAATTCCTGTGTTCCATGTTGGATGTATGAGAAATGGTTAGGAGGGCTAACTACCAGTACATTGAGCACCCCGTATGTGCCAATCAGGGTGGTCTGTACTGAAGAAGAAAGATCAGACACACCTGTATGTCAGCCATGAATGATTGATGAATGCCCATGTGGGCCTGCTAGTGGCTGAATTGAGATAAGCATCACCAAAATTTAGTTAGCTCTGAATAGCTTGCATTGTGGCCACATAAACAGTTATGTGAATCTTCACTATTGCAACTCCACAACAAATAACACTAGGAAGTTGAGATCTGGATGTCAACTGAGGCATATATTTGTGTGACAATGCAATGGGAAAGACCCTTTGTGTTAGTCACCTGTGTGAATGGAACATATATTTATTTATTCATTTTTTTCAGTATACTATTTTTACTTTGTATTTTTATTTACGAGTCATTCTATTATTTGCTTGTACTTTTTACAACTATTTATTTTCATTTATATGTTTTTGTATATATATATATTTTTTTTTAATACGAATGAAACCCCATGGAACCTCTGAGGTTTTTCAATTTATAGGGAGCTGTGATGGTTCTAATGGGATAATTGTTCCCCTTGTTATGTGACATCTCTCTCACTGATAAATGATCACAGCATTGCTTTGCTCACTGTAGGAGGGCCCACATATCGTTTTACTATTATTTATGGCTAGGGAGCAAGTCACCTGACTGTCAGAGGAAATCTTCACATTCTACTTGACCCAATGTCCCCTACCAGACTGAATGGGAAACCAATAACCCAGGAAACCTAGATGGATCCCTAGATAATTTGCATGTAAATATGAAACATACTTGGTCAAAATAGACAATAGAAGTATGCAAAACCTAGTCTTGGTGAAAGATCAGAGATTAAGTTTACAGGTTAAAGCCAGAAGTTAAGCTACCAGATGAACAGACACAATTGCCAGAAGAAACAGCGTTGTGAGCATCAGCAGACACAAATAAACTGGAGAGATTCAAAGGGTGGCTTCTGGAGCGCTTCCAAAACCTGATTCAGATCCCAGGGTGGAGTGGGATCTTGAAAGACAGGGTAGATATGAGCTGCACTTTGAACAAAAGATGGTTAATCAGGAAACATAGCACTGTGCTGCTGGAAAAGCAGTACCCTTCTGAAATCACTTGCAAAACCCACTGCTCTGTCACTGAAATCACCCAGGAGCTGTGGAAAAAACTGAGACAACTGTTTATGAACAGAAATGACCAGGACCTCTCAGAGTCCTTCGAAGGTTAGTTTGTCAGCCTTGGGAGGCTTCTGTGCAGCTTTCATGCCTGCTTGGGTTTTGGGGAGGAAGTACATGCTGGGCCTGGGTAAGTGAAGCCCTAGGCACATACCAGAAATGGTGGGTGTAACAGAAGCTATGCGTCTTCTTTGGCAAAAAAGGAATGCTTAAGATTAAATTGAGGTAGCAAAGTACTCTTGCCCCCTGTGTCTTGGAAGACTGGTCAGCTGACCAAATCTTAAGCCACTGGAAAAAAAAAGCAGAGACTTTCCCTGAGAACCTGGTAGCATCAAAGACTGCATTAGAGAGATAAGCATTCGCTTCAAGTATCTTGGAGAACAAAAGTCTCCAGCTCATCCTAGCCAAATGCCCTTGGATAGCATCCAAAAGTTTACAACCCCAGTTGGCTATGGCCCTTGTAACCCCATGCAGTGGCAAAAATAGGACATAAGGTGGCACCTATGGCCACAAATTGTGCCTTCAGTAAAGAGTCAAGATGCTTATCGTTTATCCGCCTGATCATTAAGGGCCACAGCATCCTCCATAAAAAGGGGGTATAGATGTACTGGGATGCAAATATATCCTTACCGCTTTATAAATCATTGGTAAGGCTTAATCTAGAATATGGAGTACATTTTTGGGTACAGGTCTTAACAAATACATTATTGAACTGGAAAAATACATTCAGTAAAAATGATAAAGGGATTGGAGGATCTGTGTTATATACAAAGACTAGCCAAAATGGGTTTGTTTACAGTTTTTACAGTAAGAGCAGAAAAAAATATGGAATTATTTGCCTTGGGATGTTGTGCTTGCAGATACTGTAATTGTAAAAAAAAAGTAATGGATACCTATCTAGCACAGAACAATATTGAGAATTATGATGGTTGGCTTCAAAACAGCTAGCATGTTGATCCTGGGAAATATCTGACTGCCATTTGGAGTTGGGTAGGAATTTTTTTGCCCACTTGAGGCTTAATTGGCTTAAACAGCTTCAATGTGTTTTTTCTTTTTTTCCTCTGGATCAACAGAGGTGATATGGCATGGATTGATATTGATGGACTTACTTCTTTTTTCAACCTCATCAACTATGTTACTAAATTTCTATCTGACAGAGTGGTAGCCCACTGCATTAAAACTTCAGGTGCAAAAAGGATATAGATTAGAAATACACCTACTAAGGAATGGTGAGGATGGAAAATAGAAATATCAGGGGAAGAGGAGCCAGAGGCCCCTGAGATAATAAACGTCCCCAGAACTGTTCTAATTGTGGCCCGGGTGTGTTTGCAAGAATGGAGGATCCCCCTGGATAGACGAAGGGACAGAGGCAACTGAATAGATGAGGGCCTTAACCCAAACAGGTTCCTGTTCAGGCCACAGACCAAGAGTACCAGAATACTCCCTAGTAAGCTCAGTTTGGCATGAGGAGCAATGGATTAAAGGCCAGAATCTTTAGCCTTGGGCTTGACCATGTGTTCCTGGCTTCTGACATGGTCAGAAAGACCCTGTAACGTAATGCAAGAGAAAGTCAAAAGAATAGAAAAGCACAAGAAAAGTACTTAAAAGTATGCAGAAGCACTTATTTTACTGTGAGGGGTTAAACAGGAGTGAGAAGCCAGTCTTTGTTCAGCAGGCAGAATCCAAAAAGGAAGAGGAGCACACAAAGACCACCTCTTCCCATGCCAGAAAGCTGGGAAGCAAGGGCTTCTAGGAAATGTCTTTTTTTTCTTTAGCAATGGCAATGTGGTTCCACAGCCATTCAAAAACAGTGCCCACCTGAACACTAGAGGAGGTGTCATTGGTTGGAACTAGACAATGCGGTTCACCAAAAGCACTATGAGCTCACCTGCAGCTTCCTAGGTGCAACCGGAGGGGAGATTTGTGCCAGAGAAGCACAGTGTATAAATCAAAATGGCAACCAGGCGGGCCATGGCCAATTTCAATAAAAAGAACATAATAAAGTTAAAAGTAATCTAAATAACATAAAGCTCTAGAATGCGAAGATCCCAGTGTGCGTAACCGCACATGCGCAGTAGAGACTGCCCGAATGATGAAGTCATGCACGGTGCGCAGTAGAGACTGTACGAATGTGACAGATTCCAGTCAGAGGCACTGCTTATCCAGAGCGAGGTGCTCCGAATGGCCCACTGCCCCCATGGCAGCAGCCGAGGCCGCTGGCTGGCACTTTGGCCCGTGTACACGGGCCTTCAATACTAGTGAAATAATAAAAAAGTAAGCAATTCAACAAAAAATTTAACTGCTGTTAAGAAAAATAACTCAATGACACTGAGAGCACTTTAAAGTGTCAGTGCAGGGGTTAAAACACTCTGCATCTAAAGGCAGTCTGGACATAAAGAAAATATAATAGAACTGAAGGACTAGAGTGCACTTCAAGCAACATTTCACATTAGAAATGAATACCAAAGGAATGGAACACATATGCAGGACCATAGCACTCGAGGTTAAACCTACCATATGTCAGACTTCAGACTGCTATTATACTAAATGGAAGAAACTTCAGAGAAGTTCTTTAGTGATGTAATGGCTGAACGGCAGGCCACCCTCCACATATTGTGAAGTCCTGAAAATAAAACTGTGAACTGGACAATCCATGAATTAGCAATCAAGTAGTAAGAGCCCATCTAATGGGGGATTATACAGCCCCAAATGCTAGGAAAGAAAAAAAAAAAAGAAAAGAACAGTGCCCATGCACCCTGCCGTTGAAGAGGTCACTTATAACTGGTGTCAGCTAGCTGGGGTAATGTGGAGAAAGGGAGGATGTCTATGACTCACAGACCTTTGTGGAAGTGCCCTGCCCTCCAAAGGAGGAGGCTTTACTTCATGGTTCCTGTGTTCCACATTGGATGATACAGAAACAAAAATGTAAACAAGATTTAGCACAGAGCTGTCCAAGTTCGATCCACAAGGGCCACAAACAGGCCTGGATTTAAGGATTTCCCTGATTAAGCATAGATGAGTTAATCAGTCGCTCATTATTTATTTTGTTTGGAACACCTGTGCTCAAAACACGTAAATCTTTAAATCTTGGATGTTGGCAGCTGTTGAGGATTGAACCAGGACACCCCTGATTTAGCATAATCACCTAGTCAGGAAAGAAAAATGACTTTCCCAAAGTCTCAATCCAAAGTGGATAGATGGATAAATTAATGGATGGATGGATGGTTTGTTGGCTCGGGAGGATATTGAGGATAATGGCCTCCACTGAATACCTAAAAGTGGTTTCAACTGGAATCATTGGAAATTTAAAGTTACTCCTGAAAATATGAGGGCTAGGCTCAACCAACCACCAATACCATACACGTTGTAATGTTAACTGCAAATAAAGTGACATGAGGCATCACTTGTTAACACCAGCCCATGTTCTTTTTAGATTGGAGAAGAAAAAAAATGTATAGCTACTAAACAAAACAGATGTAAATGTAAATGTTGTGGTTAATCTCATGTGCTTCATGAATGACAAGGCATTACTCTCAGTGAACATGTATAAACTCCCAAAATAGCAAGATGTTTTACAAATACTTCATTACTATCCTCCTTGTTACCTGACTCAGCTGTGGATATTTTTTTGAGACTTTTGTCATTTGAGTTTGGTGAATCTTCTAAAGTAGTGTTTGTATGCCCAGCAGCTTTGAGATAACTTCTTTGCTCATCTGTGTCTTCCATTGTCTGCTGTATGTGACTGTAGGCCATATGCAATGCTTCAACATCACTATTAGTGTATGCATTGGAAACACCTATATATAAATAGATAATTTAGATGTTTAAGTCTGCTATGGCTTTAAAAAAAAATCAATTATTTTCTCAAAACATACTGAGACTGATGTACTAAGAAAACTGGAGCAAACCAATAAAACCATAGGAGAAATTTAACAGTGGAGACCTCACTAGCATTCAAGAGGTTAAATTCCCCATTGAGTCAATAGTGATTTTGGCAATGTTTTGCAAAACAGTTGTTTTGGAGAACTCTCTAGCATTCAAATGGTTAAAACTCTAATTTGTATAAATGGGAATTTTCATTTGGTGGTTTGCTCCAAAATTGCTGCGGTACTTCTTGGTATATATACCTCAGTATTAAGGCTTCAAAATATAATCAAATTATTTGATTAAAAATATTTTTTCTATTAATATACTATATAATAATTCGCTAACTAAGTTTGTCAGAAGTCATCATGCGCAGTAGAGTCTGCCCAAACGCACAGAATGCTGGGAGTTCTGTGCTGAGAGCATTCTGTGCTTTCGGCCAGTCTCTGCAGTGCATGACTGCATCGGCGGCAGGACGCAGACCAGGACCAGCCTCTTAACCCTTTGAGTGCAAGAGGGGTACGCAACGCGTTGCTTTGCAATGCGTTGTGTACCCCTCTGGCACTCAAAGGGTTAACATTTCCCCAGACCTTGGACCGTGTACACAGGCTTTTACATTAGTTTTATTATATAATAACTAGTTGAACAGCCCGTTACACAGGCCACAGTGCCACTGCCACCTGGTCGCGGGGCAATCACGCGCAGTAGAGACTGCCAGCGCCACGGCTGATCCTTTGGAGCTCCCAGCTCTGTATCAGCCGCGGCACGGGCAGTCTCTACTGCGCATGACTGCAGCACGCGCAGCAGTGTCTATTGCGCATGTTGCGGCGTTACACACGATTTAGCAAATTATTATATAGGATAAGCGGCACATTCTATGTGAAATTATGTGCATGCTCAGTGGTTTCTAATTTTTGAGAGGAAATCTTATACTTCTGTCCTATACTCAAACATGCACCCCTACTTGCCTGGTCACATGTCACATTCACAAAGAAGCAACCCAAATAATACTTTACTGTTTGTCTGAGCTACAGTGCATTAAAACTCAAAGACAGCACAATTCAATAAATGTCTTGCATGTGAATAGCAACTGTTAAAACGCTATATATTAAGAACCAAAAGAGAATATCTGGCTAAGAAAGTCAGCAGTGGCTGTGGTGTAAGTCAGCCCAGTGTTTTTTTATTACCAATCATTTATAAATTGCCATATCAATACAGGTTCCAAATTGTATAATTTTATGATAATGAGACTGATTAAAAGCCCATTTATATGAATTAACATTTTTGTCACTTGCAGTGCAACAAGTGTGTCCCAGAACTGCTCCAGGTCTTTTTGTACATCAGCCTCCTTGTGTTGTGTGATCAATCTGATTAATTTTAACCTACTAATTGGCTGCTAGATACACAGCTTGTTGCATCATATGTAATTGCTTTTTGTTAGTACAGACTTTGCATCAGGGTCGGACAGCAGTGGTCCTCCGAATTATGTCGGAACGCAACTACCATCATCCTCAGCCAGACAACTGATGGCTTAAGATTGTGGCATCTATAGTCTAGCAATAGCCAGAGGGACACTAGTGTATACCTATGCTTTATACAGATTTGCTAATCCAATGCAAATTCACTTTTATGCCCACTTAGTTCAATAAAATGCTCAATGTGTACCAGATAAATTCAGCTTTTAATGACTAATGTACAGTTTATGATGCAAATTCAGCACAACATTGACTGCACGTTATACCAATTCTAAAGCTCATGCTGCTTTAAATGCATTTCTCCCAAGATACCTTAGAGCCCAGCAACACATAATAAAGAACAGATTTAATTCATTATGTTACTTTATTTTTCAACACTATTCAGTTTTCATTAAAATAAATTGTAATTGAACCGATTATGTAACAGAGTCACATATTTGATGTGGCTGGAGGAAAAAAAAAAAAAAAAAAAAAAAAAAAAAGAGGATTTTAGTCTTACCTGTTAAATCCTTTTCTCTTAGTCCATACAGGTTACTGGTAAATCTGGGTAGGCGATCCACCCCTTTAAGTAGGCAGGAACAATTCTAGAATTGTATGCAGGGGGTGGATCCTACCTTCCCTCCTTGGCTGCAGCTAGCCAACCAGCTCCAGAAAGATTTGAGACACTATTGACTAGATAGTAGACGGGAAAGAAGACTCCTGTGAGCATGACCCCGAAGGACCCCCACAGTCTGCCACAGGAGAGCCAAGCATGGTCCCTTGACAGGGTGGGAAACCAGTAACCTGTATGGACTAAGAGAAAAGGATTTAACAGGTAAGACTAAAATCCTCTTTTCTCTGGCGTCCAATACAGTTTACTGGTAACTCTGGGATGTCCAACCATTGAGTTTCCCAGAGGCGGGAAGTAAGGCAAGGACCAGACGCAAGGCCCCCAAAGTCACCAGAGCAGATATGAACCATCAGATCAAAGACAGCCCAACAACTAATGAAGTGTCAACGGACAATGAACAGGGATAACACCCCAAACTGTTACACAGCACACTGAACTAGACCCAACGGGGCTCAAAAGTGAAGGAAGCACCAAGAACCGAAGAAAATCCTAGACAGGCAAGACTGCCTCCAGGATTTTCCTCCCAAAGCTGGCGTCAGCCGATGCCAGCACATCAACACGGTAATGCTTCGAAAAGGTGTGCACAGACAATCAGGTGGCAGCCTTGCACAACTGATCAGAAGAGGCCTGATTCTTGTAAGCCCAAAAGGCCCCAAAAGATCGAGTAGAATTAGCCATGACCCTGAAAGGAACAGACTTCTTCCTCAGCTCATAAGCCTTACAAATAATGGACTTGATCCAAGAAGCAATAATCACCTTGGATGCAGGTATTCCTGCCCTAGGAGCCTCAGGAATGACGAACGAGTCTGAATGCCTGATAGACTCAGTGCAATGTACATAAAACTTGAGACAACGCACCAAGTCTAACAAGTGGAGATCTGTCTCCTCGTCAGAGGTGGGGTCAGGGCAGAAACAGGGAACCACAATTTCCTGATTGATGTGGAACTCCGAAACCACCTTCGGGAGAAACTCTTGAGAGGTGTGAAGCCCCGCCTTGTCCTTGTGAAACACCAAATAGGGTGGTTTATAGGACAGAGCATGTAACTCAGTGACACGACGGACAGACACAATCGCCAGGAGAAAGGCCATTTTCCAAGTCAACAGGTGTAGAGGAATAGTAGCCAAAGACTCAAATGGAGGGCGCTGAAGAATGCCTAAAACGAAGTTAAGATCCCACGGAGGAGCAGGAATCTTGAAGGCAGGGTGAGCATGAGCAACGCCCTGGAACAAAACCTTGACATCAGGAAGGATGGCAATGTGCCTCTGAGAGAAAACAGAGAGCAGACGTCTGAACTTTAAGGGAACTCAAACTGCGGCCCTTATACACACCGTCCTGCAAGAAGGCCAGGACCATAGGCAGATCAAATTCCTGAGACAGGTCCTTGTCAGCACACCAAGATAGGAAGGTCAACCAGACACAATGGTAGATCTTGGAAGAAACAGGTTTGCTGGCGATGAGCATAGTATCCACCATAATAGAAGAAAATCCTTTCTTCCTCAATATTGAGGATTCAATTTCCAAGCCGTCAAGGCTAGACGATGAACATCCTCCTACCACAGGTAACCCTGTAGAAGAAGATGTGGACGGCAAGGGAGCCGGAATGACTCCGCCACTGACAGATCCAGAGGCTCCGGAAACCAAGCCTGGAGAGGCCAGTACAGAGCAATCAGAATGAGTGGACAACGCTCCAGTGGTAATTTCCGTAACACCCTGTGCAACATGGGGAAGGGAGGAAAGATGTAGGCCAGAAAATAACTTGTTTTAAAAAATTCTAAAAAATAAAAAATGGAAAAGTGGTGCATGCATATGTATTCACCCCCTTTGCTATGAAGCCCCTAAATAAGATCTGGTGCAACCACTTACCTTCAGAAGTCACATAATTAGTTAAATAAAGTCCACCTGTGTGCAATCTCAATGTTAAATGATCTCAGTATATAGACACCTGTTCTGAAAGGCACCAGAGTCTGTAACACCACCAAGCAAGTGGCACCATGAAGACCAAGAAGCTCTCCAAGCAGGTCAAGGACAAAGTTGTGGAGAAGTACAGATCAGGGTGGGGTTATAAAAAAATATCCCAAACTTTGAACATCCCATGGAGTACCATTAAATCCATTATTAAAAAATGGGAAGCATTTGGCATCACGACAAACCTGCCAAGAGAGGGACACCCATCAAAACTCAAGGACCAGGCAAGGAGAGTATTAATCAGAGAGGCAACAAAGAGACCAAAGATAACCCTGAAGGAGCTGCAAAGCTCCACAGCGGAGTGGTCCATAGGACTACTTTAAGCCGTACACTCCACAGAGCTGGGCTTCAAGAGTGGCCAGAAGAAAGCCATTGTTTAAAGAAAAAATAAGCAAACACTTTTGCTGTTCGCCAGAAGGCAAGTGGGAGACTCCCCAAACATATGAAAGAAGGTACTCTGCTCAGATGAGACTAAAATTGAGCTTTTGTCCATCAAGGAAAACTCTGTCTGGTGCAAACCCAACACCTCTCATCACCCCGAGAACACCATCCCCAGTGAAGCATAATGGTGGCAGCTTCATGCTGTGGGGATGTTTTTCATCGGCAGGAACTGGGCAACTGATCGGAATTTAAGGAATGATGGCTGGCGCTAAATACAGGGAAATTCTTGTGGGAAACCTATTTCAGTCTTCCAGATATTTGAGACTGGGACAGAGGTTCACCTTTCAACAGGACAATGACCCTAAGCATACTGCTAAAGGAACATTCAAGCAGTTTAAGGGGAAACATTTAAATGTCTTGGAATGGCCTAGTCAAAGCCCAGACCTCAATCCAATTCAGAATCTGTGGTATGACTTAAAGATTGCTGTACACCAGTGGAACCCATCCAACTTGAAGAAGCTGAAGCAGTTTTGCCTTGAAGAATGGGCAAAATCCCTGTGGCTAGATGTGCCAAGCTTATAGAGACATGCCCCAAGAGACTTGCAGCTGTAATTGCTGCAAAAGGTGGCTCTACAAAGTATTTGGAGACAAAGGGTCAATGGCAGAGGGCGACAAAATGGCCAATGCCAGATGACCTAACAAACATGATACTCAGGATGTTACAACATTTGTAATACATACATGTTTAATTAAGTCTGGACAAAGACTTGATGGGTGGGAATACACATTCAGGGGACCAGGCCAGGGGTTGAAGCACGTACACACTAGTTTGAATATGTGGCCTCAACCCTGACCAATCAATGCCCGCAGTGAGTCGTTCGTCGACCAATCCGGCGTCGACTTACTGCCTCCAGTTTCCCGCTCGAGGCGGCATCGATGCCTCGAACACCGAACCGGGAACCACCAGCTTCTATTCGGTGACCGTGTATCCCTTGCACATATTACATACGATACTTAAAACAGTTAGACATACAATAAACATACGATGTTCCACAGTACATGAATCATAAATACTTTAACATAGGGAATGGGTGGCCAGTTTGTACGTTAGAGCCCACATCTAAGTCCAAACAGGTCAAAAAGGCCATAGTCTTTGGATAAATTGTTCGAGATCCAGACAAGGGCTCAAGTAACGGGGAGGATCCATTACAGTCCTCAAAGGCATTGCCAAAACAATACTTGTAGTAGGGATAGCAAAAGATTTCGCCTCAGCACTGAAATAGGTGAACAATGACACTTCCCGCCTAGCGGGCAATTTGCTGTGAAAAGTGTAGTTTTCCCGCTTTTTTCACCTAGCTCATTGCATTGAAATCAATGGGAAGACTGAATTTCTCCCAATCACGTCAGTTTTCTCCTCTTTTCCTGCAGGCATGTGAAAGGGTATCAGACTCTCACAGAATGCCATTCAGTCTTTATGAGAGGAGAAAGCAGCACATTTTTGAGCTAGAGAAGCTTAGTTTAGGAAGTCTTTTGGTAGGAGATTTGTTCTCTGTATTAGGGAAGTCTGGGGGCAGAAGAAAGGAGTTTGACCCCAAATACTCCAAAATTCAATGTGACTGACTGGCAAGACACAAGCAGCCATAATTCAAGCTCCTTCCTAATCTGGCTGTTATTATCTCAGTGTTGGACATGTCTGGTGGGTGTGAGAAGGGAGCAAAGGAGGTTGACCCCCAAATACCCCAGCATTCTGTCTAACCAATTTGCTTTGAAAGACACAGGCAGCAGCGGTCCAATTTACTCTCTGATCTTGCTGTTATTATCTTTGTGTTCAACCTCATGGGAATCCCCAAAGAACAAGAAAGCATCCAAGTCTTCTCCATCTGTATCTATTTCCTCTTTAGATGAATCACCAACCAACTGAGACTGACCCCTAAACACAGAATAGATGAAAGGATGGAGGCAACAGGGGACTCAAACTGGCACTTGTTCAGCTGTGGAGGGTCCCGGGTTCACAGTGCTAGAACGATATAGGGTGCCACAACATTCCTGTGGAAGCCCAGTTTGTCATAAAGAACAATCAGCTAAAGGAGATAAAAGGACCCCTGAATCCTTAGGTTTGAATTTCATACATTATTCCCTATATGTGCTAATTTGTTATTTAAATGTAGCAATACTGCCAGTTATTCCTACACTAAGCAGCTGGCCAAAAACAGACATAAACGCCAACTTTTTTCATAGATGTGGTGTAATGTGGAACAAAACACATCATGTCAGATATAAAAAAAAAAAAAAAAAAAATTGGGGTAGCTGACAACAATTGCTCTATAATGGATGTAAGCTATGTATACATCTGACAAGGGGGGGGGGGTATTATAGTTATTCTTTATTTCTAAAGAGCCATCTTATTCCATAGCGTCAGTTCCGATTGCTCCTGAAATAAAGCTCCTGTGAACCTTTAAAGACCATTGCACACCCTTATGGTACTTAAGGTTTTAAACTCGTCTCATATTTCTCTGAATTGTCTATTTTAACCCCTTAAAGACCAGAGAGGTGTGCAGCAATGTGTTGCTCAAGCCTCTGGTCCTTAAGAGGTTAATTATACAATGCAAAAAAAAACAAAAACAAAGATAAGTCTGAAAACATTTACAACACATTACATTTACATCACAAAACTTCAGTTGATTATTTCCAAAGTTAAATGTGCCACGGAATCACTGAATATAATGCTAACTAGCTCTCACCTGTGCCCATTACTTCATTGGTACCCTGTGGTGTACAAGTTCCTGATGCCTCCTCTGCTTGCTGGCAAAGTTTTTGTGTGTCCATTGTTGAATCCAATGAATCCAGCAGCATAACTACATGAAAATGGAAAATCACAATTTGTTGACTGACTCTTCATTTCCCATTATTTCACTTTATAGCCATTACAAAAAGTTTGATTGCCCTACTTCCAAAACTAAGCCCATCATGTCTTAATCTTGTAATACTTATAACTACTCAACAAAACTTACCTTTGGCCAGCATTCCAGGCTGTTCTTCTACCTGGAGAATTAAATAGACACATTTAAAGACAAGCAAATGTTACAGGCCTACTAATCTGCTATCCTCAGAGCACATAACAAAAGATAAGGAGGTGGCTCTTGTTGACTCTAATTTCTAATTAAGTAGAGGTTAACATTTTTCATCTGCAAAAACCCTTTGAGTGCCATAAGGGTATGCAAAGCAATCAAATGGTTACCTTTATCTATTCCATACATAAAAATAAGAACTTTAAAATAATTTTCTCACTTGTAAAATTAACTTTTCAAGGATCAAAGAAATATGCAATAATCTTATATAATAATTCACTAAAAATTTGTAATGATGCAGTCATGCGCAGTAGAGACTGCCTATGACACGGCTGATACGGAGCGGGGCGCTCCAAAGTCAGACCGGAGTCGCGGCGCATGACTGCACCGTGACCGGTTGGCACTGTGGCCAATGTACACGGGCTCTTCAGCTAGTTGTGTAATAAAAAGATGATTCAGATCAGATGTAAGGGCTGGTTTGTAGATGATGGTTATAAATGCAGGTTGTATATCTTATGGCTTTTCAGAAGGCACAGCAATTTTATATTTAATATGATTACTTATTAACATTTTAACTAAAAAATAATTACACATGGAAAGTGTTTATTGAACTAAACTCCAAAATACAGAGCTGGTGAGTCAATGTGTCATTTTATCCAAAAAGTGCAGAAACCCTGTGCCAACCTGATGTTTTAAACATGTGTTGTCAACAGAGTCCTCCTCCTCTTCTTTTTTAACAGATGGACTATTAGCTTCACCATCTTCTTCAAAGTCTTCACTATAATTTTCTGGAAAGAAAAACCAAACAACAACAAAAAATATAAATAGTAGAAGGTAGAAGTAAACAGTACAAACAGGACTAAGCTTCTTGTCTAGTGAATCAATGATCATCATGTGATATATCTCAGAAATGTTTAAACACTTTCAGACAAATCCAGAAGCTAAACAGTATAAATTCTGGGTCAAAACAATTGCACTATGTGGGACAAGTAAACATTATCTAAATTCTCATTGAAGTGTCTTGGGCTTTTATCCCATTCAGTGGCAGCAATGCAAAGCAATGCCTTGGTTATTCCCTCGGCACTCAAAGGCTTAAACCCTTGAATGCTACGGTCTCCACTGCATTGCTTAGCAATGTGTTGGTGACCTCGCTAGCAACCAAGGGGTTAAAGGGACTTTTTAAAACAATGGAAATTTGTATTTGTCCCCTATGATGCAGCTCTGAAGAAATGCGCGTTGGAGACCTTTCTAGCATTCAAGGGTCTAAAAGCCCCATTTAAACTAACAGGAATTTGGGGAATGTTTCCCATACATTGTAGTTTGCACCATAACTGCTTCAGGCCCAAAATTTACATACTTTAGAATAAAAGTGAATTGATTAGATTACTATTCTATTAAGCCATTATATATGGCTTTATATATTGAAGGAATTTTCCTGGCAAAATTAATACAGACATTTATTTAATAATCCTATAACATAAAGTGGTAGACTGCATCACTCCCTGTGAGCATAACCACACATGTGCAGTAGAGACTGCTGTTCCAGCAGTCTCTACTGCTCATGTGTGGTTTCGCACACAGGGAGCTTCTCTGTGAGCCGTCTGGAGCTCCCCGCTAAGGATCCGCTCGTTCGGTGAGTCCCTACGGCGCATGACTGCAGTTATGCGCAGTACAGACTCGCCGAACGTGCTGATCCGGAGCAGGGAGCTCCAGACGGCTCACCTCCTGTCTCTGCCCCTGCGGCCACTGGGTGCACTTTAGCCCGTGTATACGGGCTTTCAAACTAGTATATAATGTTTGCTCTTAAAGTTGTTTCAGTTTGTTCAGTACTGTAATTCAGTAGCTTGCATTTGCTCATCTGAATGCTTATGAACAGTAGATTTTTTTACCTGAAAAATCTTTGCTTTCATCCTTATTTTCATTCTCTCTTGCTTTTGCATTATCATTATTACTGTAAATCGAAACAAAGCAAAACCAATTACATTTGCATACTTACTCTGCTAGCTCTGCTTTATGAATGACTGATAAAAGTATACATATAATGTAAAATCAATCTTTCTTATCCTCGCTCAACCACCTTGATAAGCCCTGACACTGGAGATTGCTGAGCACTGAAGTAAAGCTGAGAAACATATGCAGATGATTATGTTCAAAATGTAAGGACCTATCCTATTTGTAGTATTAATAGCAGTGTTAAAGTGGATGTATCACCTATGCACAACATGTTCTAAATAGTTAGGTGACACATCCAATAGCTTTAAAACGTTATTATTATTATTATTTTTTAAGCTTCCGTTTGGTTTAAATGTAACTTATAAAAGTCTGGGCTGCAGCCACTTCCGTATAGACTGCAGCCCGATGCTCTATCTCTGCTCTCCTCCTTCCTCTGATGATGGAGGCTTCTGTCAGTAAGCTGGAGCGGTCTCATTGGCTAGATATCAATCTCTGCCAATGAGACCGCACCAGTTTACTGACAGACGCCTCTGTCATTGGAGGAGGGAGGGGAGCAGAGGCAGAGCTCTGTAACCACAGAGAACCGCAGAGAACTGCAGTCTATACGGAAGTGGCTGCAGTAGATACTTTTGAAATTTACATTTAAACCAAACTGAAGCTTTAAAAATAATAATAATAATGTTTTAATGCTATTGGATGTGTCACCTAACTATTTACGGGATGTTGTGCATAGGTGATACATCCACTTTAAGCATATGGAAATTAATAAAAGGGAATCCTTTTCCCTTTAATTCACAGATTACACAGGACACACGGAGTAAAGTTCCCTCTTCCAGGAGGGCAGGGCACTTGAATAAAAAAGGTCTCTCCCCTATCTACTTTACCTCCGCTTGGACATGCTCAGTTTTAACTTAAAACAAAGATAAAAGAAAAGTGGAACAAGAAAGGGCATCCCCTTTACCAGAGAAAAGGATTCATTGGTAAGTACACAAAAATACCCATTTCTCTTATGCCCTATGTGGAACACAGGAGCCATGAGCATCCGCCAAGAATCCAGGATGGGAAAGAGAAAAACTCCTCAGACACAGACCAGTTCTAACATAAACAAAACTTGTGGTCGTGCCTACCTGTATAATGAAGTCAGTATAGTAATGCCTTACCTGACCGTATGAGTAGGCCTATGAGAGGGCCTATAGTATGACAAATGTTTGAAGGATAATAAATTATAATTGGGTATGGGTGGGTGGGTGCAAGAAACCTGCCTAACAGAGACTAAGTTGAGCATTTGAGTCCGTGACCGGCCCTCCCACAATTCCAGGCAATCCAACCGCCTTAGACTTGTGGTCGTGCCTACCTGTATAATGAAGTCAGAATATTAATGCCTTACCTGACCGTATGAGTAGGCCTGTGAGAAGGCAAAAGAAGGACTAATTGCACATGCTTCAAAGATAGGATTTTAGTCTTACCTGTCAAATCCTTTTCTCTTAGTCCATACAGGTTACTGGTAACTTTGGGTAGGCGATCAGCCCCTTTAATAGGAAGGAACAATTCTGAGAAGTGACTGCTGGGTGGAGCCTACCTCCTCTCCTTAGCTTGCAGCTAGTCAATCCCCAACCAGTAATATTTGCAGACTAACTATTGACTGGGAAGTAAGAAGGTAAATGAAGACTCCTGTAAGCATGACCCCAAAGGACCCCCACATTCTGCTGCAGGAGCACCAAGCATGGTCCCTTGACAGGGTGGGAGACCAGTAAGCTGTATGGACTAAGAGAAAAGGATTTGACAGGTAAGACTAAAATCTTACTTTCTCTGTCGTCCAATGCAGGTTACTGGTAATTTTGGGATGTCCAACCATTAAGTTACCCAGGGTGGTAAGAAAGGGAAGGACCAGGTGTAGGCCCCAAAGTCACCAGAGCACCAATGAACTTATAGATCATGAATAGCTCAACGCACACTGAACAGGGGTAAAAATAAAACTCATAAACTGTTGAACAGCACACTAAACTAGAGCCAACAGGGTTCAAAAGTGAAAGAGTACTGAGAAACTAAAGAGATCCTAGACAGGCAAGGCTGCATCCTGGAGCTTCCTCCCAAAACTGGCATCAGCCGATGCCAGCACATCCACACGATAGTGGTTAGAAAAGGTGTGCACAGATGACCAAGTGGCCGCCTTGCACAACTGATCAGCTGAGGCCTGGTTCTTGTAGGCCCAAGAAGCCCCAATAGACCTCGCAGAATGAGCCGTGACCCTGAAGGGAACAGGCTTCTTCCAAAGTTCGTAAGACTTATGAATCAGGGACTTCATCCAAGAAGCAAATGCTAACATTGGAAGCAGGCTTCACTGCCATAGGACCCTCAGGAATGACAGAGTGTCAGACTGCCTCAAGGACTCAGTGCGATGCACACAGAACTTCAGACAGCGCACAACATCCAACAGATGAAGATCCCTCTCTGTCAGAAGTAGGGTTAGGACAGAAGGAAGGAACCACAATCTCATGATTGATGTGAAACTCAGACACCACCTTCAGGAGAAACTCTTGTGAGGTGCGAAGCACTGCCTTGTCCTTGTGAGAAACCAGAAAAGGTGGTTTACAAGACAGGGCATGCAGCTCCGCAACTCGGCGAACAGAAACAATCACCGGGAGAAAGGCCATCTTCCACATCAGCAGACGTAGATGAATGGTAGCCAAAGACTCAAGGGGAGGACGCTGGAGTACTCCCAAGACCAGGTTAAGATCCCACTGAGGAGCAGGGGACTTAAACACCGGACGGGTATGAGCAACCCCCTGGAAGAAAACCTTGACATCAGGAATGATAGCAAGACACCTCTGAAAAAAGAAAGAGAGCGCAGAATTCTGAACCTTGAGAGAACTCAGACTGAGACCCTTATCCACACCATCCTGGAGGAAGAAAAGAACTGTAGCAAGGTCAAAATCCTGAGACAGGTCTTTGTTAGCACACCAAGCCAGGAAGGTAGACCAAACCTGATGGTAGGTCTTAGAGGAAACAGGCTTGCGGGCACTAAGCATAGTAGCCACCACACCAGAAGAAAATCCTTTCTTCTTCAAAATTGAGGATTCAATCTCCATGCCGTCAAAGCCAGAAGATGAACGTCTTCTTTCCAGAGGTAACCCTGTAGAAGAAGATCTGGATGGGGAGGAAGTCGAAGAGGTTCCGCCACTGAGAGGTCCAAAAGCTCCGGAAACCAAGATTGACGTGTCCAGTATGGAGCAATGAGAATTGACTGGGCATGCTCCAGTCGCAGCTTCCGAAGAACTCTGCTCAACAGAGGAACAGGATGGAGGATTTAAACCAGAGGAAATGAGGCGATCGAGAAGGCATCCACTGCCAGAGCCATGGGATCCGCCCACTGAGAGCAGAAGGTTGGAACCTTCCTGTTGTGTCTGCTTGCCATCAGGTCGATGCATGGCAGACCCCACTGCTGGATGATGAGGTTGAACACCTCTGGATGCAGTTCCCACACTCCGCTGTCCACTGTGTGTGTCTACTGAGGAAGTCTGCCAGAACGTTGTCTATGCCAGGAATCTTAACTGTGGAAATGGCAGGGACATGCTCCTCTGCCCATAATAAAATAGCCTTGACCTCTGGTCAAGCTGTGAGACTTCTTGTGCTGCCCTGCCTATATGTTAGGCCAGGGAACGTGGGCCTTACGGTGACCCATAGTAGAGAAAAGATGTCCTAATGAGTGGGTATAACATGTGAGGCCCTTACTAAAAAGGAAATACTAACAACACAACAGAAGTTCTATCTATGATTTGGACCGATAATAACGAGAAATCTAAAATGCATCCTATGACCTCCTTTGTTAACCTACTCTCAAGACGAGACCAGCAGTCTTGTGTAAAACTAGAGCTAATCCTACCCTATGGGGCATAGTACCGATGTATGACCAACCTTTGTGTTGACATTGTCAATTGAATGAGTCTTTTGCTTACTGTGAAGAAAAAAATAATGTATACACACTAGGATGACAATCCTACGTTACTATACATGGTCTCTATGTGAGACTTGACAAGGTGACATGTCCACTGAACAAATAAGTAAGACTTGACATGACAATGAATTATCACCTAAATGCTTGACAGGGATTAGTATGGTGAATACGCACAGACAAGTATACCCAATTTACCCCGAAATCTGTTTATACTAAGAAAACCAGACTTGTGGATTGATGACATAAGACATGTTTTGACAGACATGACAATTAGACATACAGACCGATAATCCCTACTGCTGAGGACTACATGACATATGATTATAGCTGTGAATATCTATTAATACTAATAACCATATTCTTAATACCTTATTTCTTCAGGTGTTTATGTACCAGATTCCTGCTGAAATTCAAATTCTGTAATGATATACACATGTAAAATAAATCATAATCCAAAGATTTGCTAAGAAAGATAAATTCTGCTTATACCTCAAAATTGTTGCTATATATCAAAATTGTTGCTATATATCAAAAACCATAATAACTACTGTAAGTTCCATATCTTTCATACAGAGACTTCTATGCAGTGAAAACTCCTATGAATGCCTGCAACTTGTGTTAACTCAATAACACATACTATAAATGCTAAATAGTAGAACAACCTAATAGTCTCAGCTGTCAATACTGAGGTGACTTACTGTGGATATACTGTGCAAATACCATGTACCCCTGTTTCATTCCATTCTATCCTAATGTAGTGTCATTATGAAACACCTTATGACAAGACTGCTTGGTACGTGTTACTACTATGTCTCACTTGGATATATGCATGCCTGACAATTTCTAAGTACCGTGCTATTTACACTTATGTCACCCTAGTGTGTACCCCTGCCAAAAGAGTGGAGGGACATGGATGAGTGAGCACCCTATGCTCAATGCCCGTCATACCATGTGATCCTGATTGTGTCTGGAATAATACTACAACCAGTGCTACCTAATACAATTCCTATAGCCAAGCTGTGTATCTGATACTACCCAAAACTATGGACCCATATCTTTACTTTCCTGATATAACAAGCACCAGGCTACTACTATTAAGGAAGATATACATAATTCCTACCCCCAAGCATGGTGACTAGACTTACTGCTAACACTGTGCTCGCCCCGTCACCATGCTGTGAACTGATGATAAGCCTTCATTGACCTTATATAACAGTTTCATTTAGGATTAACTTCTGGACATGTTAATACTACCCAAACTGCATTAATATGATTTATGTCACTTATACATGTTGTACAAAGGTGTACCTGAAACTTACTATGCTGTATGGAACCTATAATCATACAGAAACATGTGTAGATGTATGACTACTGAAAGCAGCAATGTCTTCTAAAAGGTACCGTTTGTGTAGTGCGATCTGTGGACAGGGTTAATCACACAGTGAGAGCTATGCCTTAAGCTGTATAAATTAGTATTGCTAAAATGTACCCGGAATTTTGGTGTAATGATTGAACCAGTGACTTGTTCAGATGCTAGAAAACTGCAGCTCTTAGATTCCTGCTGATCCCTACCTTACCTTTCCTTCTCATATTAGTGTCCTTGCTCGGATGCTGCAATGCCGACTTAGTGTTCTACCCGGAAATGGCTGCAAGCAACCTGCCTAACAGCAAGCATGATGCTGCTGACTAAGGTGAGCATTTGAGTCTGTGGCCGGCCCTCCCACAATTCCAGGCTATCCAATAGCCTTAGACTAGTCCAACGTGAACTTCAGATGTTAATGGATACAAATAATGCAATCTAAAGAACAGGAACTAACAGATTACCGGCCTAAATAAAATCAGGAAGGGCACCTACACAAGCAGAACAGACTGTAGGACCTTTCAGCTAAAACCGGCTTCAGCCGAAGCCAGCATATGAACACTGTTGTGTTTGACAAATGTATGAAGGGGCGACCACAATTGCTGCCTTGCACAGCTGTTCAGCAGAGGCTTGATTCTTGTAGGCCCATGAGGTGCCCAGTGACCTGGTGGAGAGCAACATAACCCAAGATGGCACTGGCAAACATATGCCTGGCAAATGGTTGCCTTAATCCAAGAAGCCACTATTACCTTAGATGCAGTCTGTTCCACATAAAGGCCCTCAGGGATGGAAAAAAGCAAATCAGATTTCTGAATAGGCTGCATGTGATGAATATAGTACTTCAAGCACTAACTACATCCAAAAGATGAAGCTCCTGTACCTGTATATTAGATGGAGCTGGGCAGAGAGAAGGAAGGACAATTTCCTGGTTGATGTGAAACTCAGAAACATCCTTAGGGAGGAACCCTATGGGAGGATTCAAAACCACCCAGTCAGGGTGAAAGACCAGAAAAGGAGGCTTACAAGATAAAGTCAAACCGAAACAATAGTCAAGAGAAGAACTGTCTGATGTGTCAAGAAATGCAGGGAAACTGAAAATAAGGGCTCAAAAGAGCTTCCCGAAGCACTCTCAGAACCAGGTTTAAAGCTTACTAAGGAGTGGTATCCCGAAAGACAGGGTATGCATAAGCCATCCCTTGGATAAAAGTTTGCACATCAGTTAATAAGGCAATACACCTTTGGGAAAGGACAGAAAGAGAGGAATTCTGAACTTTAATAGAACAAAGAACATGCCCTTTCTGAAGACCATTCTGTGAGGCCAACATAACTGGTAGCCGAAAAGGCCACTGTCTTCACACCACTTACAAAAAAGGAACCATACTCTGTGATATGCCTTGGAGGAAACTGGCTTTTAAGCCAGTAAAATGGAAGCTATGACTGAATCAGAAAAAGCCTTCTTCCTCAGGGAAAGAGACGAGTCTAAGTAAGCACCTTCAGTTTCCCCTCACTAAGCAGAGGAGTCCCCAGTGATATGTGTGTCAACCCAAAATGCAAGTCTCAAGCCCCTGCTGGGTGTAGCATTGTGCCTCACAGACAAAGAACTGAGGATCCCCTGAACAGATACGACTGAAGAAATTAGAGCTTTAATCCAAACTGGTTCCTGGTTAGCAGATGAGGGTCCCAAAGGTGGTGTAGGGGCCACTTTGCAAAAAGGACATAGTGAATCAGAGTACTCCCTAGAGAACCAGTCTGGCATTAGGACAAATGGGTTGAAGGAGTTAGGTGAACAACAGAATCCTTAGCCTTAGACTTGCCCATGTGTCCCTTACATTCTGATTCAGTCAGAGGACCCCACAAAATAGTGTTTAAATTCACAAGCAGGCAGGAGAGAGCCTCTGTGTAGCATGCAGATTCCAAAAAGGATGAAGAGTATCTCAAGACCCTCTCTTACCATGCCAGAAAACAGTGGTTTCTGGGAAATGAATGTCCCCTTTAAAATGGTGCACTGGCTCTCCAGCCATTGGAATATCTG
Organism: Rhinophrynus dorsalis; assembly: GCA_037306005.1. NCBI lineage: Eukaryota > Metazoa > Chordata > Amphibia > Anura > Rhinophrynidae > Rhinophrynus > Rhinophrynus dorsalis. The sequence goes on along the minus strand of CM074720.1, from coordinate 314,982,723 downwards.
AAATGATCCCTGGTACTGGGGGGGTCCTAGATAGTGCACCTCATAAGGAGTATAATGAGCCCTTTTGAAGCCTCCTAGGGGCAATCGGAAGTGAGATATGTCCAATATAACTTCTGTGGGTATGAAACAAATATGGCCACTGCACTGGCACCTGTCTTAAAAGGGCCACGTTCACATTTTTCTTCTGTTCACTCATTATGCATTTTGTTAATGGATAAAAATATACTATTAACATGTCTATTTTTGAAAGCATTCTAACTTTACAGCTTTTTTTCACAGTTGCCTAAGACTTTTGCACAGTACTGTATATGATTTGTAATTATGTTATTAGCAGACACCCAAAAGCTTAAAGATTGGCTGATTACAACCTACTGCATTCTAGATGTTTTTGGACTGCAAAGTCTATCATCAGTTGATAAGAATAGTACAACAGCAGCAGCTTGAGAGTAACAGTGTACTCCAAAATGGCTGTGGTCGCCCACCCCTTTCTGCTGTCTATATATCTCACTGAATTTCCTATCTACAAAGAATACGTTACCATGTTAAAGCTGTGAGTTGTGTTGAATCAGTAGAATCTAACTCCTTGTTTAATCTTGAATAATCAATTGTAGACGAGGCCCCTTTTTCAAGCTTGGCAAAAAACTGTTCTTTTTCTTGCTGTTCTTCTAAGGTGTCCAGTCCCATTGCATGAATAGTCTGATTTGGTCCAGAGGCAACAACTGATTCTAAAATAGTGATGATATAAAATATTTCAATAATAAAAAACAGGGATTTTTGGACAGAGTTAATTAACAGCACTGAGTACACATACAGAAAATTTGGACAAAGTATTGAAGTCATGTACTTATTACCGAAAAATAAGCGTTTATCAGAACCTAAGTGCATGTGCACACTTAAATGCAGATTACTGATGACTACAACACAAGGAATATGATTATATGTGAGTATTACTGTTAAAATACAGATTGGTATTAATTAGCATGTTGTAACATTCACATACTTGAAAGAGGAAAATATTTATGATGCGCAGTTTTTCATTTTACTAGTAAATGCAGTGTTGCACTGCACTCATTACTTCCTACTGTGTCTTATTCTGATTAGGAAAGGAAAAATGGAAAGCCTGGCTTCCCTGCAATCTGTGGATATACGTTTTCTCTCTCCCAAAATGGCTAATGCAGAAAACATCTCCTGCATATCAAGTATCCTACAATAGCAGGACACGGGGCCATATAAACAATGAACAAGAGGAGTGCCATAGGGGACAAATACAGTTCTGCAAATTAAGGGGTTAAAAGACTCATTTAAAATGGAGCAGGAAATGGAAATACCTGTTGGTGCACTTGTTTTGCCCCAGAATTGCTCCTCTTTTTCTAGGTGCATATGGCCCTTAGTCTGACAAAATAATTACATTTAAGCAAGTTTCAAAATGGCATTAACCCTTTGAGTGCCAGAGGGGTATGGAATGCATTGATTTGAAATGCATTCCATACCCCTCTGGCACTCAAAAGGGTTACGTACTACAACATGGGGATCATCATACTATATACGTTCATAACATAACTGAGGGAGTATTTCTGTGAGGGGAAGACACTGGAAAATACTAAGGCGCACACCATTTGAATAGATAGATAGATAGATAGATAGATAGATAGACAGACAGACAGACTGTTAATCATGAAACTTTGACAAAATAAAAAAAAGCCATGCTAAATCACACTTCACCTCTGTACGAGAAAGAAACAATAGCATGTAATATTAATACATTAATTTTTTTATATGAAATATTACAAACATCAATATTTAAGGAATAAGACAACTTACATTGAGTGGCTAGTTTATTAGGTCCACTCCCCTACAGTGTCACGTTAGTACCAAGTTATATAAATCAGGGAGTCGAATACTGAAAGATAGTGTGTGTGATTTGAGTGTCTAAGCATAGCTTGTACCAGATATGCTGGTGCAAGATTACTGAACAAAGCCTCCTTGATGGGTCTACAATGAGAATGGTCCAAAAATCAGTAAACATCCAATCAATTGCAGTCCTATGGCCAGAGACGGGTTGCTATCCAAAAAAAATATAGTTTAGGAAAACACAAGCTACACCCCATATCACATATAAGGTGCCATGAATCTTAAATCAATCACATAGCATGGGTGGTCCCCTTTGGGTTAGGGTTGTTTTTTAAGAACATTGCACATTTTATATAGTGTTTTCTTTTTGTTTGTTTGCTCTTGATGGGTGTGTCCGGACGTGCCAAAATTACAGATTTATAATAAATGTACTATATTTGCCGATTATATCACTTTTTGTAATTTCTAAGAGTAACTTTTATATGAAGCAGAGTGACTTGTTGATGTGAAAGGCCACCTGAAGGTTGCAAGAATTGCAGTTTAAGATGGGCCACAAGTGTGCAAGGATGCATGGTACAATGCACATTGTGTCAGTCCCTGTTACAGATGTGTTACAGCAGCAGATGACCTCATCAAGGTCTCACGATTATCAGCTAAAAATAAGCAGCTAAGGCTATAGTAGGAACAAGAACAATGTGGAAAAGTGGAAAGAAAAGTTGCATGGTCTGAAAAATGGTGGAACCAGTTGTCCCACACAGATGTCATGACCCAGGTACAGTAAAAACAGCATGACTCAATGGCCCCATTGTGCCAGGTTTCAGCTCTACTGTGGGTCATTATTTAATGGCACACCCTATGATCCCTGAAACCAAAGCCTACTAAAACATTTTGGCAGATTAGGCACATTTCTTCATGCTCACCATTTACCTATCTTGTAATGGTTATTTCTGTCAAAACACTGCACAATATCTCAAGTAGTAGAGTGCTGGGGAATGGTTCCAGGAGTGTTACTTTACAATACTTAATTGGTCTGCACAGTCATTGGATCTAAACCCAACTGTCAATTTGTGTGAAGCAGGATCTGCATAGGCCTCATTACAGAAAATCACTTCATCTGTGTTTGGATGATTGGATGCTGTTCTGAGGATCAAAAAATGCTGTACTCAATAGAAGGTTGTTGTATCTAACAAACGGACCACTCACTGTATATTTATTAAGATAATCATGCTTAAAAGGGAATCACACCTTGGGAATAAATGGATTGACATTTGTTTAACAGAAGGATTTATCTAGGTAGGTACCCTTCAGACAGTAGGCAATGGTAGTTATTTATTTGCATTGTTGCTAGGTAGTTTCCATTTTACAATCGGATAACTGAACAATATATGAACTATGCAGGTTTATTGATGATTAAGGATTGTTGTGAGAAGGTACAATCTAGAGGAAGAGTTTTAACAGAGATCAATACAGACAGGGACCTGCAGATAAAATGCAAATGATACAAATAAATATAATATGCTGTTATATGGAGGACACCCAAGTAAGCCCTTCTGTTAAATAAAAAGTCACTTATGCATAATCAACAGTTCCCCGTTAAAAATGTTAGAAGACCTAAAAAATTCAGTACATATACTGAGAACCTTTGAAGGCTACTGAAAAGTACAAAAGATATGTTCACAAACATCTTCATTATATTAAACAATATATACCATTACCATCAACTTCTAAGCTGTCCCTATCGATTGATGCAGACACATGTTCCTGTGTTGATTGTGGAGTTTCTCCTATGTTTTCCTCTTCTTCTTCTTCTTCAATTGGCTGGGATGCCCCCTTTGATTTCAGGAAGCTTTTGTTTGGCACTAGCACATCTACATTCGGATACAATAGTGAAAAGTTAAAAATGTTCTGCTTCCATTTATAGCTTTACAACTCAGCAGCAATGAAGAAGAAAGAACACTGCTTTTTCCTGTTCATCTGTGATTATACACCATTGTGTATCTGGCTTTATTTTGTTTACTTCTTCAGGACTGCTGTACAATACAATATATAGATTAGAGACAGCTTCAAAAACAAGATTAATGCACAGTGTTGAACTTTTCAGAGACTATTGTATAGAAGGACTATAATTTGAAAGGACGAGAACATGTTATGGCAGTCAAATACTATGTTTTACAAACACTGCATTTCATGTTAAAAGTTAAGTAACACTTAATACTGAAAACAAATATATATTGCAGGGTTTATCCTGCTACGTAAAACAACACTTTTGAGATGTGTTTTACTCAAAAGTTATTGCAACTAAAACTTGAAAAGTTTCAGCTGTTATAACATTTGAATAAAATCTCTCAGCAGAGATTGTTTTACTCAGCAGGATAAATCCTGTAATACAGATTTTTTTCTACATTAAGAGTTATTATCCCTTTAAACGAGTCACCTGGCTCACATAGACAGTTTATTTTTTGGTGCACTACTAGCATCAGCAGTGTTTCCTTGTACTGAATAAACATACTACTTAGGTTGGCATCATACATACTTGTTCTACATAAATACATGCACTAGAGATAATTCTAGCATCCAAGAGGACCAGGGGAGTGGCAAGGTACAGGCTGGTAGGCTAAAGCCCAGGCCTCAGGCTGTATGATTCACACATTTTTATTTTAATGAATAGACTCATGGTTTGCTTCATTAATAGAGGTAAACTTTGCCTTTAGAACCTCACTTTTACTTGTTTTTTATGGATAAAATAAATATGCATGTCATTGTGAAAAAGAAATAAAGAAGATGGATAAAAATAATCAATTTAAACAAAACAATTTTTTATAAAAATAGTTTTAGTTAATTAAGATACATTACAGTTCAAACAAAAGAACTGTGGAAGATGAAGTCTTGCAGATCAGAGACCACTGCAGGAACAGGGAAAAGCACTTTAAATACTAGCGGGGGGATGACAAAAGCTGCTAGAAGCTGATTGGCTGGGGGGAAGGGTGTCTCTGTCTGCATGCCTGTCGCTGCTAGCAGAGAAAGCAGCGACAAGGGGACATTTGGCTGGAATTCACATTTTTATGGTACTGGAGAATAGCAGACATTTTTTATTAGAAAACAAATTAAAAAAAAATATTAATTAAAGGACAGAGGCACACTTCTTTTAACCTTTTGATTGCCAGAGGGGTAGCCCTTCAGCACTTAAAGGGTTAACTGTGGAATCTTTTTTTTTGGGGGGGGGGTCTTTTTTTTTTTTTTTTTTAACAAAACTAAAATACTCATTTATTTATTTCTTTTTAAACCGATTTTAAGGAAGAAAGAAGGGAAGACAGAAGCTTGAAGAAGATAACCAGTGGATGACAGGTAAGTGTTACATTTCTGTGTGTTAGGATAGTGTTAGGGTTAGTATTATTTTGTGTTCATATTAGGTATCGTGTATGGGAGGTGGGGGGAGGGTGACTGTTTTAAGCTCACTCTCGTTGTTTGACATGGTGATGTTCACATAATTTGTGCTATTTAGCGAGCATTGTGGGAACAAAATCCAACACTGAGAGCTGGGCCAAAACTTGAATTCTGGCCACCAATGCTGGTTGTTCCCTGTACCTCACCAGCTATAGAACAGCTGCGGTACAGAAGTGGGTTTATCGCTGTGTGGGTTTTTTTCCCCCCATAATGGGGGAATAGAACTGAGCCCTTGGTAGGGCTCCTAGAACACCCTAGAGCACTAGGATTTTTTTTCTCTTGGAGGCAATCTTTAAAGTCAAGATGGATTGCAACTTAGCGGAAGGAGGGGCCGCGGTTTTAAGAACTATGTGAAGACAAACAATATTAGTAGGAGTCAGCATGGTTTTATGAAGAATAGATCATGTCAGACTAATTTACTTGCATTTTACGAAAGGATAAGTAGTAATTTGGACAAAGGAATTGCTGTTGATATAGTATAATTGGATTTTGCAAAAACCTTTGATATATTGCCTCACAACAGGTTACTGCATAAATTAAAAGGCTTCGGTTTGGGCGGTGTTATCTGTAAATGGATTGAGAACTGGTTAAATGATAGATGGCAGAGAGTTGTTGTAAATGGAACTTTTTCAAATTGGTCTAAAGTTATAAGTGGGGTTCCGCAGGGTTCAGTGCTGGGCCCAATGCTTTTTAATTTATTAATGATCTAGAAGTGGGATTTGAAAGTAGTTTCACAATTTTTGCTGATGACACTAAGTTATGAAAGGAAATACATACAGGACTGGATGTTTTTCTCTGCAAAAAGATTTGGATATACTGAGTAAATGGGTGGGAAAGTGGCATATGAGTACTGATAGACAACATACTTCACAGCAGTGTGCAGTCACTCAGCTGCTGCAAGAGCAAATAGGGCACAGTTTTGGGCACCAGTTCTTAAAAAATATATTACTGAACTGGAAAATGCAGACATGCAACAAAACTGAAAAATGGACTGGAGTTATAGAGACTAGCCAAACTGGGTTTGTTTACATTAGAGAAGACACATCTAAGGGTGATATGATTACCATTTACAAATATATTCAAGGTCAATACACAGAACTATTCAGCTAATTATTTACACAAAGAGCTGTGCTAACGAGAAGTCATCCATTAAGGCTAGAGGAAAGGTGTTTTCGACTAAGACAAAGCAGGGATTTTTTTTTTTTTTTTTTTTTTTCTTTTTTACAGTTAGGGTGGTAGAGCTATGGAATTCTTTGCCTTGGGATGTTGTTCTTGCAGATACTGTAACTGCTTTCATAAAAGCAATGGAAACCCATCTAGCACAGAACATTATTGAGAATTATGACAGATGGCTTCAATACAGATATGTTGTTGATTCAGAGAACTATCTGACTGCCATTTGGAGTCAGGAAGGAATTTTTTTTACCCTCTTGGGGCTTCATTGGAAATGGCTTCAACAGGGTTTTTATTGTTTCCTCTAGATCAACATGGCTGATTTGGCATGGGGTAGACTTGACGGGTACATGTATTTTTTCAGCAGCATCAACTGTGTTACAAAATACTACATGACAAATTTGAGGGCAATGCAATTTCATGATGCTTTCTCATGTTAACACCTTCGATGACAGAGACATCTCCAACACAATGTGAGGAAATGAAATGAAGACATCTCTAGCACCCAGTGGATTAATAATATACAAAAAAAAAATTACCATCTGAACCTTCAGGACTGTCAGAGGTGAATGAATCATCTTGCAGGTCTAAACAAGTTTCTCGTTTTAACTTGTAATGTTTTTCAAGTTCTATGCATTTATCCAGTGTCCTGCTGAGAGATGCACTAGAAGGTTTTGGTTCTACTACTATAAGAAGGGTTACATAAGGGTATTACAAGGACAGGCAAAATGAAGGACCAATGGGAAAGGAAGAAAAGATGGAAATGGATTACCAATTCAAATAAACAAAATCAACTGCAGGACTAACACCTTGGACTGACAAAAAATGATGTAGACAAACACATATATGTGAGAGGAACTGCAGTTATGCTTTAGCATAACAGTTATTACATGCAGAAATAAAATATGAACTTTTTTTTAACTTGGAGCCTAATTCCTCAAGCTAAAGAGGTATAAATCTGGAGAAAACCAACTGCACCAGAAGGATGAAATTAACATTCCACAAGCTCCCACTGATTTAACTGAGGCTTCTTCCCATTCTCATTGAGAAGAAATGCATTGAAGACTTCTCTAGCATTCAATGAATTTAAATCCCCGTTTTTATCAATGGGATCTTTCATTTTCCCCTATGGTGCAAATGGTTTGACCCAGAATTGGACCAAGCATACTGAATACAGCCCTTTTGCCCATATTTATAAAAGCAAACTGGAGATATTTTGGAATAAACCAACTGCACAATAGGAGACAAATAACATTTCCTGTTAAATTAAAGGGATAGTAATGTTTAATTATTCAAGTAAAATCGTGTCTTCTCTATACTTTTTTATAAAGATGTGTATCAAGAAAATGTTATTAACTCTGCCGTTTTTCATTTATAGTCTAATAAAGTTTCCCCCTCCTGCCCCTTCCACTTACTTCCACAGCCTCCCCTCAGATTTGGAATCCGGTCCGTGGACCGGACGTGCTGCATCGAGGGACAATCTTTCCGCTTTCTGTATAAGGGAAAACCTGCCCCATTGATGAAGGAGGGCAGGTTTTTCCTTATGCTGGATGAAGATTGTCACTCGTCGCATTCTGTCCAGGCTGACTTGCTGAGGCTGCTGAGGTAAGTGGAAGGGGAGGGAGGAGGAAACTTTATTAGACTGTAAATGAAAAACGGCAGCGTTTAATAACGTTTTCTTGCTACACATCGTTATAAAAAAGAATAGAGAAGACTCGATGTTACTTGAATAATTAAACATTACTATCCCTTTAAATTGGGTTTTTAACCTCTTAAATGCTACAGATGTCTCTAGTATTTAAGGGGTTAAAAAGATCTATTCAAGTGCACAGTAATTTAGGATTTTTTTTTATTTGTCCCTTATGGGGCAATTGGTTTACTTCAGAATAACTCCAGTTTTTATAAATAAGGGCCTTATAAAACTAAAACCTCCTTTAACCCTTTGGATGCAACAAGAATCTTCACCGCATTGCTTGCAATGCACCGGAGACATCTTTATGATCCAAAGGATTAAAAGTAACTTAAAGGGGAACTACCACCAGACACAATCTTTACCTTCACTAAGTCCGCCAGAATTATTACCTTATTTAAGCCAGAATTATTACCTTATTTAATAGATTTCTCCTCTCTTCCATGGGCGACAGGCAGGATGGAGCGCGGACATCTTGCCATTGTGACGGCCGCGCGCCTGCACTGTCAGTCCCAGCCGGGTCTAGGAGGCGTTGCTAGGAGCCATTTGGCTCCAGCTGGGACTGACAGCGCAAGAGCGTGGACGTCACAATGGCAAGATGTCAGCGCTCCGTCCTGCCTGTTACCCATGGGAGAAAGGAGAAATCTATTAAATAAGGTAATTATTCTGGCAACTAGCGCTACTAAGCAGCTAGTCGCCAGATGGGGATTTAGTGAAGGTAAAGATTGTGTCGGGTGGTAGTTCCCTTTTGATTGTTTCCATTTATCACCTGCCAAATGTGACTTTTCTGAATTCACAGACATCTCCACATTACTTGTTCAACTGCTTTCTGTGTCTACAACACTAATCTGAATACAGTACGGTATTCTAATCCAGCCTCGTTTTGTACAGTAGCCCACCTTTAACTTTAACTCTTGAACTGAACTTTTTTTTTCTTAAACAGAAAACCAAACCTATGTTTCATAGGGGTTTTCCTGCTGAGTTAAATGAGGGTACTATGTTATAACCATTCATACTGTCACAAAATGAACAGCTGTTAATATCACATTCTATGGAGACCTGTAGCCGGCAACTTTCTCCCATAGACTGTTAAAGAATAACAGTCTGAACACCAGCTGAACTATAGCTTGGCACTCTTAATGTGAAGAAGAAAAAAGTTTAACTATAACAACATTAGAATGATGAATTTCTCAGCAGTGTTTCACTCAGCAGAGAGAAACTTTTAACCATTTGAGTGAAATAGGGGTATACAATGCACTGTAGCATACCCCTCTGGCACTCAAAGGGTTAAAACTAAATGTACTTCGACTTGGTACACAAAGGTATGCAAGATATTACATACAGGATCTAACCTACTGCATGGAAAGGGAAACATTACACAGCTGAAGATATGAAGAATTCTGGTATAACTAATTAAAATAACTAAACATATTCTGATGCATATTTTTTCCTTTTGATGTGGAGTATAACTAATCAATGGCAGGATTTTTTCCTGATCTCAACTTAACCCTTTAAAGGACCAGGGACTCGATTCTATTACCCACGCTAAAAAAAAAACAACAAAAAAAACACCAGGCGTGTTTTTTTAAGTCAGGTTTTATTATCCTATTACCCGACTTGTGAAAACAAAATCAGCGATAATTATACACACCGTCATTCAAAAAAAGCCTATAGGAAACAACTAAAAACAACGTGCAAGTAGCATTCTATTACCCACGCTGAGTATTACCGCCTGTTTTGTTTTGTTTTACCGCCTCCGACTCAGAGTTGAGGTGTAGAAGCCACAACGACATTTTCAAAATCGTCGCTGTTCGAACAATAACAGTGTGGACAATATACATCATAGAAATCTGACACAGTGTCTCCCTTCGACATATTAACCCCCCCCTTTGAATTTCGAATTACAGTGCTTTCTTTCACCACTTTAATTTGACAAATATTGTTCACATTCGACATTTTAATCCTTCCACTTTGAAATTCGACTTATAGTGCTCCCATGACTTTCTTTCTCCATTTAAATTTGACATTGTTCTTCTCCAATTTTTCTCAACATGCCCTCGTTGTATTTCTATTGCATGATTAACTCTATGAGTACCAGAGTGGTAGCAACGCATAGCATTGTGTTTGCTACCCCTCTGGTACTCAAAGGGTTAATATGAAAGGTATGAGGCTGTATATGTGGGAAAAGAAAAAACGATTGATTATCTCCTTGTTCACACTGTGGTTTCTTTCCGGATTTCAGTTGGATAATGATTAAATATCTCTCTGTATTGTAATATAATCCTATACTTGAAAAGTACAAATCCAGGAAACAAAAGTAAAAGACAGGTTACAGACATAGCAAGTGTACCAACTTTGTCACTTTACTTTAACAATAAGTATGTGGCTACAAATGAAGTTGATATTTAAAGTTAATATAAGGATTACCGAATTTCTCTTTTTTGAGGTATTTCCAAAGTAGTAGGAGTTGAATATGTAATCCTCTCTCTTTTTATATATTCTTAACCCGTTAAGGACCCAAGATGGTCCAGGACTGTCATGGGTAGATTTCACTTAAGGACCCATGACAGTCCCAGACCGTCATGGGTTAAACTCTCCCATCTCCGCCGCACGGAGCAATGGGAGAGCGCGGGCTGGCTGTAACTAGGTGCTCTGGTACCGAGGCACTTAGTTACAGCCAGTAGCAACATTGCTGCAACATGTGATTTGTTTGATTAGCAAATCACATGTCGCAAAAGCAGAATGACAGGGGCAGTATTTACAAATACTGTCCCTGTCACAAATCTCTGCCTCCCTCCTTCTGAGGTGGAGACAGAGAGACATCTGCTGTGCTGTGTTCTAGAGCCTGTTCAAGCGTTTCTGAAAAAAAAAAAAAAAATAGAATTAACCCTTTGATCACTGTTGCTGCAGTGATCAATGTAGTTCACCCCGATCTGATCACTCTAGTAGTGATCATTTTGCTGCAGATCAATGTTTGCTGATCTGTGGTACATCCCCCATCCCCCTTGTATCTTTTTTTTAAAAGTTTACATTTTTTAACACATTTTTTACATTTTTTTATGTTTTTTAAATAAAACGTGATTATTTAGTTTATTTTAGGTAGTTTAGGTAGGTAGTTGGGTAGGTTTAGTCTACGTGGGTTAGGTAAAGGTTTAGGGTTAGATTTAGGTTTAGGAGTAGAGTAGGGAAAAAATATATAATAATTATAGTTTAGATAGGTAGTTGACTTGGGTTAGGTAGGTTCAGGGTATACGTTGGTTAGGGTAAGGTTTAGGGTTAGATTTAGGTTCAGGAGTAGCATAGGAAAAAATGTTTATTTTATTTAAAAATGTATTTTATATTTTAAGCTAGTTTAGATAGGTAGTTCGGTTGGGCAGGTTCAAGGGCACTGCTCCAAGAGCTGCCCCAGCAACTGCCCCAAGAGCTGCCCAAAGACCTTCCCAAATAGCTGCCCTAAGAAATGCCCCAAGAGCTGCCCTAAGAAATGCCCCAAGACCTGCCTTAAGAAATGCCCCAAGACCTGCCACAAGTACTGCTGGTGAATGGGTATCATCAGCGAATTTATGCCCACAAATTCCTGAATTCACAGGCAACCCAGGAATTCAAGTGGATGTGGCAGGATTTACCCATGTTCAGTTTTTTTATTTATTTTTGGGGAAATAAATTTGGGGGGGGGGAATCGTGTCTCAAACAAATTTATATGCAGCCCAATATATTACCGCCAACCCATCAGCGTTCATTTCCAAAGAAGAAATATGGCAACCCACAGACCTTTTAGAAATTCTGGGCCCTTACAATGACAATGGAAATAGTTAAAAAACCAAGTATTAGATCATACTGGAGTAAAAACCCCATATATGATACCCCTATATTCGCCAAAACAATGACCAGAACTAGATAAATGATTTTGTGCTTTATGCACTTTAGTGATAATACACTGTGCCTTCCAAAAGAACACCCCCAGTATCACAGACTGTTCAAAATTCGCCCCTAATAAATCATTTACAGGAAAAGTTTGCCCAAGTATTTACCTCGAAAAAACACATAAGTATAGACGAATCCCTTATGAAATATAAAGGCAGGTTAGGTTTCAATCAGTACATCCCCGACAAGCGATCCAAATTATGTGTTAAATTTTATAAATTGTGTGAAAATGCCACAGGCTATATACCCAGGCTTTTCGAATTTACAAGGGCAAGGACAGCCAACTTGACTCTCCTGTTTGCCCCGAATCTCTGGGAACAAATGGGAAAATTGTTTAGGATCTAATTTACCCCTTATTAAATAAAGGATATCATTCATGTTGACAACTATTACACCAGCCCCCTTTTATTTAAGACACTTTTTTATTTTGACACCGTGGCCTGTGGCACTGTCAGGCGCAATTGCAGGGAGATGCCTAAAGAACTTGTAGCAAAAAAAATAAAAACCGGGACTTCCTCAGCTTTGTGCCAAGAAGAGCTGCTTGGCAGTAAAGTTTAAAGGCAAAAAAGAAGTATACATGCTTTCCACCATGCATGAGGACAAAACTGTGGTAGTCTCTGCTCATGGCAGAAGGGGAGTACTAAAAAAGCCAGTCTGCATCAAAGACTACAATAAGCACATGGGGGGAGTTGATCTGTGTGATCAACTCATACAGCCATACCTCACCATGCGAAAGTGTAGGGCATGGTACAAAAAAAAAGGTTGCCATTTACATGATGCAGACTGTAGTATACAATTATTTTTCAGTTTTCAAATTGGCAAACCTCACTCTAAAATTTAGTTTTCTGCAGTATCAGCTTCAGAAATAACGCCACAAAAAACCAGGGTAGTACACTTTATCTATAAAATCCCCCAACCCCCCAAAAGAAAAACCTACAAAAGCGCTGCAGGGTTTGCTACAGCAAGGGAATACAGAGAGAAACCCCAACTTATTTCCTGATTGATTGTAACTCCCCACTAATGTAAAGCACATAAAAAAATCTGCAAATATCATCTGACTGAAATTCAGAGCAGCACTAAAATATAAGTGTGAAAAAATTGTGTTTCTCTGCCTTACTGCAGGTTTTGGGAGGGATTGGTGATAGAGTGGCAGCGAAAAAGTTGATAAAATGCAAATACAATGAAAGCCAGGGTTGTCTACTCTTTTACAACATATTCTTTTGGGGGTAAAATTAATTGCAGCATTGCCAAACAGTCCGAAATGAGACAAGGCACCAGCTATAACAATGGCATGTCTGTAAAAGGAAACTAACATGTTCCAATTTGGGCCCCGTAGCTCCCCCAAACCATGAGAAACCTACGCATATGGTGTCAGTGACTTTGTCCTTGTGAAGCATAGTGGGTTAAAATTTAAATCCCAAAATTAACTGAAATTATGTTTAGGATGTGTTCAAACTATCTCATGTTTCAACAATGGGCCATTGGTCCAAGGTAGGGGGGAAAATAACTCAGTGACAGTAATGGCAGATTGATGTTAAATTGTAGACAAGACGTCTGGGATAGACACAGACTCCCCTATGGGAAAGCCTAGCAAAATGACTAGTTTATGGGATCACTGATAACCCATGACCTTTCTTAATTTTGACGAAAGTCATACCATATACCACATGTAAAATTCTAATATAGCGTAATGGCGCCATCTGTAGCATTTATATTGTCACTACTCATAGTTGGTATTTTTCTTATATGATTAGCATAATACATAAGTGTCCAATCAGGTCTGACTGATGATGTTACAATATAATGAGATGGATCTCTGTCCAATCATTGGGAATAGGTGGGGATTACTGATAAGGCAAAATTGCCTAATATAATGCCAAGAGGGGATGATTTCACTCTCTTGGTTCCTGGTTAAGAAGGCTCTTGGCTTCCTGGTTGAATTCCTAACAACATCTGATCCTGATACCTAACAGAGAAAGACAAAGAAACTTGAATTTGGTAACTATAAATTTCTTCATCTAGATTCATTTAAACCCAGAGTTTCATAGCTTTTCTTCTGTTTGAAGAAACTTAAATTGTCTTACAATTGTCTTAAGTGGACTGGTCAACCATTTGGGATCAGTTATAATAAGCTATATTAGCTCTAGATTTCTAGAATTATCAGAATCGATAGAAATTTACTGGGAAATTGTTATATTTTGCCAAATCAGTGTAATACAGTTATATAGCGTGGGTTATATATCAGTTAATATAATCTTGGTATTCCTAGAATAATGTTTTGTGGTTCTGAGAAGATTATATAGCCAATATTTGATTTAGGAAATCCTTTGAATCCAGTTATTAACCCTTTAACCGCTATTTGTTTGTTGTTAGTGGTGTTTTCTTTGGAATTCTCTGTGCAGGTACCAGGCTTGTCTTTTGTAAATTGGAAGTATTCACTTCCAATAGACAAAAGAAACAATTCTGGGTGTGGCACCTATTTTAAATCATTGGATTAACCCTTGGAGTGCCTATAGGTTATATATATTTTCCTATAGTCAAAATTATGATATATGTTGCATGAAGTTGGTATACTTACTAGACATATGTTATTGGATTAATTCTAAGTAGAGTATTGGTATAATCTTTGATTGACTATATTACTTGCAATTTATATGTTTTGTTCAGAAGGTATGCAATGGTTGAAATCAGTACATAATTAAATTATAGTAATTAATCTGGGATTCTATTCCAGTTATTCCCTAAATTTGATTATTATTGATATATGGTACAAGGAATTGTTAGAGGAATTATTTTAATTCATCTCACAATACACCTTACATCATAATTAGCATAGTCTATACAGTTTCTGGGGCAGAGGGTATTCATATACACTGCTGCCAACTGTGTTATATTAACTGTAAGGATCAATTAACCTTTTCTATGCTACTGAGTGCAATTATTGTTACTTAATACCGCTGAATAAAACTGTGTGTGGTTAACCCTTTCACTGCTGGTAAGCCTCATGGTAATACTTGTGGTTTGGTTTCTTATGTATCTATTGTAATCGCTAATCACTCATATATTTCATTGTTGCTGATACTTGTTTATATATATATATATATATATAATATTGTATTTAATAAAATATATATTTTTTTTGCACAAATATGAGGATTATTATTATCAATTCTTTACTGTGAAGTAGCGTGTCAATACCTAATAAAGTATAAAGTTCTCAAATTATTTTATATTGTCATTTGCCTATTTAAGTGAAGACATCCGACCTGAGCAGTTCTCTTGTTTTAACCCTTTGGATACCTTCATATAAACAGTCCGACAATGGGGTATTGCCGTACTCTGAAAAATGCGCTGAACACTAATCAATGCAGTTTATAAAATCTTCACCTATTCTGTGCTTGAAATTCACATCAACATTGAAGTCAAAGTGTGAAAAATGCTGTTTTATTTTTTTACTTACATTAAATTTTCACAGGATTGCTGGGAAAATGGCTATATAAAAAATGTTTTAACATACCCCTAAAATGAAGGCCTGGGGTGTCTACATTCCAAAAAATATACACTTTTGGGGGAAAATCTTAAAGTGGACAACTGTTACACAGCCCATTTGAGACATGGCACCAGTTAAGCAAAATATGAAAATTCAATATTTGATTGTATACTCTCAAGGAGTCAAAAAAGGTTATGCGCTTAGTCACTATAAAAATACAAAAGTTAAAATTTAAAACAAAAAGGAGACTTAAAATTGCACTTACTTGGGTGTGGGGTGCTGCTTTTTATAATAGGACTTCACAAGCCGCAGTCCTGATCCCCAAAAAGTGTTCTGCAAAAGATATTTGTACAAAAAGCGCAACCACAACACCTATTTTAAAGAGGTATAACTTACCTCTCAATTTTAAGTGCCAGATCAAAAAATTGAAACGTCACTTGAAATTAGTGATATCATCTCAAACTTCAATATAAGGTTATACATTGTGAAATGTTGTTCCCAAAGAAATTTCACACATCAATAATTGATATGTGTATATAAATGGGAACTGTTTAGTATTATAAATATGTAATCAGCAAGCCCTCACATGTCAAACAGCAGGGGTTAAAATGTTATATATTTATTTAGAAAAAAATTATAAAATATCATACAAAACCTCTAAGGCCACTTTTATTAGTGGCCCCACACCTCTGGATCCTTTTTGGGCCTTAGAGGTTTTGTATGATATTTTATTATTTTTTTCTAAATAAATATATAACATTTTAACCCCTGCTGTTTGACATGTGAGGGCTTGCTGATTACATATTTATAATACTAAACAGTTCCCATTTATATACACATATCAATTATTGATGTGTGAAATTTCTTTGGGAACAACATTTCACAATTTATAACCTTATATTGAAGTTTGAGATGATATCACTAATTTCAAGTGACGATTCAATTTTTTGATCTGGCACTTAAAATTGAGAGGTAAGTTATACCTCTTTAAAATAGGTGTTGTGGTTGCGCTTTTTGTACAAATATCTTTTGCAAAATGTAATATTTGTTCAAAATTGGGTCCCGTAGCTTCCACAAACCTTGAGAAACCTATGCATATGGGGTATTGCCGTTCTCAGAAGCAGTTGAACACTAAACAATGCATTTTTAAAAAATTTCACCTGTCCTGTGCTTGAAATTCACATCAACATTGACGTCAAAGTGTGAAAAATGCTGATTTTTTTTTTTTTAACTTACATCAAGTTTTATGAGGGATTGGTGGTAAAATGGCTGTGTAAAAAATTTGAAAACATACATAAAATGAAAGCCTGGGGTGTCTAATTTCAAAAAATATACACTTTTGGGGGTAAATCTTAAAGAGGGGCACTGGTACACAGCCTCAAATGAGATTTGGCATCAGCAAGCTCGTAAAATTCAAAGTGTGAAACTGCAATTTGGGCCCCGTAGCATGCATATGGGATATTGCCGTACTCAGAAGAAGGAGCTGAACACTAATCAAAGCATTTTTTTTTAATTTTCAACTATCCCGTGCTTGATATCAATAGTAATATTGAAATGTAAGTGTGAAAACTGCAAAAAAATAAAAAATAAACTCCAAAATTCTCCTGATTATTTAACTTATGTTGTTTAGTTTTCAGAAACATATACCTTTGTGGGACATTTTTGGTTCTGGCACCGTCAACTAAGCTATGATGCTCACAAGCCAATTGTTGAAAAATTACAGGTTGGAAATAATGGCATCCATCTTATAATATTTACCTTGTAAATGCGAGAAAGGGATTGAAATACTATTCATATGGGGTATTCTTATATTCAAGAGAAGCAAATGAATATATTTAGGGGTATTTTTTATAACAAACTAATGGTATGCAAATCCTGACAGGAAAATGTAAGAAAAATGTTGTTTTTTTGTTTTTTCTCTCTCTCTTTTTTTCTATTTTAATCATATTAAATGATGAGTTATTCATATAATTGTGGTATCAAAAGAAAGTCCTACTTGTGCTTAAAAAAAACCCAGTTTATAATTTGTGTTGGTGTACAAAAGGAATGAGAAAATATGGTTGAACAACCACATAGTGAAAAGTGTCAAAATTGCTCCAGTCCGTAAGTGAAATCCACCTCAGATTTTCCCGGTACTTAAGGGGTTAAAGTCGGAACACTGCTACTATGGTATTGGTACTGACAAAGCCATATTGTGTTAATCAGAAATCATGTTAGCCTACTGATCTAAAAAGCAATGTCTTGAAAATTCAAAGGGATCCTGCTTTTCTATGATCTTGCGAGTATCCCTATAAAGAGGTGCAATGAGGTCTCAGTGCTTTGCGATGCGTTAGAGACCCACGTCCACTTAAAGTCTCAGAATCAATGTGTAATAGTATAGTCAGAAGTGTTATAGCCAAGAGATACTATTAATGGATGATATTGGGTAAAGTCCCCACTCTTTGCGATAAGCTGGAGACCTGCATCCGCTTATGGTGTAAAAATCGGCTTTGCGCTATATGATCAAAAATCTTATGGCTGATGGATACTTTCACCCCAAAACCATTATCTAATAGCATGAAGAGTTATGCCTAAACAGCTGAATCACTGACATATCATTCAGATGGTTCGATAGACTTTCATGCCAACTGACTGCTGGGACAGTGTTTTGAATGCCGACTTGTAGGAAGATACAGCACAGTAAGTTAAAACCTTGTCAAGGGTAATGATAACTTGCTGATCTAAAAGGCAATATCCTAACTGTTCAGAGAAATCCTGCCACTCTGTGGTTTGATAATAATCCCTATGAAAAGGTTCAATAAAGTCTCAGTGCTTTCTCTTTTATATGGAAATACCCCATAAAAGGGAAATTTGGTAATACTTTTACTACTTCTTGAAGAGGACACCCACCTCTCTATATTAACTTTAAATATCGACTTCACTTGTATCCACATACTTATTGAAGCAACAAAGTTGGTACACCTACTATGTCTGTAACCTGTCTTTTACTTATTTAATCACTATCCAACTCAAATCCGGAAAGAAATCACAGTGTGGACAAGGAGATACTCAATCATTATTTCACATATGCAGCCGCATACCTTGCCTGTTAAGCCCGTTGTGTACCAGAGGGGTAGCAAACACATTGCAATGCATTGCTACCTCTCTGCTACTCATAGGATTAATCATGCAATAGAAATACAACAAGGGCATAACGAAAAAAATTGGAGAACAATGTCACATTAAAATGGTGAAAGAAAGTCACTGTAAGTCAAATTTCAAAAGGGGGGGTTTAAAATGTTGAATGTGAATAATATTTGGCGAATTAAAATGGTGAAAGAAAGCAGTATAATTCGAATTTCAAAGAGGGAGTGAATATGTCGAAGGGGCACTCTATGTCGGATTTTGAC
Organism: Rhinophrynus dorsalis; assembly: GCA_037306005.1. NCBI lineage: Eukaryota > Metazoa > Chordata > Amphibia > Anura > Rhinophrynidae > Rhinophrynus > Rhinophrynus dorsalis. Next base: position 314,963,762 of record CM074720.1, on the reverse strand, counting down.
AATGTGGGGAACACATCTAATGCTAAAGTTGATTTTTCTGTCGTCAAATGTACAACTATTTCCTTGGACTGTCATTTCGCACTTTTTTTTTTTTTTTTTAGGTGGTAGTTGAATAAAAGCAGACAGCGCCAATTTTGTTAGTACTCTGAAATGTGCTGTCTACACCAATTTTGTTTTGCTGTGGTTCTGCAATAGAATACCGGCATAACACGTTTGCAAAATTCACATTACTTGTTTTTCTTGTAACGCCGGTTTTAGCGCTGGTATTAGAATCGAGCCCTACATGTGCAATACATTGAGCTTTAAAATGGATTATGCATCCCTCTTGTCCATAGTGGGTTAAGAGCATGTCATGGCTATGTGAGCTCTGGTATAAAGGAATGAACAGGGTCACAAAAGTTCGACTATGTGAGCTCTGGTATAAAGGAATGAACAGGGTCACAATGGTTCTGGACTATGTGAGCTCTAGGGTCACAACAGTTCTTGACTATGTGAGCTCTAGTATAAAGAAATGAACAGGGTCACAACGCTTCTGGACTATGTGAGCTCTAGTATAAAGGAATGAACAGGGTCACAACGCTTCTGGACTATGTGAGCTCTAGTATAAAGGAATGAACAGGGTCACAACAGTTCTTGACTATGTGAGCTCTAGTATAAAGACATGAACAGGGTCACAACGCTTCTGGACTATGTGAGCTCTAGTATAAAGGAATGAACAGGGTCACAATGGTTCCTGACTGTGTGAGCTCTGGTATAAAGGAATGAACAGGGTCACAACAGATCTTGACTATGTGAGCTCTAGTATAAAGGAATGAACAGGGTCACAACGCTTCTGGACTATGTGAGCTCTAGTATAAAGGAATGAACAGGGTCACAACGGTTCCTGACTATGTGAGCTCTAGTATAAAGGAATGAACAGGGTCACAATGGTTCCTGACTGTGTGAGCTCTGGTATAAAGGAATGAACAGGGTCACAACAGATCTTGACTATGTGAGCTCTAGTGTAAAAGGAACAGGCCACAACAGTTCTTGAAGTGGTTTATGTATTAGATGAGCAGCAAAAGCATAATTTTTTTTAATGCATCATAAAGTATTAAAGAGTGTGACTGATGTTAGTCACACTCTTTAATACCCAAAAATGTAAAAGTTATTTAGCATTTAATACCCCCTCCCATCCTCTTCCTTGATATCATTCATTTAATTATTGTTGGAGCTGAATGACTGGTCAACCAGTTGCCCTTACAAGTTGCACAGAACTCAGCTACATAGTGCAGTTTTTCAAACAGAGGCAAATATCGCCACGTGAGTGCACTGCAGGTCAGGTGACCATGGCATCTACTTGACGAACATTAGGCTCCTTCAATGGAGGACGGTCTCATCTCAAGGAAAGGGGTGGGAGCAGGATATTAAATGTGAATAACTTTTAAACTAGCCAGTATTAAGGAATGTTATATTACAATGCATTAAAAGAAAAAAAGATCAGCTGTCATTCTATCGTTAGATCCACTTATATTTTTACCTGCCACAAATCACAGGCGTTTGTGATTCTTCTGAATTCCATGTAATTAAGGCCCATACCCCACCATGCATGTGTGGGTCTGTGGTCCAAACAGTATGTTTATCTCCACCTAGCTTCCACCTGCCTGGCCAAGACATAAGAGAAATGCTCATAGCATGTTTTTGCCTTGTTTCCTAGGGCATCTAGCTAAATTTAGCATACATTTACAAATCAAAAATGTACTCAGTGCTGTTAATATATACAATTAAGATTCCCTTATAGGAAATTCCAATGTTTACCATTCCTGTCCCTTTCTGAGAAACTAACCGAACTCCACTAACCTTTCCAGCAATTATATAAAAATAAACATATTTATACAGTAGAATCCAGGTAACTGTCAGAGGGAAAAATGAAGATAATGACGCAAAACATTTATTTGTTTTTTTTTACTGTGGGTGACTTTTTTCTTCTAAATATCTGCTTATCTACATATGAAAAGGCCCCACTTTTAAATACAAGCGTGGCCTTCTTTATTGTTTATTTTTAACAAAAGGTGTCTCTCTCATCTGGGGTGGATAACTTTTAGAATCACAATTTTTATTTTCCCATTGCACACTCACTGAGGTTATAATGTGGAGATGACTTTCCCAGTGATATCACTTCTCAAAAGATGGAGAAATGGTAGTGCATCTGCTTCACAGAATAACATAGGAACTGGAGAAGAGATGTCACTGGAGAAGTCATCTCTGCCGTCGTGCATAACCCCCGTCATGTGAATGTTCTACTGAAAGATGCTCTGTAGCATGTTGAAAATGCAACAGTTTGCAACACTGTACTTCTATACAATTGATCCAGCTTTACAGGTACTGTACACCTGTTTAACCATTTGACTGCCAAAAGGGTATTCAATCATTGCAAAGGCAATGAGCTGGATACCTGTCTGGCACTCAAAGGGTTAATATATTCCCCATTCTCTATACAACAAAGGGAAGTTGTCTACTAGTGTTGAAAATCCTAGGATTATTTATGCATCTCTCCCCACTGGTTTATTTTTCAGTCAATTACTAGTTTATTGACCCAAAAAGCTGATATGCACTGGTTTAGCACAACTACTTGAATCAACCCCTAAAAAAATTAGTTATCATTGTGCAATTATTATCATACTTTCCAGGTGGTTTGTGAAACAGCCAAAACAAAATGCCGAAGCCCAGTATGCAAAGTATTGTCAGGCAATAGTGCTACAGGGCTCTTCTTTCCAATCCACACACACTGTAACATATGAAGGGATATTCTTCCCACAATTCCAGAATACGCATTTTTTTTTAGCCATGTATATTTTATAGGGTGCACCTCAAAATGACTTTTGTCATTGATATTAAGTCTCCACAGACTACTGTAAAAAAATATGCCACCTTAAAATGGACACGTCTTGCAAATTCTAATGCATGTTTGAACTGCAATACGTTCTGAATAGAACATCTCCCGGTAGTGTGAGTACCCATACAATATACATATTTCCATATTATGCTAGACTTTCTCTTTAATCCCTTAAGGACCAGAGGGGTGCGTAACTCATTGCATTGTGTACCTCTCTGGCCAACAAGGTGTTAATAATAATAATAAAAAAGCCCAAAATATTATTTGTACAGCACTACATAGAACTATGCTAAAATGTCCATATACTACTCAAAGCAAACATTATGTACCACCTTTTCTGCTTGGAACGTGCATCTTCCTAATGTTTTCTTTAGTTTTATCACTAACAATTGAAGCAGTAGTCTCTTGCTTCTTCTGTTTTATATACTTTTTTGGCTGAAGATCTTAAAGAACAAGAGAGAGAGAAAGAACACTGAACAAGACAGAAGATATAAAGGGAAATAAGAGAAAAGCAAGAAGATCGATTTCATTAGGAGTACTTCACAGTAGGCAGAAACAAAAGAGGAAATGCAAATCTATGCTCCAAAATTATACTTTACAACAAAAATATAAACACATCACTAAATAATAATCCACTGAACAGATTAAACTGTTTACAATTTTAGGAATATGGGCAGTTTCCCCTGTTCACAAATTCAATACTTTATTCACCTTAAGCCAGGGACGGGCAGTGTGAGACCTTCCAACTGCTGCCACACTACAACTCCCATTATTCCCTTGCAGTCAATGGAGTGATGGAAGTTGTAGTATGGCAGGAGATGGAGGGCCTTACATTGCCCACCACTGCTGTAAGACCTTGCATGATTTGCAATGCACTGGAGGAGTCTCTAGCATCCAAAGGGTTAAAGGCAAAATGCATCCTACATCACTAAATTCATTTAGCTTTATGGTCCCTATGCACAAAGAAAAAGATAAGTAATGCCCGGACAACATCAACTGCACCATAAGGAACAAATACATTCCCACTGATTTAAATTGGAATCTTATCCCCTTGAATGCTTAATCAACACCCTGTAAAACAATGCATTGAATATATCTCTAGCATTCAATTGGTTAAAATCCCCATTTAAAACCATCTGAATTTGGGGAATATTTATTTCTCCAACTTAGTAGAGTTGTTTTTACCCTTTGAGTGCCAGAGCAATGCAATGCAAAGCAATGCGTTGTGTACCCCTCTGGCACTCAAAGGGTTAACAAAATTGCTCCTCTTCTTCTTTGTGCTTATGGATCCAAATACCATATGTATTGCCTTGAGAAGGAACTTCCTCTACAGAATGCAGCCTCTTTTAGGCATATTCATGTAAAATACGCAGAGATGTCTTAGTCAAGTTAAAATCTCGTGTCTGCTTGTTCACTCACCTTGGCACGCGTCTTCTTGTAGACTAGAAGTGACACTTAAAATATAACTACATTCACAAACACACAAGTACATTGCTACCTTGGATGACCTAGTGATCATCCTAAAATAAAAGTCCCCCGTCAAGGCTGCTCAGCATACTGGACATGAAAAAAAACCTATGATACTGCAACCTGCAGAGAAAGGGACTCCTACCTTGCCAAGATAACATAAATAATCACACTTAATGTTAAAGTGACTCAACTTCTGTTTTAACTACAAGCCAAGGAGTCTGTTGAGTCTACCAAATGTTATAAAATATTGTGCATGTATCACTAGAAAAATTACCAAAATTCCCATTGATTTAAATGAGGCCTTTAACCCCTGGAATACCAGAAAGGTCTCCAACTACAATGTACTGGAGACCACTGTAGCAATCAAGTACTTAATAGCCCCATACAAATCAAAAAGAGATCTTTTTCCCCCCGTGGTACTTTTGGTTTTCTCCAGAAATAGCTCACCTAAAGCTAATAATACCCCATAAGATTCATGTGAGAAAGTAAATGATAATCCATTCAACAGATCCTGCTGTACGTCTGAAGATAAAACTGTGATGACAAAAAAAATATACAAGGAACTTCTCTTCCTTGGTCCTCATACTATCATACGGATTTGTACTGAATTTGGAGAACTTGTAGAAATTGACAATATGATCTGGAAATCTGCACCAGTAAGATCAAGGGACATGATCAAATTAAAGGAAACCCCTTGTTGATTGAAAAAATGAGAAGAGAGTGGATGTTAAAGGGATAGTAATACTTTGTTTTATCTTTATTTTATTTTGTAGGCATTACAAAAACATGAAGAACAATATAAGTCTTATCTCTCAAACCTTTGTGGTTTGAGAGATATTAACAAGCAAAGTTTCCCCTCACTGACCTAAACTGTCAAGTCTGCCATCTAGCTGTCAGATTTGGAATCCGGTCCGCAGACCGGCAGTGGCTCTACAGCAGAACCGGGATCGCAAGATATAAGAAGAACTACTTCATTCGAATAGTCTACAAAGTGTGCCTGGTTTGCAAGCACACTTTATAGACCCTTCCAATTAAATAGTTATTTTCATATCTTGCGATCTCAGCTCTGCTGAAGAGCCACCAGTCGATCTGCGGACCGGATTACAAATCTGACGGCTAGATGGCAGACTTGACCATTTTGGTCAGTGAGGGGAAACTTTGCTTGTGAATATCTCTCAAACCATAAAGGTTTGAGAGATAAGACTTACATTGTTCTTCATGTTTTTTAATGCCTACAAAACAAGATAAAGATAAAACAAAATATTACTATCCCTTTAAGGAGAGTTATTTTAATAAGTTGGATGTTAGAGGCATGTTCAGTGCATGTGAAGTAATACACTGGAAATGTTTCTATCATCCAAGGGGTTAGAACTGTGGTTCTCATTTATTTTTTTATATTTTTTATTTATTTATTTTATTTTCAATTTTCAGCCCCCCCCCCCCCCCCCCAAATTTGTATATGGCATTTGGCAAGGGCATAATGAAGGGTACATATAAATATATAGCTATTCTTTTGTATGACAATAAGAAAACAAAAACAAACCTATTATGCATAAACATTTCTATAACAATGCATCTGAAACTCAATATTCACATTTTATCAAAGTCTTAATAGAAAAAAGGGGGAACCCTAAGTCAATGACATGACTTATCAAAGTGCAGATGTTCCCTGTTTGAGAACTACTGGGTTAGAACAATTATGTGAAAAGTGAGCCACCCCATCTGCTTCCAGAACAATCCTATTCACAATAAAAAATGGGCTTCAGTTATCAAATGTCATTAACGGATTGTAAACTGAAACCAACTATCAGTAAACTCATGATGTATCCCCTCAGTGCAGCAAGCCTGTCCAGATGGATCGAGATGAAGGACATCTTCTGTCAGCATAAGGAAAAACCTGCTCTTCTTTGTCATGGGGCAGGGTTTTTTTAATGCTGATAAACAGAAGACTGTACCTGATTGTAATCTGTCTAGTCCTCTGAACTGATTTCAGATCTGAGTGCATGTATCATGATGTACGGAAAAGTGGTGAGGGGGGAACACTCTAATATAAAATAAAATGAAAATTGCAACATTATGAACTGTTACAAAGGCACGCATCATTATAAAAAAGTAACAGTCCTTTTGCCCCTTTTCTGCAAGTCACGATGCATCCAATCAGGTCTGAAATTCGTTCTGAGGACCATATAGATCGCAACGAGGGACAATCTTGTCCCTCGTCGCAATACATCTGGACCAGCTTGCTGCTCTGAGGTGGTACATCATGACTTATAGCAAAAGGGTGAGACGGTGACATTTAATAGAAAATAAAACAACAACAATATGGACTGTTACAAAGGTATATATCATTATAAAAAAAAAAAATATGTTGAAGAATCGATCTTGCCTTAACCCTTTGAGTTTGCAATGCTTTCCTTTGCAATGCGTTCTGTACCCCTCTGGCACTCAAAGGGTTAATATCAAACCACTACTATCCCTTTAAGAGACACTTATTACTAAGGTTACAGTTCCCCTTTGATTAAAATCCTACCATTACCCTAAGTGACAGAAAAATGCTTTCATTTACTCAGCAAAGTGTCAGTTTCATTCACACAGTATAGGTGATGCATGAATATGACAGGACCGCCTAATGTAATGTATGAATACCTACCGTACCTCCTATTATAATGTCTGTATAACCACTGCACTTACTATACCTTCTCTATAGTGTAATGTAAACTGTGAAGCGCCAAGTACAAATAACAATATTCCTATATACATACATTCATGTATACATACATGATGGCTCCCTAATCCAGGCATCGATTTTCTAGGCCTGCAGCTGCCTATTGCCAATTTAGTAACCTGCTTATGATAAAAATTCTGTCCTTGCACCAGCAGTAAGGCAGTGGACGGCTTTCCTTTCCTCAGCACCTTGTTTAAAGGAGCAGTAAACTTTTTTTAATGAAAACACATATTTAATAGAGCATTTCCCGATGAATAAAACAAGGCCACTCCCACTGCTGTCAGATGGTTTATCCATAATTTATAGCAGTTCAAATAAAGAAGTAAATTTACTGTGTTTACTTCCTGATAGCTCTAACTAACAGAAAGTGAGAACTGTATGTCTCTGACTTTCCTCTCCATTAGAATCTAACAGGAAATCTAATTAGAATTTGACCACTAGAGGGCACTGCTAATGTAAAAAAACATGGGTTTAAACTGTAATAACTCTGGAAATATAAATCTCTCAGCAGTGGGCGTACTCTTATTTTACTCAATAGGAAAATCCTTACAATATATAATTTTTCATAAAAAAAGTTTACTGCTCCTTTAATGCAATGTAATAAGCAAGAATCGGAGGAAATAGTATAACTTTACTTCATTTTCCTGTGTATGCTATGGGGAAGGAGACTGAGTGCAGGCTTCATATTCTCAACTATGGTGCCTGAGTGAAGGCACTGGAGGCTAAGGCAATTGAAGCTGCCCTGGCAGATTCATACATGCAACCCAGTATTCAGCACAGTTTCAAGTGCATGTTCCCCTTTAACCCTTTGAGTTCTAGAGGGGTCTAACACCCCCCTGGCACTCCATGGGTAAATATACTGAATGGGCAATCATCTACATTTCCCCTTGTAACATGCGACTGATCACCATAATCCTGGTGTTAACCCTTTGAGGGCAAAAGGGGTGTACAAGGAATTGCTTCACAATGCCTAGTGTATCCTTCTGGTCCTCAAATGGTTAAGGCAAACTTTTCTATTAAATACATTGTCAACAAACTTAAGAGTAAGTATTTTCTGGCAGAAAGCCCATATTCAATGCAAAAATGTTCCAGAAGAATGGCAAGAATGGCAAGATGAACATTTATTTTCCTGACTGTGTCTTTGAAATGCTTTCTTTATCCATTTTCCATTAAGGAACAGGAGTATTAAAGGATATTCGCTGACACCTTGTGGACATGGTCAGAATTGACATTAAGTGGATTTACTCTTCTAAAGTCTGTTTTGGTTATTTGTCTACAAACTGGTATTTCTTTCATAAGTTATTTCAACAATTATGTTACTTTTGTTAACACTCTGAGTGCCAGAGGGGTATGCAACGCAATGCGTTGCATACCCCTCTGGCACTTAGATTAGCGTTTGCAGTTTACGTTAACCCCTTGCATGCCAAAGACCTTTCCAATGCACTGCTCACAAGTGTATTGAAGATATCTCTAGCAATCAAGGGGTTAACAGTACACTGGAGACATCTCTAGCATTCAAGGAGTTAATACAGATTATTATTATTTTGTATATGGTCATAATTTTACTAGAGACTTATAGCTGATAAACTGGTGGTTAACAAGTGAAACCAGTCAGATCTATCTCATGTTCAACAAGAGAAAATTCTACTGAGAAGAACTGGAGGAATTATGGGGCATACCAACTGCATCACAGGGCACAAATAAAAATTCCCAAATTTCCATTGATTTATATGGGGATAGTAACCTTTCAAATGATAGAACGGATTCCAACACATTGCTTTGCAATGCCTTTAACACCTCAGCAGGGTTCCACAGATTAAAGGGTAAGTAATGGCTTAAATGAATAAAAAGTAACATTGTAGATAATGCAAAAATAAAATTAGTCGTTGCAAGTCCTATCTCTCAAACCCTTTCTCTGACTGACGTCAGCGTCTAGCTGATAGCAGGAGATCTTGGTCCAGGGACTGCCAGGCGGCTCTTCAGCAGAGCGGAGAAACCGACTGTTCCAATGAAGTATTCTTCGGTATCTCGGCTCTACTGAAGAGCTGCCTCGTGTTGGCCGACACGCATCTCCTGCTGTCAGCTTTACAGCTGACATCAGTGAGAGGAGAACTTTAAAATGTTCTCTCTCAAACCATAAAGGTTTGAGAGATAGTTCAAAAAGAAATCGATCGTGCAAGTCCTATCTACAATATTACTTTTTATTCATTTAAGCCATTACTATCCCTTTAAAATCTCCATATTACTCAATGGGAATGTTCATTTGTACCCTCGTTGTGCAAAAGAACTCATAGGGGGAGATTCACTAAACGGTGATAAAGAGGTGATAAGGTGGAGATGACTTCTTCGGTTCCTATTTTATTCTCTGTAGCATATGCACTAAGATTACTTCAGCTTTGGAGATCTTAGTGACTAGGCTACATAGAATAACACAGGAATTGAAGAAGCGATATCACTGGAGAAGTCATCTCCACTTTATCACCCCGTTATCACCTCTTAGTTAATCTCCCCCCAGTTCTGCTTAATACACCAGCCTCAGCCTAAGACCTCAGAGGAAAGAAGGAAAAGAACACTCACTCCCTCCAAACACCATATCAGCTAGTATGAAAATACGCACTGAAATCTTTAATACTATGCCTATCTCACAGAATGGGTAAAGTGTGGTACTGTGTTAGCCATAGAAAATGAAGGAGATTAACAGAGTAAAAAGTATACCTTTACTGGCTGAGTGGCTTTGGTTGCAAGCTACAAGACAACTAAGTTTCTTCTTCAGGCCTGAAGAAGAAGAGACCTAGCTGTCTTGAAAGTTTGCATCCACAGCCACTCAGCCAATAAAGCTATAATTTTTATTCTATCTTACAGGAGGCAGTTCATTCTTTTAATCTTTTTTTTTTTTTTTTTTTTTAAATATGTTTTATTATCAGATCGCTCCATTCAAATAAAAAAATACAGAGAAATACATATAAAATCATTCAGATACAGAAAACATATATAGGCATATATAAGAGTGAAAAGAACATAAACATGTCAATGGACTGTACAGAGCCAACCTGAGGTTTTGTTATTATGTAAAACCAAATCCCCCAAAAAGAACTAACCTAACTGAACCTCTATTAAACTCCCCTACCCCATTCCCGAGTCCTCTCTCTCCCAAGCCTGCAGCACCCCCCTGCCCCCCCGCCAGCCAACAAAGCCGCAGGATCTCAAAAAGTACAGGCTCAAACACAGCGTCACTCATCAACCTCGCCACACAGCCATGCACGCAACCAGTCAACATGACTCAACTCATTCATCGCCGTCAAGATGTACAGCATCAAGTGCCAAATGAGCATCGGCCCTATACGTCCACCAGTTCTGCCAACGTCCCCATGTCCTGTCAATCTTGTTTGGGTTTCCCCGATGCAAGTAAACCAACCTATAGTGTGGGATGCACTGTAGAACTAAATTAATCCATGCCCTGCAAGTGGGAGCACCGTTCGACATCCAGTTCATGGCCACCACCTTTCTTGCCAACACCAAAAGCTCTCTTAGTAGGGATCTGTCAGCTGCACCCTCAATCTCATTGGGGAAGATAGACAATAAGCAAAGTTTCGGAGTCACAGGAACAGGTCTCCCCAGCACCTGGACCACAACATGCATGACTTCTTTCCAAAACTCCCAACATTCTTTTAATCTTTATTATTAGTTGTATTTGGAAACTTCCAGGAGATGGTGAACTTTGTTTCATCAACTCTGTATCGAGCTTTGACAAGAACGAGAATATAGCTCCTGTACCATTCAATGGTGTCATCTGGGGACAGGTCCACCTTCAAACAGATATCAAACAACTCAAACAGAGTGAACAAACAGGAGAAATCAGCCATTCTGATGTCTGCTGGAAGTAGTATTGGGGCGGGGGGGGGGGGGGGGGCAAACCAGCTACACAACAAGAACTAATTAACATTCCCAAATCTGCTATTGATTTGTATGGTTGTATATCTTTACTTCTAAGGAGCCACACAATGTGCGCAGAGCCTTACAACAGGAGTATGTTACAATAAATATATAAAAGGAGTAAAATAATTGTCACAGTCATAGAAACAATAGGAGAGAGGTCCCTGCCCCAATGAGCTTACAACAAGTTTTTAACCATGTATATGCTAAGAATGACTCATTCATCAAAATACTGATTTCTTATACTTACCCCCATCATCAGAATCATCCTCAGCAGCCCACCATGGGGAAGGGATCTTTTTTGTTATTTTTTTAATTTTAGGCTTTCCAAGATTTTCAAGAACAGTAGACTTTTTGGAACTTTCAAATGAATCATCTGAAAGAGACTAAGCAATAGATAATGTTTAGCGCAAGTAGTCTTGTTCTTGTATTTTTTTTTAAATACTCAGTAAGACACAATAATATAACCAGTCAAAATGAGCCTGTCACTTGAAGACACATTTTAATTTTACAGGGAATTCAAATTTACCTATTTATTGTATTAACCATTCTGAGAAATTAATCTTTATATTCTGATGGTATTTTATGCAAATTCCTTACATTTTATACTAATTAGTTATGTCCAAGGCACGCTATATTTGAAATTACCCAAGTATGTGGTCTAGATTAATTCATAGTACTGTGTCACACTGTGCTACCAACAAATAATTTCTCAAAAACTATTTATATTACAAACAAATGGCTAGCACTATGCAGTTTTTAATTCTTTAAAATTAATAAATGCATCTTAAGGATCCACTTTAAGCAAGTATTAGATGATTTAAAGTTGGGCAGAAATTTAGCAGCAGGTACATTTAAATAAAAAGGAAAAGTTTAAAATAAATAAATAAAAATGGCTGGCCAAGTCAATTCCTTCTCTGTAGCTGATGTCAGGGAAAAAGTGATTGAGAGGGCAGCATTCTAAAAAATGTGACTGAAACCTGTCACACTTTTAAGTTGTGTTGAATACATTTGAATAAAACATTACTATATATTTAAAAATAAAAAAACTACTGGATAATATGAACCCATTGTCCCACTGAGTGTTAATTTTGTGCCAGGGAGAAGATATCCAAGGATATCCCCCTCACTCACTACCGTATAGGTAGAGAGAAATAAAAAGTATGCTGTCAGTGAACTTCATCAGCTTCCCTGACCCACAAAACCTCTCTCCGTGTTCTGGGAAGACCTTCAGAAGACCTCAGCAACCCAGTGCACTTGAGTGGGGGGACAATGGGATGTCCTTTCGCCAGTGGGGCGAATGTTGCTTTGCTCTGCAATGAGTTGCTCACCCTTCTGGCACACAAACCGTTTAAAATAAATAAATAAATAAAAAATAAAACCTGGTTGAAAAAAAAATTATAAATATATATATATATATATTATATAATAAAACCTATAAGTGATAAAAAAATGTCCAGATGTCCAACAGAAATCAATTATGCTCTGGTTCATCGTCTTTGCCAGATTACAAATTGGGCATGTAAAAATAAAAAAACCCTAACCCACTGGCAAAAAAAAAAAAACAGGAAGTGGGCTGATGTGGAAACAAATGCACAAACAGGAACAGTATGGTGTTCTGTGCAAGGCCACATTTGCATCTAGGGTGCAAAGGGAATGAGCAATATGTTCCCTGTTGGTGTCTTGGTGCATAATGTGGAATACTGCACTAGTGTTTCAGGGCACCATGAAACACATGTTTTAAGGAAACACATGTTTGAATGTTATACTTTTGCTTGAAACCCTTTCTGACACTGAGTGCATTGTCTTATGTATACAGTCACTGTTCAATTGAATATGTGTTAATGTATAATTTATATGTATTTGAAGAATGACCATATATGAGCGTCAGTTTGACTAAATTACATCTGTGATTAAGAAACAAACCGTTAACAATAATAAAATATACATCCTAAAGGGCATGTTGCCCTAAATCTAAAGGGCCATACACCAACTTAAAACAACCCAGTATTTACCCTGTCCATCACCCAGTTCCTTGTTGAGTTCTGGAGGAATCGAGTGATAGAGGCTCCTGCTTTGGAATGACTGAAAACTAGTGATTAAAAGGTCTGTGTAAGAACAAACTTCGTCCCTGATGAAATGTTTTACTACTGGGTATGTGTAAAGTTGGAAAATGTAGTTTGTCACTGCTAAATCCCCATATTCTCTGAAGATTAAACAGAAAAAGTAATTGCCATCACTTAAGATATCCATAACTCAAAGAAGCATCAGTGATTGTCAGAGTAAATACAACTATACACAAAGTCGTTTGGTCATTTTCAAGTGTGCATCCCAGTCAAAACAGCCAGATTTTACATTTATAGATATGTGTAAGGGACAAATTGATCAGATCAGGCCAACCACACTGGTTAACTGAGTGGATCAGGCTGGTTTCAACATTTTAATCTTAAAGGGATAGTAATACTTCGTTTTAGCTTTATTTTATTTTGTAGGCATTAAAAAAACATGAAGAACGATATAAGTCTTCTCTCTCAGAAATCTGTCTTTGTGGCTATGACATGTAGTTCACAATGGGTAGTTCTTACCCACCTGCCTAGTGGCAATCTGATAGCTCAGGGATGAGATTATTAGTTGTTTCCATCCAAAACTGTTGTTTATTGGTACTTTGAGAATTTACCAAAAGGTCAGTATACAGTCACTAGAGGCACCTTTCCCTTTTACAAAATATAATATAATATACAAACACACAAATTTTATTCTGGAACTAACGCTTCATAAACAAAAAGATTATTTTAAACGAGCTTTCAAAATCACCCTTCTACTCTGGCACTCAAAGAGTTAATAAATAACCTAAAAATTTAGAGAAGTTCCACTGCACCTCCATCTTCTTGGATTCAGAGCATGTAACTCTGGATTAGGGCGGGAGGTTGGGCTAAAGGAAGAGGAGGGAGTCTCCACCTCAAACAGTATGTCTTTTTGAAGTGTCCTGCCTTCCTGGAGGAAGAAGCTCAACCTCATGGTGTTCCATACTGGACATAAGAGAAATTATAATGTGCACATAAGGACCAACGCATTGCAAAGCAATGTTTTGGGCACATTGATCAAAATGTGGCTTTAAAACTCTTCTTGCTGTAGCCCAGGGTACATAAAACGAGGGCCTCACACCACTGGCCCAGGGGCTCCATGTTTTATGCTCATGAGCTGCATATTTCACATGCCTACTCTAAACCCTTGGATGCAGGTGCTGTATTTCATAGGGAACAAATGCAAATTCATGTTGATTTAAACTGGGTTTTAAAACACTGAATGCTAGGTATTTAATGCAAATCTTAAGGTATTTGATAACTGTGTATTGTCTTCAGTTGTGCAGTTGGTTTTCCCCAAATATCTCCAAATTCTTTTTAGTACACAACACCTTTATATGAAAAAAGCAAATGTTAAAACTGCAGTGGCAATCAAAAACACTTTTTTTCTTTATCTGAAAAACAGGATGTAGTCTGACAGGGACACACTGGTGCTAGCAGGCGTTCACTGAAATAATAAACATGTAATTTTCTAATCAACTACACAAAAGGACATGAGAGGAAAAATAAACTGAGAACATGTGTTTATGTATGTAAGAACTAGCAAAAAGGATACGGTGTTGCCCGTAACAGTCACACATACACACACAGAGCCATTAGAAGAGGGACTCCTGAGAGAGAGAGAGACATAGATCGTTACAGATGCACGTGCAAGCACGCACGTGCATGAGAAGAGTGTGTCATGAGAGACACAGACACACATCCATATAAATAGGAAGAAATAAAAATCAAATAGTCTTGACTTCACCACTGAGTTGTATGCAACTTCATTATAAAAGCACAGTCAGTATGGACAAAATCTGGATATAATGGGGAAGGTAGAGGGAAAATGTGGTTGTAGTCCAACAACATAGGAACCGCCAGTTAACCATCTGTGTTAGAGAGATGGAGATCGTAACGGTAGACACAGGAGAAAGCAGTGTGAATCCAATTGAGCCCAAACAGGGGAGAAGAGGATAAAGGGAGAGAAGTTAGGCAAAGGAGAATGTGATAATGTGAACAGGAAAGAAGGTGGCAAAGGGTGGGGGGGTGTAGACAGAAGTCTGAATAGTAGGGACGTGATGTATGTAAGTCAAATAGGGAAGGTGAATATGAGTCGAACAAGGGGTGGGGAGGAGATGTTTACTGTGGTGGAGGGTAAAGTCCTTGCAGAGATTTTCACAGGAGTGTGCAGGGGCCATGCTGTACTAATGGGACAGGAAGTATAGAGGAATTTTGCATAACTTCTCCTTGCTTCCGCCCCCGTGTATATGCCTGGGCCGTAGCATTGGTGTCACATGACCTCTTCTTCTATTATTAGCAAAGATAATGCTAGCTATGATGTGAAAGAATTACTTGTAACTGACCATATATAAAGCTGAATTGCTAAGTCCATGTGAAAGGGATGTGTGAGAGAATCTTACCTCTTTCAAAAATTGTTCAAATTGTTCATCTAGCTCCTCTTTGGATAGCCGATGAGCCATGTTTGTTCTGGATCCCACTGGATTATTTAAGTTTGTAGGACTTTAAAAGAATTAGATAGAACCTGAATTCAGAAAGAAAAGTAATTGTCATTCATAAAACTTACATTTCATTGTTAAAAACCAGTGTAAACGCCTGTGTACATGGGCCAAGGTCCAGGTAATGTGAACCCTTTGAGTGCCAGAGGTGTTCTCAATGCATTACAAAGCAATGCGTTGCATACCCCTCTGGCACTCAAAGGGTTAAGAGGCCACTACCTCACTGTTCCATGCGATACAGTCTTGCGTCGCCTCACTCACGAGATGGAATCATGTGCAG
Source organism: Rhinophrynus dorsalis (assembly GCA_037306005.1). Classification (NCBI taxonomy): domain Eukaryota; kingdom Metazoa; phylum Chordata; class Amphibia; order Anura; family Rhinophrynidae; genus Rhinophrynus; species Rhinophrynus dorsalis. The sequence goes on along the minus strand of CM074720.1, from coordinate 314,947,897 downwards.
TAGACTCTACTTCGCATAAGTGCATCGTGACAAACATCCTAGCAAATTGTTATATAGGATTATGTAGACTGTATAATTCAAATTCAACATTACAATGAGCTCTACTTATATTAAAAACATGTGATATGATTGGGGATACCACTTTCTAACCAGGGATGAGTTTCTAACAAGAAAGGTAACAGGTGGACAAAGTGCAGAATAAAATATATGTCAGTGACAAATAGGTACCAGGCCAATGACCTGGCAGAAAATCTGCTCTGCTCCTGACCCTTTAAAGCACTGCAAAATTAGTTCTGGGGGGTGGGAAGGGTGTTTATGCAGGCAATATGCTGCAGAGTAAAATAATTAACAATGATGAAAAAATGAATGTGCATGAATACATTGTGTAATTGCTTTTAGCTATTTTGGTCAAAACTGGGTGTGCTCCAGCAATTTTAAATGTGTTTTTTTTTTTTTTTCCTTTGGGTGCGCGTACGAAAACCTGGACTGGAATTGTACTTTTGCAAGGTTTGACCAGCTTCTCTTGGTTTAAGCACCCTTCCCACCCCCAGATGCAATTTTCATTGTGTTTAGGACACTATATAATGTCTGTCAGAGAGTCTCTCTCGATCAGTGAGTAAAGCTGACTCAGCTCTCAAGATAAAGTAAATTAAGGTTAGTAAATCCCTTAAGCAGGAGAGATTCAGATCATAGGACAAACCATATTAAGGTTAAGTCTTTCCTATAATGGGGTACCTTGGTATGGTAGAAAGCTTAGCATTCTATGGCCATATTACGTGACCAAAACCTCATCTTTAATATAGTGGCGATATGCAGGCAACATGCCTCAAAGTAAAAGAATTAAAATTGATGAAAATATGGATGTGCATTAACACTTTGTGGATTTGTGTTTAGCTATTTTGGCCAAAACTGGTTGCACGCCAGCAATTTTAAATGTGTTTTTTTTCTTTGGGCGTACTTACCAAAAACTGGCCTGGAATTATATATAATATATATAGAAAAGAGAAAACATAATTGCATAATTTATGTCTCCCTCAGGAGACAAATACCCAGGGGCAACAGTAAGGAGGAGATATTCATATTTCCTCCATACTGCCAGTCCTGGAGATACAGGGGGGCCTAATTTCGACAGGAGTGGTCAAGGGTCCGAAGGCCCCCTGGCCACACCTGTCAATATCTCTGCAAGGAGTTTGCCCTGGCTCAACATCTGCCTCAACACACACACACACAGTGAGACACACTTAAACACACAAACTCTCACTCACTCTGACTCCCAGTGGCCTCAGCTTGACCTGCAGTGCGCCCACCAAAGGGAACCTGCAGCAGAAACATCTTAGCACCAAAAGGGTTAAGGAAGGTTTTCATTAGCCTGCAAGACAGAGGGCAGACAGCCATCAGGTACACCATTAACCCACTAAGTGTCAGAGTCTTTCGCAGTGCATTGCTCGGCAATGAGCTGCATACCTCTCTGGCACTCAAGGGGTTAAGGAAGGCCATAATTTTTGAATTATTTGAGGTGTTTGAACATTTGAGGGTGCAGACAGAGCAGCAGCATTGTGGGAAGCGTCATACAAATGGTGACACAGTACAGTTGCATATTCAAATGGTGACCTCGTAGATATTCATATTGTGGCTAGTGTCACACAATACAGTTGCATATTCTGGGCAGACAACTCAGTGCAGCACTGGGGGGACAGTCCTACAAGTGCTCACAGCATAGCCTTGCATATCTTGCCCAGGACACATCATATGCAAGGCTATGCGGTGAGCACTTCTAGGACTGTCCCCCCAGTGCTGCACTGAGTTGTCTGCCCAGGATATGGAACTGTATTGTGTGACACTAGCCACAATATGAATATCTACGAGGTCACCATTTGAATGACACTACCACCGACGCTGCTGCTCTGTCCAGTGCCCCAAATGTTCAAACACATCAAATAATTAAAAATTACAGCCTTCCTTAAACCCTTGAGTGCCAGAGGGGTATACAACGCATTGCTGAGCAACGCGTTGCGTAACCCTCTGGTATGCCTGATGGCTGAGTGTTAAATGCACATATTGTGATAGGAAGAGTGCTGGGAAACACTGAATCTAATTTGGACAGCAACAATTTACTGGTACTTCCTATTAGTACATTTATCTTGTTTCTTCTTTCTGTGATATTATATGGGATACAGGGTATCACCGGTTGTTTGTCACGTGAGTCCATTCTCTCTACCTTGCCATGTTTACTCCTAAACCAAGTTCAAGCACAACTTGTATCACAACAGCCTACATCATTAACGCCATTTCTACACATTAACCTTTTGAGTGCCAGACAGGTATCCAACGCCTTGTGTTGTAATGTGCTGGATACCTCTCTGGCACTCAAAGGCTTAATCCTCTCTCTGCTCAAATACATTTCGCTTTCACCTGTCAAACACATTGCAAACAAACACCTCTCACTGCTGCTACACTCAACAGCGGAGGAGATTTGCCCATGTGGGTCATGCCCAAATCACTCCACCAAGTCCACTCGCTTCACTGTCTCCCATTACTCAACTACGTCCACATTTCTCCTGGAAGCCCAACTAATATCACGCAAATTATTGGAAGACAGACACAGAATGTTTCTCTTTCATGCCATACATCACACAAAATATTACCAAATACACACACATTTTCCTTGGATGCTGAAGTAATATTAAACAAACGTCCATACGCTGTACAATTCTAAGGAACTATACCCTACTTCAGAAATTAATGTAAAGTGCTCATACACCCTCTCTTTATTACCTTGGAGTCCACACCGCTCATGTACCCTCTCTTAACTACCTCCACCTTTGCCTTGCATTGCAAACCTCAGTTTAATATGCACAATGAGCAACAGATCCACTTTACATAAACAGTGGTATTGTTATTTACATACAGCGGAGCTCTTGGTCCTACTGCATATTAAAGTAATGGAAATGCAATAAAACACAAGACTTTAATGCTTACTTTAACCTTTTCATCACCACAGAGGTAGTCCCTCATATTTAACAACATGTCATTGACCAGCTTTTACTGGTAGAGTCCACAGCGCTCATATACATTCTATTAACTACCTCGCTGTATGTAAATAACAATACTCACCAGGGTGGGGGAGGTGAATGTGAGTCGAACGAGGGGGGGGAGAAAGTGAGTCGAACGGGGGGGAGAACGTGAGTCGAACGGGGGGAGAACGTGAGTCGAATGGAGGGGGGGGTAGAACGTGAGTCGAACGGAGGGGGGGGGTAGAACGTGAGTCGAATGGAGGGGGGTAGAACGTGAATAGAACGGAGGGGGGGAGAACGTGACATGAACGGGGGGGGGGGGACGTGACTCGAACGGGGGGGGAGAACAGGAGTTGAACGGGGGGGGAGACCGTGAGGAGAACGGGGGGAGAACGGGAGTCGAACAGGGGAAAAATGTGAGTCAAACAGGGGGGAAAATGTGAGTCAAACAGGGGGAAAGAGTGCAAGTCCAATAGGTGGGGTAGAATGTGAGTCCAATGGGGGGGTGAACATGAGTCCAATGGGGGGGGTGAACGTGAGTCCAATGGGGGGGGTGAACGTGAGTCCAATGGGGGGGGGTGAACGTGAGTCCAATGGGGGGGGGGGGTGAACGTGAGTCCAATGGGGGGGTGAACATGAGTCCAATGAGGGGAGGGTGGAATGTGAGTCGAACAGGGAAAGGTGAAGAGGTATGTATTGCGTGGAGGCTGGAGTGTGTAGGTGGTGATATAAATTAAGTTACGTGTTGCTTCTATATAAATAATACACATAAGATATATATATATATATATATATATATATATATATAGATAGATATCCTACTACATAAAACAATAGTACTCTTACTGATGTGAGATTTTTTATTATTTGTTAATATAGTGCAGACTGTTACCCTTTCAGTGCCACGGGGGTATGCAAAGCACAACTCCACGGCAGTAAAAGGAATACAGGAGGGATGCGGTTTGTGATGCTTATGGCTGAGAGTATCTTTTCTGCTCCCCCAGTGGACAAGTGGGGGAGTAGAGAGTATGTGCTCAGACTTCAGTGTTGTCAAATTGCTGTTAATGTGTGAGGGCACCCCTTCCACATCACCAGCAGTCTAACAACCTTGTCTGCTGCCAAGGAGATACTCCCCCATCCCCCCCCCCCCCCCGAATTCTGAATGTGTATGGTGATGTGTGTCTGCACCACCAAGGACATGTGTTGTGTACACATGTCAGACAGGTATATGCCACTGCATCAAGCCTTAGTGCATTTCCCCAGGAGCATTTATTGTGTTCATCTATGATCACTCAGACATGAGCATTTGTATCTTTAATAAAATAACATTGTAGGCACAGATTGCTTGGATTCAAAGTTCCGTTTAGCAAACAGTACATTGTCTCCTTCCAAGGCTATTGCACTTGTAGACTCTAACTCCCTTTCTATGAAAGATGTAGCGAGTCAGTATGTGGGTGTGTTCTGGATCCTAGAAGCAGCACGGGATAGAGGGGGAGCGGTTATGAGTTTATTCTGCAGGTAGGAGGGTGAAACTCTGGCACATGAGTCATGTATTATAAGGTAAATAAGCAACGAAAAGTACTGCACGGTCTGCACCTGCTAAAAAGGTACAGCTGGAGCTTATGGATGTAGTTTTAAAACCACGTCCTGGACAGCCTTCTGGTGAATTGCTATAGTGCCTGGAGTGTAACGGCAAGGCAGCTTGTGGCTATCCAGCTGTTAACCTACAAATTCCTAGCTTCCTCAGCTAGGTCATAAGAGCATGCGGGAGGTAGTCCACCGGAGCGCCCCGAGTTTCCCACCCCTGCACTATGTCCCAAAGCTACCAAACACTCACTCACCTGCATATGCTCAAGCTAGGGTAGCTGCTAGATATGTGAGTCAGAGGCCGTTGTCTGTAAGATTCTCATGATCTGGCAGATTAAAATGTGACCAACACGCAATTAACACAAAATGGGTATTACTAAATGTGCAAGTAACAGATCGCTTGAAGATCGATGTAATAATCCATGTCAGCGACAATGTAACTTTGTCATCAGTAGTGCACAGTTACCCTTAGCAACGTGTCCATTATTTACACACGGAAGCTAACAGGATAGGCGCGCTCCTTAAGTCAGACTTCACAATCAATGCACAAGTGCCCGCCTTCATGTAAAGCGCGCCCCCGACGTATTCAGCGTTTCATTTGTGCCTCAGGCGTGGAGCACGCTTCCGAGAGGGGTAACGTCTCTTTCTTCTGAGCGCGCTTTAGAGACGTGCTGCGCTAGCAGTTTGGTTTACACGTTGAGGAGTGGGATTATCCCTTGAATCCACAGATGGTTCTCTAGTTTTGAAGTCCGCTTGTATAAAGCTGTAACATGTTTTGAGCTGCAGACGAGACTACAGAGTTCTAATTTCAGTAGCAGTAGATAAGGAATATTAACCAAGGCCAATGATCGCCAGTAGTCAGTTGCACACGGGCGGGATAGTATCCGGGAAGCCCGGGTGCATGAAGCAATGAGGGCGGAGTAACAGCGCGCCTGTTTTTTTTTTTTGTCATATGCTTTGACTTGTTCTGTTCGGATATCGTCAACATTTAGATTTTAACCCCGTTAAGGACCGGGCAAATCTGAGGTGAATGGAGTTTAAAGGGATAGTAATACTTCATTTTAACTTTATTTTATTTTGTAGGCATTAAAAAAAACATGAAGAATGATATAAGTCTTATCTCTGAAACCTTTATGGTGTAAGAGATATTCACAAACAAAGTATCCCCCCCCTGTTCAACCAGATCAGAAGGGAGATGCCCAGGTAGACTGCAGAGAGGGACAATCTTCAATTAAGATAAGGGAAAAAGCTGAAAAACTTGTTAAGGGGGGAAGGGCTTTCATTGTTTTCATACAAAGAAAATTGTCCCCTTCTGTTATCTGTCCTGTCATACAACCAGACTCACATCTGAGAAGAGATGGCTTACACTAGAAAAAAGGGGCGGGGAGGGGAACTTTGCTTGTGAATATCTCCTAAACCATAAAGGTTTGAGAGATAACACTTATATCATTCTTCATGTTTTTTTAATGCCTACAAAATAAAATAAAGTTAAAACGAAGTATTACTATCCCTTTAAGGAGCAATTATACATTTTTTGACTGTTGCTTCAACCATGGTTTCTCTTTAATTCTTTAGTACACCCACAAAACTTATATACTTTTTCTTAAGCACAATTAGGGCTTTCTTTTGACAATACAATTATATAAATACCTCAACTTTTAAGCTGATTTAAAAAAAAAAAAAAAAAAAACATTTTGCATACATTTTCCTATCACAACATGTACTAGTTCATTAGAAAAAAATACCCCTATGTATTCATTGGCTTCTGAATATGAGAGGACCCCATATGCCTAGTATTTCAATCCCTTTCTCACATTAACAGGGTAAATATTACAAGACTAGCTATAAAGCCCATGTACACGGGCCAACACTGGAGGCGCTGCAGTCATGAGCAGTACTGACTGCCCTAGCGCACCACAGCTGATACAGAGCAGGGCACTCCAAATTCAGACCGTGGTCCTCTCTGCGCACCTTCCTAATAATATATTTTTAATTTGTCTAGGACAGGAGGCATCTTATGTTGCCTGTGGGCCAAATGCAGCCCGGCTGAGACTTAAAACAAAAATTATTTGTATACATACCTGGGAACTCTCTGGTTTTGCCTCGGAGATTCCGGATTTCAAACTGAATTACCGGGTCTCTGGGGCAGTGTGTGAATCACCGGGTGGGCAGAGTTTAAGTAGAAACTCTGCCCACTTGTGCTCCATCCTGCCCGGTTCCTTCTACTCCCTGCCCTCTTACCTTCATTTTGCAGGGTTTTTTTTTGTCCCTTCCCCCGTGACTAAGCCCCACCCCTTTTATGACGCGAATCACGTAATTTTCGGCACTGACAGGGTTACCCTTCGGGTAACCCTGCATGAAAAGTTCCCAGGTATGTTTGTATAACTAATTAACTAGTAGGCCAGTAAGACCTAATCCCATGCTTGCCAGTACCATACAGTTCAAGAATAGAAATCTGTTAAATATCAGTATTGTCAGTGAATTAATAAATACAGAGATATTTTTGAATAGCTGACAGGCTATAATTCATCATCATTATCTATCTATAAAAATAAATAAATAAATAATGTGGCCCTCACACTTATGGCTTTCTGATCATGCGGCCCACAACTGAGAAAACATTGACGCCGCTGGTCTAGGACTTGCTGAAGAGTAAAACATCCTATAATATAAAAGGTCAGATGTATGAAGCAGTCATATGCAGTAGAGACTGCCTGAATGCGCAGAATGCTGGCCCGTGTACACAGGCTTTTGCAGTCATGCGCAGTAGAGATTGCCGATGCAGTCATGTGCAGTAAAGACTGCCCAAACACACACAATGCTGGCTTGTGTACATGAGTTTTTACACTAGTAAATATATATTGAAATAAGAACAAGGGGAGACTTTGTTCATAACCTTCTCTAACTGTTAAAAACAGGGGCATCCAAGTTTTTTTTGGTCGTGGGCAGCATTATTTTTTTCTATTAATAACAATGGTGAATTATTTCCTGTCAGCTATTCAAAATCTAATTTATTTATTGATCAGGTAAATAACAATACTGATATTTACGGGTGCACCGAAATTTCGGTAGCCAAAGTGTTTCGGACGAAAATGGCATTTTCTGCAAAAAAGCCGAAATTTAAAAAAATGACAGAAAATCCATGGCACTGGATTAGAGGTTACCGCGGGAGTAAGCAATTGGAATAAGCGACTCTAATGGCGAATGGTTAAATAATCATGTCGGCGGGACTATGACGGCCTGTCATAAACTACAAGGCCCTAGTGCCAACCTAATCCCTATCCTATATAATAATTCGCTAAATCGTGTGTAACGCCGCGACATGTGCAGTAGACTTCTGCAGTCATGCGCAGTAGAGACTGTATCAGCCGTGGAGCGGGCAGTCTCTACTGCGCGTGACTGCCCCACGACCGGGTGGCAGTGGCACTGTGGCCCGTGTAACGGGCTGTTCAACTAGTTGGTGATAATACCTTAATGGGAGAAGTGTACAGCTTCATGCTGGAGGGAAAGAATACCCAGAGATCACGTGACTGAAAATAGAAAGGGAAACGTGAGTCAATCCAAGCTGCTCCGGGCTCTCATTTAACCCTGATGGCATTAATAATAATATTTGCCTTATCCTGCAATATCAGCAATAAATTTTGCTATAAAATACAATAAATTGTGCTCCTCTCATGATCAGATTTGCCTGCTGAGCGCCGCTCCGGACTCTTTCCCTTCTTCAGGCATGCCCCTTGCTGTTCATTTTAATGCCGGAAGAGGGGAAGAGAGTCCAGGGGATTTTCAGCTTTTGTTAGACTAAATCTTATTTCTATCCTGTGAATTGCCAGGTGAGGGTAACGGAAGTTTTAGTTCATTAACAGCTGGTCAGTAGCCATTGATGTGGGTGGAAATTGTAGTCCAAAAACAGGCAGAGAGCAACAGGTATTCGCTAGTTAAGAATTATGGGATTACAAAGCAGCATCTGAAAACGATCATGGTAATGGCATCAAGGATGATGGCAATAGCAGACTGTCACTTCCTAGTGTGCCATGTCTTGTTCCTTCCTGATAGAGAAGCTTTAGTATATGACTAATGTATTTGTGCTTATAGGCGTGGTCTCTTGCCTATATCAACTAGTACACATAGACCCAAACTGTAGATACAGATAGTAAGGTAGATAACTGCAAATCTTGAACAAACCAAGTGCGTCATAGGGGACTAATGGAAAGTCCCCATGACTTAAATAGGGACTTGAATTATGAATGGGTAAACACATTGTTAAGAGAAGTTAGCATGCCCAATTTCACCTCTGTCCTCTTTAGCTCATTGAATTGTACTGAAGTTTGATGAGCTACGGTTCATGTGCCCCTCAACCCCCAGATGCAGCACATGTAAGCCAGTAGTACTGGATGGCCTGGTGCTGGGGGAAGGTACTGGATGTCATGGGGGGTTCTGGAAAAAAAAAGTCATTTTCGGTATCTGCTTTCGGCCAAGTGCATCCTGAAGTTTCGTTTTCGGTTTCAGATCAGAAATTTCATTTTGGCGCACCCCTACTGATATTTAATACATCTATTCTTGAATTATACAGTACTGGCAAGCATCAGATTATGTCTTACTGGCCTATTAGTTCATGTGTTATAGTTAATTAGGTATACAAATAGTTTTACTAAGGCATGGTGGACACCCCTGTTGAAAATAAACTTAAAACACAAATGATCTCTTACCTGAATATTGGTCACTCCTATACATTGAGTGGTAAGTAACTTAGTGGAAGTTATTCTTATCTCCATACAAGAGCACAATGCAATAAGCTAGTGATTCTTAGTACACCAGCATGCCAGGTTTTAGGCTATCCCTAAATAAGCACAAGTAGATAATTTACTCATTAGTTACCTGTTGGTGTTCCTCAAGAACTAACATTGAGAAACACTGATTTAACCACTCTTGCATACAAGCTGCAGCCCACTGTGCCTCAGACTCTGGTCTGGAAATGCAAAACTCATCGAACACTGCCCAGGTGTTAACTGGAAAGGACAGACAATGGACAGTAAAGCACACAAGAATGTATTCAAACCAGCTCCTGCAGTTCTGCAGGGGTCTTCGGTCAGGGACACTGGGCTCTGGACTCAGTCAAGTAAAACCTTTAATAGATCATTAAACACTTGAAACCTTACTTTAGGATACATTGATGATTTTCTTGGCTTGCTACATAGTCATTTCATAAGAAGGACTGCTTACAACAAACACCACTTCCTTTAAAAAAATTAAGAGTGAAACTATTTCTATCTACTGCTGATTTCTTAAAGGTATGTACCCCATTATTAAAATCACCTATGGAAGTGCATCTAAAATATATAACGTAGAAACATATACCAAAATTCCCACAGCTATAAATAAAAGCTTAAATACCTAATATTCCTATAAAAGCTAAAATAATAATCTAGGATATCATATTGTATGACAAAAAACATTTAGTCTGCTCTAAATCTTCAGTAAACCCACAGGGGGTTTTCAGCTTGTTAATCCAAAACTATTATGTTTATCAACCTCTATAATTTACCCCTGTTAAGATGAAATTAAATTGATTTAATTGGGGAACCCTTTTGGATTTTTGTTAAATACTTCTAATACATGTCTGGAGACACTGTGCAACAGATAACCTTGCCCTGACTTTCATCTATGTTGTTCAAATCTTTTTCTCAGGGTCTGAGTGGTTTATCCTAAGCAAAAGGTTGCTTATTGAAACTATAAGTTAATAAATATATAACTTCAGTCGCAATTTACAAAATATTTAATGGGAAAAGATTCTGCTGTTGCATTAACCTTAAATATTTTTCATTGTGTGTTATATGGCCACAAGTTTTACACTTCTTTTTCCTACACTTAAAAAGAACCAACTAGTTCACCTATAACACTAATTTTGGCACCAATTGTGATATAACTTCATGTAAGGTTGTTTGATGTCAGCTGGTTCCTTAAAGTGTATGCCCTTCTATAAGTGAACCTAGAACGGTTTCCCATCTTTCCTTTCAGTATGAGGTCTTTCAACAAAATCTCCTAACGTATATGGGAAACGTCCTCAATTGTTTTGTACCTTTCTGAAAAACTAATCATAAAAGTAATGTTTCTATCGAACTGAAAAAGTGTATGTCCTGTCATCCTCCATCCCACCTGCAACTCTTGACTTCCTGTAACTAGAGTTCCTCATTCCCGAGTAATTATCTTCTATACTCCTCAAAAGCTCTTTGTGTTTGCACTTTTCTAGTTCTCATGTGTGTGCTTTTCACTAACCTTTTTCTAAAAATCTGCAACACATGGTTGTGTTCATCAGAGATGCCTGTTGAACTACAGATTCACCTGGCTGTAGGGATGTTCTGTAACCCACCCAGATGGTGATAACTCTGATTGTCTAAACAGTTATTGGAGTTCATTTTCTTAAGTGCCTTTATACCTTCCTCTATCAAAGGGGTCCTGGCACCTCATACCCCCTGTCAGGCGTGTGCTGTGTTTGGGGGTAATTCACGGTTGGAGACTCTGCTGCAGAGGAAGGAGAGACTGATGGGGATGATCTGGTTTCCTCCTTGTCTTTTGGAGATGCCCATGAGGAGGACTCTTACCACTCGGCTGATGGACTCATTAAGGAGGTCCTAGAGACACTTAGGCTTCTGACCCGGGGTCCTCTTCTCCAGACATCTTCCAGAGAAGCAAAAAGGTCATATCCATATTTCATCCGCATCACACTTTGAACCAGGTTCTCCTGGAAGAATGGATGATACCTGGTAGACGTCTATTCCTTAAAAAGTGAATATTCAATCTCTATCCTTTTTTGGCTGATGTCTTGTTGCAGTGAGCTTCCTCACCTGCGGTTGATCCCCCAGTATCTCACCTTGCTAAGAAAACCACCTTGCCTTTGGTAGATTCTATAGCTCTTAAGGATCAGGCAGATAAATCCTTAGATTCCTTACTGAAGGCAAATTTTGCTTCCACAGGAAATGCCTTGCAACCCATTTTTGCTACAGCTTGGGTCACTTGGGTCCTGATCCATCTCTGCCCATTGTATGTAACCTCCATCCCTTTTGAAATCTGTGGGAGACCTCAGTAATCTATCAGTGTGTTTTGTGGGTCATTTAGAAAGAGTACCACATAGACTTCAAACACCTCAGGCTTTTTGGAAGTCAACATCAGAGGGGTGCTGAGTATGATGTTCTTCCATGGCCTTTCAATTTTCTGGTGGTTCTGACCTTTGTTCAGGATGGTGTCAACAAAGGTCTCAGCCCTAGTTCTGTCAAGGTTCATATTTTAGCTCTGTCTCTCTGTTCTTTTCCAGAGGCGCCTTCAGGATCCCACTTCTCAGTGAGATTTGAAATTGGTAGTAGGAGTCCGAAAGCCTCAGTTTGAACCTCTTTAGCTTCTTCCTTGTGTCATTGGGCAGTCAAGATAGCCGTCTTTATGGCCACTGTGTTTACCGGGTAGCCAAACTCCAGCCTTTGTCCTGTAAACCCCTTCCTGTTTTTTCACCACGATAAGACAGTCTTGCGTACTTCTAGGGGTTTCATGCCCATGGTCATGACAGAGATTCAAATCAAGCAGGAAATTGTTCTTCCTTCCTGCTGTCCAGCTCCTTATAACAATCTGAATCAAGACCTTCATCTGTTGGATCTGGTACATTGCTTTAAACACTATGTCACATCAAACACAGCCATTTCAGAAATCAGATTCTCTTTTTCTCAACTCTTGAGGGGCTGTTTGCAGGCCAGGCTGCAACTAACGTTACCATTACTTCATGGATCAAGGTGACCACCCAGCAGGCATATGTCCTCAGGAAGAAACCTGTGGTTTTTTGAGTCACAGCACATTCTACCAGACCAGTGGGCACCTCTTGGGCCTATAAGAATTAGGCCACTGCGTAAGAGAGGTGCAAGTTGGTAACGTTGTTATCCCTGTATACTTTCACCAAACACTACATGGTAAATGTCCTGCCCTTGGGTGAGGCCAGTATTAGCAAGAAGGTCCTTCAGGTGGGGCTACCTGTTTAGGGATCTTTCTCATCTGTTTTTTGTCGGACATCTGAACCCTGTTAGTTCTTGTTCAGTTGTTTGGTGTGCCATTGACACCTGAGGTTCATGTTGTGCCAGTTAATCCTGTGAAATACTGGTTTACAGCGGAGGCTTTTTTCTCTTTTCCCCTTCCAGGAATCTTGGTGGACACTTTGGTATATCCCCTCATATAACATCATGCAATTATTGTAAATCCTTTCTCTTAGAACACGTGGAACACAGGACTTTCATGAGGAGGAAAAAAACGTGGTTTAAGTCCCCAGTGTCAGAATCAGACGGAACTAAGGGAGTCTAGACGGAAGAAAGACTCCTCCAACAAGGTTGACTGGGGCGAGAAGCTAGGGAGCGACGCTAGAGAGCGTAGCTGGATACCGTAGGCCAACCGCAGGGAGGTGTGCTGTGCCAAGGCCGTATAAAGATGCTAGCCGCAAGGCTAGATAGCCCCCTTCGGTTGAGCCTCCGGGGACCCTGGATACCCCACCACGGCTGGACTATACCCCAAAAATCCCAGGGAGAAACAGCTCCAAAAACAGGAACACTAGAACAGGCAGAGAATGGTCAGACAAGCCGGTCAGCAACTGGAACAGGAACACTGGAACAGGCAAGAATGGTCAGACAAGCTGGTCAGCAACTGGAGCAGGAACACTGGAGGAAGCATAGAATGGTCAGACAAGCCGGTCAGCAACTGGAGCAGGAACACTGGAGCAGGCAGAGAATGGTCAGACAAGCCGGTCAGCAACTGGAACAGGAACACTGGAGCAGGCAGAGAATGGTCAAACAAGCCGGTCAGCATCTGGAACAGGAACACTGGAGCAGGCAGAGAATGGTCAGACAAGCCGGTCAGCAACTGGAACAGGAACACTGGAGCAGGCAAAGAATGATCAGACAAGCCGGTCAGCAACTGTAGCAGGAACAGTGGAGCAGGCAAGGAATGGTCAGTCAAGCCGCTCAGTAGCAGGAGGTCACACAGAACAAGATTTGCAGAGCAGAAGCAGGTAACGGAATGCTTTGATAGCACGCCCGTTACTGGAAAAGGGCATCCACTTATAGACAGGGCAGCCTCTAAAGTTGGACTGCGCATGCGCGAGCCCAACCGGAAGCGAGCAGAGAGGAAGAGAGGATGCCGGCAACGGAGCGGAGACGGAGATGCTCGAGAGAGGTGACACCCAGGCAGAGGTGTCCTCTTGGAGTATCTGTTCAAGAGGTTTATTTCTTTTCTCTTACTTCTTCTTTATCTTCAATTTGCTTTACATTGAAACTGAGTAGGAGGGAGGCAAGCTGGAGGGAAGAGGGGAATCTCCACCTCAGAGGCCCTGCATTTTTTGACTTGCCCTGCTCTGTGGATGAGGGGAACTTTATTCCATGATACCTGTCTTCCACATGAAATAAGAGAAAACAATTTAACGTCAAATTCACAAAAATACTCATTAAAGGGACTTCGAGCTGGACTTATACAGCAGAGCACACATTATCCGTAGCAAAATACTATGTGTAATCCTGTACAGTGCCTTGCAAAAGTATTTAGATCCCTGACCAATACTCTCATTTACTGAATTACAATTGTACATTGTCAGGTCTTTTTGTATGATATATTTTTAATACACAAATTCAAAATCATGTACTTTAATGTGGCATTGGTTTTATGTTGGACAATATTGAAAAAAAATTAAAAGGAAAATATGTTTTTACATAAGAATTCAACCACCACACATTAATTAATATTTGGTAGAGCCATCTTTGGCTGCAATAACAGCTTTAAGACTTTTGGGGTTAGTATGTATGATCAGAATCCCAAACAAAAGTCAGACTTAAACCTCTGTCATTTTAACTACATCTCAGTTTGGAAGGAGGATTTTTAATGGACCAGGTTTTGTGTTTATGTGGATACAAATGTGTGTGTGTGTGTGTGTATGTGTGTGTCCTTCCAGATACATTTTGTACAGTGATGTGGCCTTTGAGACAAAATAACTGCCCACCCCTGCTTTATGTGAAGGATTCAGATCTAGATTAAAAAGGGTCTCCAAAATGGCACACATGTATTGAGTGAACAGTGTAGCTGAAAATCAAAGTGCTTTTGCAGTAAAAAAAAAACAAAAAAACTCACAATGTGAAGTTAAGGTAATACCATTCATACATATTTGAGAACACATGTTCTATATTCTCGGCCATTAAAGATATCACCTTTACTTCACTTTTGTGAGTTATTTATTACAAAAGTACACTGATTTCCATTTAATCTACTGGCTAACACAGTACCACCTTTTCTTCAGATCAGTGTAGAGAAATGGCATCAGCATTAATAAATACATTACAAAATGTTTCTTCAGCCCGTCAGGCAACTTTTTATGAAAGAATCACCTTAACAGACTTTATAACAAATACAAACTGATTTTAATCACTCAAAAAACAAGAAATACAGTGGAACAATAACTCAGCTCATCAGTTCCACCAGTAGAGGTCGGCAAACTACAGCAAAACATTTTTTTTCCTATAAACATTGACAATTGAATTTCTGTGAAAAAAACTACTTTTTCTTCATCCCTACAGAGGTGAAAAAAGACATGCAAACATTTATATAGCCTTATTCAAATATGTGCACTGATATTTAAAAAATTAATAAAGGCATCTTTAAAATTCTGAAATTGTCACTGTATCAAATTAAATGTTCTTGTTACCTGATTTTATATACATACATACATACATTTGTACTCTTTATACAACTGTTTCAAAACCAGTATGAGTATTTCTAAGAATGTAATTTAGAAATTTTTATAATATACAGAATGTAATATTTTAGAAATTGTAAAAATGCCATACAAGTATAATCATCCAGATTTAAATTAATTTGATAAAATTATACTACTTTGAATTATAATTACACATTTGAATAACCAGATCTAGATAGCATTTTCAAAACTATTACTGTGCTTTTCCAAAATTGATTACATTTCCTTAAAGTTTAACTTTCATATTTTTGGTGGGTGCTGGACCACACTGTAACAAAGACTTCATTTTTTATGAGTTAGAATTATATTACCACATTTATATGTTATATTAGACTTGCATTAGAAAATGTGAGACAAATAGGTAAAAGCTTCCCACGATTCCTAGTAAAATATACAAATGGGCCCTGACGTACTCTGACCTACCTGCTTTTCAGGGTCTGCAAAGTTCAGAGTGGTGAGCAGCATACATGAGAACTTTCAAAATAAGCTGAACCTGAGATTTTTTTTAAATACTACACCCTGAGGTTACCCATAATATAGATTCCAGGTTTTTCTGTTCTTGACCAGGGAGCTAGAAATAACCTGTAACGGAATGCCTCTTAGCCTTCAGCTTCCACCTGGAAACACCTTGCCCCCTATAAACTACCAGGCCCCAAAGTACAGACTTGTGCTGGACCCTGTACCCCAGCACCGAATCTACCTGGAGGCCACTTGGATTTGCCAACATGGGATTGGGATTCCCCTGGCCAAGAAGCCATAGCTGGGTGCTTGAGACCAAGCACCCAGGAATCAGAGCCTGGGAATCCCCATGATTAGACCCTGGGGCATGGCTGCATTATGCCTGGCATTTGGTAATGGAGGAGCATTGCAACCAATTGCCTATAATGCCCTCATAAGTTCACAACCTCTGGTAACCCCTAGCCACTGTAAATCTGGTGCTGTTATTATTCAATATCTTATGCTACTTGTGTGTGTTACAGTTTTTTGTATATTTTATATGTCATTCTTACTTAGGCTGTTGATCACAGTGTGGACAGAAATCCCCCTTCCCCCATTAGATACAGGAACTGAACAAAAGCCTAGCTGAAGGGAATGTTTGCCCTCCAGGCACAAGAATAATCTCATCACACAGGTAACAGTGGAAAAGGGACTAGCGAAGTAACACCTAATCAAATGTGGACCAGAGTCAGCTATTGTCATTAAAAAAAACCCTTTGTATTGTGTCCTCTCATTCTTAGCTCTGAGCCCTGCCCTGCAAGTCCTTGTTTGAACATAGCTTCATTCCTCTCTGTGTGCCCCTTCCCATTGGTCACTCTATCCTATGTTTGTGCCCTGCCCTGCAAGTCCTTGTTTGGGCATAGCGTGCTTCCTCTTGGTGATGTCCTTATTTGGGCATAGCTTCCTTCCTTTCTTTGTGCCCCTTCCTATTGGTCAGTATGTCTGTTCCCCTTTTGTTCCACTGTCCCACGTATAAAATGCCCCGTTTCATTCAATAAAGAGTTCTGTTTCTAATCCTGTACACTGGTCTTGCCTGGTGCATGGGGTAAATGGCGATATTCCAGCAGAGCAGCCTTGCTCAGGATTTAAGGAAGCAGTGACTCATGGGGACACCCAGACGGGGTGTTCACTGATACCATCTCAAAACCTTTATGGAATGAATGAAACATACTATAGAACTGGAGGAAATTTGGCAATTGCATTTTTATTGTGTATCAAGTACTTACAGGGAAGTCATATTGCTTTTTTTAATTATGGTAATATTTTTATTGAAAAATATGCTGAATGCGTACAAAGAAGTGTATCAATCAACAGTGTAATGCAGGAGATAAATCACACTAAGCGGACATCTACAATAAACAGAACAGTAGAGATACACCTATAGATATGATATATTATACTAGATACAACTACAACAATTTAGACTTTTAGGTTATTTACTGAATACTGCAAAACAATTGATCTCATTACACTGGAAGGATGTGTTGTCCCTTCCCCCCGTCTATTTCAGAATGGCACATCAAACTGAACTCTATTGCCACTTTGGAAAGAACACATGCTAAGATGACCTCCACCACCACTCTTTTAACCCAAATCTTGTAATTCTTATGGGGGTGCATGTTATATCTTATACCTGATATGAGGTTTATTCATGCAGAATACATATAGCTAAACTGGGTATATATTTTAATGTTACTGGAGATCCCACCCATTTTACAAAAATATCAGTGGCACCACACCCAAACTTTCAATCCCCTGGGACTTGTAAAGTAACAGATCACCTATGATTGGTCAAGTAATTGATCATCATTGGGGCTGCAGTTGTAGGAAGTGGGCAGCTGGGCAAAGGGATCTCCTCAATATAGGAATTGTGTTTTTTTTCATTCTTTTGACATATGTAAGCAGGACTACCAACTGGAGTTAAGTAAAACTTCTCATTTTATTGTGAACTATATTTCCTGTGTCAGCTGTATGCATGTTTGAGTATGTGAACTTGAATCTTACAGGACTGTTGATGTGAACATTTGAAAAATTTGAATCCTTTACATCAATACAGATGCATGGTTTTGGGAACTCAGTGTGTGTCGGGAGCCTGCTGGACTGCTGTAGGTCGATGGCTGTGAGTATCCCTGCGATTTTCCTATGAAAATTGCTGCCCTGTGAATTGCTTTGTAGTTATTCTGTCAGGAGTTGTGCCCCCTAGCCGTTCCTGTCAAAATCACAAGAAAATAATTGCACTCACATATCTTTTCCATGGTGGCAAAGGTGGCAAATGTTTCTGCTCCAACCTGGTCTGTCTGTCTGTCTATCTATCCTAGTAAAAGATGCACATCATAACCCATTTGAATGGGCGCTCCATGCACTTCAGAGACCGCTGAGGGTCGATGGTGGCAAGCCTCACTGCAGCAATTTCACACTCCTGCCCTCACCTGTGAATCTCCTTGAAACAATGGAGGAGAGTCTCACTGTGGAAATCACTGCCCCATTGAATCTTCCTGCATCGATTTTTTACAGGAGTGATCAGGTGCCTTCTCCCCCTGCCCACTCCAGTGAAATTCACTATTCCTGTTAATCTCTTTGTAGCAAATTTGCCAGGAGTGGCCAGGGGGGCTTTGAAAATTGCAACCTCTGTGAATCATCTTTAAATGTGGCGAATAGCTGCATGCGGGCGATCTACTCACCCAGCTACCCCATGGATAGGTAGACCGCAAACCAGAACCATATATATATATATATATATATATATATACATTGAATCATAGTTCTACTGCTATAGCCTTTCTTGATGTGTTAGTGACCTTAGAGAAATGACAGTTGTCCACTAGTGTATATCAGAAACCAACAGACAGGAACAACTTACTTCATGCCACCAGTAATCATTCTGAACACCTTAAAAAATGACTCCCATGCTCACAAATGATGAGTGTAAAGCGAATTGTAAGCAAAGATGAAGTTGTAACAACAGTATTAAACAAAATAGGTGAACGGTTTAGTGAAAGGGGATACAACCCTAAAGACATTATGGCTTGTCAAATAAAAGCAAATGGCATTAACCACGAAAAAGCTTTAGCCACTAAACCAATAAAGATCTGGACAGGACTGTATTTGTTTGTAATTATAACACAGCCTCTAAAAGCATACAAGCAGTTATCAACGACAATTGGTCAGTTGTTTCCAGTGAAGAACATCTCTCACAAATCTTCAAAAAAACACCCATGATATCCTATAGAAGGGGCAAAAATTTAAGGGATCTGTTGGTAAAGACCAATTCTATCTACTGCTACAAAAACAGGAGGAAAAGAAGAAGAATGGCTGTTTTAAGTGTGTAACATGTGTCACCTGCAACTACATGGTTAGTGGCACCTATTTTTGTCACCCTCACAAGGGTTTTTAAATGCCTATATGTTACAATTTGGGTTGCAACTCTTAATATGTAGTTTATATTATCTGTTGCCCATGTGGACTTCTATATGTGGGAAAGACTGTACCTACCTTTAAAGGGGAACTTTCACCCCGCAATAACTAAATCTCCCCTTGCTGCTCACCTGGCGACTAGCTGCTTAGTAGCGCTAGTCGCCAGAAATCTTACCCCGTTCTCAAGATTTCGGCGTTTTAAAGGAGCAGGAAGCCTGCGCTGTCAGTCCCTTGTCAGTCCCTTGTGCACCGTACGGTGCACAAGGGACTGACAGCGCAGGCGCACGGACGTCACTGTGAAGAGACGTCCGTGCTTCCTGCTTCTTTAAAACGCATATATTTGAAGAACCGGGTAAGGTTTCTGGCGACTAGCGCTACTAAGCAGCTAGTCGCCAGGTGAGCAGCAAGGGGAGATTTAGTTATTGCGGGGTGAAAGTTCCCCTTTAAAGAAAGGATGGGTAATCACAGAGCAGTTTGGAATCCTCTCGCAACCCAGGGAGAAAGAGTGTGTCAGCCTGTGTGCCATCACTTAATTATATGGTTATTGACTGGATACCACCTAGAGGCGGAGACAGAGCAAAAAGACTACTACAAAAGGAAGTCAAATTGAATATTTACCTAGATACAGTATCTCCAAAGGGATTAAATGAACAAGTGTCGTTTAACTTCTTCCTCCAAGGATATTATGCAGCTAATATGAACAATTAACTAACTTTTGTTCAATTTATGCAGTGAAGCCCCAGACCTGACCCCATGCCATACTTCATAGAAACATCTCTCTCTCTCTCTCTGATCACACTCTGATGACTTGGCTGCTTGAACAAACAATGTAAGAAATTAATCTATATTAACCTCCTAAGCAAGTTTTCCCTGCATGAGAAGTCCTCAGTTGCTTAGTCATTAAATTAAGGATACCTTTTTTTGTCCCTATAAAAGGGCTCCCGGACTCTGCTCTGGAGACATCAGTCGGATAATCAGGAGAATTTACATTAATGATCTACACTACTAAGTACACCATTATAGGATCCACCAGCTCTACAGTACTGCAGACTGTGTTAGAAACCAGGGGTCACTCGAGGACACATCTTGATACATTTGTGATTAACCACAAATTCCAAATTCTTCTCATTCACCACTAGGAGCGAATGTTCAATGCAATACGGATACATGTACTGTACAGCAAACGGAGGTTCTGCAGCGGCTTCCAGCATTACCAGTAAGTGAATATCATAAAAGTTTTATTGTTTGAATATGCTATGGAAGTACAATATAATAACCTTGAGACCTTTATATATCTGCTTCATTCACTTAAAGCCACGATCACTACTATGGATGAGCAGATTACTGTATCTACTACTTCTGTTCTGTAGGTACAATTACACTGGATTCTAACTCTAGTCTGACTTATATAAGATTACAACTATTATTTTATGGCTGGGACTAAGACTGGAAAAGGCTCCACTGCCTTGTAATCAGATTTTTACATCTTTCCAGACTGTCGGCTTTCACTAAAACCTGAATAATGTTAGAACTGTATATTTTCTCACAAATGCTTTATAGTCCTTGCTCTAGTATATATTGATATTATTATAACTTTGTTTTCTGGATATTTTGAATCCTAATATATTGCTGTATCACTGTATTTATGTTGATTGTGACGTTATTAGCACAAGCCACTTTGGCTAGCGTTCTTTCATGAACAGGTAGTTACTAGGGTGTTTTAAGGTCAGGGTCTGCTCAATGTACTTCACACTGCCTTGAGAGAGGCCCACATTTGGGTCAAAACGTCTACATTTGACACCTAATAAAATGTATTTTATTTTAAATAAATCCTGTGAGTGCCTGCTATTGATATCATCTTCGATGATACAACATATATATATATATATAATTTTTTTAGCAAATGCTGCACGGCATTTCCTGTTTGATTGGGTGTTCAGTGCACATTGGGGAATTGCTAGAACATTGGAGGTCAATGGCGGATATCTTCACTGCAGCAATCTCCATGAGGGAGGGGCTCCCCCTGCTCCCTCCCCCTGCACTCTCATGAAAATTGTTGCCCCCATGAAATGCCTTGCAGCAATTTTTCAATTTTTTGGCCCAGGGAATGGGTGGACAGCAAACCAGTTAGATTTATATATTGGTAGATAGATACAAAATTTACAACATTTTTTAACAGTTTCTCTGGATAATATTTATCGGTTTCAGTATACAGATAGCACCAATCTTATTCACTAAGCAGAGAGGAAACAAGAAAGCCAGAAAAAGTTTAAGGGAAAAAAGGTGGGAAGGGCAGAGTCTCTGATTGGGCCATCAATCACCCAAACCAGAAGCTCATTAACAGAGGGCTACTTGAAACTAAGACTTGCCAACTGGGACAATAGCCACATGACCAAATCCTCTGTCCTCAGTCATTCTCTCCCTCTGTTTATTCCTCCATGGGTCTCTTTTTTTCTTTCTTTTGCTCTAACCTAGAGGCTATCTAGTCAAAACTCATGGAACCCTTAAAATGCTAGCACTTAGAGATATTTCTTGAACAAACACAAAACAGATAGTACTACTTCTGTTTTGTTTTTTTTTGTAGACATCAGTTTAGAGATTAAGAAGCAGTCAATTGGTAAAAACAGTATATTAAGAAATATTGGACTCTTAACCTGAGCATTTAGCCTTTCACTCTGAGACACTGAGATTTAGGTCAACACACGAGACTTCGCAGGTCTGGTGACTTGAGCCCAGGAAAGAAACAATCAGATGCCCAGCATCCAAGTCACATGGGTAATTGGACACTGACATTCTGCTACATCCCAATTATCTCTTTTTATTTACATGCATTCCACCCAGATATCCCACAGCTGAGCTATGGCCAAACCACATTGACACCAGTCACTAATTATTTGTTTAGTCCATGTGGACCTGTTTTTTCATTGAATGTCGTGATGAGTATTGCAAAAGTCCTAATAGTTTGTGTGGACAATTTGCAAAGCAGCTCCAAAGGCTGCTGTACAAATCTGCTGTGCTGCAAAGTCCCCCCAATAAACCGTGAAGTCGATGTACTAAGAAAAAGTGGTACAATTCTGAGGCAAAGTGCATTATAGGGATTATATAGATAAAAATCCCCATAGCTTCAAAGGTGCTTTTAACCCCTTGAAGCAAGAGAGATCTCCAACTTATTGCTTTGCAAGAGAGGGAACTCTCCAGCATTTAAGGGGTTAAAATGCCCATCTAAGTCAATAAGGATATTGGGAATATTTGTTAGTCTCCTATTGTGCACTTGATTTGTTCCAAAATTGTAGCACTTTCCCTTAGTGCATCAGACAGTGTAAGTCAATGATACATATGCTGTTCATAACAGCTAACCATAGCAAGGGGCCAAGTGCAAAAAAATTGGTGTTGGCTGTTTATTTTAACATTAATTGTAAAACAGTTAAAAAAAATGAGCCTTCACCTTACTGTGAAATGTCTCTCATCTGTTTGCTATTGCATGCATAAGAAGTGTCAAGAGATGCAGAGAGCAATCCTACCATCTTGCCAGCCACCAAGTTGTTATATCATGCCAGTCTTGTTCAATAATATGTGCAGAGGTTACACAGCAGGTTCACCACGTCATCATCGGAGCAGTTGTCCATCAGTTGCTGGAAGACTGGCGAGGCAAGTGAAGTTATCCCTTGTAGTCCCTGGGATGAGAATCACCAGCAAAAGTCCCTCTTGGAATATCCACTAAAAATACGGCTGAAACTTGTATTAAAGGGATAGTAATGTTGCAAAATAAAAGCAGCTCCAATTAATCTTCATAGTATTTGGGCCATGGACAGTGTTATTTCAATACTGTCAGAGCTGTAGTTAAAGAGTAATTGAATGATAAAGTATCCCCCTCCCGCCCCTTTTACTGATGTAACAATGTTCAGCCAGAGCAGAAGGGAGGTGCCCAGGTAGATTGCAGAGAGGGACAATCTTCATTTATGATAAGGGAAAAACCTGAAAAACTTGTCAAGGGAGGCAGGGTTTTTGTTGTTCTCACAGGAAGAAGATTGTCCCCTTTTGTTATCTGGCTGGTCTAGCAACTAGATTCCACATCTGAGAAGAGATGCCTTACACTAGGTAAAAGGGGCGGGAGGGGGATACTTTATTATTCAATTACTCTTGTACTACTACTCTGACAGTATTGAAATAACACTGTCCATGGCCCAAATACTATGAAGATTAATTTAAGCTGCTGTTTTTGTGAAACATTACTATCCCTTTAAGGAGCGTAGAACATAACTCCCCTTATTTGTAGTGAAAATTGCCTTTTATACACTCTCAGCTGGCATCCTTGTTTATATACTTAAATTAAGATTTGGGATAGTATTGACACAGTGTCCAATCAAGGGGCGCTCCAGTGAACCAACCAGGAAAAAAGTCCTTGAAACCGTCAAAAACTCTGCCATGACTGGAAGGAAATGGTTACATTTTTAAAAAACAGTGTGGTTTTTTCAAAATTTCATCTTAAATCCTTATGTGTAGATGATCACATTGTAGAGACAATGGGCCTGTTTGCTTAAATGGAGGGGGGAACATATCTAAACAATATTTATGGGAATTTATAGCTAGTTCTAGTTGACTAGTCTAGAAAATACTTACAATCTTATGTGTAGATCTAAGACATAGGATTATAAGTGACAGATTGATATGATGTATTATGAACTCCTGTTCTCTCAGTTTTGAAAAGAAACAGAGATGTTGTCATATATGTACAAACCAGTACGGTACTGGTACGCCATCTTCAGGAATAATAGAAACATCACTACAAGAATTACAAAATCTTAAAATAATGTTATTTTGGGTTTGACCACTCAGAGAGTCCAGATAATGTAGTCTGACATCATATTATAATGATATGGCTACTTATCCAATCAGAAGAGGGTGGATAGTGATTTTACCTTATAAAATGCTTAGGCCTAAGGTAGCGCTGTCTGTTTGCTGGCCTCCTTGACGTAACATCTAAGAATTCTAAGATGAAGCCCATGGACGTGTGTACAAGAGACAGTTTTGGTTGCTTTTTCTCATTTTAGCTGTTCCTATACTGATAATTATTCTATTTGATTGGCACATTTCACTTTGATTATTTTGTTTTTCACTATGAGTTGTCAAAACGAGTTCCTCTATTGTTGGGGCACTTGATTAAATTGGAGCACATTTTTGTGTATGTATTTATTTTACACATGGTTTGTTGCCATATTGCACTATTTTTGTGTTTATTATATTAAATACTTTCAGTTATAGTCAGCCTATTTTTTGGTGGGTACATATTTGATTTATTGCATTATTATAGGATTACTATTTGGGTACTAGAGGATTTATTCATTTATTCAAACCTTTAGTGTTCCCACATTACAAGTAACAAGACTGACTCTTTTTTGTGTTTTTAATTGTCCTGTTATTACATGTATTATGTATTTGTACCAATAAAATTATATACTTTTCATATATTTTTTCTGTTCTTGAGTGCCTCAGTTATAAGATTCTCTTTTTCCTCTTGAGGCTTAGTCTTTCTCTCAAGACTTGCGGATTTTGGTATTTCTAGGAAGTCTACAGCCCTAGGCTTCAGGATCCTATATACAGAGAATGTACATAAGACAGTGGAAACATAAACATGCACCCAATTATAACACAGATGACATAGTAAGAGCCAAGGGGTTGGATGTCCGAGAATGATGGGTATTATATACAAAAAAATATCCATCAGCCTCTAGATTATATCTCACCTTAAGCATATCCCTGACTTAGACTAAAACTAAGGATACATTAATTAAAATTTACTAAACAATATACCCAAACTTTTCCCATAAAAGAAAAAAAGGTATATGCTCCCAGCACACCCACATGCACTCAAGTACATAAAATGTGTAAAATAAATAATCTTGTTATGTAGCTCATAACACCTTAACAATTTTTATTCTTTAAGGACCAGAGGGGTATTCAACTAATTGCTCCACCTTTAAAGGTTTAACTATACAGTAAAAATTATTGTATATCACATAATAACTATACATATTTATCCAAAAATGATTTGATTCAAATGAAGTTGATAATTTAAAATATAAATTAATTGTTTATTATTTATTGTGAATTATATTCAGATAAGTTGTATTCAGGTAAGTTATAGTTGATGATAAAATATGATTATTACAAATATTATATAGAAGAAAAATTATTTCACAGTTATTGAACGGATGAAATTATGTCAAAATTAATTTATGGAAGAGGGAGATCAGCAGTTCTAAAACATTTTCATCAAACTCCCAATTTTTTCTTACTAAAATAAATATTGCATACCAATGAGGAAGTTTGCTTCTGAAACAAAGCCTCATTCTAACTTGAAAGAGCCTCACTCACCCCCCCCCCCATGGGGGTAAGCATCCCTGTTTGGAAATCACTGGGCTAAATTGATGATTGAGAAAAATACCTCTATAAAAAAAAGATAAATCATCCTTAAAAATGATTAGTGTGACTCTATTGTATCATTCAACTCAAGAACACCCAAGTAAAAATAAATAATTTAAAAGAATGGACATATTAATAATAATAATAATAATCAAAAAGTAGAAGTGATCTGTAAAATCGGTTTGTCTAGTAATTTTTATTATAATTCATTTGTAAAGAAATATAAATAATCAGATACATCAATTCATCCATTAGCTGTGACAACAGATAGTGATTAAACTGATGGTATCTTCACAGGGGGAAGCATCTCTACAAGTTAATAAAAAAAAAAGAGAATTGTTAGAATAATTAAAAAAAAATCAAGAAAAATCAGTGAAAACAAATATTAAAACTAAGTACAAGTGAGTTGTCCATATCCTGAAATTGTGTAATCTCAAATTTTCAGGTAGAAAGACTTAGAAATGATAACTCAGAGGCAGAGGCAAAACTGGTATCATGGAACAAAGCATGAGGATAATCTACTCCAAAAATAGCCTTAGACTTGGAGGCCCAGCTGGCACCTCTTGATCCTTATTGCAGAACCATATGACTCATCTCCCATAGTTTTCCAATTAAATTCTTGTATTAGTAGGTAATCTGTCACCACGATGTTATAATTAAATGCTATGGAAAACAGGTTTTAAATAAAAAAAAAGATCAATAGACTCACTCAGGACTGTAACGCACCAGAAAATTAGGTAAATCAGTCTCATGTTGGCTTGTATACATTATGAGTATATTTTCTGATATGTGTCATCTGATAATACAGGTAAAAAAATGTGATCTAACCACCTCCTCAGGGGCTGGGCTTCAAACCTCTCATGCATCAAGGTGAACTCCATGGTGGATGAGGTTGTATGAAAGTGTGAAATGGAACAAACAGCAACTTAATAATTTAATTCACATGTATGTAGCTATCAATATTAGGCTTTTGTCAATGCAGAAACTCTTGTATTAATAGCAGGTATAGAAACATGCTACCTCATTCATGTTTTGCTGCAATGCTCAGTGCAGCCAAATCCACATCTGGCAGTGTATTTCTATCCCTACTATAACAACAATGGATTCTGCATTTGCAAAAGTTCAACATCTATACAAACTTCACTTTGTATCTTGACATTAACATCTTAGGGTATTTTAGAAGATGTTTTTAATAGAAAGAGTGTATGCCTGTCGGTTGACAAGTGGTGCCAACAGTGATCTTTCTGAATGGCTATTCTAGTCACTAATAGCTGGCTAAGACATCCTCTCCATTGACTATTATCTCCCATAACAAGGTCCATCCAACGCCCACTGAGGACACTTTTGGTATTTGACAAACCTTGACAAGGAGGATCTGATGATGATGATTACCTGAATTCAAACACACATCAGGATATCATCAGTGCCCATTGAAGAAAGAAGTCACTGTGGAAATCTGATGCAAACATAATGATTATCTGTTGATTACCTATTTACTCTCAGTTAAATTCCCATGGGGGGGAGATGCAGTAAAGGCTGAAGAGGGCTCAGGATGGCTTTGTCATGTCAAATCAGTACTAGATGCACATTGACAGTATGCATTAAATATGTCTTTGACATCATATTCCCATCAATCTGTCAATAATGTGCCCACATCGTCATCAATCCATCATACCTTCAACATTGGAAATGGCTTATTTCCATATTCAAAACACTTATACACCTTGTGCTATGTGGAGTTAGCTTTAAATATGCCTAAAATCATGATAAAGTTACCCCAAAACCACTTGATCTATTCTCTTATAACACAAGTGACAGTTAAATTGTACATATGACATCTCTGTCAGCCAAGGGGTTATATTCCATTTTTTAAAATAAATATGACTATAACAAATGACACAGAACTGAGGGGATGATTGTGTACTATTTGGTGTACTTTTCTAACGCTTTGAGTTCTACAGGTGTGTGCAATGCAATACACAACCCTATGACACTCAAAGGGTTAAGGGAGTGATACTGTTCATGGTTCTAAAAGAATCCTCTCCACTCCCCTATCAACCAAGCGGAGAAGCAGAGAGAATGCTCTCAGACTTCAGGGTTGTTTACTGCTGGTGATTTGTAAGGGAGGGCATCCCTTTCATGTCGCCAGCAGTTCAACAACCCTGTATGCTAATGGGGAACTTCTCCTCCCCTCCCCTTGCTCTCCACACATTGCCAGACACATATTGCCACAGCAACAATCTTTAGTACATCTCTCCCATGTTGTCAAGTCGTGTAATTTGATCAATTATCATGAAAGGCAATTTAGAATGAATTTTGGTGCAAAACACAATGCACAATAAAACACAATAATTGCTCAAAACTACTTAAAGAACAATTACATACTTGTTTTTAACTGTTTTTATTTTTAGGTGTTTTTTTTGCCACCTGTGTTTTAATAAACCCAGTGAAAGTTTTTTTTAAATTACCCCAACCTTATATGTAGGTCTTCAGAGAGCAATGTCATATGCTAAAACAAAAATACAATACACAATTGTCACGGTTTTTTGATGAACACTCAGACAGACCAGTAAGGTTAAAAATGACTTATTGAGTAAAGTGCATACAAGGAATAAGGCCGCAGGCCCACAATACAAAACAACAATATATAGCAGTCAATGAGGCAATGACTGTAATCTGAATGACTGAGATAGGATGCAGGAAACTGGAGGTACCTAAGGCAGGAAACCTTCCCCTAGAGGACTAGGTAAAACCAGGCTACTGGACCCAGGACTGACAGCAGGACAGAAGATGGCAGAAAGTCCTGGAGGTGGTAAATGGCACGAGACCCAGATGCCTGGGTGGCACAGAAACCAAATAGGCAGTGAGGCAACACTGACCAAAGGACAGGGGTCCCAGGGTGACCGAGGCCACCACTTACAGATGGTAAACCATAGAACCCTAGGGGTGGATCGAAGGCAGACAAGTGGAAGGCCACAAGTGTCCCCTCACACGACAGTTTGATAAAAATGCAATTGCTGGCTCTAGGCCCGAAGGCCATTAGACAAGGAATAGCGCTCAGTGTCTCCACACACTACCGAGTGTGTTGTAATGCAAGTGCTGGCCCTAGCCCAGGCACTGCAACAGCGAAGGAGCACAAGTACTGCCTAGACAGTCTAGGCACTGAACAAGTTAACTGGAGACGCCCAGAGGTATACAGGAACTCCCACAGGGAGTGAGCCCAGCAATAGCGCAGAGGAAGACACAGATAGATCTGAGTAACTCAGTCAGCACTTGATAGCACTGTACCGGTACTTCACGTGTGCACACCGCCACGGGAGGTTAGAGTAAGTTGCTATAGCACGAATGCTACGCCTATGGTCGACAAGATAAGAATAGCGCCACTCGGCGCACCACAACAAGGCAACTGGAATCCATCGCTTGTAATGCTGGCCAGACTAGGACAACGGAGGAAACACAGCCATGCACGGATGGCAATGGAACAAAGGCTCAGCCAGATCCGTCTGTAACGGAGCAGATTCTCAGCTAGAACAGTTCAGCAACAGAGTGGGTTCTCAGCCAGATCAGTCGGTAACGGAGCAGGTTCTCAGCCAGATCAGTACAGCAACGGAGCGGGTTCTCAGCCAGATCAGTTGGTAACAGAGCGGATTCTCAGCCAGATCAGTACAGCAACGGAGCGGGTTCTCAGCCAGATCAGTCGGAAACAGAGCGGGTTCTCAGCCAGATCAGTTCAGCAACGGAGTGGGTTCTCAGCCAGATCAGTTCAGCAACGGAGCAGGCTCTCAGCCAGATCAGTCGGTAACGAAGCAGTAACACAGGAAGCACAGGGATGTCGTCAGGCAGGCCGGGTCATACACGATAACAGCAACACAGTAACAAACATCAGGATCAGATACACCACGAAAGGGAGCCTTGGAATAGACATGACAGGATATATAAAGGCAAGCCCTGGGTGGAGCAAGGATATCAGGCCAATAAGAGGGCAGCATTGAAATTAGGCAAAGTAACAATGTCGCCGTCAGAGCAGGAACACGGGCACCGTGATAACAATGAGAACAATGGACTATACAAAATGGAAATTAACATAATCATTCTAACAGAAAATGGACAAAATGTTATTTCAGGAATATAATAAAATCCTGAACCAGAATGGTAATGACCCAATCACATTATGTAATCAAAATACAGATACTGGAAGTTCTAGAAGTACAGCTTTACTGATGTATAAGATCTATATGGGTATGAACCACAATATATATATATAAATAAAAACAAAATATGTTATGCCAATAATACCCCAAATAGATATACAATACATAAAAGATAATGCTTCAAAATTCTCTTAACCTCGAACAACAATATAATATATAATTTACATTATTTTAAAAACAGAAGGGGGAAGAAAATAGGGGGACAAATAATACAAACTAATAATATGCTACTATAAATCACTTCTAGATAAGACAATGAATGCCAAGTTCCTAATTAAGGACAAAGAATGCTAAGGAATTGATTGAATAGAATATGTTTCACCTCTGCATTGACTTGAGAACATGCTCTGATGGAGGAATCCAATCAATGCCCACCATATAAAAGTTAGAAAGACTACCTTGGGTGCATTGAGTGAAATGTTTGGAAATACCATATGAAAAATACTTGCTAGCAATTTTCCTCCTATGTTCTCCCTGTGTTTCATGTAAAGATCTTTTAGTTATTGTCACAGGAACCACTGGGCCCCTGGCCTCCTGCCCACAGACTATGGACCTAGCCCTGGAACAGGGTATGGCCTCTCCATGAGACTGTTAAACAAGGAACTGTTATCCCAAGAACCCCAGAGACTGTGGACATTTCTGGGCCCAAAGAGACTGACAACCATGGACTGCCTGCTTCCAAGGCAATGGACCGTTAGGGGTTAATTATTTGAGTTTAGCTAAAGTTACTTTCAATGTGTATTGTAGCCACTCAAGCCAGTGTATTGGGAACTGTACTGAGACCCCCTGCCGTGTGTTAATTAATTCAAGCCCTCAAGTCTTTGTGTCCACTGTCTGAGATCAGCAACCCTTTTGTATTTGAAATGTAATCAGGTCTGAGTCATTGTATTTGTTAAACCATTTGCCGTTGACCTTTTGTCTACTGTACTGTGAATTAATTATGTCCCTATTGTATCTGCTTGGTCCACATATTTCAATGTAAGGTTTGAGTATAAATATGTGTGGTTTGTTCCAATAAAGGAGTTCTTAACCTACACTGGTGTTGTCTGGTGAGGTAGAGCTTGCTGTATTCAGAGTGCGTGCTGGTTACCCTGATACTAG
The DNA here is from genome assembly GCA_037306005.1 of Rhinophrynus dorsalis. Classification (NCBI taxonomy): domain Eukaryota; kingdom Metazoa; phylum Chordata; class Amphibia; order Anura; family Rhinophrynidae; genus Rhinophrynus; species Rhinophrynus dorsalis. The sequence goes on along the minus strand of CM074720.1, from coordinate 314,916,884 downwards.
TTTGGCCTAGTTTTGGGGTATATTGCGGTATGCTGTTGGATGTCTATCTGGCTCGTAGCGGAAGAAGTGACCATTGACGGGTACACCAAGGCTGGGTGTCTGCTGGTTAATATTATGTAATCGACATATGAAGCATTGCAGTTAACAAAATGCTGGATCTAAAATGTTCTATTACATTTATATGTACTGAATTCTAGGTATGGACAAAAAAGTCCCACTTTTTTCACATTAATTTAAAAGGTTTTATCACAGCTATATGTACTGAATTCTAGGAAAGGGTGAAAAGTCCAATTTTTCACATTAATTTTAGCAGAAAAAAATTGTTTACAGTTTGGGAGCAACCACCATTGTTACGCTCTTGCAAGGAATGTAATGCTTTGTTAGCAGGTTGAGTCCTAAGGCAACATAAACATTGACAAAACTGCTTGATCTGGTATTATTGATTGCATATATTTTGATTAGCAAATATTGTTATGATTTACGAATTCCCTTTTGTCTAACCCCCCCCCCCAATTCTCCCCTGGTGCATTGTGCAGGACAATTTACTGCCCTGCACACGTAGACCATCTGTATCAGGCTTCAAAGCCCAAATCTCTAGTTTTTCGGGGTACATGCACCCTACCCATGAGTGCGTGGCTGAGAGCTACAGGCTTACGGGTTGCATTCCAGCTGGGTGGGGGGGGGGCTCCACTGTTTTGGGGCTTCAAACTGCGGCCTTTGGTTTTTCACTAAGTCTGCTCCCATTGCAACATATTTAGTAAAACATGATAATTGGCCTTTACATGTAATTTTGTTCTGTCTCTGTATAGCTACTTTCCCTTTCATTTATTACACATCAGTTTGTACATTATTTTCAGTTAATTGTCCATTCAGCTTCATTAATGTTTGGGTTGACCTCAATCAGGACTTATTTTACTAGCTAGTATTAAGGTACTTTGAATAATTAATGCATATTTTGTATCTTACATCTGTATAGCAGTATGGGCCTTATGTAGAAGACAAAAGAAATTGAAGCTATTATGTTGGAGCCATTATCAGCAAGTTTTTAAGGAGAAGGGTACACGCCATTCCTCTTTCTCCTACTGTAGTATACTTAAAACATCTAAGGTTTTGTGGGACTGTCTTTCTAAACTCTTCTTGCACAAGGTAGCGTGCCAGTGATTTGGGCTATCCTGCTGGTGCTGCCTTTTAATAACACTGCCAGCATTAGTGGCAAGATTACTGGCTGTCACCTGATTCTGTAAGCAACCTTGACTGCAGTCAGTTTTTGGACTACCCTTTTCCCCTTGTGCATTTGCTGGACATTATTCAATTACTGTTTGTGTGTGTTTTTACTGTAAAGTACACAATAGAACTGATGTCTTGCCTTGGCTATCTACAAAGTACTGATGCTCAAGTATCAGTCTGTCTCAGTCACACATCACATGTTCGGGTTCCTGTCACCTACCACATTTTTTTTTTAATTTTATTTCTATATTTTTTTTAAACTTTTTGTCCCCCCTATCCCTATCACTGTAAAAAAATACAAATAAAAAAAGCTTGTTCAATAACTTCTTTCTCAACATTCCCCCCAGCACAGAGATAATAACAGCAAGATCAGGAAGGACATTGGACCACAGCTGCCTGTGTGTTTCAAATCAAATCAGTCAGACAGAATGTTGGGTCATTTAGGTATCCTTTTAAAACCTTGTATTAAAAAGATACGTGATACGAATCGGCGCTTTCACCAGGTTGCATAGATGAAAGGGAGACATGAGAATCTCGCCCTGCATAAAAAGTGCAAGATTCTTATGTCACCTTCTTAAAACTCTCTTCAACCCGCCATGTGAAATAGTAGTGGCCGCAACTTTTTTATCCTCCTCCTCTCAGAAGAAGTGGATCACAGTTGCCATTGTCTTTCTAATCAGTCTCACTGAATTTTGAGATACTTAGGGTAAACCTACTTTCTCCCTTCCTGTGCCCTAGACTTCCCTAAAACAGAGATCAAACGTCTTGCCTATAAGACTCCCTAAACTAAGCTTTAACTCATTTTTTATTAGACTGTCTTCTGTAGCTAAAATATTTGCTGCTCTCTCTTCTTTGCACAAACACAGAATGGCATGCTGTGGGAATGTGACACTCCTTTTATATTGATCCTGCAGGAAAATAAGGGAAACTTGACAAGTTGTGGGAAGACATTCAGTATTGCCATTTATTTCAATGCAATGAGTTAGTTTTGCTAAACAAAAGTTGCGGCTCGGCGAAAAGTGTCAGTATTCTCTTGTTTTGCTTTTGAGGGTAAAACTTTCATATATCCCTAGTTACTATAGTCACTCAGTAATATATGCTATACACAATTTCACATGTAAGCTATCTCTATCAAGAACTGCAGGTTTCTCTTCTTCTTCTCTTTGTGTTTTTAATTCAGGGGTTTTCGAAGAATCCAATCATTCCTATATGCACTTTATGCTTTAGTCACTAGTCCCATAATCTTGCAAGTATATTTTGTGAGTTTTCCCATCATTTCAGTAAGGGGCAGCTCCTCTGCAAATCACTGTACTCATTCTAGTTGCACTAGTTCAGTGTACTCTATTCATCTTCCAAAACTGCCAAAATTATTATTTTTTTTACCTAATGCTAAGTGATGAAGAAGAGATTACGTTGCATAGTTAACCTAAAAAGTTCCCTTGTTTGAAGTGAAGTGAAATGTAGGTTTTTATATATGTATTGGCTAGCTCTATATACGCTATAAAATAATAAAACCTAGCCTCCATGGCTTCAGTTTTTCAACTATCATCTCATGGCCTGGCTTCCAATGCAATTCCACTTTCTTGTTACTTGTTTTACTGGAGCCTCATTTGACATCTGTAACATTCTGACCGATAGAATCAATGCTAGCCCAGGCCTATGTAACAAGTCTGTCTATATCACGGCACCCGTGATTATGCGACATTTTGACAGGCTTATTTTACTGGTGCCTTCTCATTGGCTGCACTGTACAGCTCCTCCCATTGACAGCCTTTATATACCCTGGGCTGTCACCTAGAGTTTGCCCTTTCGTGGTGTACCTGATGCCTAGTGCTAGTTCCATTTGTTTGATACCAGTGTATGACCCTGGACTGCCTGACTACACTTTTGCTACTGTTCCTGCTTCTGTGTACCAATTTTATTGGCTGGCGTTCCTGCTTCCTGTTCTGACCCGGCCTGGCTGATGTACCTGCTCCGTGTACCGACCCGGCGAGACCGACGACCCTACTCCGTGTACCAACCCAGCAAGACCGACGACCCTGCTCTGTGTACCGGCCCGGCTTGGCTGACGTTCCTGTGCTGTGTACCGAATCGGTTTGGTTGTAGTTCCTGCTTCCTCCATGCCCGGCTGGGCGAAGAATCTGTCAGTGCCTGCTGCTACCATCTGTGCACATCTGTCACGTTATTGTGCTACGGTACTCCGTTACCGTTTGTAATCCAGTCAGTGTGTCATTGCTTCTCCACACTGTTCACTTGATCGCTTGGTCTTCTGCTTTGGGTTCAGTTGGGCGCATCCGGTAGTCTTCCGTATCCTGACCATAGCGTTCATTAACCCCTTTGGGGGTGGTGCCTTGTGCCGCTACTTGTTTCACCAGTGTTGTTCTCTTCTCTGGTATACTTGTGCTCTTGGTCTTCCACTCTAGGTTCAGTTGGGCACTTCCGGTTGCCTTCCATCTTAAGACCATAGTGTACATTAACCCCTTCGGGGATGGCACAGGCACACAGTGGTGGATAATCTCAGTTGGGCGTCCTTTCCTGGCACGAGCTCTGACTCACACAGTTGTAGTCTCAGGTGGGCGTCCACCGTTGCAACCCTCCGTTCAGGTGAACCTTGCCTGATCTCTGCTGCCATCCTGTCATTGTCGCTTCCCCTGTCTATAGGTGACATTGGGCCTCCGTTTATCTGGTCAATTGAGTCAGTGGCTTCACTGGCATTGCTGGACTCTATTACACTGTATCTATCATAGTTACCTGACCTGTGTCAGTATTGTATTCTGTAGTACATACTGGACCCGTGTGGGTTTACTTGCTATGTAACCTGTCCTGTGTCAGTTATTTGCTGCTATATGCTGGACCCGTGAGGGTTACATTATTCCTTGTGTGTGCTTAAGTAAAATTGTGTTTTTACCAACATCTACCGTGTCTGAGTGTACTGAACCGTAACAGTCTGAGCTTGACCCATTTATTGTATTGATATTAATGTGTTATTCCATTAACAGTCTTTGTAAATAAAATAACATTTTTGGTTGAGGTCTAACAGTCACTTACATTTTTCTTTTATATTGCATGGGGAACTCAGTATTTACTAGACTGGAGTGTAGCATAGAAGAGAAAGGAGGTGCTGGTATTTGCAGATAGAGTTTCCATATCTGACTGAAATGAATACATTTTGGGAGGACACCCATAAAACATCAGTAAAGTTTATCATGAAAACACATGTTTTAGGGCTTTTCCTTATGAGTAGAACACTGCTACTTGTTTCAAAAGCTAAAATAGTTCAAACTGTCAAAAAGCATATGAGCTAGTGGCTCACCTGTTCCATAGAATAACTGTCTGAGCTCCAGGTGGCACTGCCAGTAAAAGTTTAATAGTAAAAAACCAACAAGCATTTGAACTGTAATAACTTCGGAACAAAGCATCTTCCACCAGTTGGAGTAGCCTTACTCAACAGGAAAGCCCTGCAATATATGTTTTGTTTTTAATAATAAAGTAATGTTTCATTAAGAAAAACTTTAGGAGGTGAGGGAGATCAGAGAAACTAATATGAAGGAATAGGATGAAATTCAAAGGCATCCAAAAGGAAAGAGTGAGACTGAGGCATGTGATATCAGTAACTAGGCTAACTGGGTGGGTATGATAATATTTGATGAAACCAGCAACATCGAGTCCTCCTTGTTGTTGTTGTTTTTTCGAAGTATCTGGAACTTATAGTAACACTAACATCTCCAAATAATAAACCCCCACTTTGATTAATCTAGGATGGAAATCCTAAAAGCCTCTATGCATCAATGCTATGTATACTGATTCTAATCTTAAATTAGTACTGGATATTATGTCCATGAAGGAAACCATGACTCTTTTTGTAGAACTGCAAAGGGGAGATGCACTAAGGTGTGATGCTATGGTGTTATGTGTTTGGTAACGTGTGGCAAACATATCACCTTGCCAATGGAGACACACATCGCCATATGCACTAAGATTTAGTGAAGCAAGAGAAGGGGCAATCTGTTAATTAGCATGCAGGGTTGTTGAACTGGGATATCCTTCCTTACACATCAGCAGCAATTCAGCAACCCTGAAGCCTGAGAACTTCATCTCTGCCCCCCACATGCCCACTAAGAAAGTGTGGAGGATCTGCAACGTCCATTGGCCCTCTGTTGGATGTTGTGCTTTGCTAGCTTAATAATGCAATTTCCAAATATTAGTATTCGATAAGGAGAACTGACCTGTGTATCTCTTGGTCGACAAGGAGAGGTTGGCAATATTGAGACTGTAAACTCCAAAAGCAGAGACAGCTATTGGTGCTTAGTGCATTTGGGGTTGTGCCATATTAACATATAAACACACCGACATGAATACAAAAATGGCTCATTAAACTGCATTTCAATATGCCAATAAGCAATTGTTGCGCAAAATAGTAAACATGTCAAAGGCATGATGAAATTATGGTGATGTCTGTGGATTGGGGTGGATTTGTGTTGGATTCACAGGCATATGAGGGTGAATACATCTTAGTGAATACTGTCGATATGCCATTGACACCACTTTGCCATCATATCTCCCTTATCACCCTTTAGTGCATCTCACCTCAGGACTCCAAACTCCTCTCACTGAAATTTTGTTAGGAAGCCTTTGGTAGGAAGAGTTTGGGAACTACAGTCTGGCGGTACAGAATGGTGTTCACTTCCATGGACATTACATCCAGTACTAATGTAAATGGGCCTGTCAAGTAACCCCAAAACAAGTCTAATTTGTTTAACAGAGACACTGAATTAAACACTTTTTGAGAAATTAAGTTTAGGATTTGGAGGTACAGTGTGCCACTTTTCATTAATTCCCTGCTAATTAATTATGTTCAAGGCCAAACTTATTGCCCACTTTCCTATTACATGTTACCCCAGTTACTTACTTTGCTACTAGAAATGACCTCAGTACTTTTATTACAGAAACTAAGTAGAAGTGCTACACTGTACCAGAAACAAATGAAGGTGAGATGGCTACTACAACTTAAAAACAAAAAAATCAAAATCACTTATATGTTGTATTAGCCATTTTCTTATTTAGCAAACTAGTTATTTATTTATTTGTATTTCTAGATTATGCTAATTACATCTATGTTGTGAAGGCACATCCTGTGTTAGCCTTACATTACCTCTCTTCTCAATGACTTCTAAGAAATGCACTACACATGTCCCCTAGCACTGATTAGTAACAACTCAAAAAACAGTTTTCAGTGGCTAATACAGCATATTGATCATTTTGAAAGCTCTTTCAAAATCATCATAGTTATTTTAGTCCCTTTAATTTCTCAAAAAATGTTTAGTATTGCAAGTAAATCGCTACCTCACCTTATAGGCAGTTTTTAATTCTTTAAAACTAAACTTATCTTAAGGCGACATGTCCACTTTAAATATTCATTAAAAAAAAAAAAGAACACACACAGAATTAATTAATATTGGCCTTTAGGATATTCTTCTACCGAGACTAAGGTAAGTGGAAGTGTATTATTAAAGATGTAAAATATATATATTGTAGGGCTTTTCCTGTAGAGTAAAATAACAGTGCTGTCTATTGGTCAAATTCTCATTAGTTATTCTGTTGCATTCTATTTGAGAGGATAATCAGTAACAAACAGTTCTGCATAGAATGTGATAGAAACTACTGAGTCATGCTGTCAGAACTTTCAGGAATAAAAGCACATTCAATTCACTTCCTGATTATTTGAACTGTTATAACTTTTGTATAAAATAACTGACATCAGCGGGAGTACCCCGGTTTTACTCAAAAGGAAAAGCTCTATAACATATAGGTTGTCATAAAAAAATGTTGGGGACAGCTGTTTTTTCTGCCTACGGCATTTTTTTCCAGCACAGTAAGCTATTCAAATGTCTGTGCTGTGAAAAAATACCGGCAAAAAAAGAGCCATCGTGAGTTACAGTTAAGAGTTGTTTTCATCCATTTAAAAGGATGAAAACACCATAAATAGCAATTCAAATGTCTGAGTTAGCCAAAAACAGGCGATAAGGGACTCAAGTTATTGCAGGAAAGTTAAAACCTATTTTTTTCTTTAACTTGAGTCCCTTATCGCCTTTCTAAACCCCCGACACAGACACTTGAAGTTGAAAAAACCTAAGTCCTCAACGGATGTATTGATATGGGGCTCTAAACCCCATATCAATACATCCAAAATATGAAAAATGTGTCAGACATTAGTAGAATTAACCCTATGAGTGCCATTTGGGTATAATTACCCCGCTTGTATTCATAGGGTAATCCGACTAAGTAAAAAAACATCACATTACAAGTAACACTTACCATTAATCCTGATGTCCAGCGGTGTCCCCAGCTTCCTGGTCATCTTCTGTCCTTTTCTGTCTTATATCTTCTTTCTTCTAGCTGTAAAATAAAAATAAAAGTTTAAAGCATACATACTTTGACCCCTTGAGTGCCAGAGGGGTATGCAGTGCATTGCAAAGCAATGCGTTGCGTACCTCTCTGGTGCTCAAACGGGTTAAAGTATATAGTAGTGTGCCATGTCTTACAATACACGTGTCCCCATAATAATTAAAATGTTCAGAAATCTTTTCAATATATAGTACAATCATATGGTTTTGCCATAATTAAATGAAAATAAAAATAAGACTTAGCATTTAATGTTGCTGTCTCCGCCACTGTGTGAGGCCGCTGAGGCAGCGGCAGAGACAGAATAAGGCGTCACCCCCCCTTTCTTCTTCTTCACAGGCCGATGCCTGTTCCAGTATGAGGGAATTAGAACTGAGGCTGCCCTTATATATGGGCAACCTCACTTCTAATTCTCTCACAGCTATTGGCTGGGATATGCTTACCCATCTCCCAACCAATCAGTTTTGAGTGGCTGTGGTTTAAACTGATTGGCTGGGAGAGAATTACAAGTGAGGTTGCCCATATATACGGGCAGCCTCAATTCTTATTCCCTCTTGCCGGAACTGGCATCGGCCCGTGAAGAAAAAGACGGGGGGGAGTTGCCACCTTATTCTGTCTCCGTCGCCGCCTCAGCGGCATCACACAGCGGCGGAGACAGCAACATTAAATGCTAAGTCTTATTTTTATTTTCATTTAATTATGGCAAAACCATATGATTGTACTATACATTGAAAAGATTTCTGAAATGTTTTATTATTATGGGGCATGTGTATTGTAAAACGTGGCACATTACTATATACTTTAACCCGTTCGAGCACCAGAGAGGTACGCAACACATTACTTTTTAATGTATTGTGTACCCCTCTGGCACTCAAGGGGTTAAAGTATGTATGCTTTAAACTTAAACTTTTATTTTTCTTTTACAGCAATAAGATAGAAGAAAGAAGATACAAGAGAAGAAAGAAGATAGAAGAAAGAATGGAGACAAAAGGAGACAGACAGTGCATGACAGGTATGTTTAACACAGACATGTATGTCAGGCACCGATGGTTAACTTTTGTACTGTTAAGTTCCCAAAACTGATGTATTTAGCGGCGTTTTGGGAACTTAACGCACAAAGCGGATGTTTGGACACTACGCCAGTTTTTGTGTCCTAACTTCCGTTGTTCTAAATGTCGGTAAGACATTTGAATACCGACCAAGACATTTTATTTTGTCAGTCGGTATCCATTTTGCCCTACCGACAGTTTTTCTACTCCAACATTTGGATCGAGCCCTAAGTCCTTTGAGTGCTTGAAGGGGTATTCAACGATTTCATTGACAATGGTTTGGGGACATTAGTGCCAGTGAAATGGTTGAATGTTTGAGATCCAAATAGGTATCCATGCAGTGGAATGTGTTAGATTCTTATTTGCCACTGAAGGGTTTAAAGAAATCAAAAGAAAATGCTTAATCTGTTGCCATGTTTTATTGCCAAAGATGTATCCAGTACATTTCAATGGATGGATACCTCTTTGGCTGTCAAACAATTGACCCTTTCATGCTGCAAACATACCCAAACCCTGAATCACTTAAATGACTGAATCCCCATAAGCAATGCCCTGGCTCTTTTGCTAGTATATACTACTAGTAACCACTCCCACAGGACTTACAGGACTTGGTTGAAGAGCAAAGATGTGCAAGTGTATTAATCAATGTTTTGGCATACTCTAGAGCCTTTGTCAAAATCTATATATTTTTTCTGATTGTGTAACTATAGGGGTTTTCTGAACCTCTGAATCAAATTAGTTCTTAAATCAAACACAGAGGATATTTTATGCTGCACTTTTATAGCTCCGGTTTGTAGTTTAGTGGAACCCACGTGTTTCACAGACTGAATTTATTTTCTATATTGCATTTCTTTGTATAAAATATATAGTATATGTATTTAATTTATAATCTGAAAGATTTGTGTATTTCTATCCTGCTTTTTGTCCTCCTTGTAAACTAAATAACAAATAAATAAAACTGTCTATATCGATAGATGATATAGAGATAGCTACATATGACACTTTGTCAGTAAATAATCTGTATGCTCCTGGGGTCCTTGTTATGCCGCAAATGTAGAGGTGTAATGAATGGCTTGAGGCCAATAACATCTGGGCAGGGCTCTCAGGGAGGGAAATTAGGACACAATGCTCCTTCTGTGTGTAAACTGACACTTTGTACTGTAGCTACCAACAGTGCGTCGTATGGGAGTGTGTGGGCACTCTGGGGTGTCACGCCGCTGCTATGTACTAGGTCATCTGTCTATTCAGGTTCAGTGCATTTCTACATACCTCACTTTCCATCTGTACTCCTCAAGTAATTCAAACAGGCCAGGGTTTCTGGATCTCACTGCCTGAGCCCAAGTCCGTGATAGTGGATATGTCATTCTCATTTGTTCACCTGTGCACAGCCAGGGAAGGGCCACAATTCCTGCCCTGTTAGGGAGACACGACAACCATGGATTGCCTAAAAGAAGAAGTTTAATTGCGAAACGCATGTCACTAGAAATCTAAAATTTATACTCCAAAGAATCTCTATGGGATGCATTGCATCCCGTGATTACATTTTTAATGACAAACCGGCACGAGTTCCAACAATTAATCTGTTTGACTTAGCTTAAGAAATATCTTTAGCAATATTAGACAAGCCGGTTGATGCCCCTACCTTACAGATCTAGTTATCTGTTGAACTTGTTAATAAGCCAGTATAATACTCTAGCACTTCTAATTACAACAAAGCACTTTACTTAAAAGCAGCCTGTTTTATTGGCAAGTTGGAAAATGCCCCAGTATTATTTTGTTTAGCAAAAAACTCATAAAAAGAGCTTTATTTAGAGGCAGATTTAATTGTTGGCAAGCCAGAATATGCCCCCAGTGTTACTTTATTTAGCTTAACCACTTATAATAAAGTGCTTTATTTAGAAGCAGATTGAAATGTTGACAAGCCGGAAAATGCCCCGGCATAACTTTGTTTAATATAACTCACAACTAAGCATTTATTTATAAGCAGATTGAATTAATGGCAAGTAGAAATATGCTTCTGAGTTATTTTGTTTAGTGAAACAACTTATAACAAGGTGCTTTATTTAGATACAGACTGATCTACTAGCAAGCCGCAATATGCCCCAATGTTTTTTTTTTCTTTTTTTTCTTTGCTTAAACAAACCTTTTAAGTAGAGTGTCAATGATTACAATGCCATAAAACTTCTGTTTAGTTAAAAAATGTATACCTATGATACGAATATGTGTACACATCTTGTGTGTTTTCCTTTTTTGTAATGGAGATAAACTTACAATAAAGTATCACAATGCAGGCAAGTGTTATAATGCCATGTCACTGACTGTTTTTGAATAAAAGATTTATTATGAAGTAATACCAATATACGGCAAGCCAGCATATACCCAGTTACCTTTTCTTTTGCTTTATAGACCTCATTTAACAGACTGTCAGTATAGGCTATTAAGTGAAATTTCAACAAATCAGAAGCAGCTTTAGTCTGTTTATTATAAGTTAGGACATCACAGAGGCGCTTGTTCTTTGATACCTTGTTTAGCCATATGAGTAGCGAAAACAACAGGGTGGAAAGTGATTTATATGTTTCTAGTTAATCGTGCAGTTGGATACAATGGCAAGCCAGAAAATGCCTCGGTACATGATACAATAGGTCAAAAAAAGATTAAATAAACCATTGTATGTTAATTATTTCAGTATTTGAGTACACTGACAAGCCGGAACCAGCCCCGGTACACTGTATAAGCAGTTAACAAAAGGCTGTTGAATCAATATAGGCACTAACCATTTACAAATGAACTTTCATAATCAATGTGAGAATTCACTAATGGACATAACATGAATATATGATACATCCATAGGTTAATGTTCCGAGGCTGCAGTGATATAACTACTAGAAACTTTTAAAATACATTTCTTATAAGGTAGTGTTATAATACATCCAGTCAATTAGTATACTGCTACAATAGGAGTTCTTTTGTCTTCAACATAGTTTTTAATTCGCTATTTATTTTTGTTATTTTAAAAATGAACATTAAAGGTTAAGTCTTAATTAATAGTGTATGATATTATCCTACTTTACACATTCCCTTGAAGGTTTTGATTAATAAGAGTGAGTTCTACTTTATCAGGGTTATCAGTTTCTTTTTTCTAGCGTGTAGAAATGCCCTGTGAGTAGTGCACTTGTTTTTGTATGATGTGTGTATGAGTATGTGAGTACTTCGGTGTAGGAGCAAGTGGCAGCCATGTTTTTCTGTGTGTTCAGCCAGATGGTGGAGATGGGCCAACTTCTTGCAGAGATGAAAATCATGCCCCATTCTATTCTCCTCCTTACTGCCTCCCCTAGGGGTGTTTGTCTGCCCAGGATTGTGTGTGGCTGGAGTGTCACGGTAACCCAGGGGCAGTGGTAGTCAGACAGGAGCGAGGGTAGCATGGCATGTAGGTCAGACAAGCCACAGTCAGGAACCAGATCGGGTAGTCAGCCACAACCGGAGTCAGCATAGACCGGGTAGTCGGACAAGCCAGAGTCATACACGGATCAGTTAGACAGATGGAGCCAAGGTCAAACACCGGATCAGATAGTCAAAGAAGCCAAGGATTGAGAGCCAGGAGATATTGGAAGCCAAGCAAAGGACAAAACGAGCAACACTGGAATGTGCACAGAAACACCATGAAAGGGCGATTAAGCACAGTTCGTGGTCAGATTATAAGGCTGCCGCCAGGGGCAGAGCGCAGTAGGCCACGCAGACAGGAAACTACAAAATAGCAAGCGCGGTGTCAGAGACGCACGCCCGCCGATAGTGGCAGAGCAGAGGATGCGTCCAGAATCCACCACCAGATAGGAGCGCAGGCAAGGAAATCACGGGCACTGTGATATGGACATAAAGAATCTGGCACCCTGCCATTCTCCTTTTATTAATACAGATAGTGAATCTGGTTTATTGTCAGGGGGCTTAGATAGAAAACACTTATTGGTTGACGTCTCTTCAACCAACCACTGCTGTCACTCTAGCAAGGCAAGAGGTTTTGTGCACACTCCTGGTTATATTGTGAGAATGGTCTGGGTGCCAGGTCCCATAAAGTATACATACAGTTTGTAGTTCAAGAACTGCACTCACAGGACTTCCAAATGATGAAGAAAGTGCAATTTATTACATTGATGTTTCAGCCCTACCTTGACAAAGGCCTGATTAATAAATTGCACAATTTCTTCATCATTATATATCATCCTCATCATCTTCAGCCTTTTTCAGTAAGGTAAACCAAAACCAAATGTTTGCTTCTGTGTTGTATCTCTTCAATGTGTTCTTGCAGTTCTTCAGTACTCCTGGCAAAGAGTATGATATTGTCTGCCAAACGTAAGTTCCAATTTAGTTTGTAGAAAATTTCTTCTAAACAAGCAACAGATAATTTTGGGGAGATTGTATCTCCTTGTCGAATTCCTTTTTCTATGTTGAACTGGACTTTATGGTTTGGGAGATACAAGTCTGCAAAGTTCCCCCTTCCCTCCCCTTGTGCTGACGTCAGCTTTAAAATGTACAGACGGAGATCGAGGTCCATAGACTGTCCTGCAGATCTTCAGCAGAGCCATGATCGCGGTAGTTACAAAGAAATACTTCATTTGAACCGTCTACAATGTGTGCCTGGTTTGCAGACTTATATCTCCCAAATCATAAAGGTTTGGGAGATCGGAAATGGCGCAATTAGTTTATTTTGTAAATATCTACAGAATTAACTGGTTTGAATTTCAAGTATCACTATCACTTTAAGTATTGTGTCCATTCTTCTTGATAAGCTTATTGGCCAGTAGTTTTTTAGATCCAACTTTTCACATTTTTTTGAGCAGTAGGATTTTTGCATGTTTACATTTTTTCTGGCACTTTGTTGAGTAGCAGGCATTCTGAAAATAGTTTATCTATGCCTTTGAATAAGGGTTAACCTCCAACTTTCAACATTTCAGTAGTGACTTTATCAGATCCAACTGCTTTGCCATTTTTCTTAGATTTTATTACAGCTTCTACTTCTTCTACGATAACTTCGGGCACAGCTTCAGCCTCTGGCACTTCATTCAGTTGTTGTCCTTCATCTTTATAAAGACTTGAATAAAACACTTCCACTCATTTTAGTATTTGTTGTTGAATTGTTGCTGTTGTACCATCTACAAGCTTTGATGCAAACATTTGGCTCCTATGTGTGGCCATCTTTCGTTTTGCTCTCTTTAGCCCTTGATTTTCTACCAGTGTCCTTTTGCTGAGCTCAGCATTGAACTTTTATGCACTTCCTTGGTCTTGCACATTTCTACATACACTACCCTCTTTTCTTCATTTCACGTCTCTTTTTCATAATTTCAATTGTTTCTTTTCATATTTGGGTTGAGTTTTTTTGTTTTAAAGTATATGCTAGGGTATAGCCCCAATAAGTTTTTAATTGTGGGTTGAAATGTCTGTGTCTGGAAGTTCTTGCAGCACACTGAAGTGTTTTTGACAACATTATCTCAAAATTCTTATGATTTTTCGATAGGTGGCTAGAATTGATCTTCAAGTTTGTTGACTTGATCTTTTTTTTCTTTCTTTCTTTTTTTGCTCATATATATATATATATATATATATATATATATATATATATATAGATAATCCAAAGGAAAAAAAACTCACTCAGGTCTTACAGATGAGTATCAATGTTTTGGCCAAAACTGGGGCCTTTCTCAATATGACAGAGATTAATAAAACAGCCCTTACATACCTGAACAATGTGACCACCTTGCCGCCTAATGACGTAACAAGGTTAAAGGGGAGGAGAACAGGTGAATTAACAAAGAAAAATAAACACAATATATACATAAGGAGCAGGTGAAAACATAATACCTAGCATTATATACACACATAGACACCATATTCCAATGTACTGTATAGTTCTGTTGGTATCCTGTGCATCTCATGTGCAGCCACCACGTCTCAGAGCAATTCTAGCCAAGGTACAGATGCCAATAGATATGCGATAAGAGGTATAACAAACATGAGCCATACTACAAGTACAGAGGAAAATAATGGAGACATGCTAGATTTATCTTTTTGCATCTACAACTATGTATGCAATAATTTATTCAATGTTGTTTCCATGAGGATGTAGTTTAAGACATTGTATCTTTTATGCAGTTAACCCAGCAAACACTGGGGGGTATGCAATGCACAGCTGTGTGGTGCGCTGTGTGCCACTCTGTTACCCGAGGGGTTGGTTATATACCCTTTAGATTGATCTATGGTTTCTCTGTTTTATGTTGTATTTAACATCTGCATCATCATTTTGCTTCTGTGCATGCTGGGGGAGCATCCATGGCATTGCATTGCGATACGTGGGATCCCTCTCCAGCACTCAGGGGGTTAGTTTGCTTTACAAGTATATTGACGGAGTATTGTACTTTCTGGGGGGATCTTGGTACCTTCATCTTTTCTAATGGATCCATCCACCACCTGAGGTCCCATGATTTTTGGGTACCTTAGTAGGTAGTATTGGATGTGAACTACGTTCTTGCTACTGTTATATTATATAGGACTCCCATGTGTTGTCATCTTTGTCATATTTCCATTTTATATGGACCCTAACGGTCAATTTGATTGAATTATAATTTTATTCTGGTGATCTTTTCTTTAATGTCTTTGCTTATTCTTGTGCATGATGCACTGTATGTTGATACAGCTGATGACATACTTCTTTTACCATGCCATCAGCTGTATCCAGGGACGTGTGTCATTTACAAGGTCCCATCTATGGGAAACCTTTGCATATATTATTTTCTCCATTATTTTCCTCTTTGTTTGTAGTATATTTGGTATACTTCTTACCGCATACCTAATGGCATCTTTACCTTGGCTAGAATTGATTTGTGATGCAGTGGATGTGCATGCTATGAACAGGATACCAACAGAACTATACAGTACATGGAATATGGTGTATATATGTGTATATAATGCTAGATATTATTTTTTTCACCAGCAACTTATGTATATATTGTGTTCTGTGCATTCTATTTTTCTTTGTTTTTTCACCTGTTCTTCTCACCTTTAACCATGTGATGTCATTAGGTGCCAAGGTGGTCACATTGTTCAGGTATTTATGGGCTGTTCTATTGCTCGCTGTAATCTTGAGAAGGGCCCCAGTTTGGGCCGAAACGTTAATACATAAATCAGCATTTCTTTTCTCATCTGCAAGACCTGTGAGTGTTTTTTTTCCTCTGGATTATTTACAAGAGTTTGAGATTGACACCCAGGCAAGCTGTACCTTCTGTTTACACTTATCCAAATAGTAATACATAAATGCATTTATAATACATACATTAATATAAGTACCACCTGGCTTATTCAGATTATCACACTTATTTCCCTGTCTATAATACCTAGACTATGGGGTTCTGCACAAAAGAGTCAGCTTCATTCAAAATTATTAGAAATTTATTAGAAACAACAAACAGAATATCCTAGACTATGCGGTATAAGTTAGTTTGCCTTATAAAGTTCAATTATGCCAACAATACATAGACAATACATGTAACATACATTCAAACTAAACAATACAATAACATAACCACCCCAAAATATTTACAATGCTATTTACATGTGAACATACTAAATGGACATAGCTACCTGATATTGAGTATTCTCCAGTACTACTTTTAGCTATGCCCCTGCTTCATTTTTGCTGCAGTTCTCTCTCCTTCTCTCAGTCCAACTAGATATGAGTTCTGACTGATATATTGTTTTACCTATCTGCTAACATGCGCCAGGTTCCTGACTGGTTGTGGCAATACTGCTCCAGGCTGAAGGGATGTATGCCCTGATCTCATTGGATGACCTGGACTTATAGTACCACTAAAACAATACATCAGATTCCCTACTGATCTGGAATTCAGGGTGTGTGAGTTGTATTTATGTAGTAAATAGAGGGTGATCATACTCTTATACCTGGGCAACAAAAGACTGCCTAGCCTTCATCTAACCAATCAGGATTTGGTTGTCCATTTGGGATAACATGTTTGGGCCACAACTAATACATAATGACTTGACTAATCCTTTCCATATATGCACTTTCACACTCTATGTGAATATTCTATCAATATAAATATAGAGAAAATAAAGATAATTCATAAACAATCGCCCATTAAGTAACACTTCGCTACCATGTTTTTATTTGCTTTTAAACCTAATTTACTATTTTAAATGCTTTTCTATCATCATTTTGCATCCCATGCTTTATACTGTAGAGCTACAGTATTAATATATTTGTAATGCCTTGGACATTAAATGGGACTTTCACCCTCAGGACACGTTATTTCATTGTATTCAATACATAAAATTGTCTCTAGGTCGTTATTTTATTTAAAAAAAAAAAAAAAACTGAATAATTTATGAGATATTTTCTTTAAAAACATACCCAGTGAAGTCACCATCTTCTCTTTAGCACTACAAGCTGTGCTGAAGAGCTCTACAAGACATCCCATGTACAGGAAATCTCCTCCCACCTCCCTTCCCAACTCTTCCTGGGAGAGAGAGTGCGCTCCCTTCATCTCCTCCACTTGGACAAAAGAAAAGGGCAAGCTAAGTGTTAAGGTACACATTGTGCTGGGACAGGCTAGCCGAAGCACTGGAAAAAAAATAAATAAAATATACGTAAGTAAAAAAAAATGGCTTACAAGCTAATACAATGCAAAGTTGAAATAGAAATGTGGAAAGAAACCAAATGTAAATAAAAGTGTACTCTGCAATCGGCAAGTGAGTGTTTCTCCCTATTCTTCTGGTCTGGATGTCGTTGTCTTTGTTAACCCTCTTGGTCCCGGTCGCGTCAAGCCTCTGCTACAGTATATCTCTATGGGGTTTGGCTCTCAAATGCCTCTTGCACCTTCGTATTTTAGTGAGAAACGTTTTGCAAGACGTTTATTTACATCTGGTTTATTTTCACATTTCTATTTCAATATTGCATTGTCTTAACTTTTGAGCCATTTTTGTTACATGTAGAGGAGACTTTTTTGCACTTTTTCTTTCTTATACATGCTGTGCTGGTCTGCAATATAACAGAAAGTAAAGGAGTTCTACAGTCTGGCTTCTTATGGTGTCTGTTTTAACCCTTTGAGTGCCAGTGGGATATGCAATGCATTGTGTACCACACTGGCACTCAAAGGGTTAACACAAACATTGTAAGAAGCCAGACTGAATAACTCCTTTACTGTCCATTATGTTGCAGAGAAGTACAGCATGTACTTTAACCCTGTGAGTGCAGTTACCCTCTTTCTTATACTGCAGAGCAGCGCAGCGCGTGGCTGGCATTGGGGGTGGAGGGAGAGCACTGCCAATCATTCTCAATGTCATCAAGATGGCAGCACTCTCCCTCTTGCTACTGAAGATACAAAGTAGTGTTTTTTTTATCATTAGAATGGGGCAAATATTTAGATCTCATGGGGGTTGCTGGACTTGTTGGGGGGGTACAAATCTATCTGGGAGGCCAAGTTGGAACCTGAAAGTTCCACTTAAAGTGGTAACCAGTGCATTGGTACACAATACTTTGGGGACCTTTGAGGATGTGGTTATGGCAGATACAATAGATACATTTAAAAGAATATTATATACATTTATTTTAAAAGGGAACACACAGGGTTTACTGTGTATTAGTAGGGAAACAGGAAGTTCTGATAGACTATATTATTTGACAGCAATAAAGCTATTTAATTTTCATGTCTCCGGGTTATGAGGCAAGGGTTGAACTTGATGGACTTGTGTCTTTTTTCAACCTTATTTACTGTGTTTAATCCCCTAAATCCTCTCAATGTGCTTACATATTTAAAAACAATTCAAAATTGCCTATATGTTATGCTAGCCAAAAGGCAAGCAGATGCAAAGTGTAGTAGAAATTTATACTTTAATTTTTGGAGAAATTAAAGTGAAACTCAGTGTAACATAGCTTAATTAGCATATGGAATGGCACTGATAGTTTAATGTGCGTATATTATCATACAGTACTGCAGTCCAAAAGTTCTTCTTAAGAATGAATATCCCTTAAACTATGCATTTGCTGGCCTTTTGGCTAACCGGATACTTAGGCGTTATCAGATATGTAAATTTGAATTCAAGCCCACCTTAACCCTATGAGTGCTACATTATGAAATCACAAAGTGCTGCAGATGTTTTTGCTCTGCCACTGATGTTTACAATCAGAAATTAATTTCAGTGGCTTTCTTGTGAGCAACCCACACATATCATTCATATACTGTCTATAAGGATAGGAATGTAAGCAGCCTGAAAACTTCACTGTGCAAGATGAGCACAGAGGGTAGCAGGCTGCTAAATATGATATAAAATAGATGAAGATGAAGAGAACCAGCTAGGCTGGGGCAAAGCACAAAACAAAAGTAAAATCCCCCCCCAAATAAAAACCACGGGGAGAGAACTAGGCAGGGAGACTATATATATAGTAATAAATACTAGAGGAATTCCCTGGAGCTTAGGACAAGAAAAACCCGCAATAGCCACCACGGGGAACTCAATAAACTGAGCCCCGAAGCTCAGTGTGCCTGCCAATATATAGGCTGACCTGCATCTGACGTCAGGCCGGCCTGTGATGTAAAAACCCGGAAACTCCCGGAAAAACCCCTACTGCACATGCGCGGCCGTCAAGCTCGCGAGACAGCCGACGAGACCAGCACCAGAACCTGGAAGTGCCGACACGCCCGTACGGACTGACGGCCAGCGAGAAACGGTATGACACTGTCATTCGAAAAGGGGTTCTTTTGGACCCCCTAAAATATATATCTATGCATACATCTCTATGAGTAGCCCTCTGGCACTCAAACGATATATATATATATATATATATATATATATATATATATATATATATATTTCTTTATTTATTTAACATATAACAAGAGATGGACAAGAGATCATAGCTACCTTGAAGAGTACCCTTATTTGAAAGAGGAGATTCTTGGGATGAGATATGGACTCCTTTATAGCCCACCCCTTCCTCCTACATAAAATGCAGTATTTGTTTAATATTGGACATAAAGAATCTCCCTCATTGACATTTTGTCAAATCACATTTTATTTGGCTGAAACATTTTTTCTTTTGATACCAATGAAAAAAAATTTTTGGTTCTAGTGATAGATCTGTATACCTCATTATATATTTTTGCTTTCCATTAAGTATAAGATAAAATCAATTTCTCCAGTAATGTTTTTGAACATTTAAATTGTATTACCTGTACTGAGATTATGTATATGTGTGTATGTATGCAGAAAGATAGATAGATAGATAGATAGATAGATAGATAGATATCCATTTATCCTTCTCCACAATAGTGTTTTTTTTTTATTAAAGACAGGCATATTAGCTTTACATTTTAGACTTTTTTTCTCAGCTATTTTTAGTCCCTCTGAAGCCTGGGAAAGACGAAATATAAACTCTTTGAACATTGTGAGTTAGCCAACAGAAGTAGGGCCCCTGAATCAGATTAGATAAAATAACAAAGAGGTTTTGTAAGGGCAACGGAAGGAAGAACTAAGGTGGGTGGCAATATATGTCATTGCTCTTGGGAGACACAAACTCAAAAAGTAGGTGAAATAACAAGCTATACACAACTTTCCCACATTTTGGCTCATTTTCTAAGAAATATCTGCTTCCCTTACATTCTAGTACTCTTAAAAAATAATAAACAGGGCTTTGCCATATTATTATTCTAGAAAACCTCTTAGAAACTATCAAGTTTCTAGCTAAATTTCAAAGCATGTAAAGCAGGATTACTGTAATTTCTAAAACCAAATAGGAGTTACAGCTGCAACCAGTGTTGTGTCAATTTCATTTACAAATCAAAATAAACCAAAATAACAGGGAATATAATTTTATAGAAGCCTTTCTACATGTTTGCAGAACTGAAAAAATATCTAAAATAGTCATGAGTAGAATATTGCTATTTTTGTTTAAATTTTCAGCTCCATGTATTTAGCTCTAGTGATGTATTTAGGGTTCCTGCTGCCCCAGGCCCAACCAAGTGCATGCGCCCCCACCCCAACTCTGCCAAATTTACCTTAATAGGACATTAAGATAATATTATATTGCCATTGTGTTAGATCGCTGAACACGGACAATTAATGCCTGAGCTCAGCAATACATCTCAACCACCAGACAATAACCTGGAAAATGCTGTCTCAAGGTTACAGAGTGGAAAGGATGAGTTAACTCTTTAAGCATCTGAGTGTCTGGGAGTTATCCAACTCAATGCTTTGTATATCTTCCTGGCACATAAAGGTTTAAGGGCCAGAGAGGTGTGCAACACATTGCTACACCATGCGTTGCACACCCCTGTGGTCCTTAAAGGGTCAAACTTGCATTTTTCACTGCACGTGCGGCGCTTGACTGGGTGGAACTTTTAGGATTATGACAGTGTGGATAAAGTGACCCACCCTCTTTAATGGAGCTACCAGAAGTGGAGCTATATGCACTAAAGTGTTTGTACATATGCACAGAAGCCGGCACATGATTTATAAATTCATACATAAGCCAGCTGTTGAAGATTACAGCCTGACTATCACTTTTTACTCCTCAACAGCCAGATAGATTTAGATTGCTCACTTCTGATATAAGCACAGAAAATGAGCTGTGTAAGCAAATTCTAACATTCCTTTTGTTGGGCAACAAGCAGGAAACTGGACATACAATACTGACATTCCTGCATACAACAGCCTCAAATAATCAGGAACAGGGCCTGTCCTTCCATGGGTCCCAGTGGGACCATGGACCCAGGCAGCACTCTTACAGGGGAGGCAATTTGCCACCCCAAGGCATGTTATTTCGTGCGCGGCGTCTCCCCACTGCCTGCATGGATGACAGCCGGGACCGTGTCACATGCAGAGACACAGTGTGGAGCATGCCAGGGTTTTCTCCCTCTGTTCGGAGGCAAGTGCAACTTTAAAATTGGCTCCCAGACTGATGAAGAAAATCCCAGCATGCACCACGCGGAGTCTCCGCATGTAACACGGCCCCGGCTGTCATCAGTGCAGGGCAGTTGGGAGAATGAATAAAAAGCAGGAGAAGAGAGAGACAGAAAAGTGGAGAAGAGGGAGCCAGAAGGAGAAGAGAGAGAGAGAGCCAAAAGGAGAAAAGAAACAGGCAAGGGTGGGGGGAGAAAGAGGCACAAGGGGTGAAAAGAGGAGAAAAAAGAGGCACAAGGGGTGAAAAAGAGGAACAAGGGGTGAAAAGAGGGGGAAAAAGAGGCACAAGGGGTAAAAAAAAAGAGGCACAAGGGGTGAAAAGAAGGGAAAAAAGAGGCACAAGGGGTAAAAAAGAAGCACAAGGGGTGAAAAGAGGGGAAAAAGAGGCACAAGGGGTGTAAAAAAAAGCAAGAGGGGAGAAAGAGGTACAAGGGGTGTAAAAAGGCAAGTGGTGCAGAAAGAGGTACAAGAGGTGGAAAAAAACAACATTACGTTTGCATGTGGTTTTAGGGGCAGGAGAGGGGTTAATATAATTAAGGATGTGGCGGGTTTGGGTGTGCGGAGGGGGGGCAGCATTTCATCCTTGGACCCAGGCAGCCCAAAGTCTTGGGCCGGCCCTGATCAGGAATTAAGTCTCTGAACTTGTTTGGCCAAAATGTATTACCTCTTTGAATGCTAGAGAGGAATGCAATGCATTGCTCACCCCTTCTGCCACTTAACCACTTGGTTGCTAGAGATGGATTTATAAAGTGTTTTAGATGTCTTTAGCATCTGTGGGGTTAAAGGGTTAATCCCAAGGTTGCCAGATGCAGCACTTTCTCTGAGAGGTATGGGTGTTGTGACTGGTAGCAGAAAGAGAGAGAGAACTTCAAGCAGGAGGAGTAACTAGCTCTGGCTGGAGCAAGAATGCAGTGGAGCAGGGGGAACAGGAAGTAGAGATTCAGTGTAGTAATGGGGCGTTAGCTGAGGCTATGGCTAGATTCAGACACATTTCAGAGACATATCAGAGATGCTGTACCTCTCTGACACTAGTCAGTCTCAGGCTCAGCACCGGCATCCACGTCCTCTGCTCACTGCTGGAGAAGGACTCCGACTAGTACTCAGAGGCGGACAAGGAGTGTTAGGGCACACACAGCATGCATGTGCATAAGCACAACACGCAGTCCAATTTTTGGACATGTGGGGGTGGACTCTTATGCCTTCCCCTGTAAAGTGCATTCCTAGGCCTAGTAGGACTAAGCCAAGATACAGAACTGGCAAAGCCCTTAACAGATACATGATGGCACTAATTGCACCCCTCTTCTACATTTTAACTTTTTAGGGAACATTGGGTTCTCATTGCACTGAAGGATATATTATAGTTAGGTATGTGGGAAAGTTTTCTCTCTGTAAAAGACTGCATCATTTTAGACTTGTTGGACTCTGGTGAAGAGAGGGGAAATAGAAGAGAATGGCTCTTCAGGGGTTAAGAGCAGGATATTAGAAGCAGAGCTTGGATGAAAACAGCAGTCTATCTCAAGGACAAGATAAGATAGGAATGTGTTCATAAAGTTAGTTAGAAGGTTGGGGGAAGTGACCAAGTAGCACATTCTAGTTGGAGAAAGTGGGCTTATAGGGATAGGTGTTATATAACCATGAGTATGCAGTATTCCATATATCATACCTCTCAACACTTCCAATGGCCAAAGAGGGATACTTTTGTTTTAGGTGGTGTTGCTGAGGGTATGACTGGTAGGCGTGGCATTACTGAGAATTTTTATGTTATTCCATGACCTACTGACACCTCTATGTGTAACTGAATACATTATTCAGAGCAAGACAAGACCAAAGTATTTTATTTACACAAACTAATTCCTAAACACATAAACTGAAGTTTAACCCCTTAAGGACCCATGACGGTCCTGGACCTTCATGGGTTGCAATCCCCTTAAGGACCCATGACGGTCCAGGACCGTCATGGCTTAAATGATAGCAGCTTGCCTCTGTGCACGCTGCTATCATTAATTCCAGGCTGAGACTGAGCGCTCCGAGACCGGGGCATTCAGTCTCAGCCCTTCTTGCCTTTGATGGTTCATGCGATCGCCGTTCCAGCGATCACATGTACCGGCAAAGTGACAGACAGAGACAGCAAAGAAAGCATGCTGTCTGTGTCTGTCAAGTCTGCCTCTGGCTCCGTTGCTATGAAAGTAACGGAGACAGAAGTAGACAGGAGACACCTAGTGGTGAAAGAAAATACAGCAGTTAGGGGTATTAACCCCTTCACTGCTGGTGCCAAAGGCTTGCTAAATGCAGGTCAATTTCTGACCTGCAATGATAATTTTTTTTTTTTTTTTTTTTTTTAAAACACAACACACTCTTTTTTTTACAAAAATATTTTATTTAAAAAAAAAATAATCTAATTAAACAAAAGTGGAAGTGTGATTGTTGTGGAGCTATGTAATACACTTATATACACACCGCCAAATGTCACGGATAAAAAAAGTGTCAAAATAGGGTGGGGAAAAAGGGACATGGGGATTTTCACCCAGGGGGGACAGTGGCCACTTTAAACTGCGCATTTTGTAGGTATGACTGACCGGTCATACCTTTCATGCAGTCTCCATAAAATTTTAACCCTTTGTGCCCAAATGATCCAAAGAGAAAAACCAAAAATGGTGTTTTTTTTACCTTTTTTTTTACCTTTTTTTTTAATTTTAATAAAGTAAATGGTGGGTTATCCATATAAGTAGGGTATCAAATGAAAGCCCTATTTGTGCTTAAAAAAAGAGTATATAATTTATGGGGGTGGAATAAAAGACTTTGAGGGAAAACATTGCTGAACAAAGATATAGTCAAAAAGGTCAGAACTGCTCCGGTCCTTAAGGGAAAACAACCTCAGATTTTCCCGGTCCTTAAGGGGTTAAACAAACATTAATTTGAGTTTTACTGCTATGAAACAATGTGATACAGTTATATACACATTACCAAGTCTCTTCTCCTAAAAAGAGGGGCACCAGTGTGGGAAAGAGGAACAGAGTGAGTTGGGTCTCAAAGAGGGATTGTCCCTCCACAAGAGGGACAGTTGGGATGTACAATATATATATATTTCTTTGTCTAAAAGTTTGTGGCTCCGGTAAATTCTCTATATAAAAACAGCTGTGCTGTGTCATGCCTAGCTTAGAATGGTGACTACTACTTTTTCCCTTGTCTTCTTCTTACTGATAGATTTTATCCATCAGTGGTGATTTTTGGATACCGAGGCTTGGGCCTCATTACTCCATCTTCCCGGTTTGGGTATGTAGTCACGGGTTTGGATTCTTCTTGGTCTGTGTGTACTTGTCACAGTAGGGCTTGTTTCACAGGGTCTTCGCTGTGATGGGCCGCGGGTAGCGGTCAAAGGGGTTTGCCGTGGTGGCAGTGAGTCTTCTGATCAGAGGGTTCGGGTTCTGATCCAGTTCTTGGCAGAAGTTCTTACTCAGCTTCACTAGGTGTTTGTCCAACATCTCAGTGTCCAGTTCCCTGTGAAGGTCAGCTATCCTTACGAAGCTTGGAGCTCCAGACGATATTCGCAGGGCCTTGTTCTGGACTATCTGAAGACTCTTCCGGTGTCGCTCATGGCAGGTCATCCATGCTGGGGAGGCATACGTCAGTGTAGGTCGGATGATCGCCTTGTAGACGTTGATCTTTGTCCGGAGAGGCATGGACTTGGTCTTCAGGAGTGGGTGCAGAGCTGCCATCTTTCCTGTTGCGACTACTACTACAGCTCTTTTATACAGAATTTGTGGAGAATCCAACAATGGAAACACAATATACAATGGGTATGTATAGTATGAGTACAATGACCTGTTGGTGGAGGGCCATGCAATACAATGGGGCTCCCTGGGGATACTGTAAACACATGAACAAAGGGACAGCAGACACGGAGGAGCCTTTAGCTAATTTAATCTTGCCGCTCCGAGTCCCAGCCAATGGAAAACAGAGCTACAAGATGCAAGGAACAATCCAGACCATTGTGCAGTTTCCCCAGCCTATGTGAAACGGAGCTGCATAAGGTGCCTAACAGGGAAGTCAAATCAATGAGTTGCCTACTTGTCCCATACAAACATATGTACCACCGTCACGCTGAGCTGATCCAATAGGCGATGAGCCTATATTTCAAAAAGGAAGGCGGCATCCTTCCATAGTCCACCGCCCGATTCCACTGTGTAAACATTCAGTCTCTTTTTTAGGGATGACATCCCTTAAGCCTGAAAAGGCCTCCAAGTAACGGCCTATGGCCCGTTACAGTCAAGCATATACAAGGGGGGGCTGTACGCTGGTGCTGCACCAGCGGCTGCTTTATTTATTTATTTATTTTTATTGTACGTTTCAAACTTCTGATTCTATCCTGTCTATTCTGTACCTTACTGTAAATAGTTTATGGGAAAGAAAGAGAAATCAGCTGTAATTTTGACACTAGCTACTGGTGTAAAGGGGCAGCTGGAGTTGCTTGATTTAGTATTGGTGCCATGCAGTTCTCTGGATGGTTCAGGGAGTGTGGGTGTGTGATTTATAGATAGTGACACTGAAAGAGAAAGAGAGTTATAGGGACAGATATCAGAAACAGAGATATACATCATGCATTATTTTCAGAGCACAGAGTCACAGCAACATACAACACATACCTCTACATACTAACAGCTCTGGGACTGGATTCTATTGCAGAAGTTAAATGTTACCACCGGTTTTATCAAATATTTTCCTATTGAAGTCTATGGGGAATTAAAGGGATAGTAATACTTAGTTTTATCTTTATTTTATTTTGTAGGCATTAAAAAAACATGAAGAACGATATGTCTTCATAAAGGTTTGAGAGACATTCACAAGCAAAGTTTCCCCTCACTGACCAAAACGGTCAAGTCTGCCATCTAGCTGTCAGATTTGGAATCTGGTCCGCAGATCAACCGGTGGCTCTTCACTCTTAACTATTTCATTGGAAGGGTCTAAAAAGTGTGCTTGCAAACCAGGCACACTTTGTAGACTATTCGAATGAAGTAGTTCTTCTTATATCTCGCAATGTCAGCTCTGCTGTAGAGCCACGGCCAGTCCACGGACCGGATTCCAAATTTGACAGCTAAATGGCAGACTTGACCATTTAGGTCTGTGAGGGGAAACTTTGCTTGTGAATATCTATCAAACCATAAAGGTTTGAGAGATAAGACTTATATCGTTCTTCATGTTTTATTAAAAGAAATTCTAGCTAAATTTCTGGACCCCCACTTTAAACATAGCATTTCTGACCTGTGCCAAGGAGTATCACTCTGAGGAATGAGATTCTGTGAAAGCATATTAAGAAACCATTATAAGATTGCATTGTGGTGGGTGAGAGAGAAAAAAGTAGGGTCAAAACTACTAGAAAGCATAGTGAAAATGAAGTAAGCAGACAGAATATATCATCAGTATCAGCAGCAACAACGACAATATCACAAAAATATGCAGAACACAAATCATCATCACAGAATGAAATGAATGTGTCTTAGGGGCAGCAGTCTAATATTTGTGTTGGTGGTGGTGATGGTGCTGGTGGCACTGACACATCTCTATGGATAGAACACCACGTGTATCCAAATAGAGGCCTCATTACATGTGAGATGGTTTCAACATACTTGCAGAATAATTATTTTAGGCCAAAACTATGACCCACTTGAATATGGACAAATAAAACATTGTGTGTTGCCAGTACTTGTACATACTGCTTAGTTAACATAGTAACATAGTAATTTAAGTTGAAAAAAGACTTGCGTCCATCTAGTTCAACGCTTTTCTTATTCCTGTTTACCATCGTTGATCCAAAAGAAGGCAAAAAACCCTCAGTACAGCAATTTCAAATTCTGCCTTGAAAGGGGGAAAACAATTCCTTCTTGATTCCAAATGGCTATCAGATTTCTCCTTGGATCAACAAGCACTAACTAAATATTAATCCCAATACTAACACACATAGCCCTCAATGTTCTGCTCTTTTAAAAAAGTATTCAGGGCCTTTTTAAAGGCATCTAATGTATTCAATAGCACCACCTCCTCAGGTATTGAGTTCCATACCTTTATTATCCTTACCGCAAATAATCCCTTCCGCTGTTGTAGATGAAACCTCCTTTCCTCAAGTTTAAGCGGGTGACCCCTTGTCCTTTGTACTGTTCTGTTAATGAGCAGGTCTTTGGAGAGCCCTTTGTATGGGCCCTGAACATATTTACATAGTGTTATCATATCCCCTCTAAGATGCCATTTCTCTAGTGTGTACAAGTTTAACTTTTCTAGCCTTTTTTCATAATTTCCATTCCCCTTAATAGTTTTGTAGTCCTCCTCTGCACTTTCTCTAGTTCCATAATGTCCTTTTTTAGAAAGGGCTCCCAGAATTGAACAGCATAGTCTAGGTGGGATCTTGCCATTGACCTGTAAAGAGGCATAATAATATCTTCCTCCCTTGAGTCAATACCCCTTTTAATACATGCCAATATTTTATTGGCCTTTGTAGCTGCCAACTGGCACTGCAAGCTACTGCTAAGTCTATTGTCTGCCATTACTCCCAAATCCTTTTCATTAGTAGATTTCCCCAGAGATACATCATTTGAACTATATGTTGCATTTTTATTATTATAACCAAAATGCATAACTTTACACTTGTCAATATTGAATCTCATTTGCCATTTGCCTGCCCAGTTACCCAATTTGTCCAAATCCTCTTGTAATGAAGACACATCCAGTTCAGACTTTATTACCTTACTCAATTTTGTGTCATCATCAAACACTGATACATGGCTCCCTATAATCCCTGGGATATCATTAATAAATTAAAAAGAAGAGGACCTAGGACAGATCCCTGAGGTATTCCACTTATAATGTTTATCCAACTGGAGAACTTTCCATTTGATACCACTTTTTGCATTCTATCTTTCAGCCAATTTCCAATCCACGCACAAAGGTTTGCCCCTAAGCCTATTTCATTCAATTTGTACAGTAACCTCTTGTGTGGAACCATATCAAATGCCTTGGCAAAGTCTAAATAGATTGCATCAACCGTCGCTCCCAAATCTATATTTTTACTCACTTTTTCAAAAAAATGCAATCAAGTTAGTCTGACAAGACCTGTCTTTCACAAAGCCATGTTGGCTTCTGCTAATGATATCCCTGTTCAAGATGAATTCTTGAATATATTCCCTTAGCAACCCTTCAAACAGTTTCCCTACCATAGATGTCAAGCTTACAGGTCTGTAATTTCCCATCTGGGATTTTGATCCCTTTTTTAAATATGGGCACCACATCTGCTTTACGCCAATCCGTGGGTACCATACCTGAAATAAAAGAATCCCTGAAAATCAAAAATAATGGTGTGGCCAGTGGCCAAGTACCCGTGAGTGTATACCATCTGACCCCGAGGCTTTGTCTACCTTAACACCATTCAATGGTTTTAACACTTTTTCTTGTGTTAGCCAATCCCATGCTTACTGTGACTGTAATAGTAGTTTGCAGGTTCTTGTCCATTGGGTCTTCATTGGTAAAAACAGAAGAAAAGATATTATTTAAAATATCTGCTTTCTCTCTGTCCCCACTGACCATCTCCCCCGTTTCAGATAACAAGGCCCAACATTATCAGACTTTAATTTTTTGCCATTAATGTATTTAAAGAATTTTTTTGGGTTGCTCTTGCTCTCTTTAGCAATATTTTTTCATTCTCCAGTCTAGCTAATTTAATTGCCTTTTTACAGGTTTTGTTGGCATTTTTGTATTCTGCAAATGCATCTGCTGATCTCTCAGCTTTATAATGTTTAAATGCTGCTTTCTTGTTATTTATTTCATAAATTAGTTTACTGGTTAGCCACACTGGTTTTAATTTGCTTCTTTTGTATTTGTTTCCAAAGTGGATAAATGTATATGTTGTCCACCAGTTGCCCACTAGAAAGCCCGCAGTCAGAAAAGGTTTTGGTTGCAGCTGGTTATGTATTTAATAGCTGTAATCATATCTATTCAGCAGTCGTGTTGGTAGAATAGCATTGTTAAAAATGATAGTATGATACAAGTATGAAACAGAAGTAGAAAAAAAAACAGAACACAGAGACACATCCAACACAAACAGTGGTGATAAGAGCACTGAAAAATAATGGAATGTTATCTAGTCACCATAATAATCCTCTACCTCCCCTGAAATCATGGCTATAGGCATATTTTCACTTGGATGAGTGAAACTTTACAGTTATGAACAAGTACAATGTGCACAGAGTGAAAAGGTGATGAAGAGGAGGAAGGAGGGATTATACCTTTTAGCGTCTGCTCAAATTAAGCACGTATATAATAACCACTCTGAATTTTATGTTGATAATGGTAACCCTTTGAGTGCCAGAGGGGTACGGGATGCAATGCAAAGCAATGTGTTTCCTACCCCTCTGGCACTCAGAGGGTTAAACCTCCAAAGAAATCAGGTGCTGCTGCTGTCATTGTGACTCTTGTCTGCCCTCACATATATAATAACCACTCTGACGTTTATGTTGATAATGTTAAACCTCCCAAGAAATCAGGTGCTGTTGCTGTCATTGTGCCTCTTGTCTGCTCCATCAATGACCACAATGATGTATCCCATAATCTTACATTGAAATCCCTGTTTGATGTGTAGACAAATAGGATGCAGCATTTATTGGTAATCTATGAAGGCAATGTTTACACCTCATCAACAGACATTAATGGAGCATGACAAAATGTGTCACCTTACATCAAATATCTGACTTAAGTGGACTTTTTCTGGTGTGGTCACAGGCATCTCATGGAATGGGGGGTGTGGGAAAAATGTAGGGATATTTTTTTATTATTTTTGTCACAGCTGTTGTATACAATATATGTGGCTGCAATTTGTCATATTGTGAACATAGCCCCACTATAAATTTTGACCCTGATTTAGGTTAATTGTGAACTATGCTGTGTTGTTATTTGGTTTTCCAGTAAAGATCGTCCTATATTTCCTAAAATGCATTGTATTGTATTGTATAGTATATTTTTATTTATATAGCACCAACTGGTGTACTTGGCACTTTACAGATTACATTTAATATAGAAGTGGTACAATAAGTGTGGTGATTAAGAGAAATGCATATGCATATGACTATACCTTAGAGCAGGGATCTCTAACAAGTATATCATGAACTACTGGTAGCTCTTTGGCTATCAGTTAGTATCGCTCTTCGCTTCGAACAGGTATCAAGGTATCTGGCCTGCCAGTGACAGATCCAGTGGTAGAAATCTGCTCCCAATTGGCTGCACAAATCTGGCCTCAGCTTTCATCCATGGTAGTCAGCACTGGTCAGATAACTGCTAGTAATGTAGATAGTTTGTCTCACGGTATTTTCATGTTTTTCCTTCTCCACTGCCATAATAGCTGCATAAATATTATTACACACATACTTTATCAATATATTTTATATAGTTAGTGTTGTGGAAAATATGTGGTGTTACAGTGGGCAAGAGCCAAAGTGTGACTCCATATTTATTCATTCATTGTAACAAAAGGTGCCATCTTGCTGTTATATTCATGAAATGTTTAAATAGACCACTCTTTAAAGGGATAGTAATGTTTCATAATAAAAGCAGCTCTAATTAATCATCATAGTATTTGGACTTTGAAGAGTGTTATTTCAATTCTGTCAGAGTTGTAGTTCCAGAGTAATTCAATGACAAAGTGTCCCCCTCCCGCCCCTTTTACTGATGTCACACTGTTCAGCCTGAGCAGAAGGGAGGTGCCCAGGTAGACTGCAGAGAGGGACAATCTTCAATTAAGATAAGGGAAAAACCTGAAAAGCTTGTCAAGGGGGGCAGGGATTTCATTGTTTTCATAGGAATGAGTGTCCCATTCTCTTATTTGTCTGGTCTATAGACTGCATTCTACATCTGAGAAGAGATTGCTTACACTAGGTAAAAGGGGCGGGAGGGGGAAACTTTGCTTGTGAATATCTCATAAACCATAAATGTTTGAGAGATAAGACTTATATCATTCTTCATGTTTTTTTAATGCCTACAAAATAAACTAAAGCTAAAACTAAGTATTACTATCCCTTTAACTTGAAAAATGTTGTAGTATAGGATTGTGTTGTTAAAGATGGGAAGGCAGTTAGTCAGAAAACAGCTTTTGTCTTCTATAGTGAATAAGGATATTTTTTCAAATAAATATACGTCATATACAGCATTTTATCACATTGACCTGTTAAGAAGGTCACTCACCAATTTCTTTGTGGAACTTCATTATTACAGTGGGAGAAAAACAAAAAGTTGACAAGAGCAGCTTTGGAGATGGCTTAATATGTACAGTTATAAATTCATATATTTTCTATAACTGTTTTAGAGCAGCTCAGTACATGGCTCATTGATTAACCATTTCAGTGCCAGAGTGAATCCAATGCAGTTACCCCCTCTGGCACTGAAAGGGTTTAAAGAAAAGGGTGGAGACCCTGCCTTAGAGCTTGATATGCTCAATCAACTTTTTAAGCCCTTGGATGCGAAGTAATCAAATTGAGAAAATTGAAGCTATCTCTAGAATTCAATGGATTTGGGGCTTTAGTCATCAAGCTAAAGTTGTGCAAAATCTGCGTGTCCCAATGAGCCTTCTCTAGGATAAGATGTAAACAGGCTATTGATTGCCACTGTAATTTGCTCTTATTATGGAGGGAGGCTGGTGTACTAAGAGGAATAGAAACAGTGCTGGCGCAAACCAACTATACCACAGGGGACATAGAGGGCAAATAAAAATGATCAACAATGCAATTTAAGCCTTTGAGGATCACATGGGTATAATGTGCATTGATTCACAATATGTTGGAGACCTCGCTAGCTTTCAAGGGTCTTAAATAAAAAGTAACACTTGCTATGAAAAATATATATTGCTGAGTAAATTATAGGCAACTCACTGCTAAGAGGTGTTTTGTTCAAAAGATAATGCAGGTCAGACTTTATTTTTGGTATAGTACTTCCATGGACTGAAATGTTGTGGTAGTGCTCTTGCTACAGAAGTCTATGGACAGCTCTGGTCAATTGACCATAATCCTTTTTTAGAATGCTGGTTTAGCATCACTGCAAAATTTCAGGCCATGAAGCCAAAACAATGCACATTTGAGTTGCAAATATTTTTAATGGAGCATCTCTCAATAATGGGAATACTCTTGTTCTAGTCAGTAAGATAAACCCTTCTTTCTCTCTCTCTCTTTCTTTCTTTCTTTCTTTCTTTCTCTCTCTCTCTCTCTATATATATATATATATATATATATTTTTTTTTACATATTACATGTTATTACCACTTTAAAGCCCAATTTAATTTTACTGCATATCTTTAGCTCTATGAATACAATGCTTAGTATGCATTCACTGCAGTCCTGTTTAATGGAGCAAATCAACTAGGGAGTTAAACCATTTAAAACCAGAAATATATGACTATTCATAATCAAAGCAATTTTTTAAAATTATGCATTGATATTTTTGTTCTATGTGTTACAAAATCAAGTATGTTATAAATAACTAATTCTTGATGACTGATAGTTGAACAATAAATCCAGGTTGTTGGATATTCATCTACAACCACATTGGTATTTTCATACACAGATTAAATCATGTGTTCATTACTAAGTATGTGTCAGTTTGCTCCGATTAACAGTTTAAATAAAGTACCTTATGCAGAAAACAAAGCTGATCAAGTATCCAATCAGCTGTGATACAATGGGGCAAATAAATATTTCCATTGATTTAAGTAGGGGTTTTAACCCACTGAATACTAGAGGTCCCTAACCCATTGTAAAGCACCTTATGGTGCAGCTGATGTGCTCCAGAATTGCTTGTCTTTTGTTTTGTGCTTAATACCCAAATAGTTCCTATTATCAGGATGGATAGCAGCATACCAGATATGCTGCACTTTTCTGCCATATGCTGACATTATTCATAAATACAATTTGGTTATATATATTAATGATATATATAGCATATTATCCCTGGGTAGAGTTTGATAGGAAAATACTGTAAGAAATGAATGTACGTAGGAATTCCCAAACATGCTAAAGCACTTATGCATATGAATATACCTTTATGCATTTTCTCATTCCACCTTTGCTTTCAGTGGGATATGCTAGCCAGAACTGCATTTCTGTATTGTCTTTGTATACTACTAGTGAAACATGAGCAAGTGACAACCCTGTGATAAATCGGCAAATGTAAACATGCAAAGATTGGTAACTCTCAACCTGAAGCTGTTGCTGAAGACTTAATAGAGCCTGCTCAGAAATTCGGTTTGCATGAAATATGGCTAGAAATAAGAACAGAAAGATCATTTGCCAAGATTTACATGCAAAAACGTAAAACAATACATTACTGATTTATTAACATTTGAATAAACAGAAATAGTATTTGAATAAATTGTCCCCAAAGTATTTTTAAGGCTTAAAATATGAATGATTCACATATTTCTGGACACTGAAATTGTGTTGTAGAAAATAAATCTGGAATAGCTCAAATGGGCATAGATATAGTATAAGAAATGCTACTGATTCACACTCTGCTCACTAGCAATGTAAAAACTCCAACTAGGGGTAGACAGCTCCAGGTTCCAAGATATTCCAGCTGTTTTCAGTAAAACACTGTTTCATTGCTGGTAAATCAGTTAAACCGACAAGCCATATTGATCCATTCATATCTTGAAAACATGCACTATTAGTACATCTTGAGGAATGGTGTTAGCTATCAATGTGTTAATAAAAAAATCATTTTTATTCGACCAATAAAGATATTTTAGATAAAAAAGGTTAAAACTGTGTATTTGCACAAGCGTCACTTAAAATAAATATGTGGTATCTAAGCGCCTTTTGATAATTCACACACCCTGCCTATGACTCATCGACTGACTAGAATTTCTATCATCTTCAGGTGGCCTTTATTGTAATATAGTAACATAGTAAATTAGGTTGAATAAAGTCCATCAAGTTCAACCTTTGCCATATTCCCTAGTGACATGAGAACTATAAAGCTATCCTGCTACCAAATAAGTTAGTCTTTTTCAGACCTTCCTGATCTTCCTACTAATAAACAGTATAACCCTGTATGTTCCCTTTTGAAAGAAATTTATCTAATCTTCTCTTGAATGTATCCATTTTATCTGCCATAACCACCTCCTTGGGCAAAGAATTCCACAATTTAACAGACCTTACGGTAAAAAACCCCTTCCTCTGCTGAAGTCTAAACCTCCTTTCCTCTAATCTCAAGGGGTATCCCCTGGTCACCTGATCAGGCCTTGGAATGAATAGCTCACCGCAGAGATCCTTGTATTGACCTCTCATATATTTGTACAATGTGATAAGGTCTCCTCTTAGTTGTTTTTTCTCTAGAGTAAATAAACCAAGTCTGTCTTGTTGTTCCTCATACGTCAAGTCCTCCATTCCCTTAATTAATTTTGTTGTTCTTCGCTGTACCCTATCTAGTATATCCTGTTTCAGAACTGGTGCCCAAAACTGCACTGCATACTCAATGTATGTTTAGTCCAGCAACAGCTGGTATGGGTAAGGTGTCCTATCTTGGTATATATCAGGACTGAGTAATCTGAGGTCCTCCAACTGTTAAGGACTACAGCCCCCATCAATGGATGGAATTCTACTCCATATAATCCACAGGGCCTCAGGTTGTCCTCCCCTGTTTTAGATTATACAATGGTTATACATAATATTAATGGATCACACTAACCTTGTGTCACAGATATAGTCAGGTCTGTCTGTCTCATGACCCTAAAGAACCACCTAATTTTAATTTAGCCTTATTTACCAATAGGATGGCCAGTCAGCTGATAATTCACATTTTTGTGGTGTCTCAGCAAGCCGTTTAATTTCATTACAGGGAATCATAAATTCATATATGGCATAAATGGGTACTTTATTTGAGGTGTATAAATGATACTTTAATAGAGGTGGGTTCAGGTAGATAGGAGCTTTACTCCTTACTCCAGTTTTATGTAGTGAAGAAGAAATCCATGGCACAGGATGGTCTCTAGTGAACACAGATATTATATTTATTTGGTCAGTATTTTAGTGTAGCCAACTGTTTGTTTATTTGATTTATTTTTAATCTCTTTACAATATATTTTATATTTTTATTTCAACTTTTTCCATATATAATTATAGCACATATATTTTTAATTTTGTATGCTAAATGTCTAGCTCTGCAACTCCTTAGAAGCTGTGCTCTGTACAATCATACTTTATACCCCTTGTGATATCTCTGGGTCAACCATTCTTTTTTATAAAACGGCTCACACATAAAATGTCATATTCAGATTTTAGCAACTATTTTGCTAACCGCCCCAAAACAATCAAACCTTGTGGTTTAGCATCAGTACCCCTCCTGATGCCCCCCAGTTACTGATCTCCCAGCCAATTTGGTTGGGAGATCAATAGAGGTGACGTAGGGGAGCAAGAGAGCTCCCCTGCTTCCATTCTACCCAGAGAACCTGGGTAGGAGTGGGTGGTATCGGTAAACCATCTCACGTCAACGAGGAAAAGCCTCCCTCATTGACCTGAGAGGGTTTCTCAACCCCCCCACTCCTATTTGGCTCCAGGAAGAATGGAAGCAGAGGAGCTCTTTTGCTTCCCTGCTTCGCCTCTATTGATCTCCCAGATGAATCAACTGGTTGACCAGTAGCTGGGGGCATAAGGATGGGTCTGACTTGTAATAAAATGTAGTCCTTTGAGTGCCACAGAGGTATATAAGGCTTTGCAACACAATGTGTTGGATACCTATCTGGCACTCAAAGGGTTAAAAAACCAAAGCTCGCCACACTTGCTAAGCTACGCCACATGCCTGCTGGTTTGTAGATAAAACATTTGATACCATGTACTGTATAATATTTTCTATGTATAATGTAATATCATCATGTAGAGCTACTAGTTGCTTTAACATTGAGTTTTGTGCTGCTCATATACTTTCTGCCTACCCTCTTCCTTTCCCCCCTTTTGCTTTTTTCTTTTCTTTTCTTTTCCTCTCCCCCTCATCCTATTTGTGGCTCCAATATTCTGGCTGTTACAACGTGAGCTATGGTGTCCAACTGTAAAGTGATATCTTATAATGTTGAAGGCCTAAATAGCCCCACTAAACTTTCTGTGATATGGAGGGAGTTTGTGCATTTACAGAGTCAGGTGGTATTTTTGCAGGAGACACATCTGGCTAGGGATAAACACCCTGTGGATGGCCTCAGCCCCTGAAAAGAAAAGGGGTTGATGGTTCCCACTGTTGTCTTATTTTTGTATATTTGTGTTTCTCAATAAAGCTTCTTTTAAACTAAAAAAAAAACTGATAACATTAACTGCAATGTAATACATTCTTAAACTGCAATTAAAATACATCTGTTCAAATGTTCAGATGTGTTAATGTTTTTGATGAATAAACATCTTATTGTGCAATGCTTAGCATACAGATAAATTAAGCAATGGCAGGATTTTTACTTAACGTGCAATGGCAACAATAGTTTTAGATTTAATAGTCCCTTGATCACATTTATGTAGTGATTTCAGCTAGTTACAGAACTAGTGTTTACCTGTTCAGATGGTTTAAGAGGCATTCAAGACAAGTTTTACTGTAAAACAAATATTAAAGTTGACAACTGGTGCTGTTTTATAAATCCTAGAAGAATAGAAATGGTCTCAGCTTCACCATCTTGTTACTAAAATATTCTGCAGTTGAGTTCTGCAAACTCACAACAGATTGTGTTGCACATTGTTTTCAGATGTGACAGACCTGAGCAAACAGCACCTGATAGTAAATGTACAAGTACATGGTACTGCTTGCAGACAGTTTACTAATTAGAAACAGATTTTTTTGTGTCTAAGATGCACATTAAATTCAGCAACCAAAGCAGGACTTCGCAATTTTTTTTCAAAACATCCAGCATCTCAATCATACTAAATAAACTTATCATTATTATTATTATTATTATTATATATCAGTGTGAAATGAAGTAGTAAGATAGTAGTTTAGATAATATTTACCAAATTTGTTTCAAGGGAAGTGCTTCATTTTTGGCCTCTTTGAAGGTATGGTATTACTTAACATAATTAATTACTTGGGGAGGAAATTGTTACTTTTTGTCCATTTTAAATCTTCCTCTCCTCCCCAAATGTAGTGACATCCCCTTAAAATATCTTTTTCTGTTAATACTGAAAAAAATTATGAACATACACTTTTTGTACTGACATATTTCCGTGAAATTACATATTTTTAATGAATGGAAAAAGTAGACAAGGCTACACTTCCCTGTGTAAAATCGTCAGTATCCAAATGCCTGCAAACAATTTAGAGATACTTGCTAAAACAAATAGAAATATGGAAGATATTGAATCACTGCCTCCACACAAATAATCTTATTTTTGTTCTTGGTATATTAGCCATTGCTCCTCCCAGATGCTTACATCAAAAGGAAAAATGAAAAGTAGACATAAAAGACGCACAAGCGAGGCAGGCGTTTATAGTGCCTGGAGATCAGTTCACATGCATTCAAAGATTTTTACCTACCTGGAGATGTGGCTGACTAATACCTATTTACTAAGCCAGCTAACTTGCGTACTGAGCTTGTAAAGCCTTTCCCTTCTCAGACTTGGAAGCTCTATGTAACAAGGACAAACAATATCTGCATTAATAGAATTTATTTAAAACAAAGTAATAAAAAACAAACTGAAAATACGTGTTTACATCTGCTCCCTCGTATGTTTCTTAGCCAAGTTGGGAATTTACTGAGGAAACTAATCGGTAATAAATTGATGAACTAAAAATTTCACAATATTTAACCTGTTAATTTTACATAAGCAATTACACCTGTGTCAACAAGATTACAGCACAAAGTTAATTTAAAAAGTTCCTCAATGTAGACAATATTACAGAATTCTTAAAACAACTCTATACAAACTATTCAATCGATGTTGATATTTGTGTACAGGGCCAGTGCAAGGATTTTTGCCACCCTAGGTAAAACCTAATTTTGCCGCCCATTTGGCTCCGCCCCTTGTGTCCCACTCCTTTATACCCCGCCTACTTATACCCCACCTCTTTTCATGATTGTTACCTCTTTTCATGATTGTCCTCTCTCCTGGGCCAGTCTTCCCCTGGTCTGAAGATTCCTGAAAGAGATGCCCCCCACCAGCTCCACTTTGCCCCATCAGCTCCAACTTGCCTCTACCAGCTCCACTTTGCCCCACCAGCTCCAGCTTGCCTCATCAGCTCCACTTTGCCTCCATCAGCTCAAACTTGCCCCCACCAGTTCCACTTTGCCCCACCGGCTCCACTTTGCCCCCTATCAGCTCCAACTTGCCCCCACCAGCTCCAACTTGCCCCCACCAGCTCCACTTTGCACCCTATCAGCTCCAACTTGCCCCCTATCAGCTCCACTTTGGCCCACCAGCTCCACTTTGCCCCTATAAGCTCCCCTTTGCCCCACCAGCTCCACTTTGCCCCCCATCAGCTACGACTTGCCCCCCATCACATACCTGTAGCTGCTATAGATCCCGTGCAGTCTTCTCTTCAGTAATGCAGAGCGCGCCGGGTCATGACTCCCGGCGGGCTCTGCATTACTAAAGAGACCACCGCGATGAGGGAGCGCAGTAGCGACACAGACCTGACTGTGTTGTGGATCCCAGCATGGTACATGCGGGCACAGCTCTTCTCTGCTGCATGCCTGCGCCCCCAGTACATGTGCGCCCTAGGCCAGCTCCTACCTCGCCTATAGGTGGCGCTGGCCCTGTTTTTGTAATGTGAAACGTAATCTGCCTGTGCATCATGCTATTTTATAAATTCACAGTATAATTTTTGACCAGTATAGAATGTGACAAAAATGGCCCTGACACAAGGAACCAAATTTCCTCAAATCAAATAACTTCTGAATATTTAAGATGAGCAACACATTCCAATCTGTCATCTCAAACGTATCAGCCACATACATTATTATTATTATTAATGCCACATACATTATTCACTGTTACACAGGCTGTGTGTGTATAATTATACTCTAGTTATAAGAAATCACCCTATAACAATACTGGTAGGTAAATTATGATAATGTGTTAGGTGTAAAAAAAGCAGGAGACTAGTAGAGTAAAAGTGATACTGGAGGTGAAACTCTTAACATCAGTGTCTGTGTAACGATATTCCAGTAGAGACAACTCTGTATAGCTGACCAATTGGTACAAGATTTAGTTCCCTTTTGATCTTTGAATGGCTCCAGTAAACTCAGTGTGAGAGAGTTTGTGACGAAGCCAAAAATGCTGAAGTATAAGGAATGTATTGTTTAACCCTCTATGTGCTGGGGGGTGTAACTCAAAGGGTCAAAGTATGTTTATCTTGTGGAATAATATGAGATAAATTCCTTGTCACAGTTCAGGCCAA
Organism: Rhinophrynus dorsalis; assembly: GCA_037306005.1. Taxonomy (NCBI): domain Eukaryota; kingdom Metazoa; phylum Chordata; class Amphibia; order Anura; family Rhinophrynidae; genus Rhinophrynus; species Rhinophrynus dorsalis. Next base: position 314,876,853 of record CM074720.1, on the reverse strand, counting down.
AGTTCAGTGTTAAACTTGCTCATCAATTTATACTAAAAAATATTATAAATATGTTTAACTCCTTAACCCCTTAACGACCCTTGACGGTCATAGTACGTCAAGGGTCGATTTGACTTAACGACCGATGACGTACTATGACCGTCATCGAGTTCCGGGCTCCCCCCGCGGCTGCACGCCGTTCGGGGAGTCCGGAACCCAACGGAGCAATAAAAAAAAATTGCTCCGTGGTCGTCTAGTGACTTCCGGTTCCGTATTCCCCGGTCGTTAAGGGGTTAAGGACTACATGATGTACTATGACCGTCATGGTCCTTATATCCTTAAGGACTGATGACTGTCATAGTAAGTCACATACTTTTTACTTACAGTGCTCCACCGGGAGTGCTGTAAGTAAAAATAGGGCCTAAAATTGACTGCTCCAAGACTGGAGTGATCTCTTTCAGGCCCCAAAGCGGCGCGCCAATACACACAACAGGTCAGATGTACCGGCGCGTCGGCAAGGATCAAAGCGGTCCTTATGGGACGGAAACATCCCAGGACCGCTGGTCCTTAAGGGATTAAAGGGCACTCCTAATTGAACAATTATAGACAACCTTACATTTCACTTGGGGATGCTAATGATCCCAAAAAATTAGAAAATAAAGAAAAAATTGATGATCACTTTAAACACTCTGCTATAAATCCTAATTCAACATAGAAGTAGGTAAAGAATAAAAGAAACCATAAATTGAAAAAATATATACATTTTTTACACCAATACTAAATAAAATGGGTTGTAGACAAAAAATGGAAAACCACATATCCTCAGCTCATGCCCCTATACTAAGAATAACAAAGTTGCAAGATAAGATAACTACCCACATCCTTAGCTACATCCAAATGGATTTACATGGGTAACCCTAATATAAACAACGTACCACATCAAAAGATATGGCGCATCCAATACACAGGGAAACCATCCAAATCTGGAAAACACAGACTGTGGGTATAGAGCTGTACACACCCGCAGTCTATCCAGAAGTACAGTCTTTAAACGTTATTTGTTGGCAACAAAGGATTAAAAAAAAAATATTCAAGAATTCCACCTAATCGATAGGTAATCTAACGTTTAACACACATTTGTACTGGGGTAATAGATCCCCTTTAAATATTTAAGAAATGGGTTAATAATCCCTGAAAAATTATTCTTGGCCAATACTAGTAAAAGTTACGGGCAAACTTTTTTATTTACTGGCACATTTCCTCCAAATTTTGATAATGTCAATTGACTGTCAGTAAATGTATTAATAATTATAGTAATGTGTGATTTTGCGCAGATGCCACTTTACATTTTAACCCTTATAATGCCAGATGCTGGTGTAATTTTTAACACCTTGAAGGTCAGGCACATTTTCAACATTTTGCTATTCTTTTGTTTATGTATGATTCCCATGGTTAACTTTTTAGTTATATATGGAAACATACATATTGTTTTTAGGATAATAGCTTCTCAATTATGCCTTTTTTGAAGTAAATGTATCATGCAACAATATATTATATAATAAACACAGCTAAAAATATATGGACTTTTCATATACTATATTTCAAACAAATGAAAGTTTCCAGCAAAAGTTTCAGTCGTTTATAAAAATCCTGAGTACACTAATAACAAACATGGATAGATTTACATACATCAGGGCTCAAAATGGAAATGGCCCCTTTCCCTGTAATCTAAGGTGACCAGACACGTAGCTGCTAACTGTCCTGCTCCGCTAACCCACTGTCCTGCTTCCCAGCCTTCTGCCCTTCTTGGCCTGTGTGTCAGCTCTCCCTCGTGTGTATCTTACACAAAGCTGACATAATGCAGGGTTCATCAATACCACCCTTCCGAGTCCCCGATGTCACTCTTACAAGCTCATTCTCAGCAGGTCATTAGCTAAGGATGATGGGAATTGTAGTTGATCCAATATGCATCACAGGTCGAATTATTGCTTATCAGCTTAACTAATGTCAAGGGCACCGCTGCTCTTACACTTTTATTCATGCAGTTAAGGAAATTAGAAACTTTAACATACTGTAATGGTTTTATGGACACTCAGACACAGTAGGTTTAGATAAAACACAGTTTTATTGAAAAAAAACACAGAAAAAGAATAACCCTCGTGGGTCCAGTAATATATGTACACAATATTGTACTGACACAGGTCAGCTTACAGTAATCAATACCCACACGGGTCCAGTATAAATATGTAACAGCAATAATATTATACTGACACAGGTCAGGTATAGTTTGTGTGATTCCCAAACGAGACAGCAGTGAAATGGTTGCTATTAGGCCAGGAAGACAGACAGGCCCTAATAGCACGAGGTCCACAGGACACTCACTACGCAGAGAGTGACACAATAGCGACTAAGGCCACAGGAGTAAACGGAGGCCCAGGACAAGCTGTAGACTGCCAGAGCAGTAATGGAGGACTGCAACTGTAGGCACTGAGTAACACCCAACTGAGACTGCAATGACTGTGGCCCGATGTATAATGGCACCAACCCCCAAGGGGTTAATGAACGCTCAGACCTGCCAGATAGTGAGAAAAGCCAGAGGCGCCCAGGAATAGACCCACCTCAGCTTGTAGCAGTAATAGGTCAAGAGTACCGTGGTGCAACCAGATGGATCTACCACACCGGGGTGTTGGATCATGTAACACAATAGGTGACCGGGTCACAGTAACAAGGCTGCCTGGGCAGCAACGAGGCAACAGAGGATCTGTCCGTAAACAGAGAGGACACCGGATGACAGCCCTTAGCCGGATACCGGATGGAGCAGTGGGCCGGACCTGAGCGATACACGGAGCAAGAATGTCCGCCAAAACCGGTTAGGTACACAGAGCTGGAATGTCAGCCGGGCCGGGTCGGTACACAAAGCAGGAACGTCAACAAATCCGGGTCGGTACACAGAGCAGGAACGTCAGCCATGGTGGGTCGGTACACAGAGCAGGAACGTCAGCCAGTCCGGGTCAGTACACAGAGCAGGAACGATAGCTAAGACGGGTCGGTACACAGAGCAGGAATGTCAGCCAATCTGGGTCAGTACACAGAGTAGGAACGTCAGCCAGGCCAGGTCAGTACACAGAGCAGGAACGTATACAGGCAGAGTAGTCAGGCAGTCCGGGTCATACACAGGAATCACACAAAATACTGGAGCAAGCGCTTAGCAATGGGAACACCACGAAAGGGCCCCGAGAAGTGACAGGGCTCAGTATTTAAGGATTAGTACTGGGCGGAGCAAAGCCTCACCAATGAATAAAAGGCATCAGGAAGTAGCACTGTCAGAATGTCGGGGATATGGGTGGGGCTTGGCATGGAAACTGGTGGTGAGTAACTTTTCAGGCCTGGCTAGTAGCTCAGGACTTGAAATTTTGAGCCCTGCATACATGCATGGCCTGCACATTATCAACTGAAAATGCACATTCTATTAGTTACATGTAAATCTCAATACCTATAATACAATAATATATTTGCCATAAATAGCCTATATGAAGAACTAAAAAAACTGTGTGGCTGAAGCATCTTCTTACACAGAAGTATCAAGCAAGGAGATATTGTTAAAACAGGATGAGGTGTACTAATTCAATCCGAGCTATGCCAGAAGCTGAACCAATTTCTTAGTGACAAGCCTACCGAATGCCAATATACTAAACTAATGAGGCCTAAAATATTCCCCTGAATGCTTCATACTACCAAGTGGAGGGTTGTTTGGAAGTATATGAGTTTTTCGGGGCAATCTTTTCCTCAGCACCTTCTGAGTGGTTATGCTGTACTGTTGCTTAATTTCCCTAGAGGAAAAGTGTTCATTTTCCTGGAAATGGTAGAGAGGGACACTTTAGTGCATATCCTAAAGTACAGCCTTTGGCACTGAAGCCTAATGCAGCAGAGATGCTGTGGTGTATTTGTAGACAGATTTCCACCAAAGTTATCTAAAACAATTTGCAAAGGTGCAAAAATCTAATTTACAGCACAGCATAACACACTACTTAGTATAACAAAACAAGTATGAAATATGAATTCCTTGCATCTTCTGAGCACATTCCTTACCCATATTTATAGCTGTGTATAGGTATGTTACTCTAACAGTCCCCAAACTGGTACCAGTGCATAATACTATTGACAATTTACGGTTTCAGGGAGAAAATAAAATATGTGCTAAATATGGTTTAGGAGGAATCACTAACCCATGACAGAATTATATCCCCATAAAAACATGTAGTCAATATTCATAACAGTTTGTATTTTTTTTAGATATCACTAAATTATATAAGGTAATGAATGCAAGAAAATTTGCAGAGGGTATGCATAAAACTAAAGATGGGGATCAACGTAGAAAAGAGAAATAAACACGTTACCTATGTTATAAAATGGGCTACTTGGAAATCAATATGGAAAATAATTTTTGTGTTTTGGAACCGAAAACAAATTCACCAGTGTGAGTTAATATCTGTGATGACCAGTGAATAAATGTATAATGTTTAATAATATCTATAAAAAGGGATAGCTATAAATGGAGATAAAGCATAATGCTGTATTATTAATAAGGCTTTATAATTTTGTAAATTGTAACCCCACTATTATCTATGACTCATTTTAGGAATATTTTTGTATTTGATAGTATGTGTATCATTGTTGCACTAGCTCTTAAATTAATTTTTCTGTACTTGTTGCCTTCCAGAAAGTTAATTACTCTTCAACTCTGAAGTCTTTTCAGCAAGGAACTGAGAAAAACAGTATTATTATGTAGTCTTGCCCCACCAGTAGCCTCATCTTCAGTGGTTACTGCATGTGGGAGACAGTGTTTCAGATAAAGTTTTCTAGAATAGCAACAACCCATCAGAAACACAGTCATCCATCTGCAATCCACATGTCAGAATAAAGCAAAACACATGTCCTCAAAACATTACAGATAGAACTTTATAAAGTAAAGACAAAAACCTGGACGAGAATTAAAGATAAGTGTCACGAAAACTGTGTGCATGAAAATGATTTCTCTCCTCAGTGGCACAAATGATTTACTGTATATGTCTTCTGTTCACAAGACAAGCTTGATCTTGTTCAATTCCACATAAGATACTGCAAGAGCATCATGTAAAAGGGGCATTGTCAAGAACTTGAATATTAGGTACGATACTCAAAATTTGTTTTTCATTAAAGTTCTTTCAATCCTTTGACTGAAGTCCATTGTTTTTATCAGCCTACCACTCAAAAAGATGGGAGATAAAGAAGAAAAACTAGTACTGGAAACAAATCAGTTGTAATGCCAGATATGGCTCCAGTGCAAGGAGTCATGGCTAATATTGATACAAAATAATAACAATAATAATAATTATAGCATGTTTAGAATATCTGAAATGTTGGTAAGCAAGACAACTTCAGTGTATTTACTAATACTATGCAAACTTACAGTCCTAGGTAAACTACATACACAGCGTTAGTGCAGATAATAAAGAAAAGCTTGGCTCCAAAGAATATATAGTATGGGCCATATCTACAAAGAAATCATTGAAGCAATTATGGGGAAATCAACTTCACCATAAGGAGCAAATATTAATTCTTATACTGAATTAAATAGGCATTATAACACCCCAATTTCTATGTGACCTCATCAAGCATCCAGTGGGTGAGTGACATTGCTTGTTCACTATGGTGCTGTTGGTTTGACATGGAATATTTATTGACTCACAAACAAACAGTGCAGGTTTCAGAAATATGCAAAAGACCGACTCTGTGGAGAAAAGAAGTATATGATACTAACCAATACACTTGAGACTGTAGAGAAAAAAAACAATTAAGGGAAAAAGGTATGTCCTTTGACTTTACTAATGTCAGTTTCATATAAAGCTCAACAATTCAATTTTTGATACGTGTCATGTGACTGTAGAATATTTCATTTCCTTTCATGTTATGTCATGCTATGATATACTCTCATGCACTAGCAATTTCTGGCCTAACTGAGATCTAGGGATAGTATCTAACCCCACCCATCATGTATTGTGTATTGTGATGATGAACTTTTCTTTATTAGGTATGCTGATTTAGACTTCCCTGAACCAAATGAATGGTGTTGATGAAATTACTAATATAGTTCTCCTTATTTCAATACCCAGAGTGGAAAGGCTAGACCCTAGGACCTTAATTTCATATTTCGGAAGATGGAAACTTTAGATAATCACCCCTGTTGCAGAATGAAGGTCGACTACTTTCCTCCCATCTATCCTGATCCTTACCTGGGTGAAGGAAATTCTCACAGCTGCCACCACCCTAATATGAAATGAAGTATAGCCATTGTGCCCCACACTTGCATCCATATGGGGGTTCTAATATGAATTATTTTTACTTTTAATAATGTAAGTATTTCCTTTGAAGCATAAAGAGCCAGTATAAAGAACTGGCACTTCTCCCTTATCCCATCCTCTTTTATTCTTGGACCTGTCACGTATCAGCACCCTGTCTGTTCCCAGCTGCCCGTGTGGCCACTGCCGACTCTCACTTTCAGTTGCTGGCTTCATTATTGAGTTTACTTGCCATCTTGGTGCGCGAGTATAGGTTTTCTTGTGAAGTAATTGTTGCAGCTCAAGCCAGATATTGACCCTTTGTTTGCCTACTGATTTTGTTCCTTCTTCTTGCCACAGTGTTGCTGACTTTGCTTGTATCTGGATATCTGATTTGCCTGATGATTTTGTACTTTCCTCTTCCAATAGTATTGCTGACCCTGCTTGTATCTGGATATCCAATTTGCCTGCCGATTTGCTACCTTTCTCTTGTCATCCTGTTGCAAACCCTTCAAGTGTTTGGACATCCATTCAGTACATCATTCCAGTGAGGGAAGTTTCCTTGCTGCAGGAACTGTAGTTTCTCCAGTATCAGAAAATCAAAGGCGCTCCTTCTATTCTGCTTCCCTCTAACTATTGCAGAGGTTTCTACAACCTTATTCTGTTCTCCATATATATGTATATATGGGGCTGGTAGTGTTAGTCCTTAATGTGGTGTGATATCCTGGGCCTTCTTCAGCTCCTCTGAAGGGGGTCATCTAGTTTCGCTGCTAGCATCTTTATACGGCCCTGTGGCCTACGTTGGCCAGCTTTGCCCGTGAGCTCTGGCCTGAACACTACTAATTCTTGTTGGAGGAGTCTCATCTTCTCCAGACCATATACTCCAGTCCACATAGTATAATAAGGTGCATCAGGGGTATTGTGTCTATATCCCAGTGTTTCTTACAGGTCCCTCGTGTGATGTTCTTTTCAGATATCCTGAAGCCTTTGTAGTAACTCTGCCTCTAGTTACCTGCCTTTATATTGTACTTCTGACTTAACCTACTGTTCTAGCTATTGGATATTACTAATCAGATCTAGCTTTTATCTGTACTCATCTTACGACTGTTTGCTCTGAACCCCTTCTTCTGTTCTTTGAAGAGTAGGTAGGAAAAACCTTATCTAATAAAGGTAAATGAAGAAAAAAATCAAGAACATTAAAGAAAACAAGACAGGAGATTTAAAAGCAACAACAAAATAATAGTAAAAAATAGTAAAAAATGACTGATTTACTAAGAAAAGGTGGTGCAATTCTAAGGCACACACTCTGCACCACAGGGAACAAATAAACACACTCAAATTTCCAGCTGATTTAAATGGGGATTTTAACCCCAACAATGCTAGAGGCCCACAATGTACTGAGAAGCAATGTGTTAGAGACCTCTCTAGCAATCAAAAGGTTAAAACTCCATTTACCTCAGTGGGAAGTTGTTTTTGATCCCTATGGTCCATTTGGTTTGCTCTAGAATTGCATCATTTTTCTCTTGATCATCAGCCCCAGTAATACTAGTATAGCTATAACAAATAATTATCTGTCAGCAAACCAGTACCTGTCCATGTCTTCATTATCTACTGTCATGTACACTAACAGACTCTACTGTAATATAAAAAAACGAGTGGAATACAGTGTTTATTTAAATCATTGGCAGCGCTTCTGCTGCAAGCACGTGTAATCAATCATCCTTCTCTAAAAGTTTCAACACCACTGTAGTGGGTCTGTGTTTGATGGGTGCTCACTTCCTAAAATAAATAAATAAAAGTGACAGCTGCCCATGTCACCAGGCAACTGGTAATTCTGCTTTGGAAGTACTTCTGTGTGATCTGCTAACACCACTCTCTATGGATGCTAACATCTTTTGAAGCAACAACACTTTGCTGTCCATTATTAAACAACTTTTTTTTTTCCTTAATTTTCAGACATGTATTATATATATATATATATATATATATATTTAACTTTTACCATTTTCCATACCTTTTATTTGTTTTGTGTGAATATACAAACACACATGCATGCCCACACACACGATGAAATTCTTGAAGCAAATCAACTATATCATGGAGACGAAGTTAATATTTTCATTGGTTTAAAATCAAATGGTGTTAATAGTCCCATTCAAATCATTAGAAAGTTGCAGAATTTTCTTTTCAGCCCTAAGTGCATTTGGTTTGGTAAGGTCCATATGTGTTTTTCACTTTTCTGCTTTTGGTATATTGGTTATTTGTTATATCAATCTTCTTTTGCCTCATCCCTTTCTCTCCTTTGTTAATTCTTTTGTCTCTTTCCTTGTCTGTGGTACATTCTGTCCCTCTCCATACCTTTATAGTAAAGCAATTTCACCACAGTAAGCCATTTGTGTAGAGTATAAGTGGAGAAATTCTGGGGAAAACCAACTGCACAGTAAGACAAATAAACAAATCCTTTGGATTTGTTTGGACTTTTAACTCCTTGAATAAAATGTATTAGTGGCCTTTCTAGCATTCAGTGATTTAAAAGCATCATTTCAATCAACAGGAATATTTATCTGGCAATTTAACAACGCAGCTTGGAATTTAAGCAGGTTAGACCTCACCTAGGGCTAGATTTAAAGGCAGCCGTTAGCCAAAAAAAAGACTAATGGGTGTCTGAACATGCAGTAGGCCATTCAAAGGGCCATGTAATGAACTGCTAACGGCAGTTCATCCAGTGTACCGGCCGCTACACTAACGTGTGTTTTGGCCCACAGAAACAAAAAAAAAAACGCCCCACTTTGCCATTCAATAGACTGCGTTAGCTGAAAAAGATCCGAAGAAGGACTCATTACCGCCTAAAATTTAAGACCCAGTTTGTTTGGCCGTAGAGTCCCTCATCGGATCTTTTGCCAGCTAACGCAGCTGTTAACTGGCAAAAAAAAACAAAGTCCTCATTGGATGTATTGATATGGGGCCCCAAGCCCCACATTAATACATCCAAAGTGTCCAAATTGTGTCAAGAGTTAGTAGAATTAACCCTATGAGTGCCAGCAGGGTATAATTACCCCGCCGGCATTCATAGGGTTAATCTGACTAAGTGAAAAACAACATCACATTACAAGTTACACTTACCATTAATCCTGATGTCCAGCAGAGTCCTCTGCTTGCTGGTCCTTCTCTTCTGTCTTCTCATCCTTCTGTCTTCTTTCGTCAGTCTTCCACCTTCAACCTGTGAAAAAAAAGAAATATATTAGCATTAAGCATGAACAAATACATTGCAGAAGGCTTTGAGTGGCAGAGGGGTACGCAACGCATTGCAAAGCAATGCGTTGCGTACCTCACTGTCACTCAAAGGGTGTAATTTTAGTGTCCCATAGATATAGCCACATATGCCTCCATGTAATGCCCCATAAAATACATGCCCATGAATAAAAAGGTCCATAGATACAGCAATCACACATGCCCAATGTTACTTAACTTATATGTTGTCTCCGCCGCTTGGCGCGGACGCGAGGGTGGCGGCGGCGGAGACAGAAATGTCCCACAACGCTCCTCATCAGCTGTGTATGGGCCGATGCCCGTAACACACTGAGGGCATTTGAAGTGAGCCTGCCTTTATATATGGGCAGGTTCACTTCTATTGCCCTCACTGCCATTGGCTGGGATGTTCTTCACATCCCAGCCAACCAGATTCGAGCGGCTGTTGATTGTTTTTCACTGTTCAGTTCCCAATATCGCTGCTTTTACAGGCGTTTTGGGAGCTAAATGCACCAAACGGACGTTCAGCCACAAGCCACGTTTTGTGGCTTAACGTCCTTTGGAGTTCTAGCTGGTAGGGCCTTTGAATACCGCGTTAAACATGTTAGATTAACAGCCGGTATTCACTTTGGCCCTATCGGCTATGTTAACGGCTGGCTTTAAATCTAGCCCCTAGACCTTTGGTTAGACCTCACCTAGAAAATTGTATACAGTACTGGAGACCCCATCTCCAGAAGGATACAGATACTCTATAGAGAATTCAGAGAAGGGCTACTAAAATGGTGACTGATTTACAGGATAACAAATATTAGGATAGGCTAAAGGATCTGAACATGTATATCTTGGAGGAGAGAAGAGACAGGGGGGATATGATAGAAACATTCAAATACATGAAGGGATTCATCAAAGTGCAGGAGGGAAGTATATTTCAGAGCAGTATAAATGTTAGAGGACATAGTCTAAAACTAGAGGGACACAGGTTTAGATGTAATGTAAGAAAGCTTTACTTCACTGAGACATTAGTAGATAAGTGCAATATCCTACCAGCAACAGTGGTAGAGGTTAATACAGTAACGTAATTTGAGCATGCATGGGATAGGCATAAGGCTGTCCTGGATATAAGACAAGACCAAGGACCAAATAAGGTTTGAGGTTTTTAGAGTAGAAAAACTGGCAGTCTAGATGGGCTTTATGGTTCTTATCTGCCATGAAATTCTATGTTTCTATGTTATCTATAATTTTATAATTACAAATAACAGGAAAGGAAGAAAAGAGGGAATAATGAAAAGATAGGGGAGGAGGGATGAAGATTTGTTCAAGGAAGGATAAATGTGGCTTATAGGGGTTAGGGACGAGGTAGAGGTATTAGTGGGGGAAGTTGATATCTAGTAACTGAATGCTTATTTTAGTATTCTGCCCTGTGGAGTCATAAATCCCTAAAATAAAGGATGCATCAGCAGCATGGAGTTATATGCATAGGAAATTAGTAACATAGGGAAGAGTATCTCACCAGAAGCCAAAAGTGAAAGGACATGAGTATAGCATTTATAACAATGAAGCATTATGGCGATTGCATTTGGGACACTGATCATTCATGGAGATACCCTCGGCGAGGTAGAGGAGAAGATATGTACTATGAAGCCTCAATATGGGTGTCTGTGTTGGTGGACTGTAGGGAAAGAATCAGTTGAACAGGGAATTTTTTGAGAGGTTTGTTTACTGGGATTGGGGGGTAGTTAAAGGGGAACATTCACATTAAAAAAACTTTTGTGCATAGGTTTTAATCAATTAAACGAGATTAGCATTTTTTGTTTGTTTTTTTCGCTCACCTATTAGTAGAGATATGAAGACATCAAATCAGGCACTTCCACATTCTGCAGTACCCTGTATGTGCTGCACAATGCTGCAGGACTTCCCACCTCGCTCCCAGCTGCCCCAGGGACCACGTTCATGCTTCCCTCCGTAGTTGTATTTGTGTGGGTTAACGTAGCAGCAAGCTCCGTTTGCCATGCTACTGAGTTTTTAAAAAAACAAACAAACAACGCTAACCTAATTTTATTGATTAAAACCCGTACACATTTTCTTTTATGTGAATGTTCCCCTTTAATAAAAAAATAAATCCTAAATACAATTAAAAATACCCCATAAGATATGGTATAAAATGGTTCTGTGGAGGGAGCCTGTGTTGGTGGTGTAGTCTGTGGAATGAATCAGTTGAACAGGGAATTTGTTTTGGGTGGTTTGACTGTTATTGGGGGACAGTTAATAAAAAATAAATACAAAAAATAAGAAATTTGTATGTAACGTAATAGACACAGGGACCTCCTGATGTAAGCTGCCACTGGGGTAGACTGATACTTGATGTGAGAGAGTATTTTGTAGAGGATGATTTGTAAGATTTGTTGTTAGTGGCCCAAGCCCTGAGGAAACATGGATTTGTAGCTTGTTAGAAACAAACCCCCAAAAATTGTTTATTTTTTTGTTGGCCTATATTTTTTTTTTGTTTGTTTGTTCTTTTAAAGCACAAGCCCTGAGAAAAAATGACCTACTGGCCTAGTGCCAGCAGGTCATGTTGTGTTGGCCAGTAGTCACTGGCCATTGTCAAATGCCCTGATGTAGATGCGGAATTTGTGAATGCTGTTCTTGCTGCTGAGTTGTTTAAATAGCAGGATGATTAGGCAGCTCAAAGGGAATGGGATCAACAACAGCAGTAACATGTATGACGGATGATGAGGGTTCCACTTGCCATGACTAACTCCAGTGATGCACCTGAGGTAGTAGCAGCACCATAACTAGTCCCCACCACTTCAGGTATATGTAGAGAAAAGAAGAAGTTGGCCAATAATTCTTCTCCACCTGCCCCTCCTCCAAAATCATGGGTGTGTTGTTAATAGAATATACATTTTTTCTTGGAGAGCAGGAACTGTGCCTCTCATCAGCAACTGCAATGTGCACAGTGTGCTTAGTAAATAACACCTGGCACAACTCTATCCAAACACTGTGGCACCAGAAACCAAGTACTGCTGCTGTCACTATGCCCCCTGTCCACACCCCTCTAAGGACAAATGACAACTTGCTGACAGTTTAATAGTAATGATAAACCCTCCCTGCCACCATCTTAGCATATTCCGTGGGATAGAATCTCCTCATATGCTTCTTGATGCCCTGCTTGCGATTCTCCTCCATCATACTGCCATGGGTGGTTAGTGCACCACAAAATGTGCAATGGTTGGACACAAACTGCCACATCCTAGCATATACAGAGTGGCTATCATTTGGCGGGGAAGTTAACAATGAACGAGGTGAATTGGCAGAAGTTACCCTAGAGGATGAAGGTGATGGCGAGCTAGTTGTTTTGTTCGTCATCGAACTTCCAGCTTCTGCTGGGTTGCTCTATTCTTCCTCCTCTTTGATCTCCGACTCGCCTCTTATTATCTTTTTGGAGAGTCAGGAGTACAGCAACAGTGGTGCTCCATTTCCGTGGTGGGTGTTTGGCTTTAACATGTTTGACATAAATGTCATGGTGTCTGTGTTTCATATGTGTTATTAGGGTGGTTGTGCCAAGGTGTGTTTCCTCCTTTCCCCTTCTCACTGACTTGACACAAATTGTGCATGGTGCCGTTGGTGATGACTGCACTGTGCTAAGCCCATGATAAAAATAGTCCCACACCCATGACTTCAGGGGATAGGGAACAGGTGGAGAAGAATGGCCACTTTCTTCTTCTCATCCACATTCCCCTTCACTGTCTGGGGCAGAGGATGATGTTACTGCTGCTGCTACTACTGCCTCAGAATCATCACTGCAACTAGGACCAGCAGTAAGCAGGAATTAGAGCAGTTGCAAACTCCGCAAATTCCATAAACTCACTGCTGGTGGTGATGCCCATCCTCATCCCTGTCTCCCATTGCTTCTCAGTTTGGGTTAAAAAGGCCATCAATGTCTCTTCCACTCCAGCGTCTCCACCATCATCATCATCACCACCACTAGTCCCTCCATGTTGCTGCTGCTCTAGTACAGATATCTCACTGCTGGTTGGAGGAGGTGACGAAAATTATGACAGAGGGTCCCCTAATGTCACACTTGCCATTTCTTGGTGACCTGAAGAAGGCAGACTGGCAGATCTGTGGTCCTGGTGGCAGTGGTATTATTGCTTTACCTGCTAGTCACCAGTTCTGGCTTCTTCAGGATCATGTTCCACCTGGACAATGCCGTGGTTGGAAGGGAACTCCCGTGGTTAGTGGAATGGTGTGGGCACCCATGACCACTAGTCTGGATGCTCTCAATTGCTTCCCCTTTCCACTCCCCTAATGCTATTCCAACCAGCTGTTTCACCATTACTGTTACTAATACTTACACCAACCACATCGATTTCAGCCCCTGAGTCTTCCTCCTCACAGTCACTACTAATATGATGATTACCCCCTCCTTCATTCCTAACACTCCTAACAGCACTGGTGGCAGCAGGGGCAGCAGGTCTGACAGCAGGTACAGTACTGGTGGCAGCAGGTTCAGCACTGGAAGCAGACACAGTACTGGTGGCAGCAGGGGCAGTACCGTCAACAGGCACAGTACTGGTGGCAGCAGGGGCTGCATGTCTGACAGCATGCACAGTACTGGTGGTAGCAGGGGCTGCACATCTGGCAGCAGGCACAGCAATCGTAGTAGCAGAGGCAGCACTGGTGGTAGCAGTAGCAGGGGCAGCACATCTGGCAGCAGGCATAGCACTGGTGGCAGCAGGGGCAGCATGTCTGGCAGCAGGCACAGTCAGCTGACCTGTCCAGCTCTCACTACTACCCTCTTCTTCCTCCCTTGTCATTAATTTCCCCAAGATCCCTAGGGGTGTTTTAGGGGAATTGGTCAGCATCATCGTTCTGTAGTGCTCACTTCCTCCTCATAAGGGTCCTTCCAGTTCCTCCTTTTATTTGTTTTTAACTTTCTCATAGTGATAGCAGTCACTATGAGCCTCTCCTGCCTCAATTTTGCAAAAAGATCACATCAGAACAGCACGTCTACCTCGCTATGTAGCTAATTCTATGGTGTTTCACTTTCTCAAATACGTCACATTTTTATTGTAGCTAGGCGGAAAACACATAAATCGATGGACAGAAACTTTCTAGCCATTGAAAAAATGGGGAAAAATTTTTGCCAATGGGAGGAAAATGCAAAGATTTTAATCGCTATTTTAAAATGGGATGGGACCTTTCCCCACCCCTACTTGGAATGTGTGAGGATCTTTCTCCTTTTGATAAGACTTATGGATGACTCCCTCATTCCAATATGTGATATGTACACTATGTGACTGGCATGAGATAAACAAACATTTTTTGATTGAAAAGTTAGTAACTTCCAGACAGGAAGGTGATCCACGTTCCTACCTGATCTCTACTATGAGTAACTGACAGATATACCTTACAGACTGATACATAACACACCCAAAGGACAGAGAAGTGCAGATTAATTGACTCCTACAAGCTCAAGAAGAAGAGGGACAAGCATATAGTGAGGTGTGGTGGTGCTGTACACCTGAAACAGCTGCTGTGTGGCTCAGTTTATCCCTTATTGCCAACTGCTGATTCTGAAACTAACAGTTCTATCCTTATTCTGTTCTGTAAAAATTAAGACTGAAGTGAGGTTAGGTGAGAGACAAAGCTGCTGCTGAAGTTTTGACACTAATTACAGGCAAGTAGATAAACAAAGAGGGGGAGAAGGAGTTACAATTATAGGGACTGTGGGTTGTAATTTTTATAAACACAAGCCACTAACAGAGTGGGACAGTTTATTACCCCCCAAAAGAAGAAAACAACCTTTTGACTGAAAGGTGAAAGAGACAGATAGAGACCTTGACATGACTTTTGACTGAGGTTGACAATGACTGATGCTAAAGACAGAGACATACATGATACAGTATTTTGAAAATGAAAAACATCACTCCATACACAGACAGTTCTGTTATGTACTTTATTGTAATAATCAACAATGCTTTGATTATGTCCAACCAACCTACATGGGGCAGGAGTAAGAGGAAAGGAGTAGGAGCAGTGCATGGATGTGTTTGTAAAATGGCAGTCCAAAAACTGACTGTGGCCATGGTTGCTGTAGAGCGTATACTAAATGATGAACCTCGGCACCTGACTGTGTGGGGTTGGAATAGAGAACATTTTTGTAAACGAGACAGGGAAAGTTCCACAAGATGTAGTAGTAATATACCTTGTAAGAACAGTGAAGGTGACAAAAAGTTGCATGCTATTGTTGATGGCATAGTGAATGAGGGTGTATCAGTTAAACCAACTGCTGTACCTAACGGTGAGAGTAAAAACAACCATTCACGAAGTAGCAGAGAATGTTCTGAAAATCACCACTGGGGAAGAATAAAAAGAAACTGTTTGATTCTCCAAAAAGTCTAGAAAATATGAAAGTAGTGGGGAGGAAGTGGCACATGATGCTGCATCTGCTAATGACCTAATTATTGATGATGATGCTGAACTAGAATATATCCCTTGAGGATCATCCCCATCTTCTGATACAGATGAAGCTTAGAATGAGATAGGTGGAGATATGTTTAGAAAATTAGCTGAAAGGAAAAGACTCAATCTTCTACCACTGAAAAGACTATCTTTCTGATCTGAGAGATCAGTTGGAAAGTCTAACTCTGGACAAGTAAAGATGCTTACAAATACTCAATCATTCTGTCAGTTATCATCATCATTAGCACCAATGTACTCCACCAACTTATTCAACAACTTATGTAACACCACTTCCAAGTTCAACCCCCACACAGTCAGACATGCTATGGTTGAATGGAGAATCAGACTTAATAAGCCCTATCCACCACTAACCTCAGAAAAGTTCAAAGTCCTTTATTGTAAAGCCTGGACTTTTCACATTAATACTTCACGCTTATTTTACTACACTTTAAAAACTCAATAGTACACTCTTTATTAGTAGGAATAATAATAAACACATTTTGGCATGTCAAGCGTTGACTTCCAAGCTAATAAAAGA
The DNA here is from genome assembly GCA_037306005.1 of Rhinophrynus dorsalis. Lineage (NCBI taxonomy): Eukaryota > Metazoa > Chordata > Amphibia > Anura > Rhinophrynidae > Rhinophrynus > Rhinophrynus dorsalis. The sequence continues at coordinate 314,860,305 of CM074720.1, read as the reverse complement.
AAATACCTGCCATTTAAATAATAGGATAATACCTTACTAGTCTTAAAAGTTGGTATGATTATTTTTATTTTGATTTTTGACTACCTGTTGGCAGTTTATATAATTACCAACAGATTGTACAATTACAAGTTTCATTCTATTCAGCAGCTTATATTAGTATTTGGCATACCTTGTATTGTGCAAATGATTATGATGCACACTGAAACTGTAGCCCTGCCTCAAGTATAACACATAAATTGAGCATCCTTATTCAATTTTACACTCTGGAATGGTGAATTGTAATTATACACCTATTCACCTCAACGAAAAATCCCCTCTAAGTTTCACAGAGGTGTTTATAAGGATTGCACGTGATAGTAGGTTGCAGCAAAGTATATTGAAACAGTGACAGATATCCATACTGGTATCATCTCTGGCAGTATAGGCCTGTTACAACACTTACAGCTACAGCACAGAGCACAATTTTCTACATTTTTGTTTGGTTTAGAATTCCCCAATTACTATTAAGTCCCTAGACAAATAGGTGTTATAAGAAACCCATACTGCCAGAAGCAAACCCAATGAGGATATCTGTCACTGTTTCAGTATATTTGTTGCAACCGACTAGAAAAAAGATGATTGAGAGAGGAAGGAGGAGGGAGAAAGAGCAGAAGTAGTGCAGATACCTATGTCAAAAGGGACCACCTTTCACTAAGTGACGGAGGAAGGGAGGAAGAAGCTGGAAAGAAGGTGGGTTGAAGGGAGGAAGAAGATAGAAGGCTGGAGGTAGTCTGGGTTGAAATGTAAGTGAAAGTGAGGGAAAGATAAAAAAAAAAATATGTATTTACAATTAATAAATATATACTGTATGTAAAGTAACTATTGAAGCAAGAGAAGTCCTCAGCACCCTATACAGCTACTGTATTTATGTATCCCATGTTGCCTGTTCTACTCCATACTCTGTGACCCCAGATTTGGTGCTGTGTAATGATGTCATCACAGTGTGTTGACTATTAGGTCATAGTTATGGAAAGGTAAAAAGTAAAATGTTGTTCCAATTAGAAATTCTATGAAAAAAATTAATCTTTTCCAAGATAAATTCCATCCATTCAAAAGTCAATGTTATCCCGCTATCACTTCAAATGTTCTTGTGCAGAGTTTGATTGACTTTAAAAATAATTGATGGCACCCAAGCCAGGACAGTAGTATGCCAATATCCCTGCTACCATCCAGGAACATATAACACTCATCTGTAACATTATGGTGTTTACTGCAAAATTAGTTGCTTCTGCTGAGCCAGAATATAACAATGTGGCTTCTGTAGCAGCAACAGCACAACAAGCCACTTCAGGAGCAGTCAACATACTCCTTCTGACACTCTCTTAAAATCATGGGGGTTGGAATAAATTTCTTTGGGACAGGGAGAGACTGTCTCGTTCACAACAATTGTTATATGCACAGTGTGTAGAAACACATTTTGTGAAGAGGAACCAGGTCTAGGATCACACAACTGGCACATCAGCACTCATAAAGCTCATCCAAATTACCAACATCAACCTTAAAGTGCTGCTAGTTATGTTACATTGATTGAGGCCCTTGGCCATTCCACAAAATATATAAGCCAGTCATTTCATGGTGGTGGATGACTGACTTTCACTAGTACTGGGGTGGTGGTGGTGGATGAGGGTGATACCCAGGCCCTCCAGATTTGTTCTCCATTTGTCACCTCCAAAAACAGTCTCTGCTTGTCCCACTATCAATTACAAGCTGTGAGATATCATCCCCAGTCACCACCAGTGGCAGTACTACTGGTCTGGACAGACTGTGTGGAGCTGCCTGGGCTTGGGACTCTAAACACTGCGCAAGCCTGCTTATAATTTTTCCAAGGTTTACAGTGTTATGTAAGCTGCTGTAAACAGTTTTTCTCATGGCTTTTCTTGTTATAATTAAGCCCGCTAATAATAGTTATTATGAATAACCTTTTTAAATGCCTAATAACAATGTTTAATTTACAGATAATGTGAAAGTAAAATGTGGATTTAAATGTTGTTGATGCAGATGGTGGTGTTGTGGCAGTGGAGCCAGAGAATAAATATGAAGATATCACTAGTCCCTCCGGGTGGCTGGCAGAAGTGTGACAACTATGCAAATATCTCCACATCATCAGTGCTGCTGTTAATTGTACATGAGCCATATTCTTCTGTGGTTTGCTTTTTTATTTCCACTTCTGCTGTATGATAATTGGAAGGTATTAGATGCATTTTAAAAAAGTTAGTCTACCCACACTGCTGCTGGATAGTCATGTCCTACACTCATTAGCAACTGTGATGCTCAGTGTCAGATACGTGCAACCCTTGAGAGGAAACTCAACTGAACCTGAAAAGAAAGAGTTATTGTTGGAACCTAAATTAAGTCCTTCACTCTTCAATAGCTATTCCCTAAGGGGTTGAGCCCCAAGGTGAGGGTGATTGTGGGTCTTGCTGATGGTTCACTAAGAAATTACAGGAATCCTGTATGGCAGGAGTCAGGATAAAGAGTAGTTAGGATACAGGCCAGTGGTCGGAGTAGGAGAGGTACAGAGATTCCTAGAAACCAGTCCAAGGGTCCGGAAGCAAGATGCCAAAGATGGAACCAGGTCACAATCAAAGGGAATAAACTATTACTATTGGAGAAAATCACACAGGCACAAGAATACTGGAACCCAGGATTTAAACAACCATCATGTGATATTAAGTAGATGATGCCCTGAATGCATGGTGGCAGGGCAGAGTGTAAACATGGCCATAAGTAAGAGTCTGGAGAGGAAATGGAGGAAGGGGTGCATATCACCTCTACAGGCCTCCCATGGTGAATACTGACAACAATATAATAATCAGGACTAAAAACTGTCTCTGACTGTATGCTTGCTTTTTGGTAACTAAGTGTTCCCACTGTAATCCACACAATTCTGGCCACACTGACTGTTTTGTTTGAGAATACTGCAGTGAGTCATCATTTCTACTTAGAACATAGCTATCCTTCAAGTAGGCTGTAAACCCTCTCACATACATTGGGGCCACGCATTCAAGCTAGTCTATGGGTATCAGTAAGCAACCCATATACAGGAAGCACCACAGACAAGTGTCAGTGCCATCATCACCAAAACCTCCACCACCTCCATCACCACCACCATTGTTAGTCTGCTGCTATCCCTGAGAAACCAGAATGGCCCGTACATTTCTCTCTATCTCCTCCTCCACAACACAATGTTCAACTCGATCTATAAGGATTTCTTTATATGTCTCAGAGAAATGATGCAGATCACATCTTGGCACAAATGGATCATGCTTTGGCACAAATTCATTGTATGATTGATGTGGTGGTCTATAAATGTAGCTCAGCTTAAAGCATGCTAAGACATCAGTCACCAGATGGTTCATATTTGTATTGTCTTTGTGAAGAGAATAATCTGCCATGTTTTTTCTGCAGTAAATAAATAAGGTGGTGTACTTTACTTATTCCTGCACTAGCATGGCTAACCAACAAGGTGGTCTCCTCAAAAGGATGCAGTAGCTGACAGAGATCTGACAAAAGCTGTCACTGAACAGGTGACAAAGAAGCCCTCTCCAAAGCCTTCTACTTAAGCATTGCATTTTCTCTGATGGCCTTGTTCTGCTCATACAGTTGTTATAGCATGTACAATATGGAATTCTAATCAGTACTGACCTACATTATCAGCTGGTGATGAGGCAGGATGTTACAATTTGTATGGAATATAATACATTGTGAGAATGGTAGGACTGTATAAAATGTGCACAGATTTTGTGGGTGATATTCAACATTTCTCTGACAGTTTCAGATTCTGACAGAAACCGAGTGACAACTAGGTTGAGAACATAGATGAAGCAGAGTACATGCACCACATCTCTCATTCTCAGGGCAGCTATGATATTAGAGCCATTGCCAGCAGACACAAAGGTACCTTTCAAGCAGTGAGATACAAGCCATTCATCTATCACTAGCTATGCTTTCTTTAAGACATCCGCAGCTTTGTGGGTCTGTCTCTCAAAACTTTCCATACATAAAGTGACATGTTGATGGTATAGGATACGATGTAGTGTGATTTGCTACTACTGATGGTAGTGGTGATATGCTGCTGCATGCTGCACCTGCTGAGGAGAACGATACTAAATGCGCATTCACTGTCATGTAGCCTGTACTCTGCCCATTTCCCCAAATATCTGTTGCCAGGTGAGCTTTCTTGCAGTAAGGTGTTTTGAGACCTTTGCCCACCAGACTAACCATTAGCTTGTACAACTCTGGCACAACCATCCTAAAAAAATTGTTGCAGCTTGGGATATGCCAGTGGGGTGCAACACATCAGTTCCTTAAAACCACTGTCTTTGACTAACACGTAGGGTAGCATGTCAACTACTATAATTTTGGCTACTTTGCCAGTCCACAGATGCCCTTTGGGATTATTTCTGTGCAATTTTTGTCTTCTTTCTAGAACATTGTAATTGTGGGTTGGCTGCACATAGACGAAGAACTCTGTAACCTCATTGTTATAACTACATGATGACTAGAGGTGGTAAGAGTGCTGGTGATGGTGGTGGTTGCAGCAGCAGGCACTCTATGTCAGCTCCTACTACTAACTTAGATTTATCGTCCTCCATACTTTGCACATGCATAAAACCAGCACTACATGATGGTATTATTGTTATGGTAGATAATGTTGTCTCACTTCCTGAAAATTCTTTACACTACTAACAGATGCTTCTCCACTCCTTGCACGTTTTGGAGTACTTCTACTGCTGCTAAGCATGACCCCTCTTGAAGGACACCGGTGTTCCTCCCAGTCAGACCTGTGGTTGTAATTCAGGTGGGATCTCATTAAGGCAGTGCCTTGATGTAATCCTGCTTTCCCTTGCTCACATATACTCCTAGTTGGGGTGGGGAATTTCTTGACCTGTGGTGCTGCTCACTTAATATTATAGATGATTATGGCTGCTTGGGGGTTGAACTTCCAAGCTGTGACATTGATGATGACGAAGTCTGTGCTGTTTCAGCTTGTTAACTCGGCCAGACTTTCCACATGATCGCTCAAAAGTTTATTAAACAGGCTTACTGCACCTTACCACAGCTAATTGTTGTGCCAGTTCATCATCTTTCTCACTCTCTATTTGGATCTGTATCTGAACAAGAAGGGGTGGACAATGGAAGTACATATACTAAATCACCATCATCAGCCTCATAATTAAGAATTAGATCATCATCTTCCTCACCACTGACATCCCCGCAAGATTCCCCATCTGTGCCACATTCATGTTCTTCTAGCTTTTTTTCACTTTATTGTCACATTTCCCCTGAGGGATTCAAACAATCTTGCTCACTACTTTGCAGTATCAGTGAGGTTTTCTTATAACTGTCTGATGCATCACTTGATATCACCACTAAATCCTCCTTCTTCACTTTGACAAAAACACTATAATGGCAGTGTTCATCATCATTCCCTGTTGGTAGTGGAAGTGGTTTACTAATGGATTCCTCATTCATCTTCACTAGCAGCAAAAACTGCTGCAACCATGTCCGCATTCAAATTTTGGTGTACTGCTTTACAACCGTAAACATGTCCATGCACTCCTCCGACTCCTTCTTTGCCTTCTCCTCTGTCCTTGGCATTTATTGGTGGACATAATGATAGCAGTGTTGAATTTGCTGGTAGCAATATGTGGAATATGCTCTTGTTCCTCTATTTTGTGATATATGTCACTTTTACTGTCAGTTGTTGGTTTCTGTCATTGTTAATGTTGGTTTGTATAGTAAACACCAAATTTCTGTATCTATTATTCTTATTCATATTACTTTATATAAATTTTGTCTTTGCCACTTCTTCCCTCCCTTTCTAGAGCCCACACATAGCAGATATTGGAGATGTAAATTCTGGCTTGGGTGCCCCTATGCCCACAGAGACCCTACTTCTGCAAGTACTTTGAGTACTAAGAATTCCATCTTTTATAGGGATCTAGATTCAAAAGAAAAGTGGAATAATTCCATAGCAAAACAACTCTAACACTGGCAAAAAAAAATACAAATTCTCAAAATGCCCACTGATTAAATGGAACTTTTAACCAAAGCATTGGATTCCTCTAGCACTTATGTTTTTAAAAGCTGCATTTTCCCCTAATGTTACAGATGGGTTGCTCCAAAATTACTCTTTTCTTTTGACTATAGAACCATAAGACTGATATAGAGATATCATTTCTGAGTTGAATAATAACTGTAATGTAAAACTAAGCATTTGACACCTACTGAAAGCATATATGCAATGAGGAGGGTGCTACCACACCAACAAATTTCTTAAAAAAATTCCATTCAAAAATATCCAAAAAGGCACTCACCGTCAAATCCGTTTATGATTCGGGTGCTCAGTCCGTTCAGATTCTCCAAATCTGATTCTAGAACTGCAACGTACTGGGAGGCACTCCGGATACAATGTAGCAACAGACGGCTTCTTTAAGAAACAAATCTTTATTCAAATTTCATTAAAACACAAGGATGCGCTTACTCATAGACTGAATGAAAATTAATTTCAAACATCCTTATGAACATTTTAAATCAATTTAACTGGAGAGATCTGTTAAAGAAATGTCGTCATCAAGTGTTGTCCATACTGAACAACAAGACCATACTTAAAGGCAAAGATATATATATATATATATATATATATATATATATATATATATATATATATAGCCCTTCTCTTTTTAACCCTTCACACTTCAAAAAACAATACCTTATTGAGATACTACCACATTATTTTAGAAAAACACACGTGATCGTTCATTTGGGGCCCAAATATAGTAGCCCACAAATAAACACTAAGTCATATGTTGTACCATAAAATAAAATAATCCTATACTCAATTAGTCATACTATTAAGGTGTACTGGAAAAAAGAGGGGATTAGATGTTGACATATCTAAAACAGAATATTCATCAAACCTCATCACAGATGACTAAAAACAAACCAGGACACCATTACAAAATGTGGCTGATGTCCCACTCTGCATTCAAACCCTGGGGGAATCCTCGTCTTCAAATGGAAGATCCAGGGATTCTTTAATTGCGGAGCCAAAACATGCAAATGTTGTGAGGTAGCTAAGATCTCTAAGGAATTTGTAGGGTCAAAGGATGACATTAGCTATGTGATCTCTAGCTATATTAATTGCAGTACACATTATGTTGTTTATCTTTTTACCTGTTTGGGATGCTCTATTCAATATGTGGGTTGAACTATTCGCCCCCTTAAGCACAGGATTAGAGAGCATTTATAGCAGATCAACAAAAGGGAACGGGACTCAGCAGTGGCTAGACATATTGGAGAATGCCATGGGGGTGATGTCTCACTCTGCAGTTTCCAAGGTATAGAGAACGTTATTCTACCCCCACGAGGTGGAGATATTTTGGAATTAATCAACCGTAGGGAGGCATTCTGGATCTTCCATTTGAAGACGAGGATCCCCCAGGGTTTGAATGCAGAGTGGGACATCAGCCACATTTTGTAATGCTGTCCTGGTTTGTTTTTAGTCATCTGTGATGACGTTTGATGAATATTCTGTTTTAGCTATGTCAACATCTATTCCCCTCTTTTTTTCCTGTACACATTAATAGTATGACTAATTGAGTATAGGATTATTTTATTTTATGGTACAACATATGACTTAGTGTTTATTTCTGGGCTACTATATTTGGGCCCCAAATGATATGGTATATCTTTGCCTTTAAGAATGGTCTTGATGACGACAGTTCTTTAACACATCTCTCCAATTAAATTGATTTTAAATGTTCATAAGGATGTTTGAAATTAATTTTCATTCAATTAATTTTCATTGTATGTGTAAGTACAAAGTTGCGCAAAACATGTTAGACCTAAGGTAGAGGTCGTCATATGGAGCGGATAACATCGGTCTCTCCCTCTTACCATTTGTGCCTTCCTTGTGTTTTAATGAAATTTGAATAAACATTTGTTTCTTAAAGAAGCCGTCTGTTGCTACATTGTATCCAGAGTGCCACCCAATACGTTGTTGCATCTACTGAAAGCACTTTGTAGGAATTGTAGGCCAACAACTACTGGAGGTCAAAAGACTTTATTCTCAGTATAAGCATGATTGTACCACTCTACAAATAATCTTGTAAACTTGGCTATAAATGATGAAAATTAACAGCACAGAAAATGTGAGTTGTGATTGTTTTTGTACTAGATCCATAATATGTAAATATATTTATTCCACAAATTCTTCAAATGAAAAGTAGAGACAATCTAGTGTAAATCAACCGCACCATGGGAGAATAATAATAATTGATCTTGATTTAATTAGGGACTTTAATCCCTTGATTTTTAGAGATCTTCAACATGTTGCAAAGCATGAGTTACAGTCCACTCCAGCATTCATGGGGTTAAAGCCCCATTCTAAACAATATACATGTGGGGAACTTTCTTTCCTGTGGTGCAGCTGGATTCCCCCAGAACTGTGTTACTTTTGAAAAAGGGACTTAAAATATATGTTGTTTTTAACCCTTTCTGAAAGAGTTAATCATTCAAATGCCAGATGGGTATCCATCCCATTGCTTTCAATGCATTGGATACCACTCTGGTTCTGAAAGGGTTAAAGAACAACAACGACCAAAAAATTAAAGCAGATTTTAACCCCTTGGACACTGGAAGGCTTTCCCAGTGCATCATTTCGTATACATCTGGTGGCACCTCTTGTATCCAGTGGATCATGTGCTTTGATGAGTAAATCCCAGTATGTTTGAAATGTGTACATGATATATTTCCCAAAGTAACTTTCACATAAATCTTCCTGTAGTTCTCATGCTTTTCCTACACAATATTAATGTGTCAAACTGTTTCTTGTTATGACTTCACATATCATCAGAGATAACCTTTTTGTGGCTCACGCACATTTCTTTCTGAAACACAGATAACTTTATTTCTCAACATTTTGCTTCCAGCCAAAAAGTTGTATAATTACTCTCTAGAGGGAAAGGTGAAGAGCTTTGCAATTTGTCTCTCTTAAAACCTTTTTTGTTCTTTCCTTCTTTTCCCTTTTTTGACAATTATGCTTTTGTAATGCAATGGGAAAATTACATTTTTGTAGATAACTGAAACACGTGATATCATATTTGGCTTATCATTTGCAATGAAGTCATGCAAAAATAAAAACCTGGTAGCAATGTCAAAACACATAGTTTATATTTCTTTTTGCTTAGATAATGAAAACATTTAATTGAAATAAGCAAGTTATTTGTCAAAACCCAAAAAAGTTTCTCACAACATCTTGTCTGTATTTTTGATTATTACCACATTTAAATGGAAATTATTTCCTGGAAGCAAGTAAGAGGTATGTACTAAATACCCTGGCTGCAATTTTAACACCTTAACAACGCAGGACGTACATGTATGTCATGGGTGGATGTCCCTAAAGGATCCATGACATACATGTACTTCATCGATTTCAGGGCTCCCTGCACGGCTGTATGCTGTTCGGGGAGCCCTGAATTGGAATATAAAAAAAAATGCTCCTTGATCCTTAAGTGCCGATCGCATGCGTGCACCGGTCCTTAAGGGGTTAGGCTGTAGAGTGCTATCATAATGACTGCCTTAAAGAGATAGTAACACTTAATATGCAAATAAATATATGTAGGATTTATCTCACTTCTGAGAGATGTTTTATTCAAAAGTTACTGCAGCTAAAACTTGATTTTTCTCAGTGCTTTATCTCAAAGGCCTGATATTGTACAATGGTGCTGTTGCTACACTATCCTATGGACACCTCTGGTCAGCTTGACCAGAAAGCTCCTTAGGATCATGTAGCAACAGTGCCACTGTACAATTTCAGGCCACTGAGATACTGCACCTAAAAAATTCAAGTTTATGCTGGAATAACTTTTGAATAAAACAGTTCTCAGCACAGGGAGTACCCTTGTTTTACTCAGGAGGATAAACCCTATGAATTATGTTTTTGCATATTAAGTATTACTATCCCTTTAAGAACCCCTGTGACTTTCTAATTTAAATTACTCAGGGGAAAGTGGTGTCCTCTTCATTTACATTTTCACTGCAAGGGAAATAGTTGATGCACATTTTTGTATCCAAGGTAAAGACAGGTGGTGAGGTGTCACTGTCTGACCTTAATGTGGCCTATAATCCACCTTTTTAGCTTCAACACTGGTCTAAAATAACCTTTCTAATGGACTGGTCTATAAAACATGTTTAAGAAAATAGAAGCCTTTCCTATCCTTCCTCTGTAGATGGCAGTGCATAGTACATAAACTGTTGTTTGCTGAATCAACCAATGACAATTTACTGCCAGCTAAGCTTAGGCATATGTGACACATAACTCCCATTATCCCATTAACGACCCATGACGTACATGTACGTCACGAGGTGGATGTCCCTAAAGGATCAAGGACGCGGCTGCATGCCGTTCGGGGAGTCTGGAATCAGTTGAGCAAAAAAAAAAAAAAATGCTCCCTGGTCCTTAAGTGACGGCTGCTTGCATGCGCGGCCGGTCATTAAGGGCTTAATATCAATGGGAATCATTGGTGTATTGTACTCCCAGCTTACTATAATTTGTGGACTAAAAGATGCAATTGATTAGAGTGGGTTACCTAAGACAACAAGTTAATATAGATCATAAATCCCATACTCATATTCAAACCTACTCATCTGAGATTATCTTCTTTCTTGCTTGTAGAGCCTGGTCAGCCCTTTCTTATAAGAGCATTTAAGATGCTATAAGGTAGAACAACCTTGATTCTTAATCCTAAATCAGTATACTGACTTGATGTCCTAACTATCTGGAAAAGGCAAGTACTATGGTATACTGTACTTGTGTTTCAGGGCTCATTTAACATGTGAAGCTTTTTTGTAGGTTTTAGCCCCATGAACTACTAGGGTCACAACAGGAATCCCATGTCTTGCAATCAATGGAACTGGCATTTGAAGTACCACATAACTGAAATAGAAGACTAGGGCTTAGATTGACTAAAGGTCTATGCTGTGGCGATATGATTTTGTTGAAACACCTCAACATTTCGATGTACACACACGTCAACATATTCACTAAAATTTACGGATGCAAGGGGAGGGGTGGAGAAGATCCCTATACATCACCAGCACAATTCTGAAGTTTAAGAGCATTCTCTCGGCTGCCCCACTAGGGGAATGTAGAGAACACTTTCAGCACCATGGACAGCATCACTCCCTTATTCCTTTGAGTACCATACACAATTGTACCCTTAGCTCTGTATATGATACATGTTGTGCACTCCCATGGGAACAAGGCTGGGGGTCAGGCAGCATTTATGGGGACTTATGGCTACCACTTGCCCCCCTGCCTTGTTCCCTTACCCACTGATAACAATAGAACCTCATATACACTGCTTGGTCCTCAGGACTTGTTTTCTTGCAACTGGTAGCCACAGATCCCTATGTACACTGTCTGACCCTCTTCAGCCTTTTCACCCTGCCCACTGCTAGTCATAAATCTCCATGGGCACTGCCTGGGCAAGGAAAGAAGGCTGGGAGTGCCAGGCAGCATATGTAGGGCTAACACACAATGGTGATGTTCCCCATGCTTCCCAACATTCTATAACTTGACATGCTGCCCCCTTAGCAAAATCCGACATATAGTGCCATTTAAATCCAACATGCTGCCCCCCCTAGCAAAATCTTGTATATAGTGCCATTCAACTCCAACATGCTTCCTCCCCCAGCAAAATCTGACATATACTGCCCCCACACAGCTAACAGGAGACAGATGCAGCCGAATAACGTTTGCCTATATGTTAAAAAATATATCAATTTTTAAAAAATATAATTCAGGCCTCCCTGGGGGCATCTGGACCCCTCCTGTTGTCACCCTGGAATTGATCATCTCTGCTTTTCATGAATGAATCAATCACCCGGTGTGTGAATGACCGGGTTCAATAAAGGAAGTAGTGCTCGGACCGGTGATTGCTAAAAAAACAAACAAACATCCAGCTCAAGCAGCAGCAGAGGAAGGCATCAATAGCCTTCCTGTTCACTGCTTTGATCACCTATCCTATTAGATAGGTGATCAATGCCAGAGTGTCATCAGGAGGGGTCTTAATGCCCCTGCGAGGTCTGAATTATATATTTTTTAAATGACATATTCTATAACATATAGCAAACATTATGCAGCTGCATTTGTCGCTTATTAACTGTGTGGGTGGCATTATATGTCAGATTTTGCAGGGGGGGCGCAGCATGTCGGTGGTATAATTTTTTGGGCAGCATGTTGGATTTAACTGGCACTATATGTCGGATTTTTCTAGGGGGCAGCATTTCGGATTTATAGAATGTTGGGCAGAGTGGGGAACGTTATCATTGTGTTTTAGCCCCACATACACTGCCTGACACCCCCAGCCTTCTTCCCTTGCCCAGGCAGTGCCCATGGGGATTTGTGGCTAGAAGTGGGTAAGGGGAAAAGGCTGGAGAGGTCAGACAGTGTACATGGGAATCTGTTGCTACCAGTGGGCAAGAGAACAAGTCTAGGGGCCAAGCAGTGTATATGGGGTTCTATTGCAACCAGTGGGCAAAGGGGATAATTGTGCTTGGCACACTTTTTTAACCCTTTGAGTGCCACAGGGGTGAGCAATGCACATCCCTATGGCACTCAAAGGGATAGGGAGTGATGCTGTCCATGTCCAACCTCAGTTAGGCAAAGTTCAGACTGTGAACTCCAAAAGCAGAAGCTGCTATCGGAGTTTAGTGAATTTGTTGATGTGTCATATTAACATACCAACACACTGCCTTGCATGCATCATTATGCTTTATTTCCATATGGACATAGGCCGTTGTCAGTGTGACGAGTGAAAATTTGTAAACCTGTCAGATAGATGTCGATGTGGGCAGATTTTTGTTGGACTGATGGTGATGTGATGTCAAGGACACTTTAGTGAATACTGTCATTGTGCCTTTGATGCTGCTCTGACAGGACATCAACATTTTCAGCCCTCTTCGAACTTTAGTGAATCTAGGCCCAGTAGTCTTGCAGTAGTCTATTGTGCTATTAGAGACAGAGCACTTTGGTCTCTTTTCAGACCCATGCATATCTCAGTCTCTGACCCACCCAGGCTCAGATTGCAGCCCTGCTTCCTCAGCAGCTCTTTATCATCCTATATAATAATTCGCTAAAGTATGTTTGTCAAAAGCCGTCATGCGCAGGAGAGATGGCTGCTCATGCTGCAGTCATGCGCAGTACAGACTACCCATACCATGTCTCATACGGAGCAGGGCGCTCCGAATTCAGACCGGAGTCCTCTCTGCGCACATTCCTGGGACCAATCGGTCCAGGAAGGTGCGCAGAGAGGACTATGGTCTGAATTCGGAGCGCCTCACTCCGTATCAGCTGCAGAGCGGGCAGTCTCTACTGCGCATGACTGCAGCACCGCCAGTGACAAGAGGATCTGGCTACCAGCCGAGATTGCTGGGTGGCACTGTGGCCCGTGTACATGGGCTTTTCAACTAGTTAACAAATAATTGGCACTTGTTGCAGTTATCAGGTGTATTCTGCTGGAGAAATTGCTGAGGGCTAGCGCAATAAGCCTTGGGGGATATATATATGTATATGCTGCTTCCCCTTTAACAGCCTCCAGACAATAATCCTTTCAAGATGCAGAGGCTGCTCTCCTCCAATACCCCACTCACGGAGTTTAGTACATGAAACAAAACAAAAATACAGAGGGGGCACCAATAGTGCCTTATTTGTGTGACTTCAAATACACTCTATAAGTATAAAATATTTCACTCACATTAAATAGTTGCTATGTAATAGTCATATGTCTAAACATAGCTATAAAGGCTTGAGTTGAAAATATGCCCAATATGTGTCAGTCTGATTTGCCCGTATCTGGCATTCTCCACACAACATCAGAAAGTTCTTTAACTCTATTCTACTGTGGTATCCTTTTGAATGGTTGCACGCAAAAGAGCATGCGACCAAATGACAGTCTTACCATATCACATGGGGGTTGCACCCTGTTTCGCGTGTGACCATTTAAAAGAAAACCAGTGATATTGACAGGAAGGGGTCATCTTAAATTCCCATCTGACCACCAGAGCCAATAAATGCTCTGGAGCATGCAGAGCATACCAGGCTGATCTGGAGCAAGTGCCTGGATATACCCGTGTGACAGTAAGGTTATTAAAAAAGCACAACAAACCAAAATAAATATAGGTGACCTATACCTCCAGCAGCAATCAAGCCTGAAGGTTGTTTATTGGGCAGACAGCCTGCTGCAAGTTGCAACAGAACAGGAAATAACATTAAGGATAATGTCAAATTCTGCTAGTTTCTGATTCAAATAATTGACCATCTTCTTGCTTCTGTTGATCACCAATGTCATAAACTGAGATGGTCAACTACATGTAAGTCAAAATGTTATTTTATTAAATACAATGTAAGGACTTTCACATACCTATATTAAATACTGTCAGTAACCAAAAAAGTAAGAATGTACTTTTGATGTTTTTTCATCACTTATCTGTGATTCTTTTAAACTTGAACATGCCCCTACAGAGAGTGAACACATTCATTACTATAGCAGTAATATGATCCAGCAACAGATATCTCAAGTATTGCCCACTTTGTTGGATCAGTTTGGAAGAGTTCAACCATTTGTGCAATTCCGGTAAAGGCCTACATTCACACAAACTGAATGAAATGGGCTTGAAGAGTCACAATTGTGGGTAATGGAATTTTGACTGGGATACATAAATAATGAAATAATAAATAATTTTCAGGAAGATCAGAGTCTTAATCACAGTACTGTGCCAAACCATTATTTGTGAGCTAAATCCCACAAGTTGATCTCAGTTTTGAGTTCACAAATGAGCAATATAACGTGCACATGGAAAGTTATTTTAAAATTATTAGGATACTAGTATGAAAGTCGTGTACACGGGCCAAAGTGCTACCCAGCGGCCCCTGCTGTTGCCCCAGAGCTGGGAGCAGAGACAGACAGTGAGCGCGTCACTCCGGATCAGCGTGTTCGGCCAGTCTCTACTGCGCATGACTGCATCATTCCAGCAGTCTCTACTGCGCTTGTGCTGTTACGCACACAGGGAGCTTCGTTGCCTAGCAGTTTATATTATACAGATATTAATTTCAGTGTATTTAATGTCATCCCGATGCCAGAGAAATTTACAGTTCTTCTGGAGGTTGTTAAAAATGTCATCCAGTATGATGATATTCAACTCTTCCAATTTGTTTTAATTAGCTTGAAGTCCCAAAAACGTATGAAACCTATCAGGCTTTCGGGAGAGGTTTGGCAGTGAACTATGTTGTTTTCTCAGGGAAAACAAGATATTACTGGCGTAGAGACAAACCTTATCTTTCAAGATGTCCCAATGCACACCCCAGATATATCCTTTTCAAGTATAAAGATTATCCAAGACTCCATAGTGAGGGTGAAAAGGACAAAAGAAAGCAGACAGCCTTGATAAGTACTCTCAATATTATTTACCTCAGACTGAGTTGCCATTATTTGTATCATTGTCTTTGGGCTGCAGTAGAAGGTTTACTTTTAAATGAGAATCTCACGCTGTCATGCAGTGCGAGATTCTCATGTCGATATTTTCATCCACGCAACATGGTAAGTCTGTAATTTGGTCGCATGCAACCATTTAAAAGGATACCAACATCATTCATAGTTCTTGGAGACACATGTTGCTAGGCAAATGTCCCAAGTATTGATAGCCACTCTGACAATTTATCTTTCCTTCCATCATCGCAGTTGACAAAATAAATGCAAATAGCATCAAATGTACATGTAAAATATGCTCCTGAACAATAGCTCCTCCTTTACCTTGGATGGTGTATAATACAGGGAATGTACAATTTGGAATCAAATAATAGACAAAGTCCATGGGGGATGATTTAAAGAGCCAGTGCCTCCTATTTGGAAAAAAGAAGAATTTTTATTGATATTGATAAAAATGTGAATTCATTTTTTATTGTTTTATTATTATCTGAATTTCTCAAGGGCCCTAAGTTCAACTGGTTTCCCCCGCTCTCTGCTGCATGTTTTTTTCATGGGTTATCAAAACCCCAGTTAAGAAAATTTGAACGAGCACCATGAGCTGAGAGTGATGGTTGGGATTTGAATAGCTGACCTAACCATAGTAGAAACAATTGGAGGACTCTCCTTGCTGTTATAGCAACACAAGAAACATATTAAACTGTTTCTTACTATTTTTCTCGAATAAGAGATAGGAAGAGAAAATAAAAACACATATCTGATATTAATTTTCCTCCAGGAAAATACTATCTTACTCATTTCAATTCTGTTGAAGGGAATACTGCCAAATTAAAGGGATAGTAACACTTCGTTTTAACTTTATTTTATTTTGTAGGCATTAAAAAAACATGAAGAATGATATAAGTCTTATCTCTCAAACCTTTATGGTTTATGAGATATTCACAAGCAAAGTTCCCCTCCCCGCCCCTTTTACCTAGTGTAAGCCATCTCTTCTCAGATGTGAGTCTGGTTGTATGACAGTACAGATAACAGAAGGGGACAATTTTCTTTGTATGAAAACAATGAAAGCCCTTCCCCCCTTGACAAGTTTTTCAGCTTTTTCCATTATCTTAATTGAAGATTGTCCCTCTCTGCAGTCTACCTGGGCATCTCCCTTCTGATCTGGTTGAACAGGGGGGGATACTTTGTTTGTGAATATCTCTTAAACCATAAAGGTTTCAGAGATAAGACTTATATAATTCTTCATGTTTTTTTAATGCCTACAAAATAAAATAAAGTTAAAATGAAGTTAATAAAGTTAAAAAAAGCTGATCCAAATGCAAAAAACCATATTTCTCAAACCGCTATGGTTTAAGAGATACGGACATTTAAAGTTCACTGTTTCCTACTGACAGTTGTAAAGCTGTCAGCAGGAGATTCGTGTCATTCGACACGGTGGCGCTTGAGAAGTGCCACGATCTCATTACTTACATGGAATCCCTTCATTGGAATGGTCTAAAACGTGTGCCTGAACACTAGGCACATGTTTTAGACCATTCCAATGAAGGGATTCCGTGTAAGTAACAAGATCCCGGCACTTCTCAAGCGCCAACGTGTCGACCAACACGGATCTCCTGCTGACAGCTTTACAGCTGTCAGTAGGAGAAATCAAACTTTAAACGCCCATATCTCTTAAACCATAGCGGTTTGAGAGATAAGTTTTTTTTGCATTTAGATCAGCTTTTTAAGCTCTTCTAAATGCAAAAAAAGTTTTTTTAGACATTACTAACACTTTAAGTGAAATCATACATGAGCAAAACACTTCCTCAACCTTCCCAGGGCAGGTGTGAGGACAGTGCACAGTCCACTACCCAGGAGCTGACACTGAGCGACCACCTGTAACCACGGCCCTCAAACAGCAGCAAGGAGGGTAGAACCTAGCCTATGGTTCTACAGAGAGGAACTTGTGGAAACCTAGAGTGTTAAGAATTCAAGTACTAGATGCGAGAACATGATCACAGTAATCGCCACAGAGGTATTTGGCTAGTCCGAGGATACACAGAGTGTGGACAGCCAGAGCAATACCTGGAAGGAGACTAACCCTGAGGCTCACGGAGTGAAAGGCAGCAGCAACAATACCAGGGAGGTATGGCTAGCTCGAAGCTGTATGGAACGAGAGCAGAAATGTCAGTGAGACAAGGTGGAAAGTCAGACAGTACCGAGATCAAGCATGGAGCGCGTAGTCAGACAAAGCCACAGGTCAGAACAGGATCAGATAGTCAGCCAGAGCCACAGAAACACGGAGCGGGTAGTCAGCCAGAAACTTGGTCAGATCGATATGGGTAGTCAGACGAAGCCTAGGTCATACACGGAGTTGTTAGTCAGACAGAGCCACTGGTCAAGACCAGAGCGGATAGTCAGACAAAGCCAAGGATCGAACATGGAGGATAATCAGAAGCCAAGAAAGGATCAAACGAGAGCAAATTAGCAATGTACAGGTACACCACGAAAGGGCAACTAAGCCCAGTATTTCCGCTGTATATAAGGCCAAAGGAGAAGGCGGGGCCCAATCGGCCAATAGTGTAGAAGGCTACAAAACAGCGAGCGTGACGTCAGTAACATGTGCTCGCAACAGAGAGGCTACACATGGAGGCAGCAGCTGGCCATGCCAATTGCCATCCGTCCGAGAGGACAGGACAGGTACACACACCAGGCAAGCCAAAAATCACAGCACCGTGATAAAGAGGTTGGCATTACCTGGGTAATGTTATTCACTGTAATGGATCCTACCCGTTACTTGAGCCCTTGTCTGGGCTAGAGACTGGGTACCCAAACCATCCTACAAACTAGGGACATTTTGCCCTATTGGGACCCTATTCTAAGACTGATTGTATGACTCTTCGAACCAGAGTCATACACTAAAATAGACACTGGGTGAATGGGCAGCTTGATACATAGAGCTGCCCTGGGTTACATTCATGTGCGAGTGTATTAAGTTTGGTTTATGTATTGTCAAATATTTTACGTGTTTAATTGTACTTGTCCAACTTGAAGGTCTGTACAAACACCAACTACCAGGTATGCAAATATCTTCTATAGCCTAACATGGGGAAAGGTAGGCAGATCAATGATTGGTCAAGGTTGGAGCAGGACATTCAAAATAGTCAAACAAAGACTCCAACCTTGGGCCTTGTCCCTAGGATGTGTATTGTAGCCACTCCAGCCATTGACTGTATTGTACTGTATTGAGACCCCCTGTGGTGTGTTAATGTAATCATGTCTGGGTCATTGTATTTGTTAAGACCATCTGTTGCTGGCCTTTGTCTGATGTGTTGTGATTGAATTATGTTCCCCATTGTATCTGGTTTCCCCATGAGTTTCAATGTGCTTGCTGTGTATAAATATGTGTGGTTTGGTGCAATAAAGGAGAGAGTTACTTTTGGAGTGAACAAGCGTCCTGGAGTCTTATGTTCTCATGGTATTAAAGCGGCCACTCTGACGCCCATGTGTGCTGAGTATCCTACATCGTTCGACCCTCTGCTGCCAGCATCCTGTGACCCAACTTTGGATGCTGTCAGGCGGCAACGTGGATGCTTCCCTGCTTCTTCAAGTTCCTGCCATCCTTTGATTCGAGCTACGGAGTGCTCGAATCTGCTTGGTGACTGCTACCTTCCTTCCTGCTATACTTTCCCTGTTTGTCGTAGCCCGGGAGTAGAGGCCTCACTCTCTTTAAGACACTCGACTGGTCGGGAGCCCTGTCGAACCCTCCTCGATCCGACCCCTCGACGTAGAGTCAACTACACCGGGGTTTGATGCCACTTCGAGTCGACCACCAGACCGTTTATCTGTTCGACCGGTGCATCCGACGGCACCAGTCTGACATTGAGAAGGAGAGACCTGGGAACGACGGCAGAAGGCGACACGGTCCCTTCTTAGCTTCCGTTACATTCACATATAGTGGGGTTGCAATATTGTATCTAATCTCTACAGAAATGAGGACGGACTGATCATGGAGCTTTTCAATTTACTCACTTTACACTTATGCCTCTGATGACACTTCTTGGAAGAAATGGGCTGACAAAATAACACAATAACATAATTTATCATATGGAGTGGCTCTGTGCTGTTTTAAACAACTACCCTAAAAAAATTAATACATATATGGGACCCCGAGTCTTGCAACTGATTTAAGATTTCAGCTTTCTCCATAATATATTTACTGAGTACTGTTCCTAGGATGAGCTTGATAAAAAGCCTTGTCCATCAGGTACCACCTTTTTCACATCACCATTTTTTTTTTGGTTTACAGGAAGGCTAAAACAAAAAATAAACAAACAAAAAACAAATAATGACTTTGTCTAATATGGAACGAAGATTGACTTATTTCTAGGTCTTCAAGTTCAGGGACACTGGGTGCAGAAGCTCTTTTAGATGTAATGCATTTGGATACCATGAATATCCCAATCCCATCTATTTGTAATAAGGTGCCATGGGACACTGATTCCCACCAATTTTAGGTAATGGCACATCTGTTTTTAAGTTGTGACACATGTAGTTTGTAAATTAAAATTTTGTAACTCACATTGACAGGAAAACTCAAATCCCCTTAAAGAAGATAGATAGTTTTAAAAAATCAATTATTACATGATGCAAGGTTACTAATTAACATGCAGGGCGTCTCTTCCCAAGTGGGATGTACCATGAGCAATGCAAGAGAAAAAAATATATGCAGATTCTTATCACATAAGTGGTAACCTTTCTGCCATACATATACCTATATTGGCCTAGTAATGGGTCAAAAACATAAGACAGTGAGGATAAGAAATATATATTTAGGATACATAAAGTGTGATGTTGAAGAGGCTGATGTACTGAAAGAGTATAGAACAAACTGCATGATATGGGACAAATAAAATGACTTGATTTAAATGGACATTTTAAAACACTGGATTAAAGAGCAGATGCATTGCAAAGTAAAGCTTTGATACATCTCTAATATGCAAGGCTTAAAAGCCCCATATAAATACATGTGAATGTTGTGAAATTGCATTTGTCCCCTATGGCTGGGGTACCCAAACTTATCCTCAACCCCCCCGTCAACATATGTTTTCAGCATCTCCTCAATTAAACACAAGTGAATGTCATTAACTCAGCAGATCTGTCAAGATGATTGAACCACTGCTTAATTTACCTGTACTCATGTGAAGAGATCCAGAAAACCTGCACAGTTTAGGGGTGGGGGTGCTTAGAACAGATCCGAATGCCCCTGCAACATGGTAAAAATTGCTCCAGTGTTTCTTAATGAGGTAAAGTTAATACTTATTTTAGAGAAATCGCTGATTAGAATACAAATTTAGGAAAATAATGTTCCCAACCAGTGAATAATCTCCTTCACTTGTATTTCAATGTATGTGTTGTATAATGTGTCAGTGGTTACAAAGAAAAGTCTCAAAGAGAATATGAATTTAAGGATAGTGCCAGCTTAAGGATGTTCATATGGAAGTTATAGCACAGATGAGAATGTTACTCTGAATCAAATCCACTGGTGTCAGCTGCTACTTCTATTAAAGTAATATACTGAAAACTTGTTTTTATTCATTCTGATTTATTCTAATGAAAATATACATTGAATATAACTGATTTGATGAGGTGTTCCATTAATTTCCATTTAGTATGTGAAAATGTCTTAACATTTGCCCAAATACTGAGCAAACAGGAGGACTGTTTACTGGCATCAGGCCTGTATGACGGATATTAGAAAACTATAATACTTTACAGTTCACCACTGAAATAGAAAATAGTGATTCCTTATCCAGAAATGAGGTAACTTGTTTCTTGTTTACTCACATAAATCAATACTAGTCTAGTAAAAAGCATAAGAAATAGGTTTGGCGTAATACACAATCTTTAATATTCTGTTCAACATTCATTTTTCTCAGAACTACAGTTTCTTGCAGTTTCTTTCCAGTGTGATTAATACAAGTCACATGTAGGCAACCATTGACTTTTACTGCAGAACTTTATTGGTGTATGTGGGAGGAATTGACTAGTACAGCAATCTGCAGTGAGAAATACATCACTTATTGTTTGATTTTCCAGAAAAAAATATGTAATAAATTGCTCTAAGAAGACATCAAAGGTGTAATCAGTACTGATTTGCATATAATCACTGGGAATTACATATATTACTACAGCAGACTACTATCCAGAGAAAGACGTGTTAAATGGAGATCCTCATACCTACAGTATAATACTGATGACCCCGGATCCAACTAATGTCAATATTTATGCAGGAAAATTATATAATTTGAAACATAGAAACATAGAAATGGATGGCAGATATAAACTATTCACTCCATCTTGTCTGCTCATATTTCCTATTGTAAAAACCTCAAACCTTATTTAGTCCTTGGTCTTTTCTTATGTTCAGAATAGCCTTATGCCTATCCCATGCATGCTTAAATTCCCTCACTGTATTAACATCTAACACTTCTACTGGTGGGCTATTTCACTTATTATCTAAGAAGTATAACTTTCTTATATTAAATCTAAGGCTCTTCCCCTCTAGTTTTAAACTAATAAATCTTGTCCTAATATTTCTACTCCTTTGAGAATGAACTTCCATCGTGTATTCTGTTGAATTCCTTCATGTATTTGAATTGTCTCCAGCATATCTATATACTTCTGGAGATGGGGTAACCAGAAATCTGTAGGGTGGCATGACCACTTCCCTCTTTCTTCTACTAATAGCCCCTAACTATTCAACCCGGCACCCTGCTTGCCTTCCCCGCTGCTTTGTTACATTGCCTGCCTACCTTTAAGTCATCAGAAACAATTACTCCCAAATTCCTTGTCTCTGACAGCATAGTACCCTTAATATTATTCTTATTATTCATGTCACTAATAATAAAAGGCCAGATGTATGTTTGTCCAATGCAGTCATGCGAAGTAGACACTGCCTGAACGCACAGACTTTGGCCCGTGTACACAGACTTTTACACTATTTAATTATATTCTGCTTCTGGATTTTTACATCCTAAGTGCACTGCAGCTGCCATGCTCTTGTCCATTCTTCTACTTTACCTTATTCATTTGCCATTTGGCTTATTCCCCCAGGAATGTCTACCCTGCTGTAAAAAGGCATACCTTACCTTGAAAACCTTTTACAATATCAATAATGAAAATATTAAAAAGAACTGGCCTCAGTAAAGATCCCAGAGGTACCTCCCTAATAACAACCTTCCTCTGAATATTGTCTATTAACTACACCCCTCTGTATCCTGTCACCCATGCATTGCCTTATTCATTTGATTTATTAATGAGTCTTCTATGAGGGACAGTGTCAATTTGTTAATTAAATCTAGACAAACTCTATCTGCTGCTCCCACCCTGGTCTAGGGCCCTCTGATCCCTCTGAACCTTCTGTTCTCCACATTTGATTGTACTATTTAATACCTATGTATGTCTATTCCCAATTGTACGCACTGCGGAATTAGTTGGCACTATATAAATAAAGAATAATAATAATATTTTAGTTACCCAGTCAAAAAATCCATGAGGTTAGTTTGACAAGATCTCCCCACTGTAAACATGTGCTCTTTGGTATCTTTCGAGCCATTTAAATTCAGATATTTTCCTTAAATTAATATGGTTTCCATTAATTTTCTGACTAATGATATAAGACTTACTGTCTCTTGCCAATATCTTCCCTGCTACATTATTTGTGAAGCTGTACTACATTTTCTACCTTCCAATCTTGTGGAATTACTCCTGTCAATAATGACTGATTGAATAATTCTGTTAAAGGTTTTGCCAGAACACTCCTAAATTATTTTAATAACTTTGGATATATCCCATCTGGTCTCATTAATTTATCTGTTTTTACCTTAGAGAGTTGAAGTAGAAATTATTTATCTGTAAACCTGCTTGCTTCCCATGTCTCACTATTTATTTTTTCTAACACAGGTTCCATCCCTTCACCTTCCTCTTTAAAAAATGAAAAGAAATATTATTTGAGGCAGTCAGCTGGACCTTTATCCTCATTTACATAATTTCCATGTTTTGTCTTCAGTCTAACTATTCTTTGTTTCATTTTTTTTCCTTTCACTTATATATCAAAATATTTTGCCCCCCAATTTTTATTGACTGGGTAGTTTTCTCCTCTGAGTGTACTTTGGCATGTCTAATAATGCATTGGCAGCAATACCTATCTACCTCAATTTGCATCTGCTTGCATGGGCTTCATCTAAAGATCTCCATGCTGATCACTGAAGTTAGGTATTTCCTCAACCAGCAATTGATCTAATGCCTCTGCTTGTCCAGCGAGTCTATAGATTACACCTACACGAGCAACCATCTTATTACCATAGTCTGTGTTCTCCACCATACCCTGTATAAGATTGACTTTTAAGCTATTTTTCACATAAATGACAACCCCGACTCCTTTTCTGTCTTTTCTAAATCAAGAATACCCTATTATGATGATTAGGTGAGGATACTATGAGATGTGCTGGAGACCTTGGTAGGAGAGTCCGACTGACTCTGCCATCTTCGATATTGTAAGACTAATTTGTTGAGTTCGACTTGTTGGTAGTCGTAAGTGTTTGTCGGAACTTACTCTCCTACAGTGAGTCACTGAGATGATGGAGTCGATCTTTTTTAATGCTGTGCGATGTGTTGGAGTGTCGGAAATGTACACTCTTAGTCGAAATATTGGAACCTCTGTTCTTTCTTTCGACTAATGGAATGTTAGAGATGAATATTAAACAAGTTTCAGCACTCTAGTCTGTGCCTTTTCAAGGATCAAAAAGGTCTTGGTGTGTCTGTTCTGTCCCTATTTACCTGAAAGGTGGCCTATCAGGAATGTCCTGAGCAGGCTAAACAAGTGATTGACATAGGGTAAAACAGACCGGAAGGTAAAATGAGCACAGAGTGGTGTATATTCGCTGAAAAATAGTGTCACTCCTCCCCTAATATTGATATACAGTAGTAGATAGAGAAAATTATACATATAAACAAATTAAGTGAGGAATTAGTGAATGATACATTGTATCCAAAAACTGACATAAAGAATTTGTACAAAATTAGGGTGAATGGATCAAATGATAAATAAAGTGGAGTGGAATACTATATATATATATATATATATATATATATATATATATATATATATATATATATATTTGAAACAACAGTCTCTGCTGTGACTATTGCAATAAGATTAACAGGGGAGGGGGGAGATGGAACAGGAGACAATAATATGGAAACTGGAAGGCTACTGGAAAATTGCTTGCTTATTAGGGTTACATATACCACAAGTCTACTTCCTCATTGAGACAGTGTAGACTCATGGTATTCAGTTTGAAAATCCTATAATGGAATCCACACCTAGTTTGAGGTTGAATGTGATCATTAATAGTATTTAGGGGGTTTACTTTTAAATGGTTTCACGCAAAAGAGCGTGCGACCATATGAAACAGTTACCATGTCTCCATACTAAAAATGTCAACATGAGAATCTTGCATGACAGCGTGAGATGCTCATGCCCCGGAGCTGTAATAATGTTACAATGTCATTTTCTTGTGCTCTGTGCTGCCCCGGAGCTGTATTAATATGGTTCCATTACAGCTCTGGGGCAGCACAGAACACACAAAAATTACATTGTAACTTTATTACAACTACAGGACAGCACGGAGAGCAAAAAAATGACATTGTAACATTATTATAGCTCCGGGGCAGCATGCAGCATGATGTAACATTATTACTGCTCCAGGGCAGCATGATGTGATACAGCCATGGCAGCATGCAACCTTTTACTATTTGACATGAGAATCTGAAGCTGTCATGCAGTGCAAGATTCTCATGTCAACATTTTTAGTATGGTGACATGGTAAGTGTTTCATATGGTTGCACGCTGTTTTGCGTGCAACCTTTTAAAAGGATACCAGTTGGAGGTCACTATTACTACCGTCGTGTTTCTTATTGAAATATCTGGTGACTCTATGTTTCAGATTTCTACTCAATATGTTTCCGCTACATTTGAGGATGTGTTCTTTGGCTTAACGTATAGTTCTTCCAATGTATTTTAAGCCGCAAGGACATTCCAACATGTATATTGCATAAGTTGTTGTGCACATGATGAGGCCTTTTATAAGAAATTCTTCTTGTGTGTCAGATGACATATTTCTACTATGTTGGATGTGTCCATGTGTTATGCAATTTGAGTGACCACATATATAGTTACCTTTGATTGGTAGCCCATCCTCAACACTACAAATAAGGTGTCCATTCTTATTGTTCTTGATAAGCAGCATACTGGATGCTAGCTTATTCTTTAAGTTCTTGGATTTTCTAAAGATGATCTGTGGTTGATCTGGAAGTATTGATCTGGAAGTACCTCTCGGGATATTGTCTGAGTAAGACTGCAAGAATTTTGAACAGAGACTGGCTTTTATATGCGAGTCTCTGTTCAAATATAGATATGTATATATGCCTCCACATTTCCACATGTATGGATTGTGCATGATGATCAATAAACATATTAGTATGTACAGGTGAAGTTTTCCTTAAGTACTCATCCTCTAAGTTAAAAAGCCATCACTATCTGTTGACCAACTACGACTTTGATTATTTACCATAGAAAGTTAGTGAAAGAAATTCTGAACAATTTGCAGTGTTACATCAGAAAAGTCTATACATTGAATAGGGCTGCATGTGAAGTCATATAGCTATCCTGTAAGGTGGAGTTATAAGATGTAAACCTCCTCACTTATCTTGATAGTTACAGGCTGGGAAACCTGTTATAATACAACTCTCATTATCCTCAGCTAGACAGTCTGCAGGGTCTTAGATTGCTCACCACTCACATAGATCATGTTACTTTTTCAGAAGGCTTTAAAAATCACCTACTTCCAAACAATAATAATTAGTACAAGCAAATATCCAGGATCATTGCCCAGAAATCACATATGATTTTCATTCAATGAAGACAACCTTTATTCAAACCAGACATGCAGCTTGAGCATATAAACTCACGGCTTCACAGATAATAGATTGCAAGAATATTGCTGCATTTGCTATCATGGACGAAGTCATAACATGCGCTCTGTATTTTCTTTGGCTGCATTTATTTTTATTAACTCTTTGAGTGCCGGAAAGGCATCCAATGCATTACGCTGCAATGTACAAGATACCTCTCTGGTACTCAACTATGTGATAAGAACACTACTGAATAATTATTTGTTTGTAAATATTTGTTTAGTGCTGGAGATTTTTCTATCAAGATGATAACTAGCCCATGGCAAAAAATGGTTCATTGGTTAAGATTTTTTATAGCCTATACTAGTGGTAAATGATCAAATCTGTGTTATTTATCAGATCAGTGTAATGTGTACTGTTCTTGAGAGATTCAGAAAATTAATTGTTTTATGCTGTATGCTGTATGCCTAAAATGGGGTTCCTTGATGTGATGACAAGCTTAGCATACTATAGCCATATTATGTGATTATAACTAGGGATGGGTGAACATTTTTGCCTCAAACCAAATTGGGAGAAAAATGGCACTTCCTGCATAGTGAAAAATTTGCCATGAAAAGTGCTATTTTCCCACTTTTTCACCTACTCACTGCATTGAAATCAATGGGCATACTGAATTTTTCCCCATCACATGGCAGTTTTTTCATCTTTTCTGCAGACATATAAAATGCTGTAAGGCTCTCACAGCATGCCATTCTGTGTTTGTGAATGAAAGCAGCAGTTGTTATGCTAGAGAAGATAGGCAAATAAAGGGGAATTGAAGCTTAGTTTAGGGAGTCTTTTAGGTAGGACATTTGTTCTCTGTATTAGGGGTTTCTAAGGGCACTCTGGGGTTGACTGGCAAGACAGAGGCAGCTGGGGTCCAATTTGCTTGCTAATCTTGCTGTTATTGTTGTTATTATCTCTGTGTTGAACACATCTGGTGGTGTGAGAAGGGGGTAAAGGAGGTTGACCCCAAATACCGCAACATTCTGTCTGATTTGAAAGACACAAGCAGCTGCGGGCCAAGCAATTTCCTTGCTGATCTTGCTGTCATCATTATATCTATGTTGGATGTGTCTGAAGGTGTGAGAAGGGAGCAAAGGAGGTTGACCCCATATACCCCAACATTCTGTCTGACTGATTTGATGTGAAACATACAGGCAGCTGTGGTCCAAGCAATTTCCTTGCTGTCATCATTATCTCTGTGTTGGACATGTCTGGGGGTATGAGAAGGGAGTAAAAAAGGTTGACCTCAAATACCCCAACATTAATTCTGATTGATTTGATTTAAAAGACACAGGCAGCTGCGGTCCAAGCAATTTCCTTGCTGATCTTGCTGCCATCATTATCTCTGTCTTGGAAGTGTCTGCAGTGTGAAAAGGGAGCAAAGAAGGTTGACCCCAAATATCCCAACACTGTGTCTGACTGATTTGAGTTGAAAGACATAGGCATCAGCAGTCCTAAAATAATAATAAATAATTAAATATATTAGGTGACAGACAGATGACTGGGAGCCTGATGTGAGCTGTGTTACTGATGCAGACTTGATAGGTAGCAGACGACACTGCGAATGTTATTGAGGGCTAAGACAAGACATCACATTCCATCAGTTACGATATGTACTGCAGAGTGAAAACACACACAGTAGTTGAGTAATGTCCAGCAAATGCACAATGAACAGGGGGAGGGGGAAACGTGGAGCAATGGAGGGATGTGGGCGTAAAATGGCAGTTCAGAAACTAACTGCAGCCATGGTTGCTGCAAAGTGTTCAATATATGATGATGATCCCTCTCCTCATGGGGAGGAAGCAGTTTGTTAAGGGCCCACCAAAATTTTCACCACCACTCCAGTACATAATATATATATATATATATATATATATATATATATATATATATATATATAAGAAAAACACTGAAGACGACAACAAGTCACATTCTAGTATTAATCATGGCATTGGCATAATGGAGGAAGGTGCAGCACCTGAACCAACTGCTGCATCTGAAATTGAGACAAACAAGCACCAAAACACCTGTCCTCACAGTAGTAGCAAACTTTGAAAGTAAAAGTAAAAAGAAATTGTTTGATACCTATTAAAGCTTATAGGAATATAATGGCAGTGGGCAAGAAGCAGCGGGCAATGCTGATGCTGAGGATAACCTAATGATGGCTGATGATGATGATGATGACGCAGATCTAGACTATATGCCTCTAATATCCACCTCTTGTTCAGATACAGACAGAGCCAGATGAAGTTGAGAGTGAGAGAAATGATGACATGGCCAGAAAGTTAGCAGAAAGGCAAAAGCTACATCTTCCACCACTGAAAAGGGGCACTGTGCCTGTCTATAAACTGTTTGAGAAAACCACTGGAAACTCTGATCCTAGACAAGCAAATATGGTAAAAAGTACACAGTCATCATCAGCATCATATCTGCTTCCAAATCCAAGTACCACTCAGCCACACATACATGTGTTGGGTAACCAACAGCAACAACAGCAGCAACACAGGTTATTAACATCCACAACCTTAGCTATGACTAGTGCCTCTGCTGCTGCTAGAAGTGCTGCACTGTTGACACCTAGTAGTAGTAGCAGTAGAACTGCATCAACATCTAGCCCAACTAGTAGTAGCAGCCCTTCAGGAACCCTTCAGCACATGAAATACACAGTATGGAGATACTTCACTCAGGATCCAAATGCTAAGCATGTTACTATCTGTTGTCTGTTCAAAAAGCATATGAGCAGGGGGAAAGCAGGTTTACAGCTAGGCACCTCCTCTATGAGATCCCACTTGAAGCACAGCCAGAGGTCTGACTGGGAGACACACTACCAGCAGGTCAGAGGTGCAACAGTTAGAAGCTGCAGAAGCACTCTAAGAAGTTTCCAGGGCTCTGGGGCAGATAAGAGAAGCAGTGATGTTATTTATGTGTCAGAGAGTGTGCCACTGCCAACAGTTAGTTCATTCTAAATAACACCTATGACTCTTGCTCTATAGGAGTATAATGACTCTGGGTTTGCTGTAGGAGATGGCAAGAGCCATAGACTGCCCACACATGCTGCCTCTACCAGATCCTCTAGTCATGTTGTTAAAATCACAGGGTTCTTCTGCCATGTCCTGCCAAGCCACTCTGACTGAGTTCCTGTGAAGGAATCCAAAATGTCACAAAGTACACCTGTGGAATGACAAGGTCGCTAAGATGTTGGCAGTGGACATGCTGCAGCTTTCTTTTGTAGAAAACAGTGGTTTCAGAGAACTGATGTCATGTGTAGCTCCATGGTGGCATATCCCAAGCAACATTTATTTTTCCAGGATTCCTGTGCCTGAATTGTACAAGCAGGTGGTTAGTGTGGTGGGCAAATGGCTGGAAAGTGTGTACGGCAAGACAGCCCACATGACAATAGATATGTGGACAAGTGGGCTGAGCACAGACTATATGACTGTGACTGCTCACTGGATTTCCCTCCCACCAACAACATTGGGCAACACTAGCTTATAGCATCAGGTGACAGGCAGTAATCTTGCCTCTGGTTCTCATTAAAAGGGGAGACAAAAGAAAAAGAAAATGGAGCAAAAGAAGTCCTCTAAGCGGAGTATTGAGAACTAGGACAATCCTTCAACAACACCCATAAAATACTGCTTACAATTTCAAGAGGCTATCACTTGCCTCTCAGTGTAATGGCATATACTGGTTCTCACTATGGTTTCATATACTTCTCCTGGAACTTTTCTTGGATTATAGACCACACACTGTTCTGTTTTCTCGTCACTCTTATAGGGCTAAATAAAATAAAACAAAGGGCAACCATGTACCCAATGTAATACTGACTATACCTATATTTATTATCAATAATCCTTAAAAAGAGTGAATCTTGAATTTTTTCACAGGCCAGAACTCTCCAGGTCAGAAAAACCAGCAAATAAAACAACACTGATATTTAAAAGGTAAGTAGTGTATAAAAAAGAAAACAAATATATTTGTCTATTAAAAATCACCTAACGCGTTTTGAGACTATATTGCCACTTCTTCAGAGGCTCACATACATCCTGACACAAGGGGGGAGATTTGCTAAGTGTTGATAAAGAGGTGATAAAATGCAGATGACTTCTCCAGTTTATCATTTCTCCAATTCCTATTTTATTCTATAAAATTTAAGCACTAATATTTCTTCAACTTTGGATATATTAGTGCATAGGCTCCATAGAATAACATAGGAACTGGAGAAGTGACAAACTGGAGAAGCCATCTCCACTTTATCACCGCTTAGTGATTTCCCAATGTATTTAAAATTGTGCAGAACAAATCGAATATTTAGAGGAGACATAACACACTGCATAGAGGTAATTCTGATCGAATAACACTGACGTCTGTTTCACTATACCACTTTTACATTATTTGTTATCTCTGCCACTGAATGGAAGTGCAATTAAGATGAGATAATACCTAATACCTTATCACCATGCAATTGCAATAACTAACATTAGTTTCAAACTAAAGAAATAAATGAATGTTAAAGGGATAGTAATACTTTGTTTTATCTTTATTTTATTTTGTAGGCATTAAAAAAACATGAAGAACGATATAAGTCTTCTCTCTCAAACTTTTATGGTTTAAGAGATATTCACAAGCAAAGTATCCCCCCCTCAGCCAGATCAGAAGGGAGGTGCCCAGGTAGGCTGCAGAGAGGGACAATCTTCAAATAAGATAAGGGAAAAAGCTGAAAAACTTGTCAAGGGGGGAAGGGCTTTCATTCTTTTCATACAAAGAAGATTGTCCCCTGCTGTTATCTGTCTGGTCTTACAACCAGATTCACATCAGAGAAGAGATGGCTTACACTAGGAAAAAGGGGCGGGAGGGGGAAACTTTGCTTGTGAATATCTCTTAAACCATAAAGGTTTGAGAGATAAGACTTATATCATTCTTCATGTTTTTTTAATGCCTACAAAATAAAATAAAGTTAAAACGAAATATTACTATCCCTTTAAATTATCAAAGAGTAAAACAAAGTTGTTCTCACTAAAGGTAGACACTTCACTCAAATTTTTTTATAGCTCAAACTGTAAAAATTAGGTGGGGCTGCTACTTCCTATGTAAAGCTTAGTCTTAGGATCACGTCTCCATAAATGTATTATTTATTGATAAATATCCTTTTTCCTGTGATGTTTTGCTAATGGTAAGGTCACCTCAAGCATTCTTTGTATGATGACTTGTAGTATAGTCATACTCAGAATCCAACACTCTTCTTTGATTTTATACTTCAGGCTCATTGAGAATGATGTACTATGCAAACGCGGTGCATAAGGGCAAATCCCCTTAAATCCCCTTAAATACTATAAAGGTCTCAAATGTATTGCTTCACAATTCTGTGGAAGTCATCTAGCATTCAAGGAGTTAAAATCCCTATTTAAATCAATGGACATTTTTACTTGCCCTCTATTGTGCAGTTGGTTTGCCTTAGAATTGTTCCATTTCATTATAGTATACTAGTTGAACAGCCCGTTACACGGGCCACAGTGCCTCTGGCAGCCGGTCGCGGGGCAGTCACACGCAGTGGAGACTGCCCGCGCCTTGGCTGATACAGAGCTGGACGCTCCTTCAGAGCGCCCAGCTCTGTATCAGCCGCGGCGCGGCCAGTCTCCACTGTGTGTGACTGCCGCACGCGCAGCAGTGTCTACTGCGCATGTCGGGCGTTACACACAACTTAGCGAATTATTATATAGGATGAGCCTTATTGTTCCCATTGGACAGTGTGGATGATAACTGCACAAGCGGTATAAACTGTATAAGCACAAGCAAAACATTTTTCTACATTTCATGAACGTAAACTATAAAAATATAATTATAATAATAAAAGAACATATAAAACAATCAATTCACATTATTATATTTTAGTAATTGCCTTGGGTGTTTTATGTTTAAGTACAGCAGGTGTCCAGATAGGATTGTTTGTATAGTTTGGAGTGATTTCCTTCCTTGTATCAATTACACACGTCTGGGATACCTACATTTAGGCATATACATTTTTATCCTTGCCTCGTCTTAGCCATTTCCTTTCTCGCCACCAAAGACAACACAGGATTTACATTGATCTCAGATTCTGCATGAAAGTGGTTGACATCAGATAGTGAGCTTTGTATGGCTTACTTTCCGTAAATCTGTTGATATTTTAAGTGGAAAAGGCAATCATGTATATCTCATATCTGGTGAATTTTCTGTATATCTCAAATCTGGTGAATTTTCAGATAAATATAGGGTATTTTATTTAGGATAAATAAATGGTGACAAATAACCAATTAAATGACAAGTAACACCTCCTAATAATAACCCCCACTTCCCTAATTATGGCCATAACATTCTAATGGTTAATGTTCAAAAGATGTTCAGTAAATCCTTGATGTCATGTCATGGAAGCGGACATAAGTTGTTGGTAGTTTTTCTAAAGTGGAGTGGGCCGAGACTGTGAGCCCACTTAACACTTTAAAGAACAGAAGGGTGTGCAACACATTGTGAAACATTGTTTTGTAACCCCCTCTGGTCCGGAAAAAGGTCAAAACTACCATGTGCTGTAGGCAGAGTTTGTATCCTGTGGTCCTGCTAACAACTGTAATATCTGCTTCCATAGGCATGGGTCCAGGGCTGATTGAAGATGTTAGTTCTCGAACAAAGGCACACGGGCAATATTCATAGGGGCCATTAGATTTTATGCCCATAATAACATACGCTATTATGAGGTAAGTTATTATTAAGAGATGCTTTTTCTCATTTAAGATCTTGAGTTCACATTGAAACCAGACACCGACAGCAATTCTGTATAGTAATTTAGTAAACTCGCAAGCTTTTATTTCAGAGATGTAATTTAAATTAATTTATTGAGAAAAACTTTTTTATAGGTTATTTTAAAAATATTACTTCAATGTTTCTTTATTAAAGGAGCAATAAATGTTTTATGAAAATATATATATTGTACAGTGTTTTCTGTTGAGTAAAATAATGGTACTCCCACTGCTGACAGATGCATATTTCCAGAGTTATTACAGTTTAAATTAGATTTTTTTACATTAGCAGTGCACTCTAGTGGTCAAATGACAAATAGTTTTCTGTTACATCCTAATGGATAGGAAAGTCAATGACATATAGTCCTCCATAGAATGTGAAAGAAACTACCAGGTCACTTCCTGTCAGTTAAAATTTTCAGGTTGTAAGTGCACAGGAAATTCATTTCCTGATTACTTGAACTGTTATATAATTTGAATAAAACAACTGACAGCAGTGGGAGTACCCTCAGCAGGAAAAGCTCTATAACATATAGGTTTTCACAAACTGCTCCTTTAAGTTACCCAAATTAATGAAGATTTATATTGGCTGATGTACCAAGAAGTACTTAAGGAATTTTGGGGCAAACCAACCACATCATATAGGAAAAATAAAAAGTCCTGTTGATTTAAATTTTTTGTTTTTTAACCCCTCAATGACCAACGATGTGCCAGGAATGTCATCTGTGGATGTGCGTTAATGACTGGTGACAGTCTTGGCATGCCATGGAATTCTGGGATTGCATAGCAGCTGCACGCTGCTCTACGATTGCAGAATGCATTGTGATAAAAAAAATAAGTGCCATGATCATCTAGAGCCACCCACCCCCTGGCGGGTCAGTCATTGAGGTTGTAAAGTAGTGGAATGAAAGCTTTATTTAAATGAAATGGTATTTTTGCAATTTTTATTTATCTCCTATGGTGCAGTTAGTGTGCTCCACAATTATTCCATTTATTCTTAGTAGATCATCTTTATTGTAATTGCTGCAGACTGATATCAGTAATTGACAAACCTAATGTAACGGATCCTACCCATTACTTGAGCCCTTGTCTGTCCATAAGTTGTTTGGCCAAAGACTGTGGACATTTTCCCTGGTTGTGCACTAAAAATACTTTGTATACACTTTATGTGAATGGGGAAATGGACTTTATTACACAAAACTGCCCTGTGGTAGACTGGTGGCTTGCTTCCAAGGGAATAGGCAGTGAGGGGTTAATTATTCCAATGTGTATTGCAGTCCCTCAAGCCAGTGACTATGTGTACTGTAGCAAGACCTCCTGCTCTGTGTTAATTAAGCCATTATGAACTGCAGTCAGACCCCCTGCCGTGTGGTAATTAGTTCAAGCCCTCAAGTCTTTGTTCATCAAACCCTTTTGTATCTGAAATGTAGTCATGTCTGAGTTATTATAGCTGTTAAGACCATCTGTTGCTGGCCTTTGTCTGATGTATTGTGATTGGATCACGCCCTATTGTATCTGGTTTCCCCATACGCTTCAATGTGCTTACTGTGTATAAATATCTGTGGTTTGTGTCAATAAAGTGAGTTACATTTTGGAGTGAACCAGAATCCTGGAGTCTGGTGTGTTCTTATGGTATTAAAGTGGCCACTCTGATGCCCATCTGAGCCCAGGTTCCTGCATCCTTCAACCATCTGCTGCCAGTATCCTTCTACCCAACTTTGGATGCTGTCAGGCGGCAACGTGCCTTGCTTCTTCCAGTTCCAGTAAAACCTTCGATTCGAGCTACGGAGTGCTTGAACGGCTTGGCAACTGGAACCCTTTGTTCCTGCAACACTTTACCTGTTTATCGTAGCCCGGGAGTAGAGGCCTCACTCTCTACTGCCCGGTGTTCCGGTTCAGCGAAGCTCGACTGTTCGAGAGCCTGTCGACCCCTCCTCGATCCGCATCCATCGACGTAGTGTCGGCTACTCCGGGGTTCAACGCCACTTTGAGTCGACCACTGGACTGTTGATCTGCTCGACTGGTGTATGCGATGGCACCAGACTTGCTTTGAGAAGGAGAGAGCCGGGAATGACGGCGGAAGGCAAAGCGGTCCCTTCTAAGCTTCCGTTACACCTGCCATTAACCCTTTGCGTGCCAGAGGAGTACATATCACATTTAAAACAACTTTATGTACTGTATAGTATGTATACATTTTTGAATATAAAATATGCATTTGAACACATGTATTTATAATTTAATGTTCAACTAGGAATAAAAATGCCTGAAAGTACACACTTATACACAAAGTAGGAATTAGAACATGTTTTTATAATGTTATGTGAAAACAATTCACAAAGACATATATTTATGATCTGATATGCAAGCTAGGCAAATGAAAGTAATTTCAAACTTTGAATAAATCCGGTGATGACGATTTATTTTTCTACTATATTCCCAGTGAATCTGAATTTCTCAAGTACTCCTTCTCCTTATCTAGAAGAAGGAGAAGGCATTTTGGGTTGTTTTTATGCACCCAGTCTATCATCATTATAAACATTCTAGCATTATCAGGGGTTTATTCTTTTTACGTTTCATTCTAGAGGAGAGCCAGATGAAAGAGCTCCCCAATTATGGTCTTGTGAGCACACCATATAGTGCAAGTAGAAATATCATCATTAAGGTTTAATCAGTTATATATATATATATTTGTATATCCTAGAGGCTGAGCCAAGAAGAGTACTGAGTCTCTTCTTCCCTGTTCCACTAAGGATTCTGCCACATCTATTCCAGCAAGGCATGGTCACACCATGAAAGGACACCAACATAGATTTAATATCCTTTTGAAGGATGGTTTACATTTACTAGTCTATCCTACTGATCTATACTTCAGTATGAGAGGTGTAATTTAAAGAAGAAGGAAAAGTTCTTATCAGTTGGGTTTGACCATTACAGGCATCATATAGCTGTACAATATTTAGGCAAAGATTTATCCATAGTGGAGGTTAACATGGTATTTAAGTCTCTGAATATAATAAGCAACCCCTTTTTCAGTTTGTCATTTTTTTTTAGTATTTCCTGAAAGAATTACGTTTGGTCAAAAATCAGGTTAGTCAAGATTAGCTAATAGCTGTAGTATAAATATGGTTATTGTTTGAGGATACTAAAAGTGGAATGCCACCCCAGAATCTCTATGTCCTGCTAATCTGGAATAATCTACATTTCTGTTGCAAGAAATGGCATAGTTGTTATATTTGTGTTGGGCATAGAAAAGGAACATTTAGAAAATGTTTTGAGCTAATTTTTAGATCACAAGGAAAAGAGAAATATGGAAAATGAGGGCAATACCACTCTTCATTTCACTGTGCCATTTAAATAAATAAAAAAAAAAAAAAAAAAAAAAAAAAATATATATATATATATATATATATATATATATATATATATATATATATATGATAGCATGTAGGGAACTAGTCATAATAAAGTGATGGGTGGCTGATAAGAAACCACCTAGGTTAAAATGCAATTAGTTAAACATGAGATCTATGTATAGTATTGAAGGCAACATTTCAATTATACAGAGACAAGGCAGGGGATGAAGGAAGCCTCACATCCCAATCCACATGTCCGAATGCTACTTCTGTAGGTGGACAGTCAAAGTCCCCATATAAATAGGACATCTTGGCTTTCCATTATTCAGCCATGTCATTGCCTGACTAAAATAAAATGACAGAAGCAGGGTACAGTATTATATAAGGGCTGTGGGGTGCTCTGCCCATGTGGGGCGCTAAGCAGCTGCTTATTCTACTTATATTGTAACACTACCACTGCCCACATTTAAAACAGTGGGAAATCTGTGACTTTGTGTTTGTTCCAAAATGCTCTAAGTTTTTTTTTTACATATGGTCCTAATATCTACTTATATATTTCTGAAGCATCTGAAGATTATTTTATGATTAGATGGCTCAGTTGGTTAATGTACCAGCTGTAGAATCTGTTCAAACTGCAAAGTTGCAGGTTCTAGTCCCGGCAAGGTCACCCGGTAGATAAAATGAGTCCAGGACATACTTGAAATCTCAATGTATTCTTCCTGGTAAAATACTTTCACAAAAAAAAAAAATATTATCTTAGAAGTAGACATATGCAGAAATTAACATCTATTATTTTATACTAGTTGAGGAGCCCGTGTACACAGACCACAGTGCAACCCAGCAACAGCTGCGGTGCAGTCATGCACAGTAGAGACTGCCTGTGCCGCAGCTGATACAGAGCGGGGCGCTCCAAATTCAGACCGTAGTCCTTTCTGCGCACCTTCGGGGAATTCGTGGGCCCCGCTCCATTATCAACCTTGGTGTGGGCAGTCTGTAGTGCGCATGACTGCAGCGCGCGCAGCTCTCACTACTGAGCATGACGGCTTCTGACAAACACACATTAGCAAATTATTATATAGGATGACAGAGATTCACACTTACAGCACTGCAAGATTTACATCTGTGTTATGATGGAGTCTGGCCTTCCTCCTGTAGCCACAATTAGGTGAAGAGCCCTCCTGCCTTCTACACTCTGCTTGTGTAAAACAAGTTCCTTTGTGGACAAAGGAAGAGGGATTTGCTCTCCACACATGGTGGGAGGATGATGAACACATGCAGAGGCAGGAAAATATTGGAAGGTTTTAGGTTTAAAAATAAAGCCATGGGAGTCATGGTGTTAAATAGGTTAATATTAAATAAACTGTGACCTTTTTTACCAATGTAAAACAAAATTGTGGCTGTCTCGTTATTCACAAGGTTAGGCTCCAGTGTGGAGATGAAGCAAGGTTCATCGTGTGTGTGTATGTGTGTGTGTGTGTATTCGTATGTTGAAAATAGAAGAAGAAAGGGTAGGACCGCTGCAAATTAAAGGAACAATAAACTTTTTTTTTTTTTTTTAATAAAAACCTATGTTATAGAAATTTTACTATTGGGTAAAACAAGGACACTCCCATTGCTGTCAGTAGTATTATTCAAAATGGATAACAGTTCAAATAGTCAGGAAGTGAATTTACAGCTCATTTACTTTGTGGAAGTTCAAAAAAGCTTTGTTCTTTGTATTTTAAGAAGTGGCTTGTTGCTCTCATGAAGTGGTTTCTAACCTCGAAATGCGTAAGCATTATGCCAATTGCACATATTTGTTTACGTTTTAATAAATAACCTTTTTAAGAATGCTTGTTTTATTAGGATTACTGTTGCAGCAGCAGCTGTTAAGTATCCCGAACCGAGACAGGCTTATGATCTCTGCATGGTTTTTTGTCAGACTCTGTGAGAACATCGATCTGACTATAATGTTATGTGAGTACCCCATTTGTTTATACCTTCAACAATATTGATGCTTACATTCTTGCGCTCTCTTTCTTTTGTATCTATATGTTTATGCTACCACATATTGCTTGTCTGTGAGATTGGATTTCTGCTACTGGGAGCAGTTATTTACCAAGATGCATATTTGTTGGAATTAGCATAAGCTACTATCCAACCAATCTTCTTGTGAGTATACACCTTAAGGGTGCTGATGACCGCCAGATTTATTCATATTGTTGATACACACAGGGGCACCTTCTGTGTTTTCTCCCTTCTTTTTCTGTACAAAAAGGACAAGCTCCCCTTGTGAACAAAGGAAGGGGGGCTTGCTCTCCATAGTGGTGGGAACATAAAAGGAAAAAGTGATTGGGGTTTTAGTTTTAAAAATAGAACCAGGACACCTGCAGCATTAAGGCTTTCTTTTTTGTTTTCTCTCCCTCCTACCCTTGATGAGAATAAAATTCCTGTGAAAAGTGAAGAGGTCACATAAGTCAACACAATCATGTCTGGTAACTAGCTACTCTACAGCTGTAATAATGTGGCACTCCTGGACACTGTGCAAGTGTGGCATATCATTTGTCTCTGGTAGAACACAGAGTAGAGCTGACTCTGCTGGGCAGACTTTTCCAGTAAGCAGCACCCAGGGTCATGAAGTGATGAGTGGCTAGAGAAAGTGAGGGGCTTGGTGGGCCTGCCAAGGAGCAGAACCCTATTTTGTCTGGGTGTCGGTGCCAGCCCATTTTAAAATATTGTGGCCTACGGAGAACAACATAGTTTGAGGGGAGTCATGAAGTTAAATATGTTAATAAGAAAAACTGTGACCTATTTTTTCCCATTTCCCATTTTTTCCCTATTTTTTCTTATTTAAAAAGATTAAGCTCACCAGTGTGGTAGTGAAGTAAGCTAGCTTCATTAAGTGTGTATTTTTATGATAATTACATTCATGTTTTGGGAAGGGAAGAAGGACTGCTAGGGGGTGTACACCTTCTCAGTTACGTATAGAGGCATGATGTAAAAATAAGGATGGAATTAAAAGGCAAAATAAGAACTTTGTAAAATAGAATACAAATACAATGTTATATGGTTAGTCACTATACCACTGTGCTGCCTTATTTCCCTATTTTGTGCAAAGCAGTATAATCTAGAAAATTATGACATTTTGGAGCCAATTAACTGCATCATAGGGATAAATCAAAATCCCCAAGATTCCCATTGATTTAAATGGAGCTTTCTAAACCCTAGAATGCTAGAGGGGCAATGAATGCAAGACCTTTCTAGCACCCGGGGAGTGAAATACCCATTTGAAATTAATGGAAATTGTTCCCTTGTGGTGCAGGTGGTTTGCTCCACAACTACCCCATAGCCTTCAATTATAATATTGTTTCTGTGTAAAAATCTGTTTCAAATGTATATTATTTAAGCTTTACAGCTCCTTTCTCTGGACTCTAACCCATCAAGTGTGAGTACTGCCAACATAAAAATATCATAAATTATAGCACTACCACTTCCTGCAACCCCCAATCATTCCAGCAAGTCAGCCAAACATTGTGCTGATTGGCTGATCTGGGGAGCTCTCCCTAGAATGAGACAAGATGTCAGCACTCAACAGGCAGACATTCCACCCCATTGATTGCCTATGGTGCCACTGGTTTGTTCTAAAATTGCTAATCTTTCTGTATGTGTATAAGTCTGCTTTGGAGACATTTCTTGCATTCACAGTGTTAAAAGCTCCAAATAAATGGGAAATGTAACCCTCCTCCCCATTGATCTAGATGGTTTGATCCATAATTTCTTTTACATTTTCTATAGGACTTTTCTATAGGATTTAATAGCTACTCAGACCCATAAGGCCACCATGATCAATTTAATTTATGTAAAATGCGAATATTGCCTGCAAAATAAACAATACATACATAAATGGATATATACATACATACATACATACAATCATTAACTTTTTAAGCGCCAGGGAGGTATCCAACGCTTTGCAACGCAGTGCATTTTATACCTCCCCAGCAGTGAAAGGGTTAATATACATTTACTGGAAACAATGGGCCCTAAATAAAATGGATGAGGTAGAGCAGTTTTGGGATAAGCCATTTGTACTACAAGGAACAACTATCCATATTTCCATTGATTTAACTGCTTTGCAATGCACTTGAGATCACTATAGCACCCAAGAGGATAAAATCCCCAGTTAAATCAAACTTAATTTTTATTTGTTTACCATGGTTAAGATGGGTTGCCTCAAGATATTTCAACTTTTGGTTGTGTATATGTCGCCCAATGTTACAACAAATACATGTAAAACTAATCTACTGCCACCTACACAGTAAGTATGAGTGCAATTGCAGTCTCATCTGGGTGTTCTCAAAAAGTACTCCATAGGATATATTGCTTCGTAAATTATCAACCACAATTCTCAGACACAATATCCCAACAGACACACATCTGGGAAGATTTTATGAAAAAGACAAGTAATTGGAGAAGGTGCAATCTTCAAAGTCTCCTGAAATCTAAGAGGGTCTGTACAATATAAGCACATAAGGCTACAAGGGATTATGATGTTTGGGCTACAATATAAAATCCTCTGCAGTCCAAGACAATTATGTGACTTGGTATTAGTGCAGTGATGGACAAACTGTTGCTCTCCAGCTGTTGTTGGACCCCACTTATCGTCACCTTCAGCTGTCCAATGACTGCTTCAGGAAATTGAAGCTGTATTTAAAAATAACTAGAGAGCCACAGGATGCCC
The DNA here is from genome assembly GCA_037306005.1 of Rhinophrynus dorsalis. NCBI lineage: Eukaryota > Metazoa > Chordata > Amphibia > Anura > Rhinophrynidae > Rhinophrynus > Rhinophrynus dorsalis. Next base: position 314,818,931 of record CM074720.1, on the reverse strand, counting down.
AACACTAAGGCTGATGTACTAATGAAACTCTGGAGGCAAACCAACAAATAAGGAACAAATAAAATATATAATTGCTAGAGAGAGATCCATCTTTGTGTTAAAAGGCCTATTTAAGACCTGTTTAAATCTGTGGGTTTTATGATGTGGCCACAATTTTAAAAAGTGTCAGACCTTGTGGGGGGGCATCAAAATGCCTCCTGATGTTCCCCTACCTACTGATTTCCCAGCCAGTTCAGTTGGGAGATCAGTATAGGCAATGAAGGGAAACAGTATGGCTCCCCTGTTTCCATCCTACCCGAACTTCCAGGCAGGAGTGGGAGGGATTGGGGAAACCTTCCATGTCATGTCCTAATTGATGAGAAAGGCTTTCCCTGATCCCTCCCACTCCTACCAATTAGTCCATGTAGGATGGAAGCAGGGAAGTCATGTTGCTCCCCTGCATCATCTCTATTGATCTCCCATCTGAATCAACTGAGAGATCAGTAGCTGGGGACACATTATGAGGGGTCCTGATGCCCCCCTCCATGAGGTCTGAATGTAACCCTTGAGTGCCTGTGAGGTATCCAATGCATTGGATACCTTTCTGGCACTCAAAGTGTTAAAATACATTAAATAAATAAATAAATAACAGATTAAAAAATAATAACAAAACAATAGCAATGATAATAAAAAGTGTGCCTTTGCTTTGCAATGTGTTGGACACCCATTTTGAAGTCACACATATCCCCGCAGCTCACTGATCCACTGTCCACCCCCATCATATACACTTCCTGACCCCTGCCTGGTCCCACTGCACATCCCCACATGCAATGGTTATGACTATTTTAGTGCAGGCAGGTAATTTCACAAAAGAAAATTGACAGGTGTAGCTTTGCGCTTCTGGCTCCCCTTACGGCAACCCATAATAATAGGGTACCATTTTTCTTTGGCTGCTAGAAAGTACCGAATATAGAAGGAAATTCCATAGTTTGGAAATGTAAAAATTATTTTTTTTCCCTAAGTGCCACCTTATATAATTGTACACACCAACCTAGGGGTAGAAAGGCAAACAACCACTCACTTGATGTATGTGTCTACTTTCCAAACTGGTATGACTTTCATACTGTTCCTTTCTATCTCTTATAGCTAGGACCATTTTAATGCAGGCGTCCTATTAAAAAATGAAAACAGGTAGTTGTTGTGTGCTTCTGACACACAATGATGTGTTAAGCCATATCAACGGCTTTCATACAAAAGAATACAGCAAGAAATTCAATAGTTTTTAAACATTTTGGTTCATTTGAATGGGGGATGTACAGAAATGCAATTTGTTTTCCTTTAACACTACCTTCTGAAAACATTTGTGCACACCAGGTTACGGGTAGAAATGCAAATGACCCCTCATTTTTATGTGGTGGGTTGCCTTCTTTCCAAAGTATTGTGATTTATCTACATTTTCTTCATTTCTGCGGTCGGGACAACCATTTTAGAACAGTCAAGTCATGTTTGAAAAAAAATGTATAAACAAATAAATAAAAAATGAAAGCTTGTAGTTGGAGTAGTTTTCTGATTCTGGTACCACGTACAGTCAACTCATACCAATGTGGTGTCATTTTTCCTATAAGATCACTAGCTAATGATTACAGTGGGACATGCCATATCTTTCAAAGATTTCATTACATTTGAAGTGATGGAAATGTTAAAAATACCTATTTTTTCCTGCAGTCCCACTTTCTGGAAACAATCGTGGTCACCAGGCTCAGGTTAGAAAGGCACATATCTACAGTCAGTTAATATATACTTTAATATAGTTATTGAGTTGTTTTAGGGTAGTGCTACAATGTAACAGATTGAATGTGCATAAAGTTGAAATACCATTGTGTTGGTAAAATCATGTATATTTGGTATTTTTATACTGATTCAAGGGTTTTAACTGATTTGTAACAAGCAAAATTTTGACCTTTTAAGTGTACCTACGTTCAGCCACATTTTTCCTCTAATTCATTTAGTTACCCACAGAAATTAAACATTTAAAACATGAAGGATGAGGAAAATGAATGCCCCAGAAGAAGGAAAGCAGTGAGCTTTCCGAAACATGTCGGCTTAGTGTTTGTATACATCTGTACATGAAGACGCCGTGAGCCACACAGATATATATGACGGGTGAAGATTAAAAGAAAATTAAGAGCAAGTAAGAATACAACATGGTATCCCCTCCTTCTAATAAGTAGTTTCCAAGCGGGTGAGGTTGCTGTATAATTACATTGAAAGCCCCATATAAGAAAAAGCCACGGCATATTGATAAACCAAGATTGAACTGGTTCTGCTTGGTGTATAAAATAAGGTGGATATGCCTTTTGGATACACAGAACTTATTTGGATGGAGTGCAACATGTTGATTAATTAATCTGCATTTATATATTATATCAATAGAGGACTTCATGCAACTGTGTATCGTATCAATGGCGGATTACATGTAACATTTATGTTGCAAAGATCGTTCATCATTCCACATTAATATACCAATAGAAGATTATTTGCAAGTGTGTGTCGTACTAATGATGGACTATATATAACCCCTATGTTGCAAGATTGTTCATCATTCAGCATCTATACAAGATTGTTATTCATCATGTTTTAATGGAGGACTTTTTTTATTTTTTAGGTCCACATCATTGGAGGTTGTGTTGTTTTTTTGCCTTTATTATTTTTCTTTTTTTGATTTCTTTTGATTTTTTGTTTTTATTTTTAATTTTAATATTTTTTATTGTGTATTTTTTATTTATGAGACATGTGGTTTAAGGGTTAATATTTTTTAGAGAATATATGTTTTTTAGTTATTATGAGATAGGGGCAATACTGCCCACACATATGCTGCGGGGTTTTTAGCGAATTAGCTCCGGGAAGTTCTATCTGTGGTTACCTATCGTAAGAGTTGGCACTCATGGGGTCAGAGCTGTTTCTTTGATCATGGCTTTGAGTCTGCCACTTCTGTGAAGGTTTACATGGAGAAACTCAGAGGTTTACGCTGCCCCAGTGTTACACTTGTTGACGGCTTTTGGATACAATATAGCATAATTTATATTTACACATTATGGTGCACGTGGGTGGGTATTTAGATGCGACAATTTTAGTGCAAGATTTGATTATCCAACATTGCGGGTGTTTACCCTTAATATCTCCACTATTTTTAGGTTTATTGCCGTCTATATAAGCATCCAGGACACTTGCACCCAAAGTGCTTTTAAGAAATAGTACATACAGTTTTATAATTTTAATTTTGCTCTGTTAAGATATATTTGATTGAGTTGATCTAGGTGCTGTGTGTTTGACCCTGATTGTTCCAGACCATTGTAATCATTAGGTGGATTGGAGGATTCGGGTTGGGGTACACCAGGTGTACTCTTCTATTCTTTGTATTGTTTTAAAAAAAATATATCTATAATATGACCCAAGGGTGAATTTGTTGGATATAATAGGCACGTCAAACATTCTTTCTATATTTGCTGGTTTTTGGATATTCTGTAGTGGGAATATAGTTTGTATAGCAGCCGTTTGAAGAAGAGGATGCAAATTAAAGGGATATCTACATATTTTATCAAAATGAAAAAATATAATTTGTTATAGTTTTTCCAGTCATAATTTGTGCTCAGTTGGTTCATTTTTAATAAGGACTGGATAAAAAGGTATGAACGGTCATTTATACCTCCAAAATGTCCCTTTTTAGGGAGGTATTACCCCTCTGTGGCAAAAATCCCTATGTCACTCATTCCCTCCCTGGTGTTCCTCTTTTAGGCAGTCATATTATATGGTGTGTGTATAAGTGTTACACATTGCTCCACAGTAATAATATTCACCTTAATGTTTGTATAAACTTCAGTATATGTGCTTATAAATTAGGCTGTGTAAGTAAATAATTTGGGGCTTGTTCTAAATCATTCATTCAGTGATGCAAATAGGTGGCAGTAGGCGACCAAATGAAGAAACTTGCTCTACCTCTAGTTCTGCACCCAGCACCAAATAAATAATGTAAAGTGTATGTGTATTCTATGTGCCCCTCTCTTCCTCATGATCACTATGAGGAAGAAAGAGGCAGAGAGACAAAGGCAGTGTCATTGTCATTGGCTCAACCAGCACAAGTGATTGTTGTGGTTGCGATCACATGTATCGAGCCAATGGGGAAAGGCTGTAACTAATTGCTCTGGTCCTGGAGAAGTTAGTTACAGCCTCCCTGGCATGATCACAGTGAGCGCTGAGGTGCACGGCAATCATTAAATCTATGACAGGCCAGAACGTCACCTGTCCTTTAAGAATGGAAATGTGTGACTGACCTGGTTGTGAAGGGCTTAAAAATAATAAAAAATTTCACTACCAATATAAATGTTTTTTGATATATAGTTTGTTATTAGATACAAAATCATTTTTTTAATCTTGCATTTATGACATCATAGCATGTCATACAATGCACCAGTGGAAATTTTACGTAAACAGATGGATATCAAAAATGCTAAAAATATTTTCTGACAGCAGGGTACAGAAAATTCCTGAAACTCCTGGCACTGAAAGGGTTAAATCAAAGGGAATTTTCATGAATTTTTGTTTACTATGGTACAGTTGGTTTGCTGCAAAATTGCAATTTTTTTATTTCTGCTTAAAGGGATAGTAATACTTAAAATGTAAAAAAAATATGTTGTAGGGTTTGTCCCCCTGAGTAAAACAAGAGTACTCCCACTGCTGAAAGGTGTTTCATTCAAAAGTTATTAATTTTCAAAGTTTAATTTTTTAGGTGCAATATCACAGTGGCCTGAAATTGTACAGTGATGCTGTTGCTACACCATCCTATGGGGATTTATGGTCCTGGGACCAGAGCTGTCCATAGGATCGTGTAGCAACAGCGCCACTGTACAATTTCAGGCCACTGTGATATTGCACCTAAAAAAATCAACTTTGAAAAGTAATAACTTTTGAATGAAACACCTTTCAGCAGTGGGAGTACTCTTGTTTTACTCAGGGGGATAAACCCTACAACATATTTTTTTTTACATTTTAAGTATTACTATCCCTTTAAGCATATCTATATAAAAGCAAACTGGCATTATTCTGGATTAAACCAACTGTACCCTAGGAGACAAATAAACATTCCTGTTAAAGTAAATCAGGCTATTAACCCTTTGAATGCCTTGCAGAGAGACTTCTCTAGCATTCAAGGAGTTAAAAAGCTGTATTCAAGTGCATGCGAAATTAGGAATTTTTGTCCCTTATGTGTGCAGTTTGTTTACTCCAGAATAACTCCAATTTGCTATTATAAAATGGGACAAAGAGCCTATTCATCAACCTAAAAAGGTACATGTTTGGATCAATATACAAAGCATAGGGGCAAAATAAAAATTACCATTTAATTATATGGGTCTTTTAACCCCTTGAATGCTAAAGAGTACAGGTGGGTGAAAACTTTCGACTCAAACCAAAATTGGCGAAAATTTCAATTTTCTCACTTTTTTCTCCTAGCTCATTGCATTGAAATTAATGGGAAGCAAATGCTTTCTCTACCACATGAAAGTTTTCTCTACTTTTCTACAGCCATATAAAAAGCTGTCAGACTCTCACAGCATGCCATTCTGTGTTTGTGAGAGGAGAGAGCAGCACGTTTTTGAGCTAGAGAAGATAGGCAAATGAAGGCAAATTGAAGCTTAGTTTAGGGAGTATTTTCGGTAGAACAGTTGTTCTCTGCATTAGGGGAGCCTGGGGGCACTCTGGGCAGAAAAAGGGAGGAAGGAGGTTGATGCCAAATACCCCAAAATTCGGTGTGACTGACTGGCAAGACACAGACAGCTGGGGTCCAAATCGCTTGCTGGTTTTGTTTTTACTGTCTATGTGCTGGGGAAGTCTGGGGAAAGAAGTTGTCGATTTTGTTTTTTAGTTATATATGTTTTTTATGGACTAACTGTGATAACATAGGGTAGACAACTTAAAAAATAAAATAAAAACACCCGACATGCGCAGTACACACTGCTGCGCGTGCGGCAGTCCAGCTCTGTATCAGCAGTGGCGCGGGCAGTCTCTACAGCACGTGACTGCCCCGCGACCGGCTGCCAGAGGCACTGTGGCCCGTGTAACGGGCTGTTCAACTAGTACATTAATAATTAAACAAATAAATATATTAGACAGCTGACTGGGAACCTGATGTGAGCTCTGTGACTGAGGCAGACTTGATAGGCAGCAGATGACATTGAGAATTTTGTTGAGGGCAAAGACATCACACTCCAACAGTTGTGTACTGCAGAGAGTAAAAACACACACAGTAGTTGAATAATATCTAGCAAATGCACAAGTGGGAGGGGGGAAAGGTGGAGGAAGAGCAGGGGTGTGGGGGTAAAGTGGTAGTTCAAAAACTGACTGCAGCAATGGTTGCTACAACATGTGCAATAAACAATGATGATCCCTCTCGTCCCCGTGTGGATGCAATTTGTCAAGGTCCCACCAATCAAACCATCCAGTCCTCCACCACCACTACCATACACATCTGACATATTGTAGGTTGTACTTTAATTTTTTTATTACTTGACATCATTGTGATGATTATGTGCCAGTGTCACTTAAAGGGATAGTAATACTTCATTTTATCTTTACTTTATTGTGTAGGCATTAAAAAAACATGAAGAATGATATGTCTTATCTCTCAAACCTTTATGGTTTAAGAGATATTCACAAGCAAAGTATCCACCCCTGTTCAGTCAGATCAGAAGGGAGGTGCCCAGGTAGACTGCAGAGAGGGACAATCTTCAATTAAGATAAGGGAAAAAGCTGAAAAACTTGTCAAGGGGTGAAGGGCTTTCATTGTTTTCATTGTAAGAAGAATGTCCCCTTCTGTTATCTGTCTGGTCTTACAACTAGATTCACATCTGAGAAGAGATGGCTTACACTAGGTAAAAGGGGTGGGAGGGGAAACTTTGCTTGTGAATATCTCTTAAACCATAAAGGTTTGCGAGATAAGACATATCATTCTTCATGTTTTTTTAATGCCTACAAAATAAAATAAAGTTAAAATAAAGAATTACTATCCCTTTAAGCAGGAAGTAAATGTTTTGGGCAAAGGGCAAATGCACTCTGCATTCTAATACACAAGGCATATGTTGCTGTAGGACTCACAACTTTGACTTCCAGCTACTTATTTCTCCACTACAGTCCTCAGATGAAGTAATATTGTGCTGGGAAATGTTGCACCATAGGAAACAAATGTGTTGGAATAGGAGAAAAACATGTTAGAATTGGAGAAAAATGTGTTGGAGTAGGAGAAAAATGTTTTGAATAGGGGAGAAATGTGTCAGAATAGGAGAAAATGTGTTGGAATAGGCAAAAAAATGCTGGAATAAGCGAAAAGGAGGGCAATTTTGCATTGGATAAAAGGAGAAATCTTTGGTGAAAAATAATCAGTTTTTCATGAAAAGTCATGCAGGAAATTTTCTCACTTTTTGACCACACCTAGTAAAGAGGTCTCTCTAGAGTAAAATGGGTACAATTTTTAAAAATTCCATTTTAATCAATTGGTATTTGCAAAATTTAATTTGTATTTGTCCTCTATGGTGCAGTTAGTTTACTCCAGAATAGCTCCAGTTTGCTTTTATAAATATGGATCTTTGAGCTTCATACGGAATGCAGAACTTGAACAAACCTTCTGGACCATAGTGTTTTGGAAATACTTTAAAAAGCTTTATTGTTCTACTAGTTCAGTTAAGAAATCTATTTGAACCCCTTGAATGCACAAGAGGTATCCAAATATCTGAGCATTTTAGGGTTTAAAGAAATCTGGATTTTTTTCATGTTGAACTATATACACTGAGCTACCTTCTATAAATCAATATTATATAGTTGTCAGCAGGGCACAAATAATAGCAAGAGACTTGCTTGGAAGTTTAGTGTTTGGAAAAAGCTAGCCAAGAAAAAAATATGTAACTGTTTATGACTTCAAGATTTGAATTAAGATAGCAACAAGAACATAGAAACTCTATCTACTTATTGTGAAATAAAGCATACACTGGTACTACTGATAACTGAATTGATATTCCCATGATAGAATTAAAACTGGAAAAACAATACAATATTTTTATTAGTTCATAGGCGTAATTTGTGAGTGAGTCATCATTTTTCCATTCAAATGTTTATGAAAACAAGCCATTTATGAACCTCTGTGGATTTGGTTTAGTTTGTAGAATCACTATAATCTTTTAGTTAAAAGATCAATGATCAGCTCAAAATCAATCACTTACTACTTATATGTTCCATTACAACGCAATTGTATACAATAAGCTAATCTGCTTTCTTTGATCTCTGTAGCTGAGGGGTTGATTAATGAATCCTATCTACCATAAACACTGCAATTAAACTGTGGGAATTATGAATAATGTTTCTTGTTGATTCAAAGTTTTTAACTTGGGGATATTATGTTATCTAATGATGTGCGAGACTCTGCTCCCTAGTTCTATATCTCAGATTACCTGCAATTCTGGTTCTCACCTAAGTATTTCCACCTGTCCATTTTAAACTTGCTGTAGGGACGCACCTTGTACTTGTTCAACAAGTCATTTCTGCTGCTGGATTGTGTTCTTAGATTTTTTTTATAGTTCCTGTCTGTTTATTGAATTTGTTTACAATGTCTGTTCCTTAATCATTCTTGTGTCTGTTTCTGTGCTGTGTCTGTTTTCAGTCTCTTGTCCTGAACCATTCCCCAGTCCTGTTCTTCTGTTTGTGTTCTAGTTACTGTCTGTAATGGTGGCTTTCCAGTTTCTGCATTCTAGGTCTAATTCTTCAGTGAAAGTTTAGGGCTGTTCTCCACTTCCTAGTACCTTGATCATATAGTTTGCAGTGATAGCAGCCTTCCTCTACTCACTAGCTCTGGAACCTTTTCCTCCTTCCTTTTGTCAGCTTTGCTGTTTGTATCCACCCTTGGTGTCTTAGTGTCATGATATCATTAATACTGCTGGAATTTGTCTTGAAGGCAGTCTACAAAATGGCACCAGGCATCCTTGTGTGCATTGTGCCCTTTGAATGAAGCATCTTCCTGCTAATTTGGCACAATGCAATAACATTGTGCTGAATCCTAATATTGTGGGAATTTCTGCAGAATGTCCTGCTATTAAGGAAATAAAATTGGTTAATGTCTTAAAATTGCACACTCACGAATCCGCACTGGGAGTGCAAAAACAATTGGAGGTTGATTGGGAAGGGAGAAAAATCAAGTTGCTGATCCTTCATTAACAGCTCTTGTTTATTGTTCTTCCTCAAACTGAACCAGCTCCTGTGCATAACAACATCTGGAGAACAGCAACCCCCTTCTTCAGAACTTCTCTTCTTTCTCTGCAGTCCATGGAGGCGTTATTTGATGATTCTCACTGGTGTCCCCTTAGAGTCTGCCATTCATTCCTTCTACAAGAATAGGTGACCCTTTGAGGAGTATGTTACTGAGTTCCTTTTCTGGGCCAATGACACCCAATGGAATGATCCATCACTGAAGAATCAGTTTTGTATTGATCTATCCAACAGTTTAAAAAATGAACAGGCTCAAGTTGGATATACCCAAGTCAGCTAAAGAGCTTATTGTATTTACCATACAAATTAACTACCACCCTCATGAATGAAGATAGGAAGTATTGTTCCATGTTACCTTTATGTTGTCCTCATGATCCTATTAGCCCTCCCTCTTCTACTTCCAATGAAAATGCACATCTGTCTCTAAACCTATGCAAATTGGGCTAGTTCATCCCTGCTTATCTGGCCAGGAAAAGAGCTGCAGCAGAGCACTAAGCCATTGCCTTTACTGCAGAGGCCATGCTCATTTCTTGTCCTCTGGTATTGTTCATCCCTGGTCTAGTACCAGTTAGTGTCTTTCTCATCCAATGCCTAACCCTTTCACTCAATCACGAATTGAAGATTAAAAACTAGTACCCTCTCCCTTTGCTCCCAGGATTATTTGAAATGCTATGGTCTGCTTGCAACTCCACTAAACTCAATGGGAGGTGCATAAAATTTAGACCACTTCAGGAAAGGAGCTGAGTGGAAGACAGCTTTCAGAACATGGTATGTTCACTTTCAGAAGGTGGAGAGTCCTAAAAGGTAATTTTAGGGATTTAGGGAGTAAGATTAGGAACTGGACCTCCAAGGTAGTATTCTCAGAGATACTGCCAGTGTCATACGCTACGCCAGAGAGACAGCGGGAAATTAGGGAGCTCAATGCATGGCTGAAGTCTTGGTGTAAGAAGGAGGGCTTTGGGTTTTTAGAGCACTGGGCTGATTTTGCTTTGGGGTACAATCTCTATAGTAGGGATGGATTGCACCTGAATGCAAGAGGGTCTCAAGTGCTTGGGGAGAGGATTACTAGACGGTTGGAGGAGATTTTAAACTAGGTGGGGGGGAGGGGCCAATAAATACTGGGCTAGATAGTATAGAAAGGGAAGGCGATGTAGTTAATAACCAGGTGGGTGGATCTGGGGGTGGGGTTAGTACAGATTATAGGGAGAAGCCTACAAACCACATCAAAATTAAATCACAAATGAAACATTGCAGTGGCATAAATTGTATGCTTGCAAATGCCAGAAGTTTAACTGGTAAAATAGGGGAACTAGAGCTGGTAGCTGAAACTGAAAACTATGACTTGATTGGCATAACAGAAACATGGTGGGATGACACACATGATTGGTCAATCAATTTGGAGGGCTACATGTTATTTAGAAAAGATAGGTCAAGCAAAAGAGGTGGTGGGGTCTCTCTGTATGTCAAACCAGTGTTATTGCCTCATTTGCGGGACGATATATGTGATGACAGTAGTGAACATGTGGAATCCCTGTGGGTTGAAATAGTCACTGGGGGTAAAACTGCACAGAAAATATTAGTGGGTATTTGTTATAAACCACCAAACATTGGTGACCTTGAAGAATCACAGCAATTAATGCGAATAGAAAAGGCTTCCCAAATAGGGAGAACTATAATTATGGGGGATTTTAATTATCCAGAAATAGACTGGAAAAATGGAACAGTGAATTCTGCTAAAAGTAGTAATTTTCTGAACTTGTTGAATGACAATTTTTTGTCTCAACTAGTGCAGACCTCAACCAGAGGGGATGCGTGTCTGGATCTGGTAATAACTAACAATGAAGAACTTATCAGTAAGGGAGCACTTGGGGAATAGTGACCATAACATGGTATCGTTTGAGATTAATTCAAAAAAGCAATTTGGTATGGGTTCCACCAAAACACTGAATTTTAAAAAGGCCAACTTTAGCAGGTTTAATTCATCCCTTGGTCTTGTTGTCTGGGATAAAATATTTTCAGGAAAAAATACAGAAGGTAAGTGGAATGTCTTCAAAATAACATTGCAAAAATACACATATAAATTTATCCATGTTGGAAACAAATACAAAAGAAGCAAATTAAAACCAATGTGGCTAACCAGTAAAGTAATTCATGAAATAAATAACAAGAAAGTGGCATTTAAACATTATAAAGCTGAGGGATCAGTAGAGGCATTTTCAGAATACAAAAATGCCAACAAAACCTGTAAAAAGGCTATCAAATTAGCTAGACTAGAGAATGAAAAAAATATTGCTAAGGAGAGCAAGTGCAACCCAAAAAAATTCTTTAAATACATTAATGGCAAAAAATTAAAGTCTGATAATGTTGGGTTGTTGTTATCTGAAACGGGTGAGATGGTCAAGGGGGACAGAGAGAAGGCAGATATTTTAAATAATTTCTTTTCTTCTGTTTTTACCAACGAAGACCCAATGGACAAGAATCTGCAAACTATTTTTACAGAACAGTCACAGCAAATATGGGACTGGCTAACACAAGAACACGTGTTAAAACAATTGAATGGTGTTAAGGTAGACAAAGCTCCGGGGCCAGATGGTATACACCCACGGGTACTTAAAGAGCTAAGCCAGGCCCTGGCCAGACCATTATATTTGATTTTCAGGGATTCTTTTATTTCAGGTATGGTGCCCCTGGATTGGTGTAAAGCAGATGTGGTGCCCATATTTAAAAAGAAATCAAAGTCACAGCCAGGAAATTACAGACATGTAAGCTTGACATCTGTGGTAGGGAAGCTGTTTGAAGGGTTGCTAAGGGAATATATTCAAGAATTCTGCTGGAACAGTAATATATTAGCAGGAGTCAACATGGCTTTGTGAAAGACAGGTCTTGTCAAACTAACTTGATCACATTTTATGAAAAAGTGAGTAATAATATAGATGCGGGAGCGGCGGTTGATGTGATCTATTTAGACTTTGCCAAGGCATTTGATACGGTTCCACACAAGAGGTTACTGTACAAATTGAATTAAATAGGCCTAGGGGAAAATATTTGTGTGTGGATTGGAAATTGGCTGAAAAGAATGCAAAGAGTGGTAGTAAATGGCAAGTTCTCCAGTTGGATAAACGTGATAAGTGGAGTACCTCAGGGATCTGTCCTGGATCCTCTTCTTTTTAATTTGTTTATTAATGACCTCCCAGAGGGCATAGGGAGCCATGTATCAGTGTTTGCCGATGACACAAAATTAAGTAAGGTAATAAAGTCTGAACTGGATGTGTCTTCATTACAAGAAGATTTGGACAAATTGAGTAACTGGGCAGGCAAATGGCAAATGAGGTTCAATATAGACAAGTGTAAAGTTATGCATTTTGGGTATAATAATAAAAATGCAACATATAGTTTAAATGGTGTTTCTCTGGGGAAATCTACAAATGAAAAGGATTTGGGAGTAATGGTAGACAATAGACTGAACAGTAGCATGCAGTGCCAGCTGGCAGCTGCAAAGTCCAATAAGATATTGGCATGTATTAAAAGGGGTATTGATTCAAGGGAGGATATTATGCTTCTTTACAGGTCCATGATAAGACCCCACCTAGAATATGCTGTTCAATTCTGGGTGCCCTTTCTGAAAAAGGACATTATGGAACTAGAGAAAGTGCAGAGGAGGGCTACAAAACTAGTAAGGAGAATGGAAAGTTTCGGTATGAAGAAAGGCTAGAAAAGTTAAACTTGTATACACTAGAGAAACGGCGTCTTAGAGGGGATATGATAACACTATATAAATATGTTCAGGGCCCATACAAAGGGCTCTCCAAAGACCTGTTCATTAACAGAACAGTACATAGGACAAGGGGCCACCCGCTTAGACTTGAGGAAAGGAGATTTCATCTACAACACCGGAAGGGTTTCTTTACTGTAAGGACAATAAAGGTATGGAATTCACTGCCTGAGGAGGTGGTGCTATCGAATACATTAGATGCCTTTAAAAAGGGCCTGGATACTTATTTAAAAGAGCATAACATAGAGGGCTATGTACGTTAGTATTGGGATTAATATTTACTTAGGGCTTGTTGATCCAAGGAGAAATCTGATTGCCATTTGGAATCAAGAGGGAATTTCCCCCCGATTCAAGGCAGAATTTGAAATTGCTATATTGAGGGTGTTTTTTGCCTTCTTTTGGATCAACAATGGTAAACAGGAATAGGAAAAGGGTTGAACTAGATGGACTCAAGTCTTTTTTTCAACCTAAATTACTATGTTACTATGTTAGAATCGAATCATGCTTTTCAGTTTATTTAATGCTCCTACAATTTTGTGAATTACATTTTCAAGGATTTTCTTAAACAGTTCTGAAATGTATATGCTCCAAACGAACACAGCTGAATTCCTGGATTTCTTGATCAGCCCTCAGTGCATCCCAATGGGTCCCAAGAAATTTTCAGCTATACTCGATTGGTCAGTACCAACTGACAGAAAAAGGAGTTTAAAGCTTTAGTTGCACAGTTACATGCAGTAAATCAGGTTGAAAAAAAAACACAATTTTATCAAGTTCAACCTTTGCTACAGTATAACCCAAAAAATTAGAATTATATAATTGTTCAAGACTACCAAAACAGGTGTTAATCTATTTACTGGAACTTACTGTTTGCCCTATTAATATATAGTATAAACCTACTGGAGGTTCCCTTCTGCTAGAAATGTATCTAGTCTGAAATGTTCTAATTTTATCTTCCATAATTTGACAGACATTACTGTAAAGAACCCCTTCCTCTGCTGAAGATTAAACCAAATTTCCTCTAATTGTAAGAGTTGGCTTCTATTAATTTAATCAAGTCTGGGAATGAAAAGCTCACTAGAAAGATCCTTGCATATACTTGTACAATGTAACAAGAACCCTTCTCAGACCTCTCTTCTCTAGAGTAATCAAACCAAGTTTGGCAAAATTAAAATACAAAAAAAATTCAGTTTATACAAATAAACAAGTAATATACAATTCCAAATATTTTACAAAAACACTAAAAGCTTATTGACCTCATAGATGAAAGATGCCTTTTTCTGCAAGTTTGACAATCCACTTAAACTCTTGTTGCAGTTATAACCTGAAATACTGAACACTTAAATTGTGAGACCTGTTCTACCACAACTCTCCAACATTCATGAAAGTAATAAAAGTGGGCATTGTGACTAATCTTAGTATAACATTGCTGCATTCTATGGAATAATTTCTTGCAAAAGAATGAACATTAGTACGACTATGATTTCATGTTTAATTACATAATATGTTGTGATTACTGTCTTTGTTTCCTAGGTTTCATACTAAAACTATTTTTCTGATTTGGAATTTTGGCCTTGAATTTGTAGTGCAGGTCAGTTTCAGAAAGCTGGAAATTTTCTCCATCAAGAACGTTTATTAATAGGTTTCTAATACAGTTTTTAAAGGGATAGTAATACTTCGTTTTAACTTTATTTTATTTTGTAGGCATTAAAAAAACATGAAGAATGATATAAGTCTTATCTCTCAAACCTTTATGGTTTATGAGATATTCACAAGCAAAGTTTCCCCCTCCCGCCCCTTTTACCTACTGTAAACAATCTCTTCTCAGATGTGGAATGCAGTCCATAGACTGGACAGATAACAGAAGGGGACACTCTTATTCCTTTGAAAACAATGAAATCCCTGCCCCCCTTGACAAGCTTTTCAGGTTTTTCTGTTATCTTAATTGAAGATTGTCCCTCTCTGCAGTCTACCTGGGCAGCTCCCTTCTGCCCTGGCTGAAAAGTGTTACATCAGTAAAAGGGGCGGGAGGGGGACACTTTACTTGTGAATATCTCTTAAACCATAAAGGTTTGAGAGATAAGACTTGTATCGTTCTTCATGTTTTTTTAATGCCTACAAAATAAAATAAAGTTAAAACGAAGTATTACTATCCCTTTAAGCTTTATGTATAATGCAGTGGATATTTTCATGGCAACCACACTTGTCTATAGCTATAGATTATTGAGGTGTTTTACTGTAAGTTATTTCTGAGTAGTATGTTCCCAGGTTGGAAAGAACACTCATTTTCTGGACAAAGCCTATTAATGTGGTAAATTTACGCTATAAGAGATAATATAGTGCAAAGACTTTTATGGAAAAAATTAACAGAAGTACTTGCATATGTCATTTTCCACTTCACACAATGATAGAAGAAAAAGATATCTTCAAAGAAATTATTACATAACTTGTATTTATTTTTTCATTTTTACCACACAATAGCTTCTGATCTACCCTCGATCAATTCCCAGTTATCCTTTAACATTTTATTATTTTTATTCAAACCACTATAAATCAAACTGATTTCACAGTAAAGCCATCAAAGTTGGATGATTACTAATCTTTGAGACCCACACTTTTCTCATGTTGTCTTATCTTTTGCTTGGCAACATCAATATCCATGTAGAATTAGTACAGCAACTTTTCTCATATATTATAAAGTCCTAAAGCTTTCAAAACCTAGTCTGAGCATTTGGCAAAGCATCTTTCTTTCAAAGTAATTGTATTAGCAGTGAAAAAATGTCATGTGATATACAAAATAAATTCATTTTCTACAATTTTTCTTTCTGGATTGATTATTCCAGTCATTTACATGATGCAGTATATCTTTTTCTAATTTTAATGGAATAGAATACTCTAAAATCTTAATCTAAAATTAAGAGGTTGTTTTCCCAATTTCATAACCAATCCTGCACTGTCTTTTGAAGACTAGGAGAAAGCAGCCTACGATACAGCTCAGAACTTGCTCCAGGACTGGAGCAAGTTAGATGTAGTCAGGGTCAAATGGGCACTCTTTTAATTAGAGTAAGATTTTACAGTTTATGGTTCCTTTAAATCACTAATATCAGACTTCCAGTATATAACTTCCTACTAACAATATTTGGTAAACATGTGTACACAGCAACTATAAAGTAAGGTCTAGCATCTAGGATGGGCAAAAAGTCGATTTTGTTACCATGGGAATATTTGCGAAAAAAACATGATTTTCTGCTTTTCCTGTATGAATTCCTACCCATAGAGGAACCCATAGATTGTCCTCCGTTTTGCTAATACCACAGAATTTCCTGCCTGAATGGTTCCATTTCCTACCTATGTGTTTCAATGCCCTACAAAACCCCAGAATTGCACACCATGCAGTGTGTTGTAGAATAGGCAGAAAAGAGTGTGGAAGGAGACAATGTGAGAAAGAGAAAAATAAATGTAAACTTAATCTTAAAATGAAGATACATTTTTACATGCTGGCTATCACAATGACCACCAGCGCCAGAAAAAAGAGAAGCTGGATGGACCCTGATGTTACTGATACAGAAGAGGGGGATGACACTGTCAGCTGCACTGGTGACAAAGGGATGCCATATTCCCAAGACCCAGTGATGCCTAGTCCCTCAACATTGTCCCTTGGGATCTGGGGGAAAATATTAAAGAAGGCAGAACTGGCAAGCAGTATGAGCAGCGCACATCAGCTGCCTGTGCTTTCTACTACTTCTATGTGTGTGCCTTCTTCTTCTGAAGAGATGGCAAACGTGACAGCAAGGGGTCCTCTGTCACATTTGTCATTATTACCAACCAGTCCTATAGAGCAGCAAGAGACTGGTGGTGGTGGTGATGAGAGTGAGTACAGTGGTGGTGGAGAAGCTGGTGTAGAGGAAAGTATGATAAGTATTTGGGAATGGGAGAAATAGATCCAAGTGGGGATGGGCATCAACTCCACCACCACCAGCAGCAGGGACATTAAGAGCAATCTAGTGTGCCACACACCACCTGACCACAATGGGACTTGGTTCTTCCAGTAGTGATATGGAACTGGTACAGACTCCACTAGACAAAAATAGTCCTAGTTGTAGTGCTGATGCTGAGGCAGCAGCAGCAGCAGTAGCAGCATCATCTGTACCAGAAAGTGAAGGTGACACTGGAAGAGAAGAAGAAGGTCATTGCTCTCCACCTCTCCCCTCACTGAAATCATGGGTGTGGGAATATTTTCCCTTGAGCCTGACACAGTGCAGTCATCAGTGAATACACTCTGCAGTATGTATCACAAGGTAATGAAAAGGGGAAAGAACATGCAACATAAACACCCTGATGATTATGTTAAGAATGGGAAAGTCAAAATCCCCAAAAAGAAAACAATAGACACTGTCACTGTGCCCCTTGTACCTACCCAACAGAACAAAGAACAGGGGAGGAATTCCCAGAGGAAGACAAGATAAATCCAGCATAGAGGCTTAATGAAGAGTGTAACACCTGCTTTTTCTTGTGGTAGGGTCCATTGTCCCCACCCCAGTACCCTCAGGGTGCTCTTCCTCCTCTTCTGGCGTACCACCTTTGCCTCCATTACCTACCCAACCAGGTCTTAGTGATTCTGTAGATGTGAGGACCTTGAATGTTATATCTACCCATTACACACTGTGAGGTTCACTGACCACACATAGTATTGGTTCAAAACAATCAATGCACGGTATCAGGGAGCATCTGCAGACATTCCAACCCACTGAATATGCTAAACTTGTGGCAAGGAGAATCCATTATAGTTATTAAGTCTTCTTGGCATCATGTCCTTAGCCGAGTGGACAAAGACCATAGAGACAACAGTACTTGCTTTCTTAAGGGATGCTTTTACTTGGCTGACCTAAAAATCAAGGTGTTTGGTTGCAGTTGTGCCTGTTTTTGCTTTATATATATGCTTAGATGACTTAGCAGCAGTAATTGCAGCCATAGCAAATGCTAGAATGTCACTAGTGGTGGGTGCCACTGCGTGGCATAATTTTTCTGGTGATGGATTGCCACCAACCGGTTAGCATACAATTGCTCTCAGGGCTTTTTTTTTTGCATGCCTGATGCCTACAAAGAAAATGTTCTCAGGGCTTGTTTTTGACAAAGAGGTAGCAGTACTAGCAGGGATGCTACTGGTGCTCCATCTATAAACCAGATAAATACAGATCAAGGTGGAATGAAATATAAGTGGTTTAAATGAAAAGGAAATCAATTAAACAAAATACATTATAATAAGGGAAGTCTCAAACCTTAATGCAGATAGGTCCCAAAAGGTCTCAGATCCACAGACCATGTACATGCAAAACAAGAGGGTAATTAATCTTCATGGTATTTGTGCTGTGGAGACTGTTATTTCAATACTGTCTGAGTTGTAGTTCAAGAATAATTGAATGATAAAGTATCCCCCTCCCCTTTTACTGATGTAACACTGCTCACTTCAGAGCAGCAAGACAGTCCTGATAAATT
This sequence comes from Rhinophrynus dorsalis, assembly GCA_037306005.1. NCBI lineage: Eukaryota > Metazoa > Chordata > Amphibia > Anura > Rhinophrynidae > Rhinophrynus > Rhinophrynus dorsalis. The sequence continues at coordinate 314,800,381 of CM074720.1, read as the reverse complement.
GCAGCAAGGGACAATCTTCAGTGAGCATAAAGAAAAAACAGAAAAAAATGTCAAGGGGGCAGGGTTTTCCTTATGCTCACAGTAAGAAGATTGTCCCTTTCTGTGACCTGTCCGGTCAAGAGACCAGATTCCACATCTGACGGGAGGTGGCTTACACAAGGTAAAAGGGGCAGGAGGGAGATACTTTATCATTCAATTACTCTTGAACTACAACTCTGACTACAACTGTACTGAAATTCACATAGTATAAAGTCGGCCTCCAATAATTAAACAAATGGCAACTAGCTTCATAATATTTCTATTACCTCCCAGAAGTGCCAGATTCTAAAGACATCCTTAATTTTTGGAGACTGACGTCCAGGTTAGTGTCGTCTGTGTGCCTGTGCCACCAGTCCCTTCAGGTGCCTTATGCCACAGTGCAATGCGTCGTAGAGGAGACCAGAACTGACAGTGCAAGCACGCAGAGGTCTCTAAGACAAGATGTCTATGCTGATGCCTGGCTTCTGGTCTCCGAAGATTAAGGATTTCTTTAGAATCTGGCACCTCTGAGAGGTAATATACGTATTATGAAGTTGTCACCATATGTTTAATTATTGGAGGGAAACTTTATACTGTGTGAAAGTTCCGCTTGAAATAACACTCTCCATTGCCCAAATACTATGAAGATTAATCTGAGCTGCTTTTTTTGTGAAACATTACTATCACTTTAAGGAACTTAGTTCATTAATAGTAAAACCATTATACTTAGCATTTATTATTTCACTTCCATCAGGCATAGTGCCCAGTGATTAGAGAAAAACTGATGTAGTTCCATTGTTCAAAAAGGGGGCAAGATCCAAACCAGGAAATTATAGACCTGTGAACTTGACTTCCATAGTGGGTAAGATACTAGAAGGGTTACTAACTATGTGAAGACAAACAATATTATTAGTAGGTGTCAGCATGGTTTTAGGAAGAATAGATCATGTCAGACTGACGTACTTGCATTTTATGAAATATTAAGTAGTGATTTGGACAAGGGAATTGTTATTGATGTAGTATAATTGGATTTTGCAAAAGCCTTTAATACAGTGCCTCAGAGCAGGTTACTGCATTAATTAAAAGGCGTTTGGGTGGTGTTATCTGTACAGAACTGGTTAAATGATAGATGGAAGAGAGTTGTTGTAAACTGAACCTTTTCAACTTGGTCTAAAGTTCAGTCCTGGGCCCAATGCTGTTTAATTTGTTTATTAATGATCAAGAAGTGGGAATAGAAAGTAGCATCTCAATCTTTACTGATGACACTAAGCTATTTAGGACATACATACAGAGCTTTATTTTTTTTTGCTCTGCAGAAAGATTTAGGTAAACTGAGTGAAATGGCAGAGACGTTTAATGTAGGTAAATGTAAGGTTATGCATTTGGGCGGTAGAAGTAAGCATGCTTCATATACTCTAAATGGGAAACAACTTGGGGAATCTTCTTTAGAAAAAGATTTAGGAGTAATGATAGACGATAGACTACACAGCAGTGTGCAGAGTCACTCAGCTGTTGCAAGAGCAAATAGGGTACTAGCCTACATAAGAGGTTTAGATACAAGGGATGATAATATTATTCTACCTCTATATAAATCCTTGGTTAGGTATCATCTAGAATATGGAGTACAATTTTGTGCACCAGTTCTTAAAAAATACATTGTTGAACTGGAAAAAGTGCAGAGACGTGCAACAAAACTGATAAAGGGATTGGAGGATCTTAGTTATAAAGAGGAACTAGCCAAAATGGGTTTGTTTAAGTTAGAGAATAGACATCAAGGGGTGATATGATTACCATTTCAAATACATTCAAGGTCAATACAAGGAATTATCCAATTGATTATTTACGCAAAGAGCTGAGCTATGAATGAGAGGTCATCCATTAAATCTAGAGGAAAGGTGCTTTTGACTAAAAAAGGCAGGATATTTTTACATTAAGAGCAGTAAAACTATGGAATTCTTTGCCTCGGGATGCTGTACTTGCAGAGAATGTAACAGCTTTCAAAAAAGCAATGGATGTCTAACTAGCACAGAACAATACTGAAAATTATGACAGATGGCTTCAATGCAGATAGGTTGTTGATCCAGGGGACTGACTGCCATTTTTTACCCACTTGAGGCTAAATTGGAAATGGCCTCAGGGTTTTTTTTTAACCTTCCTCTGGTTCAACAGTGGTGTTTTGGCATGGGCTAAACCTGATGGACGCATGTCTTTTTTTCAGCCTTGTCCACTATGTTACTATGTATGCATGTTACATTATGAGAGGATCCTCCTCAAAGCATGATAACTAGTGATGAGCGAGCACCCCAATGCTCGGGTGTTCGGGTGCTCTGACCGAGCGCCCCTGGAGGCTCGAGTGCTCGGCCGAGCACCCGAGCCCCATTGAAGTCAATGGGAGGACTCGAGCATTACACCAGGCACCCCCTGCTCTGATGAGGGGAGGGTGCCTGGTCCATAGGAAAAGGGCAGAAAAGGATGGAAACACCACAGAAATGGTTCAGGGACAGCATAGGGAGGATGTCTGGATGCATCTTGGACTCCAACATCGCTGCTGGGAACGATCTTTCGCCCGTAGTACGCCATTTTTACAGACTGACCATAAAACACACAAAAAGGAAAATAAAAACGACTTTAGGCGAAAAATTGTTACCAAACATTATTTGCTGTATATTTACTTGTATATTATCTGCAAATTATCCCAAAAATTTCCTTGATTTTCTGAAGTGAGGCCATGATTAAGAGGGAAACGTGTGCAGAGGCAAATTATCCCAAAAATTTCCTTGATTTTCTGAAGTGAGGCCATGATTAAAAGGGAAACGTGCGCAGAGGCAAATTCTCCCAAAAATTTCCTTGATTTTCTGAAGTGAGGCCATGATTAAGAGGGAAATGTGCGCAGAGGCAAATTCTCCCAAAAATTTCCTTGATTTTATTGAACTGAGGCCATGATTAAGAGGGAAACGTGCGCTGAGCTGACCATCTAAAACATTATGGGTGAGGGTCTGCTGCAGAGCTGACCATCCTAAACATTATATGCGAAGGCCCGCTAGTGAGCTGACGCTATAAAACATTATATGAGAGGGCCCGTTAGAGAGCTGACCCAATAAAACATTATATGAGAAGGCCCGCTGGTGAGCTGACCTATATAAAAATTGTCAAACAGGGCCCGCTGGTGAGCTGGCCCTATATAAAAATTATATCACAGGGCCCGCTGGTTAGCTGGCCCTATATAAAAATTATAGCACAGGGCATATGGAAGAGGAGGAGGAGGATGAGAAGATTAAGAGTCAACCATAATCCCGTTTTTTGGGTGGAAGGGGTGAATGGGAATACAGAGTATTCCCATCATTGTAAATAACATATATAAAGTGAGTTTATGTTCCCCCGGGGCTTTCCTCCAGTGGAGTGGAGAAGTCAGGGGAAATCCAGGCCTTGTTCATTTTTATAAGTGTCAACCTATCAGCATTGTCGGTGGAAAGGCGGATACGCTTATCTGTTATGATGCCACCAGCAGCACTAAATACCCGCTCAGACAGAACGCTGGCGGCAGGGCAGGCCAGCACCTCCAAGGCGTAGAGTGCCAGTTCATACCACGTGTCCAGCTTGGACACCCAGTAGTTGTAAGGCACAGAGGGATCATTGAGGACGCTGACACAGTCTGCTACGTACTCCTTCACCATCTTCCAAAACTTTTCCCTCCTTGTGACACTAGGCTGCGCATCAGGGTGAGGGTGCTGGCGGGGTGTCATGAAGGTGTCCCACGCCTTGGAGAGTGTTGCCCTGCCTTTGTCGGAACTGCTGTGTGCTCCCCTTTTCTCCCCTTCTCGTTTGGCCAAGGTAGCACGTACTCTGCCGCCAGCGTTGTCAGATGGAAAATTTTGGAGCAATTTTTCAACAAGAACCTTCTGGTATTGCACCATTTTGCTTGTCCTCTCCACCGGAGGAATGAGAGATGAGAAATTCTCTTTGTAGCGGGGGTCCAGAAGGGTGAACACCCAGTAATCCGTGTTGTCTAAAATGCGTACAACGCGTGGGTCACGGGAAAGGCAGCCTAACATAAAGTCAGCCATGTGTGCCAGAGTACCAACAGGCAAGATTTCGCTGTCCTCACCAGGAGGATGACTCTCAATATCCTCATCCTCTTCCTCCTCTTCTGCCCACCCACGCTGAAGAGATGGAACTAAAGTTCCATGGCTACCCTCTGTAGCGGAGGCAACCGTGTCTTCCTCCTCCTCCTCCTCCGCCTCCTCCAATTGTCGCTGAGAAGACGAAGTGAGGGTGCTCTGGCTATCACCTTGTGTAAGCTCTTCCTCCCCCATTTCCACCTCTTCCACATGCAAAGCGTCGGTTTTAATTGTGAGCAGCGAGCGTTTCAGTAGACACAGAAGTGGGATGGTTACACTGATAATAGCGTTATCGCCGCTCACCATCTGTGTCGATTCCTCAAAATTGCGTAAAACCTCGCAGAGGTCTGACATCCATTCCCACTCCTCACTTCTGATTACAGGAAGTTGAACGGAGAGGCGACGACCGTGTAACAGCTGGTACTCCACTACTGCCCTCTGCTGCTCACAAAGCCGGGCCAACATGTGGAAGGTGGAGTTCCAGCGCGTGCTCACGTCACACAGCAGCCAGTGAGCTGGCAATTGTAAGTGCTGCTGCAGCTTCAACAGGCCGGCCGAAGCTGTAGATGACTTACGGAAATGTGCACACACGCGGCGCACCTTGGTCAAGAGATCATGCACATTGGGGTAGGTTTTTAGAAATCGCTGAACCACTAAATTAAATACATGCGCTAGGCATGGTACGTGTGTGAGCTTGCCGAGCTCCAAAGCCGCCACCAAGTTACGCCCATTATCACACACAACCATGCCTGGTTGCAGGTTGAGTGGCGAGAGCCACTGCTCGGTCTGGTGACTAATCCCCTGCAACAGCTCTGAGGCCGTGTGCTGTTTGTCCCCAAGGCAGATCAGCTTCAGCACGGCCTGTTGACGCTTCCCCACTGCAGTGCTACACTGCTTCCAGCTACTGGCTGATGGGGGAGTGGCGCTGCGTGTAGAGAATTCGGAGGTGGAAACGGAGGAGGAGGAGCCAATAACGTAGGTGCTGGCGGAAACCCTGATGGAGGTAGGGCCCGCAATCCTCGGCGTGGGTAGCACCCGTGCCATCCCAGGGTCCGAGTCGCTCCCAGCCTCCACGACATTCACCCAGTGTGCCGTCAGGGAAATGTAGCGTCCCTGGCCACAAGCACTTGTCCATGTGTCAGTCGTTAAGTGGACCTTCCCAGTAACTGCGTTGGTCAGGGCACGGGTGATGTTACGGGACACATGGTGGTGTAATGCGGGGATGGCACACCGGGAAAAGTAGTGGCGGCTGGGGACCGCGTACCGAGGGACAGCTGCTGCCATCAGGCTGCGGAAGGACTCAGTGTCCACAAGCCTAAATGGCAGCATTTCGATGGCCAGTAATTTGGAAAGGTGTGAGGTTAGTGCTATGGCCTGTGGGTGGGTGGCTGGGTATTTTCGCTTGCGCTCAAATGCCTGGGGTAACGACATTTGGACGCTGTGCTGGGACAGGGAAGTGGATGTGGTCGCTGATGGTGCTTCAGATGCTACAGGTGCAGGGCGGGAGGTATGCGGGCCTGCGCCTTCGACAGGCGATTGGCCGGCACCGAAAACAGGGGAAGAGGAGGCAGTGGTGTGGCCTGCAGACACAGATGGGCGATCCAGGCGTTCCTCCCACTTACTACGGTGCTTGGATGCCATGTGTCGGATCATGCTGGTGGTGGTGAGGTTTCTAGTGTTCATGCCTCGGCTCATTCTGGTGTGGCACAGGTTGCAAACTACAATTCTTTTGTCGTCCGCACTTTCCTTAAAAAAACGCCATACCGCGGAACACCTACCCTTTGGCAAGGGAGATTTACGCAAGGGGGTGCTCCGTGGAACATTTGCGGGCCGGTTTGGTGCGGTCCGCCTTCTTTCTGTAGCCACACCACTGCCTCTTCCAGCCTGTTGCGGTGCTGCAGATGGCTCACCCTCAGGACTGCTGTCATCGCTCGGCTCTACACCTTCCCAGGTGGGGTCAGTCACCTCATCGTCCACCAAGTCCTCCTCCACTTCCTCACTCTGATCATCCTCCTCATGTCTTGATCCCACCACATACTCAGTCATTGACAACTGTATAACATTCTCCTCAACAAGGTCTTGAGACGGAAATAGTGGTTGATTTAATGGCAACTGTGTCTCATCATCATCATCATCCACTACTTCCTTTGACCTTAAATGCCGTTCACATCTGTCATCTTCTTGTGATTGGGTACCCTCTAGAGGTTGTGAATCAGGGCACAAGATGTCATGTTCCTCTGCAAGCGTGCTTGGAGAGAGGGTCAAATGAAGGATTGGTGATGAGACGAGCTCCTCACTATATCCCAGTGTGGGATCACTTCTTTGACCAGACCGTCTATGGTGGGAGGAAGGATGATCAGAGTGAGGATTATGTTGACCAGACTCTTGGCTACTGAGAGTGGACTTGGTGGAAGACAGGGTGGTGCTTAACCGACTGGAAGCAGTATCAGCTGACATCCAACCGACCACCTGTTCGCAGTGGTCGGACCTCGAGAGTGATGTCCTGCGACGCCCTGTAAAATGAGACATGAAGCTAGGTATGGTGGATGTCTTTCTTTCTTGTGCTCTGGCACCAGGCACAGTTTCTCCGCGTCCTGACCCGCGCCCTGAACTATCAGGATCACGTCCACTTCCCCGTCCCTTTTTACCCGCCTTCTTCATCTTACACGGAATATGTGACTTTAATATTTGAGTTTGAAGACTTAACAGTATTTCTTCCTATTCTGCAACTGTGCAGAGTACACAGAATAGGCTGCTAAACTGCGGTGACGAACACAGAATGGAATATGTGACTTTAATATTTGAGTTTGAAAACTTAACAGTATTTCTTCCTATTCTGCAACTGTGCAGAGTACACAGAATAGGCTGCTAAACTGCGGTGACACACACTGAATGGAATATGTGACTTTAATATTTGAGTTTGAAGACTTAACAGTATTTCTTCCTATTCTGCAACTGTGCAGAGTACACAGAATAGGCTGCTAAACTGCGGTGACGAACACAGAATGGAATATGTGACTTTAATATTTGAGTTTGAAGACTTAACAGTATTTCTTCCTATTCTGCAACTGTGCAGAGTACACAGAATAGGCTGCTAAACTGCGGTGACGAACACAGAATGGAATATGTGACTTTAATATTTGAGTTTGAAAACTTAACAGTATTTCTTCCTATTCTGCAACTGTGCAGAGTACACAGAATAGGCTGCTAAACTGCGGTGACACACACTGAATGGAATATGTGACTTTAATATTTGAGTTTGAAGACTTTACAGTATTTCTTCCTATTCTGCAACTGTGCAGAGTACACAGAATAGGCTGCTAAACTGCGGTGACGAACACAGAATGGAATATGTGACTTTAATATTTGAGTTTGAAAACTTAACAGTATTTCTTCCTATTCTGCAACTGTGCAGAGTACACAGAATAGGCTGCTAAACTGCGGTGACACACACTGAATGGAATATGTGACTTTAATATTTGAGTTTGAAGACTTAACAGTATTTCTTCCTATTCTGCAACTGTGCAGAGTACACAGAATAGGCTGCTAAACTGCGGTGACGAACACAGAATGGAATATGTGACTTTAATATTTGAGTTTGAAAACTTAACAGTATTTCTTCCTATTCTGCAACTGTGCAGAGTACACAGAATAGGCTGCTAAACTGCGGTGACACACACTGAATGGAATATGTGACTTTAAAATTTGAGTTTGAAGACTTAACAGTATTTCTTCCTATTCTGCAACTGTGCAGAGTACACAGAATAGGCTGCTAAACTGCGGTGACGAACACAGAATGGAATATGTGACTTTAATATTTGAGTTTGAAAACTTAACAGTATTTCTTCCTATTCTGCAACTGTGCAGAGTACACAGAATAGGCTGCTAAACTGCGGTGACACACACTGAATGGAATATGTGACTTTAATATTTGAGTTTGAAGACTTAACAGTATTTCTTCCTATTCTGCAACTGTGCAGAGTACACAGAATAGGCTGCTAAACTGCGGTGACGAACACAGAATGGAATATGTGACTTTAATATTTGAGTTTGAAAACTTAACAGTATTTCTTCCTATTCTGCAACTGTGCAGAGTACACAGAATAGGCTGCTAAACTGCGGTGACACACACTGAATGGAATATGTGACTTTAATATTTGAGTTTGAAGACTTAACAGTATTTCTTCCTATTCTGCAACTGTGCAGAGTACACAGAATAGGCTGCTAAACTGCGGTGACACACACTGAATGGAATATGTGACTTTAATATTTGAGTTTGAAGACTTAACAGTATTTCTTCCTATTCTGCAACTGTGCAGAGTACACAGAATAGGCTGCTAAACTGCGGTGACACACACTGAATGGAATATGTGACTTTAATATTTGAGTTTGAAGACTTAACAGTATTTCTTCCTATTCTGCAACTGTGCAGAGTACACAGAATAGGCTGCTAAACTGCGGTGACACACACTGAATGGAATATGTGACTTTAATATTTGAGTTTGAAGACTTAACAGTATTTCTTCCTATTCTGCAACTCTGCACAGTACACAGAATGTGCTGCTAAACTGCGGCGAACCACACTGAATGGAATATGTGACTTTGATATTTTAGTTTGAAGAGTTAACAGTATTTCTTCCTATTCTGCAACTCTGCACAGTACACAGAATGTGCTGCTAAACTGCGGCGACGCACACTGAATGGAATATGTGACTTTGATATTTTAGTTTGAAGACTTAACAGTATTTCTTCCTATTCTGCAACTGTGCAGAGTACACAGAATAGGCTGCTAAACTGCGGTGACGAACACAGAATGGAATATGTGACTTTAATATTTGAGTTTGAAAAGTTAACAGTATTTCTTCCTATTCTGCAACTGTGCAGAGTACACAGAATAGGCTGCTAAACTGCGGTGACACACACTGAATGGAATATGTGACTTTAATATTTGAGTTTGAAGACTTAACAGTATTTCTTCCTATTCTGCAACTGTGCAGAGTACACAGAATAGGCTGCTAAACTGCGGTGACGAACACAGAATGGAATATGTGACTTTAATATTTGAGTTTGAAAACTTAACAGTATTTCTTCCTATTCTGCAACTGTGCAGAGTACACAGAATAGGCTGCTAAACTGCGGTGACACACACTGAATGGAATATGTGACTTTAATATTTGAGTTTGAAGACTTAACAGTATTTCTTCCTATTCTGCAACTGTGCAGAGTACACAGAATAGGCTGCTAAACTGCGGTGACGAACACAGAATGGAATATGTGACTTTAATATTTGAGTTTGAAAACTTAACAGTATTTCTTCCTATTCTGCAACTGTGCAGAGTACACAGAATAGGCTGCTAAACTGCGGTGACACACACTGAATGGAATATGTGACTTTAATATTTGAGTTTGAAGACTTAACAGTATTTCTTCCTATTCTGCAACTGTGCAGAGTACACAGAATAGGCTGCTAAACTGCGGTGACACACACTGAATGGAATATGTGACTTTAATATTTGAGTTTGAAGACTTAACAGTATTTCTTCCTATTCTGCAACTGTGCAGAGTACACAGAATAGGCTGCTAAACTGCGGTGACACACACTGAATGGAATATGTGACTTTAATATTTGAGTTTGAAGACTTAACAGTATTTCTTCCTATTCTGCAACTGTGCAGAGTACACAGAATAGGCTGCTAAACTGCGGTGACACACACTGAATGGAATATGTGACTTTAATATTTGAGTTTGAAGACTTAACAGTATTTCTTCCTATTCTGCAACTCTGCACAGTACACAGAATGTGCTGCTAAACTGCGGCGAAGCACACTGAATGGAATATGTGACTTTGATATTTTAGTTTGAAGACTTAACAGTATTTCTTCCTATTCTGCAACTCTGCACAGTACACAGAATGTGCTGCTAAACTGCGGCGACGCACACTGAATGGAATATGTGACTTTGATATTTTAGTTTGAAGACTTAACAGTATTTCTTCCTATTCTGCAACTCTGCACAGTACACAGAATGTGCTGCTAAACTGCGGCGACGCACACTGAATGGAATATGTGACTTTGATATTTTAGTTTGAAGACTTAACAGAATGTGCTCTAATCTGCAACTTTGCACACTAAACAGAATGTGCTCTAATCTGCAACTTTGCACACTAAACAGAATGTGCTCTAATCTGCAACTGTGCACACTAAACAGAATGTGCTCTAATCTGCAACTTTGCACACTAAACAGAATATGTTTTTTTTTTTTTTTTTTTTTCCCCCCACACAAAATAACCTGCTGCCCCCACACACAGTAGTCCTAAAAAGGACAATTTTCACAATTTTGCTTTTTTTCCTCCCTACACTGACTTTCCCTTCCTATCCTCAGCTCTCCCTGGCTAAGACTGAGCCGAACTCGCTGGTCAGGTGCTATACAGCACCCGACCACGGGTTCTGGCCAGCCAATCAGTGTAATGCCAGCAGCCAACATGGCTGCTGGCATTACACTGATGTCAGAGCCTCCCTGCACGTTTATTGGCTGCGCAGCAGCCGCAAAACGTGCGGGGAGGAGACCCGAACATGGCGGGCGAGCACATGCGGTACTCGTACGAGTACCGCCATGTGCCGAGCAGAGCGATGCTCGAGCCGATCCGAGCATCGGCCGAGCATGCTCGCTCAACACTAATGATAACATGTCCTTTACTAGCTGGTGTATGTATGTGGTGTCATTATCATAAGATTCGTCAGCCATGCTCCTCAGTTTTTTTCCTGCAGTAAATATATCAGTGGGAGAATCTCACTATTTCATGTCCTTACATGACTAATCAGCAAGTTAACCTCCCCAAAAGGTTTCAGAAGCTCACATACTTCACACATTAACTGCCATTGCCCAGGTGACAGAGATGCTTCCTCCAAATCCTTCCTCCAAATCCTGATAGCCTTATTCTGCTCAAGCAAACACTATCATGTACAATTTGGAATTCCACCTGGTAGAGACCTCCATTTTCAGCTAGTGATGGGACAGGTTGTGACTCTCTTGTATGGAATATAATGCATTGTGAGAACTGTAGTAGTGGATAAAATATGCACACTGAGGGTTTTGTATTCTGTGAGGAAACTAGTAATAACTAAATGTAGGACATGGGCAAAGCAGGGTACATGCACCATATAATCTATTTTCAAGGCACCCATTATGTTGTAGCTATTATCAACAGACACAAAACCAGATTTCAAGGAGTGACATACAAGCCATTCCTCTATTGCTTGCTCCAATTAATTTAACACATCTATGGCTGTGTGGAATCGTCTCTCAAAACTCTACATACACAAGGCTGCATGTGATGGTATGGACAACCATGCTGCTGTTCCTTAAGATTACGGCCTCTGACCTGATGCTTCTAGCTGTTGTTGCCTACTGGTGGGAGGGAAATTCAATGAGCAGTGACAGTCATACAGTCTGTATTGTGCCCATATATCCACATATTTGTTGTCAGGGGAATGTTCTTGCCATATGAAGTTTGCAGCCCTTTTTCCACTACACTAACCACCTGCTTGTATAATTTTGGCACAGCCATCCTTGAAAATTAACTGCAGCGTGGGATATGTCAGCTATGTGCAACAAATTACATCATTTCTATAAAACCTCAGTTTTCAAAAAAAGAATAAGGCAGAATGTCAACTGTCAACATTTTGGCAACTTTGCCATTCCAAAGGCATACTTTTGGATTATTTTTGAAAGTATTTTAATCCTTTCCAAGAACTCAGTAAGGTTGGTTGGAAGTACATGGTAGAAAAGAATGTGTAAGAAGATGGTAGGCTTGGCGGCAGCATTTCCGGGCAGTGTATGACACTTGTCATTCTTTTCTGCAGCAGGAGCCATAGGTGTTATTTCATATAAACAAAATATTGAAACACTCTCTGATACATCAACATTATCTCTTCTATTACAGTATGTGCCCATAGCCCTGAGAACTTTTAAGAGTATTTCTGCACCTGTTAGTTGTGACATCTCTGACATGCTGATTTTGTATCTCACAGCCAGACCTGTGGTTGTACTTCGGGTGGGATCTCACTGAGGAGATACCTACATGTAAGCCTCCTTTCCACCTACTTACATCCTTCTTACACAGGTGACAGCTACAATGTTTAGCTTAGTGAAGTATCTCCATACTGTGGACTTTATAGACTGAGGCGTTCCTAAAGGGCTAATTTTACTACTACTACTCAAGCTAAAAGTTGCTGTAATTATACTACTAGGTGAAGAATTTCCCATGAAAAGTGCAGTTTTTCAGCTTTTTCCCACTTTTTTGTCTCGCTCATTACATAGAAATCAATGGGTAGAAAAATATTTCTTCACCACGCGAAAGTTTTCTACAGCCATATAAAAGGGTGTCAGGCTCTCAAAGCATGCAATTCTCTGTTAGTGGAGAGAGCAGCATGTTTTTGAACTAGAGAAGATAGGCAAATAAAGGAAAATTGAAGCTTAGTTTAGGAGTCACTTGGGTAGGACATTTGTTCTCTGTAGTAGGGAAGTCTGGGGGCACAATGGGAGAGAAGAAGGGAGGAAGGAGGTTGACCCCAAATACCCCATTTGGTGTTACTGACTGGCAATACACAGGCAGCTGGGGTCCAAATTGCTTGCTGATTTTACTTTTATTGTCTGTGTGCTGGAGAAGTCTGGGAAAAGAACTTGTCGATTTTGTTCTTATTTATTTTTTTTTGGACTAACTGTGATAAGATAGAGTGGACAACTTAAAAAAATTTAAAAAACATACATACATAATTAAACAAATATATTAGACAGCTGACAGGGAGATCTGTGACTGAGGCAGACTTGATAGACAGCAGACAACATTGAGAATTTTGTTGAGGGCCAAGGCAAGACATCCCACTCCATCAGCTGTGTACTGTAGACAGTAAAAACCACACGCAGTAGTTGAGTAATGTCTAGCAAATGCACAAGTGGGAGGGGGAAAGGTGGAACAGGGCAGGGACCTGGGACTAAACTGGTCGTAAAAAAACTGACTGCAGCAATGGTTGCTGCAGCATGTGCAATAAATAATGGGGTAGATGCAGTTTGTCAAGGTCCCACCAATCACACCACGCCAGTCCCCCACCACCACTACCATACACATCTGCCACATTGTAGGTTGTACTTTACTTTTTTTAACCAATTTACATCATCATGAATACGTGCCAGTGTCACTTAAGCAGGAAGTAAGTATTGTGGGTAAAGGACAAATGCACCCTGTATGATAACACATTTTTCAAGGTATCTGTTGCTGTAGGGCTCACAATTTTGACTCCCAGCTACTTATTTCTCCAGTACAGCCCTCAGAAGAAGTAATATTGCACTGGGAAATGTTGCACCATATTAAACATAGGAGAAAATGTGTTGCAATAAGAAAAAATGTGTTGAAATAGGAGAAAAATATGTTAGAGTTGGGAAAAATATGTTCAGTAGGAGAAAACTATGTTAGAATATGAGAATAATGTGTTGGAATAGGTGAAAAATTTGCTGGAACAGGCGAAAAGGAGGAAAATTTTGCACTGGTGAAAAGGAGAAAAATTTTCCGTTTTCCGCGAAAAGTCATGCGGGAAATTTTTCTCACTTTTCACCCACCCCTAATGATAATGCTGATGATGACTGACAGGATAATTGTGTAATTTTTGGCATCTTTTCTTGTCCTGGGTCAGACTTTCCAAACTATTTTTCTCAAACAGTTTATAAATAGGCACAGTGCGCCTTTTCAGTGGTGGGAGATTGAGGCTTTGCCTTTCAGATGCTTTTCTGGCCATGTCATTATCTCTCTCACTCTCAACTTCATCTGTATGTGAAGAAGAGGAGGATACTGGAGAGATATATTCTACATCAACATCATCAATAATTAGGTCTTCCTCAGCACAGCCCTGTCACTTCTTCCCCACTACTTTTATATTCCTCAAAATACATTATGGACTATAGTAGAGATAAGAACAGTGAATTAGTGTAACAAAATATATAAAAATGAATAAATAAGGAAATGGAATAGTGTAATATATTCAAATACACATACAAATAATTATTAATAGAACTGAACTCAATGTAATAAAATGTTAATAGTTGAAATTACTCCCCCGGATCATCCTTATTGATTATACAGTCCCAGGATGACCCCAAGCAGGGAGCAGGACCCTCAGACCACAAATAAGTCAAAGCATTCAATATGGGCTCCTCATAAAAAGGATACATTTTATTCGTACTGAACTTTTTATTATGAATTCCTTGAAAAAGTGCCCTTAGAAGTACGAAACACGTTGGGCATACATTTTTAATATTACATTTATTTAATAAATGGTATATGCAGAAATCTCCTGAGCCCTGAATATCATGGTGAACATCTTTCTCTTTAATTACAAGAACATTCCATGGAGGGATGACCCATATTCAATGCTTTGATTTATTTGTAGTCTGAGAGTCCGTCTCCCCGGACTTTTTTTCACTTTTATATTCTATTAGGTATTTTGAAGTCTCAAACAATTTATTTTTACTTTTCTCCTTAGATTACTTTCAGGCCAGGTATTGTACTTGTTTGACTCACTGTCAGTCACAACAGTTGGTTGAACTGCTACAAGTTCTTCCATCATACTATCAACACTAGAATGTGACTATCTGGCGTCTTCAGATTTCTTAGTTTACTAATATAACTGGTGGTCGTGGTGAATCTTTTTATGGGACTTTGACAAACTGCCTCCTCAGGAGGAGGAGAAGGATACTAATTATTCATTGTATATGATGCTGCAACCAAGACTGCAGTCAATTTTTTCATTACCACATTTCTCACATGTCCCTGCACTGCTCCTACTCCTTTCAGCCTCCCTCTGCCCCTATGATGTTTACTGGACATTATTAAACTAGTTACAGTGAAGTACACAATAAAATTGATTGTGAGTGATGTCTTGTCCTTTACAAAATACTCTCACCTCTTCTAGTTTCAGGCAGCTTCAGTCAAACTTCACGTCTGTCACCTATCACTCAAACTAATTTTTACTTTTTTTTAAAAAAATTGTATGTTTTTTTAATCAACAGTACCTATCACTGTTAGTAAAAAAATATACTCCCTGTGCAACTGCTTCTTCCTCCATACTCCCTTAACACAGAGATAATAGCCAGCTGGAAGAAACTTGGATCACTGCTGTCACACAATCTGTCACATAAAATTCTCCTTTGCTTCCTTCACACAGCCCCAGACCCCCCTAACAAAGAGATAACTGCCACATCAGGAAGGAACTTGGATTACAGCTGCCTGGGCCTTCCCAGTCAGTCATACAAACTTTTGAGGCATTATGGCTAAATCTTTTTTGCTCCCTTCACACAACCCCAGACTCCCCTAACATTGAAATTACAGCCAGATTTGGAAGAAACTTGGATCACAGCTGCCTCTGTCCTTCAACCAAGCTTTGGGGTTAGTTTGGGTTAACATCCTTTATTCCTGTACAGTCCCACAGAGTGCCCCCACAGTTCCCAAACACAGAGAACAAATTTTCTGCCTACAAGAGTCCCTAAACTACACTCCAGTTTTACTTTATTTGCGTATTCTAACTTGCTGCAAAATTGTGCTGCTTCCTCTTTGTCTAATAAACACAGAGTGGCATACTGCAGGAACCTGATACCCTTTTATACAATCCCTATGAGAAAAGAAGGGAAACGTACCACTTGGTGGGTTAATTCAGTCTTACCCTTGATTTTAATGCAATGAGCTAGGCAGGAAAAAGTGGAAAATCTGCACTTTTGTGAAAAATTTCCCCCTCAGCGAGAAGTGCCATTTTTCACCTGTTCTGTTTTAGAGGTGAAATATTTCACCCATCCATACAGCATCATGTAATTTTATGATCACCAGTTTCAAGTAATTATAAATGTGTAATACATTTGCTACCCAACAGAGGGTGAAGACGGATGCGATACACTACCCTTACATTACAAGCCTACCATCATGCTATTCTATGGCCAGACTCGATCGCTGTATGTATTGTGGACTTAATCCATTTTCTTCATATCCATCACATAACCCCATTCCATGTGTCCTCTGTACATTAACTATTTGTCTGAATGTGGATATTGGCCCTATAGCAGGGTTAAGATAGATGTAGGGATTATATCCTGGTCATGACAGAGAATATTTGTCTATGTGTCATTATTTAATTCCATTTATTTTATCTATTCATTCTTCATATTCATCTAATTTACTATATGGATACATTTGATATACGATCAGCAGTCAAGTTAAGGATGCTAGATAGCGTTTGGATGTCTGGCGCCAGACTTTTATGTCAAGTTGTTGCAGATTAATGTTTTTATGTATATTATTTTTTATGTAAATTGTACTTTATCATCTGTGGGGTTGAGATTGGGTCTTTTGTGTGGGGGATATTGGTCTCATCTGTGCCAATGTTTTTATACTATATACATTACCTTTGATATATTTTTATATTACCACTTTCTATGTTTATTTATACATTGGTCAGTGCTCTATTTAGATCCTGTCTTTCTTGCTTTATATTTTTGGTACATTTTTATGGATCATGAGCACCCCATATTTACTTTTTATGGGTGGACAACTTTTTGATATGAACTAGTGCTCCTATTTTTGTTTTTTTCTACATACCAGATCCACTGCTTGTCGACATGTTTATGAATTACCTGTAAATAGATATAGAAAGCATAATTGTACTACAGTATTTGCACTAAATTATAATAAATTCAGAGGAGGATGTTTGTTCTTTACAGAAGGATTTATGTACAATTTCAGATTGGGTAAACATTAAATATGAAATGTATAAAGTTATACATTTGAGAGGTACAAACAGGCATGCTGCTTATGAACTTAATGGGATCATTGTAGGATAGTCATTGCTAGAGAAATATCTGGAGTCTTTGTAAAATGCAGACTTGGAAATAGTGATCACTGTAAAGTAGCAGTAGCATAAAAAGAGATATTGAAGCAAGAGTGGATAATTTTGCCATTGAACAAATCATTGGTAAGACATCACCACAAAAAATCAGTGCAGTTTTGGGCACTAATTCTGCCCTTTAAAAGATGTTTTCCTTTGTCCTTGATTCTCTGTTCACTGGACAAAAACGTAGGTGAGAGTTTTGGAAGGATTGCCAGAGACTTCCATTACTTGGGCATTATCAGTATTAGATTTTCCTGTATTCACTATGCTTTTTTGTAGGATTTCAAAAGAATTGATAAGAGGTAAAGCTAACGATGACTCAGAGTGTGATGTGGATGCTGTTGGTTCCTGTTCCAGATCCAAATGTGTCTCTGTATTCTCCGTAGAGGGAATTGGGTCCTTGTTTTATTCCTAGCTGTTGTACTCTGTGGTATGGATGGAATATTAGATTTCTGCTGCTTCTCATTTCTCCAAGATGATTAGATCTAATATAATGGAATCTAGAATTCCTAGGCTGTCTAGGCTGATGGTATCTAGACCATGATTTTGTGTTGTCAGTTTCATAGTCCTGTTGATCCCTAGACAGTTTTTTAGATTTTTTGTTTTAAGCTCTTTCTCAAGTATGTCCACTTTGTGCTGGACTCGTTGATCAAGTTCTTTAAATAAAGTTTTATGTTGGTATGTTTCTAGAGTTATTTGTAGTTCTTCAGTTTTATTCTCTATACAGGTCAAAAGTTTCTCTCTATAATTAATAATGTGTCTCATAAGATTAAATGAACACTGTTCCAAGATGGTATCACATTGTCTAGAGAAATATGGGTCATTGAAGCTACAACTCTTCAGGATTCTCAGACCCCTGTGTACTATTGTTGAAGAAGTGTGGGCAACTCAGCTATGAATAGAGCTCTAAATTTGGAAAGGGATAAAATCTTGAAAAATAAACCTAAGCCGGTTCCTGGAAGGAGATTGCCCATGATCATAACCCAATACAATTGTGCATCAAATCACATCAGAAGCATAGTAACCAAGCACTGGGATATTCTTAAGCAGGATCCCTTAATAAATGGGGCAATAATGGATAAATGGCTTGATCTGTACTAGTTATTTACAGTATCTTTTCTCTTTCTTTTTCTTAATGTGTCAACACAATGTTTATTGGTGTGCATACTTAATGTGGTTGTTTTTTTATGTATCTATTTGGCTGCTCTACGTGTCAGTTTTAAGTCCATGCATGTACCCAGATACATTAACATACTAAGTGAATTAGACTTCACCATAAGTCCATTCAAATCTGCTGCGTAATTATATTGATACATATTTTATTTGCATATTTTAATTTGACATATGTTTTATATATTTGTTCTTATAATTATGTTTATATTAAAGAGAGGCTTGGTTTTCGGTGGTGTTCCGGTGAAGGCTTGGTTCTGTGGTTCAGTAGCTCTCCTCTTTTTGAAATGGAGGCTTGGATCTGGGCACATGAACCAGACCTCACATTGAAAGCACTCCTGACATCCTTAAATGGATAGTAATACTTCGTTTTATCTTTATTTTATTTTGTAGGCATTAAAAAAACATGAAGAATGATATAAGTCTCATCTCTCAAACCTTTATGGTTTAAGAGATATTCACAAGCAAAGTATTCCTTCCCCCCTGTTCAGCCAGATCAGAAGGGAGGTGCCCAGGTAGACTGCAGAGAGGGACAATCTTCAATTAAGATAAGGGAAAAAGCTGAAAAACTTGTCAAGGGGGGGAGGGCTTTCATTGTTTTCATACAAAGAAGATTGTCCCCTGCTGTTATCTGTCTGGTCTTACAACCAGATTCACATCTGAGAAGAGATGGATTACACTAGGAAAAAGGGGCGGGAGGGGGAAACTTTGCTTGTGAATATCTCTTAAACCATAAAGGTTTGAGAGATAAGACTTATATCGTTCTTCATGTTTTTTTAATGCCAACAAAATAAAATAAAGATAAAACGAGGTATTACTATCCCTTTAATGGTGGACACTTTGTTTCTAGTTAATAAAAGGAAAAAAAGTTACAAATATTTTATTACCTGATGAAGAGAGGTGTACTTGCAAAACTCATTGGATAGCCAATAAATTACTTATCCATTATATTGTGTACTGTATATATCCCTTATATCCCTATACATACAGGATATCTTCTGAACATAGATTGTCCGGTGAGTGCATTATATTGGGGGGTTGCTTTTGGGCATGTATACTCAGAGTGCTGCACTTAGAGGAATCTGTTCCTTCGTTACAGCTGGAGGAATACACGGAGAGCCCTTTCTAACCTGGCCCCATCGGCACTTGAATAACCGGCAATTCAGTTTTTGACCTAATTGGGATAATTGGATATCCTTAATCTCCCTACTCGCATCGGAGAACATTGAGGCTGCAGACAGATCATCCCGTTTACAGAATTTATCCGATCCACGTTGGGGCGACTAGAGGAGACTGATCAAGAGGGATATCCTAAGATTCTCCATACTTTGAGGCAATATAAAAATGAAGTAATCTGGTGAGTGCATATTAATACCAACGGGGAAATCCATCTGCATATTTTTATACAGTGTACCCTTAGAGTTTGCTCTTATGTCTTTCTCTTGTTCATATTTGCTTCTACCTGTTGTGGTGATGCTGAGGACACCAGGACTATAAGCAGCACTCTTTTGGACACTTTTTAATTTTACTGAAAAAAATTTCTAGTGGACTATGGTAGGATCACCTATTTCTGTATATTCTTTTGAGTGTCTAGCCAAACTTGGTTTATTTACTTACATTGTGTAAGTATATGTGAGGGCAATAGAAGGATTTCTGTAGTGAGCTTTTTATCATAAGGGCTGAACAAATAGATGGTGGCCATTAGGGGTGGGCGAAAAGTGTGAAAAATTCCCTGCATGACATTTTGCGACAACTTGTCGATTTTTCACTTTTGTCGTGAAAAATTTCGTCTTTTGTCACAGTACCATGTTTCCAGCACCGCCGCTTCAGCGACGCTCGGCGTCTTTACATGTGTCATCTGCAGGCAAGAGGCTCCAAGCATGCTGCAGGCCTCTGTTTTATGTGTTTGTTTCCTGTAGTCTCCTCCTACCTGCTTCCTCCCTCTAGCTGCTCCTCCTACCTACTTCCTGTGGAGGGGTTTAAAGGGGAGACTGAGTCCTGACTCAGTTACCCTTACATTGGTGTTCTGAGCAGTTCATTATCTAGTATTCCTGATTCCTGTGTATGATCCAGCTTGTCTGTCCATCCATTCTGGTGTTGACCTGTGGCTCTGTCTGACTATTCTCCTTGTGCGTTCCGATTTGGCTCAGATATCCTTTCTGGTGCAAACCTGTGACTCTGGCTGACTACCCGCTCTGTGTATGACCTAGGCTTGTCTGACTACCTACTCTGGTGTTGACTTGGGGCTCTGTCCACTGCGCATCCAGCATTCCATCGCTTCAGTGGATATCTTATCTGGTGCAAACCTGTGGCTCTGGCTGTCTTCCTGCTCTGTGTATGACCTAGGCTTGTCTGACTACCCACTCTGGTGATGACTTGGGGCTCTGTCCACTGCGCATCCAGCATTACATCACTTCAGTGGATATCCTATCTGGTGCAAACCTTTGGTTCTGGCTGAGTACCCACTCCGTGTATGACTTTGGCTTATCTGACTATCCTATCTGGTGCTTACTAGAAGGCCCTGTCTGTTCTCTCCTAGGGTTGGTTCTGTTATTCAGACAACCTTCCTAGTATTGACCTGGGGCTAGCAGACTCCCAGCTACTGACTGCAGACTGAGTCAGTATCACTCTTGGATGTTATCTTACTGCAAGACTCCAGCAGGCTGAGGCCTAGTCTCGGACATTGTGGTGGTGATAGTGGGAGACTGCTAATCCTGATACAGTACTCACCTTTTCGATCACCCACTGTGTGTATATATTATATTGCATTACTGTTATTATTCTCATAATAAAGGTTATATTAACTATACCGTCTGACTCCTGGTTCTGCTTGCCAATCGTAACACCTTTCTGCCTATTTTAACACATTTTTTGCCTATATTTCCAATGGGTACTACATTTTCCACTGTAATATTACTTCTGAGGGCTAAAGTTTAGAAATAAGTCAATATGGCTTGAAAAATGTGTTAGCACGCAGAATGCATTTGTCCTTTGCCCACACCATTATGGCCGGCTCAAAAGGGACTGACAGCGCAGGTGCACGGACATCACTGTGACGAGATGTCCATGCTTCCTGCTCCTGTGAGCATCGGTAAAACACTGAAATCTACGGAACCGGGTAATATTTCTGGCGACTAGCGCTACTAAGCAGCTAGTTGCCGATGAAGAATCAATGAAGGTTAAGTTATTACGGGGTGGTAGTTCCCCTTTAATATATTTGTCCTGGCTTTGTCTGTCATACTCCTCTGCAGCAGGAGCCATAGGTGTTATTTAGACTGAACTAAACTATTTCTGCCCTAGACCCTGGGAATTTTTTTTAAAGTGCCTCTTCTGCTGCTAGTTGTGGCACATTTGGCCTGCTGATAGTGTGTCTTCCAGACAAACATGTGTCACGGTTCCCCAGAGATGTTCAAGAGTCAGTACGGTATAGTAAAATGCAGTTTATTAAATAACAATAAAGATAACATACAATGGTAATAAGGCAGGAACAAGCAGATGGTCACTGCCAGCAAGCGCTACTTGACTTCCCCACCCAGCACAGAGACAATAACAGCAATATCAGCAGGCAAATAGGTCCCTAGCTGCCTATGTCTTGCCAGTCAGTCACATGGATTTTTGGAGTATTTGGGGTCAACCTCCTTCCTCCCTTCTTCTCCCCAGAGTGCCCCCACTGACTCTCCTAACAGAACAAATGTCCTACCTAAAAGATTCCCTAAACTAAACTTCAATTCTCCTCTCTGTCTTCTCTAGCTCAAAAGCATACTGCTCTCTCTCTCCTCTTACAAAAGCAAAATGGCATGTTGTAAGAGCCTGACAGCCTTTTATATCGCTTTAGATAACTTTCGTGTAGTGGAGAAATATTTTTCTTCCCGCTGATTTCAATTGGTGAAAATGGCAGGAAAAAGAGGAAAATTGCACTTTTTTCGCTGGAAATTGTTCTTCAAGTGGAAACTGCCATTATTTGCCGATTTCAGTTTGAGATGAAAATTTTCACCCCTCCCTAGTAGCCACTCCTTAAGACTAAAGTAAAGGATGTTTTAACTTCAGCAGAGGTTTCAACTTTGACAGATTACGGTAATATCTGTTAAATTGTGGAATTCTTTGCCAAAGGATGTGGTAATGATAGATACAATGGATACATTTAAAAGAATATTAGATGTATTTCTATAAGACAGGAATATACAGGGTTATACTGTGTATTACTAGGTAAATCAGGAATTTCTGGTAAACAGACTAACACTCATCTTGGGTTTGGGAAGGATTATGTAAGTCTCATTTTTGGGTTATACTATGGCAAAGGTTAAATTGTACAGTGCTGCGGTATTAGTTGGCGCTATATAAATAAAGAATAATAATAATACCTTGTTGAACTTGTGTTTTTTTTTAACTTAATTTATTATTCCTACCTTATGTATGTGAGACCAGAAAATACAAATATGGGGAAAAATATATTATGCTAGTCATATAACCGCATACGCATAATGCATATGCTTATGCATATGGCCTCCCCCAAAGGATTATATGAGATTTTTAAGACTGAAGCTGGTGGATGGAATTGGATTACCTGTTTTGGCTTTGCTCATTAATTAATGAATGAGGGCCAGATTCCATTCAGCCATTGAAGACTAGGTGAATTTCTAATATACAAAGAAATCCTCTTGGAAATCTACTTGGGCATAATGCCCTGGATTAATCAAGGGTGAAAAGCTGCCCTTCCTCCTGATCATTAATGAATACCATTGGGTATTCATCAATGTTATGTCTAAATGCAATGCAATAAAAATCTAGCAAACTGTGGTCATTCTGGTGATACACAGACATATTATATATTTGAAGGCATGTGTTTGACCCGGTTGATTATTGTGGGATTTGCTAACCTAAAGCTGGTGGATGGAATTTGCAGACCTATCCGACTCTCACTCATTGATGAATGAGTGAAGACTAGATGCAGTCTGGCTTTTGAAGAATAGGCAAATGCTTAAATTGTAGAGAAGTGCTCTTATTTCATTGAAATCCCCTACACCATTCACTGCTTGATGAACTCTCTAAAATGTTCTACCCCACTTCTATTGCCTTAACACTATAAGGTGACAAGAAAGTTATTGATGCACCAATTAATGATGGACATTATTAATGTTTGCTCACATTTACTTTATAAACACAATTGCTAATACGTCCATATATGTTATTATTCTTCAGGTAAAACTGCACTGGAATATGCCCTAAGTTACCATGAAATTTTCAAGTAAGGAATCTCTTTGTATTCTATTACTGTTTTTTTTTGTGCTCCAAATTGCCTTTACTTAGTATAATATTGGAAAGCACCTACAGAACAATTTTAGTAGAAGCAATTTTTGTTATAAAAAGTTATGTTTCATAAGTATCACACGCAGTTTATCTCATGAAAACTAAACAGTATGAGCTGCTTTATATATTGATGACAGTAAAGTTATTTTTGAAATATTTTATTAAAAAAATTTTACTAATGGCTATAACAGATGGACAGAAACAAATCAGAATGTTAGAATGTGTGAGAGGTAAAAGGTCAAGATGAACACACCAAATGATTTCTTAACGACTGTACCTGCAATTCATTGTAAACTAAGGAAACAAATTGTTTTTTCAAATTTCTATTACAATGGATCCTTGAAATACATTAAATGCAGCTTGAAAAACAATTCTACATGATGTATTGCAATTAATTGAAACAGTAAAAGACTAATATGTAATTTACACACATGATGATCATGATGATGATGTATCTCTTTTGTAATGTTAAGTACTACTATTAACAGAAGGATTTTAACCAGTACTTGAATAAATGCCAAAATTATTTTGCTCAGTAGGGTTTGTTCACTGCAGTTGTAAAACAGTGTAACTGTTTTTTTATTTGCACTAAATACCTGTTCACTTTAGGTTTTAGGCAGATAGTGACTTGCCCAAACACAGGTGCCTTGACACAGCAGACAAGTTGCATGTGCTTCTAAAACACACTGTTTATTATCTGTATTAAGTCACAGGTTATTTATTGTTGAAAGCTGGGATATGATGTGAACACTTTCTCTTTTGTTTACTCACTGCATACGTAGTCAAAATATGGTATTTGCTGCTCTCCTAACTTTGCACATATAAACAAGTACTTGAACACTATGGATAAGTCAGGAGAGAGCACCATTTTTATGTGGAAAATGTTTTATATGCATTTTGGGAGGATTTGGGTCCATCTTGCTGGTTAGCAACTCCATGCACATAGATAGGTTCTTTTGCAAACAGTATTTGTATAAATTCCTCCCCTATTTCCCTTACTATGGTTTGTTCACAGCAGAAGTAAGATTGCTTTTGAGCTGCAATATACTAAATTCATGTAGAATTCAGATTTGAGGCAGAAAAGAACTTGCTCAGTCTAAGGCGTATTGATGCTGCAGGGAAGCTACTCATTCTTTTGGCCACAAATATGTTTTAAACCTCACCGTTTATTAACTGCAGAAATTCACACATTATTTTAATAGGTGGAATCTGATGTGCTTACTTTTTATTTTGTACTAGTTTTAAAGCCCGTGTACATGGGCCAACACTGGCAGCACTGCAGTCATGCGCAGTACTGACTGCCCACGCCGGGGCTGATATGGAAAGGGGGCGCTCCGAATTCAGACCGTAGTCCTCTCTGCGGGCAGTCTGTACTGCTCATGACTGCAGTGTGCGCAGCCGTCTCTACTGCGCATGACGGCTTCTGACAAACACCCTTAGCTAATTAAAATATAGGATACTTACTGTATGTGTAGTGAAATGGTACAGCACACCAGGTTTGTATGTAAATTACTCACAGCCATATTTAACCCTTTGAGCACCAGTGGGGTATGCAACGCATTGCTTTGCTTTGCAATGCATTGAGTACCCCTCTGGCTCTCAATGGGTGAACAAGGCACCATGTTGGGATCTGATGTACAGACTATTTTTTTTGTTTCTTCACTATAGGTGTAATCAAAAGATAGTATAGTATATGTAACTGAACACTGTTGATGTCAGGTACAGTGCACCAGGTTTGTTTGTAAATTAATCTCTGTCTAATTTAACAAGGCATCACTGATCATTACACTTTTACCTGCACATTTTTATTTTCTGTATTTTAATTTAAATAAAGAAATTATACTCTCCACAGTAAAAATGTAAAAAATAGTAAAAAAAATTAAATAATGAATGCATTTTACCAGGGTTACTGAATATGTATATAAGTTAACATGGATAAGATGTACCTTCTCAGTTATACATAAATGATTCACTTAACTTGTTTTAATATTGGTACCTAAAGGTATTTTTAACATGAAACTAGTTTTTGATAAATCACACCTTGTAGATCTCTAATTGTAACTGGTCCATCACTTTATAGCTGATAGTTGTGATTTTTTTTCCTGAAATATTTAATAAATGGCAGAACCAAACTAAATAAAAAAATGCAAAGGTTTGCAACTTTGCTTTTGTTGAATTTGCCACCTAATGTCAGAAACTCTAATGGAATATATGTTACTTTGTAGCATATTTATGATTGTATCATGATTTCAAAAATTGTTTATGCCAGATATGTTTTTAAGCTTAAGTTTCCATCAAGCCTTACTAAAAAGTGAGCAGTTCTTAAGGTAAAAAACAGACAGCATATTTATTGGATGTTACTGCAAAGAGGTAAATTTTTCCTATCCTTGGGTAACTGCCAGAAAAGCTGTTACAATACTAAATTAGGTGTTTAAAGTACTGTGGTGGATTTGTCTTTCAAATGTAGTCAGTGGTTAAAGTTCACATTACATTGTCTTTGATGTGGGTCTTTTGTGTCTTAAAATACAAATACCATAAAACTTCTGGTGAGTAACATTTTCTGACCCAGAGTTAATTTTTTTGCTGCTGTATGAAATATGGCTGAATACAATATATTATTAAATGTTGCTTATTGGAATGCACCATTTATTGGCTGCACTTATTCTTCTGGTGGAAATTAAAATAAAATTGGAAGAATTTATATTTTACAGTACCAGAGGTGGCCAAGCATTTACAACCCTATATTCTTTTAGGTAAATTCCTCTAAACCTCAAGCCTGGCTAACAGGGTTGTGGCCAGACGATTTTCATTTTCAAAACATTCACATCTAATAAACTGCACAAAACTTAGTGTGAGAAAAAAAGGAGACAGGAAATAGTTCTGTTGCACGGTTATTACATCCCATCGCCTGTGGGTTGCTTTGTTATGAATTTTAACTGTGTAAATATGACGTATATGACATCAGAATTTAATCTAAAGCTACTAGGTGGAGATTGAGTGTGACTTTATTGTTAGGGCTAAAATCAACTGGGTGCTGACAGATTTCAAAAGTCACAGTGCAAAAGCTTGAAAAGTAAAAGCTCAGACTGATAAGCTGTTCCTTGATTGACAACTCTAGGTTTGACTGCAAGTATTGAAAACAGTTGGGCATACTAGAAAAAAGTTTTATTTCATAAGGAACTACACTGGGAAACAGAGGTGAATTTATTGGCTAATGTAGTACAAAAACGCAAGAAAAAACAGGTGTGAGATTTATGAAACCAAAAACTGGGAAGGTTTGTTGTTTGTTAGCGATGGTGCGGTTTTAATTTTAATAACTCCTTTAGCTCAAAGCAATAAAATGAACGTTGTTTGGCACTGGAAAACTGAAGTTACCATTTAACATGTTAGGCTATACTGTACAATTACACTTGATTATATGAGATCACGTTCTCTCATTAGTATTACTCAAAACCAATTGAGCTATTAAAAACACATTGCAAAGGAAACGTCAGTAGAATTGTTAGGTAGGAAAAATAGGCTTATTAAACTTTAATAGGAGCATTACAATTATTTCAGATCCTTAGATACCAGAGATGTCTTTAATGCATTGTGAAACATTTGGAAATGTTTTTAGCATACAAAGGGATATATTTTTATAACACAGTGTACTAAAAAGTGTGATTTACTAAGTATCATCCACAAGGAAGTCTTGAATTCATGATATGTCCATCAGTATGCAAGTTGTATCTTAAACTTTTGCATCCAGAGATAGAATGCCATTTCACTAACATTTGTTTCAGTTGTTGCATCATCACTTTGAGATGGAAACCATTGTGTGGTGGAAAAGTAAATGTAATGCTTAAGGGATACATTAAAGTGTTATGGTTCATCTCCTGGTTATGAATAGCAATCTATTAATGTAATATTCATTTTCTTTAGTAGGAACCAAGTGAATCGTCCTATATATATTCTAAAATGTATTGGGCCTTCCTAGTTGTAGACTGTGTAGACCTCTAGACTATAAGCTCTCACTAGCAGGGCCCTCTGCTCTCCACATTTGAATGTACTACTTAATACCTCTGTATGCCTATTCCCAATTGTACAGCGCTGTGGAATTAGTTGGCGCTATAGAAATAAAGAATAATAATAATAATAATTTCTGTGGTTTAGCATGTTGATATTTTAGTATTGTAGTTGGATTTGGGAATTATAGAATTTGTAGTGCACTGCATGTCTAAAACAATTCATATAGCTCTGATTTGAAATATATGCATATAGAGGCAATATTGATAAATATGTATACAAAGTTCAGAATTATAATGCACTAGCAATATTGGCACAGTTTTGCCCTCCTGGTTAATAAAACAAATAAAAAAACAAAACAAAAATCCAATGCAGTTGTAAGTATTCAATAAACATAGAATGTTTTATAAAGGAAGTGTGGAGACAAACACTACAGAAATCATCCTAAACAGGAGTAGCCATTATGCGCGTTATTTACCGCATTATAACCCTATGTATTTGATACATGTCTGGCAGCAATAGGGTTACAAAATTAAAAGCAGACTATTTTTCCCTGACATACAGGTGAATCCAGAAAGGAGACAATGTTTTTAATGATTTGCATATTGGGTTTTGTGTATAGTGTTTTGTTCATAGCATTTTGCATATTACATATAGCTTTCTGGGCATAGCCTTTTTCTTCTGATGTATAGCATTTAGCATTTTCTGTTTAGTGTTTTGCATATAGCATTTTGTGTTCAGCATTTTGTACATAACATTTTGTGTATTGCAATATGCGTAGTACCTGTGTATTTTGTGTGTGGGTGTGTGTTCATTGTACCTCTGCATCTCCTAGCACAGATTCTGGCCACTCCTGTCAAAATCACCCCCCGTGGTTGGACCTATGGGACAGGAAGTTAAGAGGAGATTTTCATAACTCCTCCTTACTGTCGCCTCTGGATGTGTTATAGATTAAATTTTAATTCATAGCAATATTATTTAATATTACCAAACATATATATATATATATGAATGCTATAATGGGAAGAAAAAGATAAAGTGCAACGCACAGGCAAAGTTATGAATCTATATTCACTATACCTCTTGTTCATACCAATAATGTGCCTATTTACATAAGATGCAATGCATAAAAATAACATATTCACATCTTAATTCTTTGAGTGCCAGAAGGGTGTGCAGCACATTGCAACTATCGGATTAATAAAAGACAGCACACATATTCTCAGGTGTCCATTGTAGATAGTAACTTCTTCAGCAGCAAAGTAACCATCCAGATAAAATACACATCCATATTCTTCAAATTATGGTGGTCTTTCTACACTCAATACTCATTTTGCTAAGGCTTCTTCAGGGATACCTTAATCAGAAGATAAAAAATTTTTTATACACATTTCACTCAGCCAGTAGAGATAATGTCATGTTTGATGTATTTAAACACTGCATCAGTTTAAGCAACCTGATTGTATCCTCAAATCTCATGACTAAAGTAGTCATTGCACATAATCCCTTATTATAAAATGTGCATGCTTTGCATTGACTGATATGTACTTTTACATTCTGTCATGTAAACAAGGCAATATGTAAGTGCTCGGATGGTTCATCACATTATTGCAAATGCCAATCCAAAATGTTCACTGTAATAGTTGTAGTTCAAGAGTAATTGAATGATAAAGTATCCCCCTCCATTATCTTTTATGTAGTGTAAGCCACCTCCCCTCAGATGTGGAATCTGGTCATTTGACCTGGAACACTCAAGGGGAAATCTTTTTATTGTGAACAAGGAAAACCCTACTCCCCTTGACTGTTTTTGCAGGCTTTTCTTTATGCTCACTGAAGATTGTCCCTCTTTGAGATCCATCTGGACAATTTTGCTGCTCTGAGGTGAGGAGTGTTACATCAGTAAAAGGGGTGGAAGGGGGATACTTCATCATTCAATTACTCTTGAACTACAACTCTGACAGTATTGAAATAACACTCTCCACAGCCCAAATACTATGAAGATTAATTGGAGCTGCTTTTTTTTAAAAAAAAACATTACTATCATTTTAAGACAGATATATACTAGAGAATGGTACATGGTATTGTGATGTGATTGGGCACTCTGTGCAAATCAGGTACCCGGTGGACCACTTCAGAAGTGAGTCTTGCTGCAGCAATTTTCACAGGAGTGGGTGTGGGGCTCAGTCATCAAGGATTACGGCAATGCAATAGTGTTTCCTCTAGAAGCTTTTTAGTTCCGCTCTTGGTGGTTGGAAGAGAGGAATATTCTGAGGGGGTTTCTCTCAGATTGTATGGGATGTTTGCAGCTATGGAACAAAATTTCAGGAACATTCTATTTAAGGGCACTGGCCATCAGACTGGTCCAACTAACACTTCAATGTCCTAAAACTGAGAGACATACATCAACTGTGTATCCATCTGTCCCATCTATGTTTTCATTGCAGCCTGAAGAGTGGACATTGTTTCAGCATCACCCTGTCTGTGGAAGCAGTGTGGTACCAACACTCACCACCTGCTTTACAAAGTCTTCCTGATTCTGGAATAGGCAGCTATTAGATAAAATACTCTCTTGGCTCATGTTCAGCTCCAAACTCATAGGCTCTTTAGCTAGTAATGTGTCCTATGAGATCTCTGGATTTTTCCTTGAAGACCAGAGAAGTGTGCAGCAAATTGCTTAACAAGATGTTGCACACCTCTATGGTAGTCAAGGGGTTAAAATTCTAGTAACTCTATTCTTTCTCCCATAGAAGTACTTTAAACAAAAAGTGAAAAGGTCTTATAAGGTGCTGGGTGGTGCTTGGTAAATAAAGGTCTATATGCATATAAATATACAGAGCTGGGTGAGAACACAATTACTTTCCTGTGTGAATTCTAGCTATAATTTACAGCTGCTGTTAGAGCCTTTTCCTGATGCTGATTTTTACAGCAGTCCAACACCTTTAATAGAATCAAGGTGGCAGACCATGAAGAAATGTATCACTAAGCAAACTTGATACTGCTGTTGAAAGATGCCTTTTGACATCTGCTTAGGTCTTCAGTGGGAGGTGCAGAGACCATTGATGAGAGAATGCAATGATCCTTAAGGACAGCTTCATGTTGGCTTGAATATTTATATAAAAATAGGACCCTTGGAAGGATGTTACATGTCAAGTTCCAAAAACAGCTGTAATATGAAATATGATTCTCTTAGTATCAATATATCATACTGTCAATGACTTAGCAAGGTATTTTTTGTAATGATATGGTGAGCACTTACTGCAGGGGTGGGCTACCAATGGCTCTCCAGCTGCTGTCGAAGTACAAATCCCAGACTTTTGCCAACTGAATATGGTGAAACTTGTAGTCCAACAAAAGCCCTAGCTTACTATAATTCGCTAGGATGCTTGTCTTGATCCAGTCATGCGCAGCAGAGACTGTCCGCGTATGGGCAGTCTCTTCTGAGCATGATTGCATCATGTGAGTGAGGTGATGCAAGACTGCATCGCATGGAGCATTGAGGTAGCGGCCGCTTAACCCTTTGAATGCCAGAGGGGTACGCAATGCATTGCAAAGCAATGCGTTGCGTATCCCTCTGGCACTCAAAAGGGTTAACATTACCTGGAACTTGGCCTGTGTACAGGGCTTTTACACTAGTATATGAATATTTTGTTTGAAAACACAGATTGTAATACATTCAGATTACATACATTTTCCTTGCCTGTCTCTTTTTAAACATTAATAACATTAACTATTCTGCTAATATATTTTTCATAACAACATAATTATCTTGATAGTACCAGCTATGTTCCCATTGCAAGAAAAATAATACATATAATTTAAAACTACAATGAGGTACATATATGTTAGAGGGTTATATATTCACACATTACTGAAAAATAAAATATGAAAGTGGGGCATAGTTTTTATGCATGTTGTTCAAAGATTACAGTACAGGAAGCAAACACATGTGCACGAATATCAAGGTATTGGTAAAATCAATAAGAAGAATTATGCATGAAATCTGTTTTGTGTACTGCTCAGCCTAAAGCCTATGGATGTGAGAAAATGGCTGTTTTGTGCTGTGTTCACCAGTGGGTTAATTCTGTGGAAGTGTATGGGTATTTCTGGGTGTGCAGTACCAAAACCCTGCTGCACACAATTTACACAATGAGTGCAGAGGAAATCAGTGCAAATTATTTCTTTTTGATTATGCATGCTATAGAGGTAGCAATAAAAGTGAATTATAACCTTGGAATAAGTAAATATTAATTTGTTTAACCTTAGAACGTGTAATTCATTTAGCAATCTGGTATATCCAGTTACTGTTTCTTGCATTCAAACTCTGCTGTAGTCTATACCTGAACTAGCATATTATGATATATTTGAGCATATTTAAATGAGCCTTTAGAATCATAGAATGGTTCTTCTCTCTCTCTCTCTCTCTCTGAACTGCATCCAGTGTTTCAGGACATCGACTTTAGAAAGTGCCAGAAGCCTTCTACAGGGATGCTGACCTCTGCAAACTCATTCCCACCCAGCAGTTTCCTCAGTTTGAACAGCAGTGTGTCTCTGACTTCAACATCCATTCCACGCCATCCCAAAAATGCTCAACTGGGTTGAGATCCAGTGCAGCCCAATGCAGAAGTATGGTTACGTCACCCTCATTCTACATTAACTAGTCCCCAGATATCTGAAACTTGCCACATGGTGCATTGTTCTGCAGGAAGTAACTGTTACAAGATGGATACATTATGCCAGGAATGCACCTGCCCTGCAACAATGTTCTCAATACACTGGAGATGTCTACAGTATTCAGGCAGTTAAAACACTATAGTGAGGCCCATATGCTAAGAAGGAGTGTAACAATTAAGGGAGAAACAAACTGAAACATAGTGAACAAATATAAAGTTCAATTAATTTAAATGTAGTTTTTAATGCAATGAATGCTAGAGCAGTTTGTTAGCATCAGAACTGAATCCTTTTACTTAGTACATCAGCCTCATTGTGGTTGCTAATTGTGGTTCATCATGGAATGTAAAGGAACAATGTATAGTGGAGGCTAGGTTTGGACACTTTGGTATCACAGTGCCCGTGATTTCCTTGCCTGTTGTGCCTGTCCTGTAGTATGGAGTGGAGCAGCATGACTCTAACTCGATCCATCTGCGGACACATGTCTCTGACATCGCGCTCGCTATTTTATACTTCCTGCCAGTTTAGCGATTATGCTCCGCCTTCTGGCATTGGCTTTATAGCCCGGCCGCGAACTGGGCTTAGTTGCCCTTTCGTGGTGTTTCTGTGCGCACTGCTGTGTTGCTCATCTGACCCTTGCTTGGCTTCCGTTACTCCCTGGTATTCGATCCTTGGCTTGTCCGACTACCCGTTCCGGTTGTGACCTGTGGCTCCGTCTGACTACCTGATCCATTTAGGACTCTGGCTTGTCTGACTACCCTCTCCGTGTTGACCTCAGCTGTGGCTGACTACCCAGTCCGGCTTCCGACTGCGGCCTGTCTGACTACGCTCTGTATTAGTTATTGCTCCTGTCTGACTAACACTTGTCCGGATAGATCAAGGGTGCACGCCTTCCCTTTGGCACTTAGGTACCAAGTTGGTAGTGTTGCAGTTGCTTCCACTCCACCTAGTCTGTTGCCTCTTTTGTGCGTTACCTATCCGGCTGCCTGTATTTGCGCATGTACTCTGTTTCCTCTGCTCAGTCAAGCCCTTGCCTCCGACAGGCAAGTGCAATTTAGTCTCACCCGTGGCCTCCTCTCTGTGTGCTCCTACCATCTCCCTTGCCTGAGCACTTACTCTGCTGCCTGGAGTAGTGCTATTTGCAGATTGCCTGTATCTGCTGGCCTCCCTTGCTCATTGTCCCCACTGGGTAACACTACGCCTTCAGCTACCCAAAAGCTCCATCTGACATTCCTTTCTCTGGGATTGTCTGGGTACGCTCCTGTACTGTCTCAGCGTTCAGTTGCCTATCTGTGGTAGAACCAAGTTGGTTCTACCTACTCCGTATCTACATACCTACGGTGGTTCAGTGTCAGCTGCTTGGTATTGGACTTGACACTGTCCTCATGTCGGTCTCCCCTTTGAGTGAGGAAGTGTTTTTTACTCTTTTTATTATTCTGATTATTTTAATAAACTGGTTAAATTCACTTGTACCTTTGTCGTATATTTATTTGCCTAGTGACTGTGACATTTGGGCTGAATTCTACTGTTTGTGCAAAATATGACTGTTTTACATCCATGTTTTCAGTTAAACTTTAGAAAGAATTTTTGATTAAAATAAAAACCACAGATAGTAGAATGCAGCTCAGGTAAGGCGAGACAGGCCTCTCCAGTAACGTAAAGTTAACAAATTATTATGTTAAATGGATTGTAATACTTACAAATTACTAATCCCAGTATTATAATACTAAAAAAATAAATTGATTGCCTCCAGTGACATTCACTCGCAAATCCCCCCTTCCCTCCCCTTTACCTGAAGTCAGTGTTGTAGCTGACTGCAGGGGAAGCCTGTCCTACGATCATCCGGCAGCTCTGCAGCAGAGCTGAGATCACGTTAATAAAAAAGAAATCATTCACTTAAAAGGTCTTCTACATGTGCTTGCTGCAGTGAATGACCCCTCATGACAACCCCCTAGCATGGTGGCTACAGTTGCCCCCTTTATTAATTAAAGAGCATATAACCTATGTGAAACATAGGTTATATGCTCTTTAACCCTTTGAGTGCCAGAGGGGTACGGAAAGCATTGCTTTGCAATGCGTACCGTACCCCTGTGTCACTCAAAGGGTTAATTAATAAAGGGGACAACTGTCACCCCCATGCTAGGGTGGTGTCATGAGGGGTCATGATACTCCTCTTGAGGTCTGAAGTACTTTTTTAATACAAATTACATATATAATTTAAAAAAGAAAATCATTGTTACACATAAATTAAATATTTAATTACATTTTCACACAAATTACATATATAATAAAAACAAACACTTTTTTATACATATACAGGCTGCATATTAACCCTATGAGTACCAGAGGTGTAGCAAATACATTATAATACCTCTCTGGTGCTCATAGGGTTAATCTTGCAATACAAAATACGAGGGCATGTCGAATATAATAGGAAAAGAAAAATGTTGGATAAAAATGTTGAAAGAAAGTCATGGGAGCACTGTAGTCGACTTTTCAAGGGGGGGTTAAAATGTCAGATGTACAATATTCGTCAAATTAATGTGGTGAAAGAAAGCACTGTAAGTGGGATTTGGAAGGGGAAGGGTTAATTGTTGACTATGAACAATATTTGTCAGATTAACGTGGTGAAAGAAAGCACTTCAAGTCGACTTTTAAAAGGGGGGGTTAATATGTAGAGGGGGGCACTCTGTCGGATTTTGTTATGTGGAGAACACATCTAACACTAAACTTGATCTTTCTATCGTCAAATGTACGCCTATTTCCTTGGACTTTGACATTTTGTGTGTTTTTTGTAGGGGGTAGTCGAAAAAAAGCAGACAGCGCCAGTTTTGTTTTACTGTGGTTCTGCAATAGAATACCGACGTAACACGTTTGCAAAATTTGCGCTACTTGTCTTTCTTGTAACAACGGTTTTAGTGCAGGTAATAGAATCGAGCCCTTAAAGGGATAGTAATACTTAAAATGTAAAAAAAATATGTTGTAGGGTTTATCCCCCTGTGTAAAACAAGGGTACTCCCACTTCTGAAATGTGTTTTATTCAAAAGTTATTAATTTTCAAAGTTGAATTTTTTAGGTGCAATATCACAGTGGCCTGAAATTGTACAGTGGCGCTGTTGCTACACGATCCTATGGACAGCTCTGGTCAGTTGACCATAAATCTCCATAGGATGGTGTAGCAACAGCGCCACTGTACAATTTCAGGCCACTGTGATATTGCACCTAAAAAATTCAACTTTGAAAATTAATAACTTTTGACTAAAACACATTTCAGCAGTGGAAGTACCCTTGTTTTACTCAGAGGGATAAACTCTACAATATATATTTTTTTACATTTTAAGTATTACTATCCCTTTAATGTGTTATCTTTCTTCAGGGGAGTCACACTGGGGGGATAGGGAGATAAAGTTATCTGCCTTTGTGGATGATCTGCTGCCTTTTATAGATAACCAGCAAACAGCATTACCAGAAATTATGCATACGCTACACATTTTCCATAAAATAGTGGGGTTTAAAATTACGTTTCACAAATCCGAAGCACTCTGGCTGACCCCCCCCCCCCCAGCCACCTCTCCTTGATGAGAATACCTGTTTTAGAATCTGAGATAATTGATCTGGAAAGATGTATTGCAACGGTGCATGATATTGGGCACATAGAAAGCAGCTTGGAGGTCAATGAGCAGGTAGTATGTGGAGCTATTGGTGAGCAGGGTGGAGATGTAGATGTGGAGTTACAGGTAGGCAATTAGATGACAGTAAGCAGAAGAGGAAGCGGGTGTCATGAGCTGATGGTCAGGAAGGGGTGCTGACCACAGCAGCAAATGTAAATAAATAAAGTGGAACCGAGTGAGCAAGAAAACCAAAACACACAATTAAAGGAACACAATTGTTTTATATATCTGCATACATGGATCATGCAATAGAAAAGCACAACAAACATTAAATGAACATAAAAGAGCAGGGCCTCTGGGCACAGGGAACTGGGCCACTGAGCACAGGGAACTGGGCTCTGCATACAGGGAGCAGAGAGCTCAGGAAAATGACCAGTTCAGGAACACAGGAGGGCAACAGCCAGTTCAGGAACACAGGAGGGCAAATGCCAGTTCAGGGAACACAGGAGGGCAACTGCAAGCTCAGGAATTCAGGGGTACAGCTAGCTCAAGGAACTGATCTGAACTGACCAGTTTAAACTGTATAAACTGGCCCAGAGCAAGGGGAGAGACTGAACTAAATAGGGAGAGGTGATTGCAAGGTAGGAACAGCTGGGAACAGAATCAGGCCTCTGTAATTTGATTCCAGCAGCCTACAACAGCACCAAGGGAAGGTAGTGGCACTGTGAGTTACTGCACCAGACTGAGGAGAGGACAGGATCATGACAGTACCCTCTCCTCAAGGAGCAACTCCCGGCACTCCAGCAATAGAAAAGGACCAGGAGGAATAGGCTGCCCATTCCACTCAAAGAAAGAAAGAGGAGGAGGTTGAGGAAGAACAGAAAGTGGTACAGACCAAGGAACAAACCAGAGTAACAAGAAAGTGTTGGAGAAAAGATGGGCAGCAGAGAAAATCATGCATGGCAGACCAACAAGTGAGGTTTTATAATTACCCTTACAGAAAAGATGCAGTTTCTCAAACGGCACGAGTACTATTGGGAATAAACTCCACAATCTGTAGTCCTGGGTCGGACAAAGATACTGGCACATGTGATCCTCCAGACAGGAACTGAGATACAGGCAAAGCAAAAACAGACAGGACAGGATCTTCAGAAACAAAGGAGGTCTCATCAGAAGGGACAGGTATAACCTCAGCGGTAGGTAGTACAAATGCGGTGCATACATCCATTATGATTTCAGACTCCAGCGATATATTTGAAATGACTGGTTTGAATTCAGCATACCTCAGCTGTACCAGGAATGCAAGGATAGACAGAACAGTACCTTCAGGAAAAGGACAGGTTTCATCATTTGAAAGAACAGGTATACTCTCAGTAGTAGGTAGCACAGATGCGGTGTATAAGTCCATTATGATTTCAGAGTCCAGCCATACATTTGAAATGACTGGTTGAAATTCAGCATACCACAGCTGTACCAGGAATGCAAGGACAGACTGACCAGTACCTCAGGAAAAGGAGAGATCTCATCGTTTGAAGGGACAGGAACATCCTCTGATTCACACAGCAGGGGCTTCAATCTGTCCATCACTTGTGCAGAAGTGAGAATGAGTTCTCCTACAGCAGAATCCTCCTCCAATGCTGCCGGCATGGTAAATTCTATAGAGGCAGGAAAGATCTACAGATTTGGCACCATGGGCAATGTCACTGGAATAGGACATATCCTTAGCATAGACAGAGGAGGCGTCACCTTTGACTCTGGCATCATGGCTACTGTCTGCAGCGTCTCTTTCTTTTTCCAATGCCTTGTAATTTTGATTGTAAATATCTGTAACGGTTTTATTTGACAATCAGACACAGTAGGTTAGATAAATTGAATAAACACAGAATAATAATAACCCTCGCGGGTCCAGTAATATATGTACACAATATAGTACTGATACAGGGCAGGTTACAGTAATCAATACCCACAAGGGTCCAGTATATGTATAAATCAGCAACAATAATATACTGACACAGGTCAGGTAAAGTTTGTGTGATACTCAAACGAGACAGCAGTGAAATGGTTACTATTAGGCCAGGAAGGCTGACAGGCCCTAATAGCGCGAGGCCCTCAAGACTCTCACTCTGTAGAGAGTAACGGAATAGCGAGTAATGCCACGGGAGTAAACGGAGGCCCAGGACAAGCTGTGGACTGCAGTAGCAGTAATGGAGGACTTCAACTGTATCCTCGGAGGAACACCCAATGGAGACTACAATGACTGAAATCCGGTGGAAAATGGCACCTCTCCCGAAGGGGTTAACTAATGCTCAGACCTAATGTTGACTGCCAGACAGTGAGAGCAGACTGAGGCGCCCAGAGTAAGACCAACCTCAGCTTGCAGCAGTAAAAGGTTATCACAGTGTCCGTGATTGCTCTCTTTTCTTGTCTATCACCAGTAGGGGACTCTCCATTGGCTGGCTGCCTTCAGCCTGCCCTGTATTGCCTATTTAAACCTAGCCTGGGCACCCTTTGTTGCCCTTTCGTGTTGTCTCTATGCTGTTGCAAATGACCCTGTTCCTGAGTATCCGTGGCCTCCGCTGTGTTCCTGCGACCTGTATTCTACCTGTTCCAGTGCTTCCAGTTGCTGAGTTCCTGCCTTCGTTGATCCGGTCAAATCTCCGCTTCCTGCTGCCAGTCTCCTCCAATGTTCCGGTTGACCGTCTGCGTGCTGGTTCCTGCTTCCATTCGCTGACTCCTGTCCAGTCGTTTCCTGTCCTCAGACGTTCCTGAGTCGCCTTGGCGACATTGTTACCTTGCCGGTTATCGTTCAGGGTACTGGTTCGCTCCCCAAGCCATCCGGCTGCCTCAGTGTTATAGCGTCCCACGTACAGGGTACTGGTTCGCTCCTCTAGCCATCCGGCTGTCTCTGTGCCATAGCGTCCCACGTACCGGGTACTGGTTCGCTCCTTAAGCCATCCGGCTGTCTCTGTGCTATAGCGTTCCACGTACAGGGTACGGGTTCACTCCTTAAGCCATCCGGCTGTCTCCGTGCTATAGTGTTCCACATACAGGGTACTGGTTTGCTCCCCAAGCCATCTGGCTGTCTCAGTGCTATAGCGTTCCACGTACAGGGTACTGGTTCACTCCCCAAGCCATCCGGCTGTCTCAGTGCTATAGCGTTCCACGTACAGGGTACTGGTTCGCTCCCCAAGCCATCCGGCTGCCTCAGTGTTATAGCGTTCCACGTACAGGGTACTGATTCGCTCTCCAAGCCATCCAGCTGCCTCAGTGCTATAGCGTTCCACGTATAGGGTACTGGTTCGCTCCTTAAGCCATCCGGCTGTCTCAGTGCTATAGCGTTCCACGTACAGGGTACTGGTTCGCTCCTCAAGCCACCCGGCTGCCTCAGTATATATTGCATTCCACGTACAGGGTAATGGTTCGCTCCCCAAGCCATCCGGCTGTCTCAGTGCTATAGCGTTCCACGTACAGGGTACTGGTTCACTCCCCAAGCCATCCGGCTGCCTCAGTGTTATAGCGTTCCACGTACAGGGTACTGATTTGCTCTCCAAGCCATCCGGCTGCCTCAGTGTTATAGCATTCCACGTACAGGGTACTGGTTCGCTCCCCAAGCCATCCGGCTGCCTCAGTGTTATAGCGTTCCACGTACAGGGTACTGATTCGCTCTCCAAGCCATCCAGCTGCCTCAGTGTTATAGCGTTCCACGTACAGGGTACTGGTTCGCTCCCCAAGCCATCCGGCTGCCTCAGTGTTATAGCGTTCCACGTACAGGGTACTGATTCGCTCTCCAAGCCATCCGGCTGCCTCAGTGTTATAGCATTCCACGTATAGGGTACTGGTTCGCTCCTTAAGCCATCCGGCTGTCTCTGTGCTATAGCGTCCCATGTACAGGGTACTGGTTCGCTCCTTAAGCCATCCGGCTGTCTCAGTGCTATAGCGTTCCACGTACAGGGTACTGGTTCGCTCCTCAAGCCACCCGGCTGCCTCAGTATATATTGCATTCCACGTACTGGGTACTGGTTCGCTCCATGCACACCTAATTGCTCTATAGTCATATGGCGTTCCATCTGTGAAGAGCATTACTGAGTTCCACACCCTTCTCTATCTCTGCTGCTGGCGACTTACATACTGACTCAGCCTCTTTACCATCATAGTGACTGTTTTTCCACCAGTCAGTCACTTTTGTGTGTGGTTGATCTTATCTCCGGGCTGCCTTGCCCAGTATATGGTAAGGCCGGTAGAACCTGTCCTGTTTCCTTTGGTTGCCTTACCCGGTATTGGCAAGGCCGGTACAGCCTTTGTAGTCACCTATCAAATTGGCTGCCTTGCCCGGTATATGGTAAGGCTGGTAGAACCTGTCCTGTTGCCTTGGGTTGCCTTACCCGGTATTGGCAAGGCCGGTAGAGCCTCACCTCACCACTTCCGATTCCCTGGCTGCCTTGCCTGATATATTGGCAGGGCCGGTAGAGCCAATATTACTCTTATTTGCATTGTATTCCTGTCTAATAAAGATATATGTGTGTACGTGTATATTACCCTACGGGGCTGCATTAACTTTTCAATAAAGTTGAGTTTTTACCTAACTCTGCGTCTGAGAGTCTTAACAAACCGTGACAAAGGTCAAGCGTACCGTGGTGCAACCACATGGATCTACCACACTGGAGTGTCGCCCACGAGACACAGTAAGTGACAGGTTTACTGTGACTAGATTTCCTGATCGGCAACGAGGCAACAGAGGCTCTGTCCGAGGACAGAGAGGACACCGGATGACAGCCCCAAACCGGATACCGGATGGGACCTCAGGCAGGCCCTGATACACAGACAATGTTCACCCAAACCGGTTCGATACACAGAACAAGAACTTCAGCCAGGCCAGGTCGGTACACAGAATAGGAACGTCAGCCAATCCGAGTCGGTACATAGAGCAGGAACGTCAGCCGGGCCGGGTCGGTACACAGAGCGGGAACGTCAGCCAATCCGGGTCGGTACACAGAGCTGGAATGTAGATAGCAGAGTAGTCAGGCAGTCAGGGTCGGTACACAGCAGGAACGGATACAGCAGAGTAGTCAGGCAGTCTGGGTCATACACAGAGATCACACGAATAACTGCAACAAGTGCTGGCAACAGAAACACCATGAAAGGGCACCAGAGAAGTGACAAGGCCCAGTATTTAAGGACAAATACTGGGCGGGGCAAAGCCACATCAACCATTAAAAGGCAGCAGGAAGTAAAACTGACAGAATGTTGCAGCAATAGCACGGGCACCATGATAATATCCAAGTATATTATATACTAATGTACAGCATGAACAAATCTGTTTGTGCTTTGTAAATAAATGATGATAATTGTAATAATGATAATTATAGTAAATTATAAGTCCTGACCATCCTTTCTTTGTGGCTTCCCTGACCTATGGTATCCAAGATTTGTGCTCCTCTCTGTGTTCCCTGTATATGATCCTGCTAGAATGACTTCTTTATGATCTCCAGTCCTGTGTATAACCTGACTTCCCTCTCTGGCTTTTGGGTACTTCTCCAGCCCCACTGACTCCTGCCCCACCCTGCATTATCCAACTCCACTTACCTTAGTATACTGAACTCTGTGTTTCAGTTCACTTTGTTCTCAGTATCTTCTGCCTAGGTTCAGCCACGTTATCCATCTTGCCCCACCATCCTGATTGCTAGTATAAGTGAATTCTATCTATCCTCATGTAGTTAAGTCTATATATATATTGCATTAATTCCTGCAAGTTCAGCTTGTCATCCCAGCCTTCACATTCAGCTTAAAAGTGCCATTCCAGCCTGCAAGCCCAGCCTGACTGCGCATGTTTGCAATGAGTGACCTGTACCAGCAGTTACTCCTGTTTCAACATACTCTTCAACACCAGCAAACACCCAAGCAAGAGGAAAGGATGGAAATATTGATCCAGATCTGTAGCATATAGCACCACAAGCTTCAAAGTCTATACCATCTAGGTTTAAAGGGTCCGCTGCAGCCAGAGGGTCTCAGGTTGGAAAGCAAACACTAAAATTGTCTGTCCAATCTCCCTCAAAAATGCAAAAAAAGAAAACACAGAAATTTATTTTGTCCTCATCCTAAATATGGTTTATTAACCACTTAAGAACTGTAATTTTGTTTTACATTAAATATCAGATTATAAGCACTCAAACTATATAGATTCCTTGAGGTGTCACATATTTTAAACAGCAAAAGAAAAAAATAAAGGATCACTAAACTGAGCAAGTATAAATTAATTATTTAGTGTACGCATGCAAACTAAGGGACATATGTTCAAAGAAGTAGCGAAATAGCTTTTGTCGTTTGTAACGACTTTTGAAAGTACAGTGTCATTGGGATCATTAATAATTCAGAGAATGTCGGTTGTGATTGGAAATATGTCGTTTGTCCTGACTGAAACTGTCATATGGAACGACAAAAAAATGTATTAACTAACGACAACAATGTCTCTAAAAATGTCTTAACTAACAACAAAAATGTCTTAACCAAAGACAAAAATTCTCACATTCAGAACACATTCCCTCCACTTTTTTCTTAACGTACAAAATTTGTCTTTTGAAAAACATTTTTTTGTCGTTAGTTACGACAAATTTCCTTTTCCTCTATACGACAATGGAGAATAGTTTAGCCATGCCCTTGCCCCGCCCCTTTGCCCGGCAATTCTGGAGTTGTGTCGTTCACAACGGACACTACTATTTTTTTGTCATATACTCTATAGAAAATATGTCATTCATGCATTGAATGACTTATTTTTGTCTTTCAAACGACAATTTTTTGTCGTTATCCCTTTGAAGATACGGCCCTAAGTATTGTTTCTGTTCTAGATAGAATGTACTTCCTTTTGCTAACATATGTAAATATATATCCCAATATGTTTACATTGATAACACACAAATATATGGTACAAAATTGAAAAAAGAAATACATATTTTCATGATTCTGCCTCTGGTTGTTTCTACATTTCTTGAAAAAAATAAACTGCATGTGCAACCTTTTGGTATATTTTATGATTTATGGAGTTAAAAGTTCCAGGTACAGTTTATAAAGAAATAATAACTATATTTTTATGTGTTTATTTATTTAAAGTGCACCTGTCACCTTAAGTTGTTTTACCTTAGGCCATTTTAAAAAATCTTCCACACGTTGTGTTAT
This sequence comes from Rhinophrynus dorsalis, assembly GCA_037306005.1. Lineage (NCBI taxonomy): Eukaryota > Metazoa > Chordata > Amphibia > Anura > Rhinophrynidae > Rhinophrynus > Rhinophrynus dorsalis. The sequence goes on along the minus strand of CM074720.1, from coordinate 314,757,388 downwards.
ATATGTTTTATTTATTAAAATTGTTGTCAAGTCGATAGAATTTTCTTTTTATGTTATGAAATCCGTTGTTGGCACAAGTGACTTCCACTATATCACCTGATACTGCCCCTGTGTGAGCCTCTTCCTCCCATCTCAAACACAAGCTCAACTTTAACCCTTTGATTTTCATTTATGTGTGCAGTGCATAGCAATGCATTTCACATATTTTTAGCACTGAGAGGGTTAAATGCATTTATCAACTCTTCTAGAGGGAGAAGGTTTCTGCAAAGCCTCGTCTCCCTATGTCCATGTGTGGCTCTGCCACTGATCTATCAGGTAGAGGGATTTCCCAAGCCTCCCCTCCCAAATGGCTCAAAACACATACACGCACACAATCACACACATGAGTGTTTAAAGGAGCAGTAAACTTTTTTATGAAAAAATATATATTGTAAGGATTTTCCTATTGAGTAAAATAAGGGTATTCCCACTGCCAAGAAATTTATATTTCCAGAGTTATTACAATTTAAAGGGATAGTAATACTTTGTTTTATCTTTATTTTATTTTGTAGTCATTAAAAAAACATGAAGAACGATATAAGTCTTATCTCTCAAACCTTTATGGTTTGGGAGATATTCACAAGCAAAGTTTCCCCCTCCCGCCACCTTTACCTAGTGTAAGCCATCTCTTCTCAGATGTGGAATGCAGTCCATAGACCAGACAGATAACAGCAAGGGACAATATTCTTCCTATCAGAACAATGAAGGCCCTGCCCCCCTTGACAAGCTTTTCAGCTTTTTCCTTTATCTTAACCCCTTAAGGACCGGGAAAATCAGAGGTGGATTTGACTTAAGGACCGGAGCAATTCTGACCTTTTTGACTATGTCTTTGTTCAACAGTGTTTTCCCTCTTAGGCTTTTATTCCACCCCCATAATTGATATACTGTTTTTTTACAAACAAATAGGGCTTTCCTTTGATACCCCACTTATATGGATAACCCACCATTTACTTTATTAAAATTAAAGAAAAAGGTAAAAAAAAGTAAAAAACACCATTTTTGTTTTTTCTCTTGGGATCAATTGGGCGCAAAGGGTTACATTTTTATGGAGACTGCATGAAAGGTATGACCGGTCAGTCATACCTACAAAATGCGCAGTTTAACCCCTTAAGGACCGGACATTATGGGACATTTCTGTCCCATAACGTCCGCATAGGGGCACGTTGACGAGCCGGTACACGTGACCTGTCACGTGTATCGGCGCGTCACTATGGGGCTTGAAACAGATCGCTCCGATCTTGGAGCGGTCTATTTCATGCCCCATTTTTACTTACAGCGCTCCCGGTAGAGCGCTGTAAGTAAAAAGTATGTGACGTACCAGGACCGTCAAGGGTCTTTCAAGCAAGTTTACCCTTGACGGTCCTGGTACGTCAAGGGTCCCTAAGGGGTTAAAGTGGCCACTGTCCCCCCTGGGTGAAAATCCCCATGTCCCTTTTTCCCACCCTATTTTCCCACTTTTTTGATCATTACATTTGGCGGTGTAAGTGTATTACATGGCTCCACAACAATCACACTTCCAATTTTGTTTCTTGAGATGTTTTTTTTTTTAAATAAAATATTTTATTTGTAAAAAAAAAGTGTGTTGTTTTTATTTAAAAAAAAAAAAAGTGTATTTAGCAGGTCAGAAATTGACCTGCATCTAGCCATCCTCCTGCACCAGCAGTGAAGGGGTTAACACCCCCAGCTGCTGTATTTTTTATTTCCACTAGGTGTCTCCTCCCTGCTTCTCTGTCCCTTACTTTGATGTAAGGGACGCATTGGCAGAGAGGAGACACTAGAGGCAGTAAGTAGCACTGCCTCATTCATTGTTTTAGAATGCCGGTACATGTGATCGCTGACGCAGCGATCACATGACCTGGCACAACCGACGGAGGCTGAGACTGAACGGTCCGGTACTGGACCGCTCAGTCTCAGCCTGGATTGAATGGTAGCAGCGTGCACGGCGGGGCGCTGCTACCATTTAACACTTGACGTACCAGGACCGTCACTGGTCCTTAAAGCAAATTTACCCTTGATGGTCCTGGTACGTCAAGGGTCGTTAAGGGGTTGATTGAAGATTGTCTCTCTCTATGCAGTCTACCTGGGCACCTCCCTTCTGCTCTGGCTGAGTAGTGTTACATCAGTAAAAGGGACGGGAGGGGGATACTTTGTCATTTAATTACTCTTAAACTACAAAAGAATTGAAATAACACTCTCCAAAGTCCAAATACTATGATGATTAATTAGAGCTGCTTTTATTATGAAACATTACTATCCCTTTAAACCCATGTTTTTTTTTTACATTAGCAGTACCCTATAGTGGTTAAATTCTAATTAGATTTCCTGTTAGATTCTAATGGAGAGGAAAGTCATAAAAGTTAGAGACATACAGTTCTCCATAGAATGTGATAGAAACTGCCTGTCACTTCCTGTCAGTTAGAACTATCAGGAAGTAAACACAGTAAATTCACTTCCTGGTTGTTTGAACGGATATCAATTTTGAATAAAACATCTGACAGCAGTGGGAGTGACCTTGTTTTATTCAGCAGGAAATGGTCTATAAAATATGTGTTTTCATAAAAAAAGTTTACTGCTCCTTTAACCATTTTTGATTGTTAGAGTGTGCAACTCTTTTCTCATACATCTGGCACTCAAAGGGTTAAAGTGAAACTGATGACTGAAACTGTACAATGTGCTGCAGTGACTATATCACACTTGATAAATTACTAACTTCTCTATTTCACTTAGAAACTGAACACATTTCAAACAAAAAACTTGCAACACTTTATTTTGTATACTATAATCTCATGCCATGTGAAAGTATTATATACAGGAAAGTGAACTGCTGCTGCCTCTTAGGAGATTGCAGTATATGCAATCACAGATTTAACCCAGCAGCTGTCAAACAGGCTACAACAGCTATTTTCAGTAAAAGAGCAACAGTCTTTCAGTACAGGAGTAATGAAAGGGTTAATAAAAGAAAGGTGGAGGAAAAGAGAAAAATAAAGAATGTTATATAAAGTATTTTGTTTGAACTATAATGTCTGTCCTATTTATATTTTATTATTACAAGTCAGTGCTCATCAATGTGTTATATACCCCTCTGGAATAAAAAGGGTTAAACCCTTTGAATGCTAATTATGTATTTGAATTAAATACGTGTTTAACTTTTTCAGTGTCAGACAAGTGTGCAAAGTAAACTGCACACCTGTCTGGCAATTACAGTGTTAACTACACTGCAGCTGTCTGCCAAAGCAGTTTAATAATGAAAGGGAAATTGGGTATCTCTTGTAATAAACAGCACTATGGAAGCTCTCTTGCTGTCATAGAAACAGTAATTTTTTTACTTGGTATAAAGGTTTAATTCTGTATTGGAAGAGATGTGGTGTTTTTATACAAGATTTTTTTAATGGTTCGCATCCCATTTATATTCTTATTATTGAGAACCAGTGAATGGTTCTCAGTAGTAAGAAGATAATTAGGTTATGCATTAAGGTTCAGTGCTGTGGTGATGAGTGTTTGGCGAAGTGTGGGGAGCACATCGCCATATACATTAACCCTTTCAGTGCCAGAGGGGTACACCTCGGGCACTGAAAAGGTTAAGGTTTAGGTACACAAGGGGATGGGGGGAGAAGCTCCTCATTAGCATGCAGGGTTCTCGAACTACTGGAGATATGGCAGGGATGCCCTCCTTTACACATTGCCAGCAGTAGACAACCCTGAAGTCTGAGAGCATTCTTTCTGCTTCCCCACTTGTCCACTGGGGGAGCAGAGAGGATCTGCTCAGACTTCAGCATCACAAACAGCATCACTCTCTTAATCCTTTGAGTGCCATAGGGATATGCATTGCACACCTCTGTGGCACTTAAAGGGTACGAATGTATAGTCTCTCCTTCTTCCCCTTCTCTCCTGCAAAACATTGTACAGTACTTTGTGACTGGTTATTGTTTTTACTGTCTGATTCAGCAGTTGGCTTCACTGCTAAGACTTACTCTGCAATGACAACGCTAGAATGTGACAAATCATCATATTTAGTATTGTTTAGAGGTTTAGTATTTCTACTAACGATGGTGGAACTTTTCATGTCACTTTTCCAAACACCCTCATTGGGAGGAGGAGTATCATCAACAGTTACTGGAAGAGCTGCAGCAAACATGGCTACAGTCAGTTTTTGCAGTATGAATTTACTACCACCATCACATCCATGCATTCCATCTCGTTTTCTTTATTTCCTAACATGTTTTCTGGACATACTGAAAGTACACAACAGAGCTGTTTGTGTTTTTTTCCATCTGTCAGCTTCATTTAAATTGAGTAATAAGAATTCCACTATTGATGGCTTTGAAGAAGTGCCTGCAGAGGTTCCATACGCGCACCCACACCTTTCAGAGAATTTTTAAACATTGTGAGGATTCACTTTAATTTATTTTCAAATGCCATTGCTATCTGAGCTATCTCATCTACTGAGATCGGAACAGTGAGACAGCTTTGTTTAACTCTATATTGGCACATCAATTTGATACTATTGAGATGGTATACAGAGAGCACCAGAACTGCTGACAACATTGTACCTGCCCGCAGCAGAAAGAGCATTACAAGACAGGAGGTATTGTGTCCACATTACATCATATAGTGCTTGCTTAAAAACTGTTGCCAGTTTGAAGGATATACATATTGTTACAATGTTTCCATTAGACGGGAGAGGATTATATTAGGTTGATATAAGAGACATCATTACACCTGTCCGCAGAAGCTTGGGAGACAGGAGGTGTTTTCTACAGTACACATTTATCCTTCCTCTGCCCGCTCATCACAGACTCCATTGCCAATATTGGTATTTATTATACATAAGCTGAATTGGAGATTTATATATTGCACTAGTGCACTTGATTAATATTATGTGACTCATTATCGCAATATAAACTTTAATCTTTGTGGATCCAGGATCTTTGCTCTTTTATGTATGGGACTTTTTAGAGTTTTATACAATATTATATTGTTTTTATATTGTTATTAATTGTTTATTTATTTTTGCTTTATTTAAATATATTTCTAGTACAGTAGCGCTCTCCTTGTACTTTCTCCTTGTTTTGTCTATACACCCATTCACTAGCTGGATATAGAATAGTAGTGATATGTACTCTGCATCCATTTATCCATTAGATGCCAGGGGACATTGGAACCATTTTCCAGTATTATTCATTGTTACTTGTTATATATATATATATATATATATATATATATATATATATATATATATGTGTGTACATACAGTAATGTGCAACAGTTTTAGGCAGGTGTGAAAAAATTCTGTAAAGTCAAAAATAGACATGCTAATATTTTGTATTCATCAACTAACAAAATGCATTGTGAGTGAACAGGAGAAAAATCTAAATCAAATCAATGTTTGGTATGGCCACCATCTGCCTTCAAAACAGCATAAATTCTTCTTGTTATACTTGCGCAAAGTCAGGGATTTTGTAGGGATATAGTCAGGTGTATGATAAACAGTTATACTAAACATGTGCTAATGAGCATTAATTTAATATGTAGGTTGAAACACAATCATTAACTGAAACAGAAACAGCTGTGTAGGAGGAATAAAACTGGGTGAGGAACAGCCAAACTCGGCTAACAAGGTGAGGTTGATGAAGACTGTTTAATGTCAAAAGTCCTACACCATGGCAAGACTTAGCACAGCAACAATACATAAGGTAGGTATACTGCATCAGCAAGGTCTCTCCCAGACAGAAATTTCAAGGCAGACCGGGATTTCCAGATGTGCTGTCCAAGCTGTTTTGAAGAAGCAGAAAGAAACAGGCAATGTTGAGGATCGTGGTTGGCCAAGGAAACTTAGTACAGCAAATGAAACAAACATCATGCTTACTTCTCTTCACAACTGGAAGATGCCCAGCAGTGCTATCAGCTCAGAAAACTTAATGACTGAACTTAGGAGAAAACAAAGCACACCAATAGCCCAAAGAGTGGCAGTAAGGAGAATGCTGAAAGCCCTTATATCATTTGCACAGTAAAAGGGTATTATGAAATGAAAAACATTACAAAGACAAACAAATGAACTTTAAAAAGATATGGTCCACTTGGATACTATATAAAAAAATCCCATATCTCAATCTGATCAAGTTTGAATCTAGTAACATAGGTATTGGGGTTATTAAATAAATACCAGATGATGACATGTAAAAACCTATTAATCCTTTGAGTCCCAGAGGGGTTACTTGATTAGAAAAAGTATAGTTATAGATAATAGAATTAGTAATAATTGGACTGAATTAGGCTTTGCATAGCAGTTATAGTGATGGAGAGAGCCTGGGTGTAGAACAGAGTAGTGGCATAGAAAGGTCCCAATTTCAGTAGTTATAGCAGCAAGATGCTGTTAGTGGGGTGAGCATTATTAAGAGAAAAAAATCCTTGTAACATGAGTAGTAGATCAGGATAGTCTGGATGGCCCATTATCACGGTGCCCGTGATTCCTTTCCTGTCAGTTAGCCTGTAGGAGGCCCTCATTGGTTGCCCTGTGTTTAGCCCGCCCAGTATTGCCTTTATATACTGGGCTCCTGCACCTTATGGCCGCCCTTTCGTGGTGTTCCTGTGCCAGTTCTACATTTATACTGTGGTTCCAGTGTATCGACTTGGCTTGCCTGACTACTCTCCTGTTCCTGCGCCTGTGTACCGACCCGGACTACCTGACTACTCTCCAGTGATTGTTTCCTGTGTACCAACCCGGCCTGGCTGACGTTCCTGCTCCTGTGTACCGACCCGGACTACCTGACTACTCTCCAGTGATTGTTTCCTGTGTACCAACCCGGCCTGGCTGACGTTCCTGCTCCTGTGTACTGACCCGGATTGGCTGACGTTCCTGCTCTTGTGTCCTGACCTGGCCTGGCTGATGTTCCTGCTCCTGGATCCTGACTTGGCAGTGCCCATTGTGTACTAGTCGCCTCGGCAACATTCTGAATTCCATTGCCTTTCTGCTGGCATATCAGTATATCAGGCTGGCCTGTCCTCCGTGATTGCACCGGTATAATGCACTGGTTCGCTCCACTATGTTTATCCGGTTGCAAGTGCTGTCTCCGTTATTGCGCCTGTATACTACCATTGGTTGCGCTCCTCCTAGTCAAAACCGGTTGCTATTGTTGCCTCCGTTTTAGTACTGGTAGCCCTACTGAAGCTTTCAGTGGCCTGTATATTGTGGACTCTAATTGTGGCGTCTCCTGATGCAGCTGGTCACCCAGACTCTTTGAACTGTTCTCCTTGTGAACATTAACTCCTGCATTACTGGAACCTGTATCCTGCACTGCCTGACCTGTGTCAGCATAATTTTTACCTTCTATATGTATATGCTGGACCTGTGTGGGCATAAGTAACCTGTCGTGTGTCTGTACTATATGTTATATACTACAGGACCTGTGAGGGTTTTTCATGTATTATTGTTTTCAATAAAATTGGGTTTTTATCTTAACTCTGTGTCTGTGAGTCAAACAAATCGTATCACCCATTTGATCTTGGTTGAGGGATTAGAAACTGTCATGTGTATGTTTCCGTGGTGGTTGCCTAGAGGTACTCTAATCATTAAATGAAGTACTGCAGTCAGAAAGTTTCCACACATAGAGACAGAAGGCTAACCCCAACACCAGCAACTGGTAGTTAGCACAAAGAGCCCTGAACAACATATGTGCACCTAAGTGGGAACTTTACACCACAATGTGCCTGTCACAAACACTGTACTGGGGTCAGTGACAGCCTTGATCTATTGGTCTATTGTCCTCAGAATATTATAATTTGTTTCATATTGTCTGTTTCCATTTTATGCCTAAATTTATGTTGTGGTATAACTATATGTCTGTATATTGGCTGTATTTGCAAGTTAGCTTTCTGAGTGGAGGCAATGTGTTATAGGAAATTTAAGTCCTAGCATTTCCCACAACACTGTACCATGAGGTAGATACAAACTTCAAAAGGCTTTTCATGGCCTTTGGATTTCCAGAGAAATATACTGTTTAAACTCCAATAGAAGCTGAGTAAAAATGGATGCTATACATAGCATTATAGTCTCAAGGAACATAAGCTAAAGGAGCCCACACTACTATTATAATAACAATAACTGGGGATTGTTTTATACATATAACATTTACAGACAAATGTGCAGGTGGTCACTGTCAGCCTTATTCGGGCATCTTCAGATATGTGTTCTAAAATCAAACCTTCCAGTCTATCCTGGACAGATAAAAATTAAAGGAATAATTAATTAAGCGTTTGACTGTCAGATGCATATCCAATGCATTGCATTACAATATGTTGGAACTCAAAGGGTTAAAGTATGTAGTACATTTAATGTATACGATTAAGGTCTGTTAAATTGTGGAATTCCTTGCCTAAGCATGTGGCAATGGCAGATATAATGGGTACATTTAAAAGAAAATTAGATGCATTTGTATTAGTAGGTAAAACAGGATATTCTGGTAACTGTCTAATACCTATTTTGGAGTAAGGAAGGCTTATTCTTCTAATTTTCTTGGTTATACTGTTGCAAAGGTTGAACTTGATGAACTTTTGTCTTTTTTCAACCCTTAGTTTACTATGTAACTATGTAATTAACACTGTTAAGGAACAGTACCTATTTTATTAGAAAATAGCTTGAATGTCCACTAAAGGAAGCCAAAACAGTATCATGAATCAAAAGCCTACATGGAGGCAGTCCATAATATCCTCCACAAGCATCTTCAGCCACCTTTCACACATGTAGAAAGGTGGGCACCATCTTCTGAGACCCTTTCATGTTGTATTTAAGTAAGAAATTCATTTTATGTAGTGATTCACTGTACTGAGGCTTTACCGTCTTTATAAACCAGCAGGCAATATTTTAAGGTACAAAAAAATGATAAAACTCTAACCCTTATGCACAAATGAAAAGTGATGTAATTCTGGAGACAACCAACTGCAAACCAACTGCATTATAAGGGATAAATAGAAATTCCCATTTTAACCCCAGGAATGTGTGTGGTCTCCAATGCAATGGGAATTTGGGAAATTTGTATTTGTCCCCTGTTGTGTAGTCTATTTGCCTCAGAACTGTTCCTCCTTTCTTTTGTGTGTTAGACTCTCTGTGTTCTGGATCATTTGCACAGCCTGTCTTTCCATTTTTCATTTCCATATTTGATCAACACAGAGAACTTAAATGTATTTCTTGTATTAATTCACATAAAATAGTGTGCATGCTACTAACCAGTACAGTAGTAGACATAGTATGTTCTATAAACTATGAAATTGTAAGCAAGTTTAAAATAATTGTGTATCTATTAGTGATTTGGCTCCGGTCTTGTGGTAAAGTTTTTAAGAAATAAACAAAGTTTGGTTTCCTGGTGAAGGCTTCTTTTTATAATATTGTAGTTCTCAAAGGCCTTCTGTTCTATTCTTTTTACCAGTGTGGTTTCACAAGAAGACATAGATTATTTTATTGCCCCAGGATGCCAGGAAGTTTTCATTTCGCTTCTTCAGATCTTTTGGATAAAAGTTGGACAGTGCGGAAAAGAATTCCCTTTGCTGTCTTATATTTCAATTCCTCAAGAAAATATGTTGTGTTTTCTAAGATCTGATACTCGCTAGTTTATTTTTAGCAACCCAGCAGTATTATTTTACACTTTATTTTTTCAAATGAATAACTTACCCCCTGCTTTGCTCTGCTGCTGGTTCATTTATATGTGTGATTTGCCAGCCAAATTATCAGTAATGACTTTCACACTGCTAAGGTACGTACCTGGGTTATACATTATATTTCATAATATGCAATTGTTGCATGCTGTTATTTTAATAATATGAGCCTCATTGTTTTGAAAATATGATTATGGCAGCACTACATCATTGTATTAAATTAGTTAGCTTATTTCCTGTGAAAGATTCAGCTGTGATGTTTTACTGAGAGTTCAGAGCAGGGTTGCAGAAAAAAACTAATAAAACTAATAAACTCCTTTGGGTTTCACCACCATCTCTATGCTGATGACACTCAAATATATATTTCCTCCCCAGACCTCTCCCCTTCCCTCCTGTCCCGAGTATCCGACTGTCTGTCTGCTGTGTCTTCCTGGATGTCCTCCCATCAACTCAAACTTAACCTCTGCAAAACTGAGCTAATTATCTTCCCTCCCTCTACAACCAGCCTTACCTCAGAAATTGCCCTCACCATTAACAACGCTACCATCACACCAACCCCTACAGCTCATTGTCTGGGGGTCACATTTGATTCTGCCCTATCCTTCATTCCTCACATCCAGTCGATCTCCAAATCATGCCGCCTCCACCTCCGCAACATCTATAGAATCCGACCCTTTCTCACACAAGACACTACCAAAATTCTAATCCAAACACTCATCATGTCCCGTCTTGACTATTGTAACTCATTACTAATTGGCCTTCCTCTCACCTGACTAACCCCACTACAGTCCGTAATGAACTCTGCTGCAAGACTAATCTACCTCACTCATCTCTTCTCTGACACCAAACCCCTCTGTCAATCCCTACACTGGCTCCCATTTGCATACAGAATTAAATTCAAAATTCTGGTGCTAACATATAGAGCCCTCACTAACAGTGCACCCCCTATATTTCATCTCTTATTTCTAAATACACTCCCACCTGCCATCTTCACTCTGCACACAACCTTCTGCTCTCCACAGCTCTTATCACATCCTCCCACTCCTGCCTACAGGACTTCTCCCATGATGCACCTGAACTCTGGAATTCCCTCCCCCACCCAATCAGACTCTCCTCCAGCCTTCAAATCTTCAGACACTCCCTGAAAACTCACCTCTTCAGGGAAGCATATCAACTACCTCCATAATTATGACCAAGAACCAACCCTTCCCTGGACCACTGCACTCACCAGCACTTCTCACTCCCACCCACTGACTAGCAGTTCATGTGACAGGAGGCACTTACACCCAATAGCACTTTCTCCCTCTGTGTCAAACCCACCTAGACTGTAAGGTCTCACAAGAAGGGCCCTCTGATTTTTCTGTCTCCACATATTGATTGTACTATTTTAATACCTCTGTATGTCTATTACCAATTGTAAAGTGCTGCACTATATAAATAAAGAATAATAATAATAATAATAATAATAATAAATAATAATACTATGGTATTACAGTGCTAAAGGCTGGCATGATTGCCTGTATTTAGTAGTTTTGTGGGTTGTGCATCACTATATCATTTTTTTATCTATAGATGAAGCACTTGACAAGGTAAGAAAATACAAGTGCCTATTTTTTATGGCCATCCAGACTGGCCCACCAACATAAACCCATCAGACACTCTGGGCCCAAGTAAAAGAAGCCTCCACCGTAGGCTCTTTTACTAGTACATTCACTTAATTTCAAGGTCCCCCATTCTCTAGTAGCTAGAAGTTAATAGCCATGATTGAGAAACAATAAAAAAAAATACTAACAAAAAAACAATTATTTCTACATTGTTTCTGATATACTACCTGGATGGCAGCAAGGGAGAAACAGGGAAATTGTTAATTAAACGTCTTCAGTTGTAATGATTCAGATGCATCAGACATACTTTATAATAGGGAATTGGTTGTGCTTTTGTCAGATGCCAACCTTCCAAGAGACTATCTTTTACCATCCCCCACAGTTGGTGATTATGTTGTGTTGAATTGAAATAACATGTTCCAATGCTTTTTTTTTACACTTGAAATAGGTACTGTGAAGTCAGCCTGGAATAAATCATACTCTACTTAATACCTACTTGATTTTCTGATTTTCAGATCACACAATTTTATTTACTTTATGTTTTTAATACCCCTGGCTATATCCAAGTATGTCATGATCTTGTTGTATTTTCTTTATTTTTGTATTTTTATAGGTCCTTCATTTTGACCTTGCATACTTTTTATTACATCTTTTGTGTGCTAGGGACCAACAATTGGATTGAAAATCTCAAAGAGGCAGGGTCCAAGGAACCTGGATTACATAGTGTGTTCAAGATGGCTGCCTTATCTCTTCTCTGATTTAATGCACTTTGAGTCCAGTGATAGAAAAGTTTCCTTTCTTACCCCGACTGATTTCAGTTCTGCATTCAAATCAGAAAAAAGGTGTAGAATCCTCCCTCTAGACTGTAAGCTTTCACAAGCAGGGCCCTCTGATCCTCTTGTTTTCTATGTTCCATTTGTACTGTTTTATGCCTCTCTATGTCTAATCCCCATTGTACAGCACTGTGGAACAAATTGGTACAATATAAATAAAGAGCATTATTAATAATAATTACAGATATGGGCATCCATTCTAAAGCAAATGAGCACAAACTATGTTTCAAATTTAAGCAATGTGAACCAAAGCTAGTAATGTAAATTGTTAGTTATTTTAAATGATGGTTTATGCATTGCTGTACACTAGGCACATCTACACCCAAATCTATAGACTAAAACAGTGTATTCCATTGGCATTAACACAACACATATGAAAAAAATTTATGTTAAAATGTATTTTTAGTAAAGCGAAAAATAAATGTTAATGGGTTATTTGCACTCATCTGTTGGTTCTCCTGTTAGCATCATTTGTTGCTACAGCACAATCTATTTGATCTGTACATGGATTGAGAACTGGTTAAATGATAGATGGCAGAGAGTTGCTGTAAATGGAACTTTTTCAAATTGGTCTAAAGTTATAAGTGGGGTTCCGCAGGGTTCAGTCCTGGGCCCAATGCTTTTTAATTTGTTTATTAATGATCTAGATGTGGGAATTGAAAGTAGCATCTAAATCTTTGCTGATGACACTAAGCTATGTAAGGAAATATGTTCAGAGCTGGATGTTTTTTTCTCTGCAGAAGGATTTAGATAAACTGAGTGAATGGGCAGAAAAGTGGCAGATGACATTTAATGTATATATGCATTTGGGCTGTAGAAACAAACTTACTACATATACTCTAAATGGGAAACAACTTAGGGAATCCTCATTAGAGAAAGATTTAGGAGTGCTGATAGATGACAGACTTCACAGCAGTATGCAGAGTCACTCAGCTGCTGCAAGAGCAAATAGGATACTAGTCTGCATAAAAAGAGGTGTAGATGCAAGGAATGCTAATATTAGCATACCTCTGTATAAATCCTTGGTTAGGCCTCATCTAGAATATGGAGTACAATTTGGGGCACCAGTTCTTAAAAAAAGACATTGTTGAACTGGAAAAGGTGCAGAGACGTGCAACAAAACTGATAGAGGGATAGGAGGATCTGAGTTATAAAGAGAGACTAGCCAAACTGAGTTTTTTTTACATTAGAGACAAAACATCTACAAATGTATTTACTAATACATTCAAGGTCAATTCAAAGAGCCAACCAATTAATTATTTACGCAAAGAGCTGAGCTAAGAACAAGAGGTCATCATTTAATACTAGAGGAAAGGCGCTGTTGACTAAAACAAAGGCAGGGATTCTTTGCAGTAAGGGCTGTAAAGCTATGGAATTCTTTGCCTCGGCATGTTGTACTTGCAGATAATGCAGCTGCTTTCAAAAGAGCAATGGATATCTATCTAGCACAGAACACTATTGAAAATTATGACAGATGGCTTCAAAGCAGGTAGGATGTTGATCCAAGGAAATATCTGATTCAGGAAGAACATTTTTGTTACCCACTTGGGGCTAAATTAGAAATTGCTCCAGAGGTTTGTTTTTTTTTTGCCTTCCTCTCGATCAACAGGGGTGTTTCTGGCATGAGTTGGACTTGATGGGCACATGTCTTTTTTAGCCTCATCAACTATATTACTATTTTGTTTATCTCTGGCCAGACCTAAAACACCGGATAATATATGTAGAGCACAGAAGCATAAATCCAAGAATCAGTGGACTGTATAACTACATACCTCACAACAGGTATGAAACAAGACAAGAATATCTTGATTTCTAATAAAATATTCACATTTATTCACAAATATGTTAACATATTGTAACATATGTTAACAATATGTATAGAGAGAACTTGCCATGTGCTCCTTGAGGCTCCTGGAGGCACACCCAAATTAAATACCCTTAATCATTAAAATCAGATGGCCACATTTATAAAACAGAAAAAAACTAACAGAATCAAATATGTTTGTAATACAGTGGGCACAAATGTGGCTAATACACTTTAAAGAATACCCAGCGATACTGAAACAATATAATATAAAACTGGGAAATATAACTAAAATAAAAGGAAAAAAAATAGTAATGGAAGAAAAAAAAATAATGAATAAAGGTGATTATTGGGTGACGGATATCTCTGTCCATGTAGGTCTACAATTTGTAGTGGTTATTGTTCTGTTAATAGAAGGATTGGACCTTGTTGCTTTCTTGATTGTAGCTAGTGTCCCATGTAGGTAAAGGCTGTTCTGCCAAAAACAACAATAGCAACAATTTAACTTTGTCAGTAGAATTCAGTAGTCCCCTAAGTAGTCCTCAAAAACATTCATTAAAAGCACACTAAGGTACTGTCAGGCTTGTACCTCCTGATTCGTCTGGTTCTGAGCCCTCCACCTAGGTGCCCGTGGTTGTGGCTGGTCTCTGACAGAGTTCCCCTCCGGTCCTACCCTTGTGTGTGTGCACTGTGTCCGGGGAGGTTTGCAGCTCCAGTGAGTGTCAGCAGTGTGGGCTGGGAGGGACGTGTCTGGGGACGCGCCGCAGCATACATGACACGCTAGACGTGTGGAGGGGTGGGGACAGCCAGCAGCAGCCAATCAGAAGAGGTGCTCCATAGCCACAGCACCTCTATATAAACCCTGGGCATTCCTTTACTCAAGGCTTGTTTGTATTAGTCCCATACTACATGTGATCACTTGTGTGATTATTCCTCTTGCCTTTAAAGTGTACTGGACCTTGGCTTGTGACCCCTACCTTCCTGCTATCCACACTCCTGACCATCGGTTTTCGTGACATTGACTACTCTGAACTCTCCACTCCTGACCATTGGTTTCTGTGACCTTGACTATTCTGACCTCAACCACGCTTATCAAGGCTATCTCTGTCCTCCTCCCCCACTAGTACATATCTACGTGGCTACGTCGGATTGTGTATGCCTGCATCTGGGCACCAGTAACTTCCCAGGGCCCGACACAACAAAAAAGCCAACACATGGAGCCTGTAAGGATGGTGCAAGCCATGGCGGCCTTAACACAACAAATCTCAATACTGACCCAGACTGTCAAAGAACTGCAGGCTGGACAGGCTAATCTCCAGCATCAGCTCCAAGAGGTCCACATTACTTCCCTGTCTAGGCAGAAGACCACGGTCCCTCATCTTCAGCCACTCCCAGGAGGGGGCTGTGGCAGCTCCTGAACCACAGGTCTCCTTACCTGAGAGGTACGCAGGAGACAGAACCCAGTAGAGAGCGTTTATCAATCATGTGTCGTGCTGTTTTCACTTAAACCCCGCACGTATGCTGCTGACTTTGTAAAAATCCATACAGCTATGTATCTTTTATCTGGAGAACCCCAGCCATGGGCCCATCATCTCCACCACCAGACTAACAGTCCTGTACTGGACTACTGGACAGCCTTCACCCGAGCTCTGGAGTCATTATAAGACAACCCCTACAAAACCAGGACTGCACAAGTTGCCTTACGAGCTCTAAGACAAGGCTGACGTCCCATTGAGGAGTATGTCACGGAGTTCATGCGGTATGATGTAGACACAGCCTGAAATGAACCAGCCTTGTTAGACCAGTTCCGGATTGGTTTGTCCGATCCCATCAAGGATGAACTGGCACGTATAGGCTTGTCCTTTTCCCTGGAGACTCTGATCCAATCAGTCATACTAATTGACCAAAGACTGAGGGAAAGACACCAAGAGAGGGCTCTAGCCAACAGTCCTCCATGACGTCGCCTCCCCCCTACTCCACTACCGGTGTCAGTTGAGCCCTTAGCAATCGAGGAACCCATGCAAATATGCCTGTTCAGAAGGCCCATCTCGGCAGCAGAAAGAACCCGTGGAAGAACCCGCAACATCTGCCTATATTGTGCTAGCAAAGACCATCACCTCCAGGATTGTAAGGAAAGACCTTCACAATCCTGAGGTAAGCACGCAGTTCATTCCTCCTACTTCTTCTTACCAATAGGAGTTTCGTCTCTGACCTATCTGTTCCTCTCTTTTTACAGTGGAATGAAGCGTCTTATTCGTCTACTGCCATGGTGGATTCCGGGGCCAGTGGATGCTTCATTGATATTATCCTGGTGAAAACCCTTCACATCTCCATGGTGCGGAAGATGGCTCCGGTGCAGGTTCAGGTGGTGGATGGTAGTCCGCTGAAGTTGGGTCCAGTCATCAATGAGATGGTTCCCTTACGTGTCTTCCTTGGTCCTCTCCATACCAAAGAACTACAGTTCGATGTTGTTCTGACTCCACTATTCCCCCTCATTCTAGGCCTGCCTTGGTTACGACTTCAAAACCCAAACATGAACTGGTCTTGTGACTATTTAGCCTTTTCCTCTATGCACTGTAAGGAACAGTGCCTACAGCCGTCTGCAGGTATACATTTACTCTTGGAACCCGAGGTCCCTGAAAACAAGAAGCCCATCCTCCCGACCATGTATGCCTACTTTTCCGATGTCTTTGAGAAACAGGGGGTTGATACCCTGCTGCCCCGCAGGCCCTATGACTGTGTAACGGTTTTCAGTACACTCAGAGGCAGGCAATTTGGTAAAACACAGTTTTATTGAAACCAGACAGAATAAAGTAACCCTCGCAGGTCCAGCAATAGTTAACAAACAGTACTGACACAGGACAGGTTACTAAATAACATTAGCCCACACGGGTCCAGTATACATATATCAGAGAGCAATACATATACTGACACAGGTCAGGAACAGTTCATGTGATATAGTGAGACACTGATGGTAAATGCTATCAGGCCAGGAGGCTGGGGCTGGAAGGCCCTAATAGTGAGGCCCAAGATGCACTCTCTGAGGATGAGTGCCAAAACAGTGACTAGGCCCAGGAAGGGTGAGCGAGGCTCAGATGGATCACGAACTACCAATAGTACTGCAACCGGAGGAACAACGGAACTCCCAGGAATACACACAGACTGCGACCCAGGGTAACGATACCGGACAATAGATGTATTAACGCTAGACTCGATGGCAACTGCCGGGTGACAAAGCCGACTGAGGTGCCCAGGAGACCAACATCAATAACAGAGTAGTGACAAGCCAGCGTATAATGTGCAAAAGAATAGCTCCTACCCGGGTGAGTACCGGACGGCCCTGGTAACGGGTGCTTGGGCTTGTTGGCAACTGACAAGAGCAGAGACTAACTGAGGCACCCAGGAGACCAACCACAGTGGTAAACAATAACAAGCCAAGCGTATAGTGAGCAAGTGAGATCTGTGTCAGCCCTGGGTAAGGAGGAAGGAGGCAGCAAGGCACAAATGGGTCACAGTCACGGAACGGTAATGCAGTACTTGGGGCAATCAACTGGGCCAGCACGCTTAGGACAGCGCACAGGAGATACTCTCTACCGGACTCGGTAGTGCACCGGACTGGAGGCACAGAACAGGAACGTCAGCCAGTCCGGTTCAGTACACAGAGCAGGAACGTCAGCCAATCCATGTCGATACACGGAGCAGGAACGTCAGCCAGGCAGGGTCGGTACAAGGAGCAGGAACGTCAGCCAATCCAAGTTGGTACATGGAGCAGGAACGTCAGCCAGGCCAGGTCAGTACACCGAGCAGGAACGTCAGCCAATCCAAGTTGGTACACGGAGCAGGAACGTCAGCTAGGCCGGGTCGGTACACAGAGCAGGAACAGGATAACAGAGAGTAGTCAGGCAGTCCGGGTCATACACAGGATATCACACGATAACGGCAGCAAGCTCTAAGCAACTGGAACACCACGAAAGGGCCCTGTATGAGTGACTGGGCACAGTACTTAACCCCTAGAGTGCCAAGTGGGTACAACGTACGAGTTTGGACAGCTGTACCTGCTGTGCCAAGCTTGTACGTTGTACATCTTAAATGCGGTCACTGCATAAGCCGGTATAACCGGCATGCAGTGGCCGCATTTAAAAAAAAAAATTGCCTGCCACTTGTGGGGGGACATGAGGATCACTCCTCATGTCCCCCCAGGTATTGATCTCCCAGCCGATCGCGCTGGGAGATCAATATTTACGAAGGAGAAGCAGAGCTTCTCCTTTCCCCTCTCTCCTACCTGAACTTCCGGGTAGGAGTGGGCAGGACCGGGGGAAGCCTCCTAACGTCATCGGTGACATAGTCACCGATGACGATAACAGGCATTGCCCGATCGAGATCACTCCTACCGGAGGTAGGAGTGAAGAGAAGGAGAGCCTTTGCTCTCCTTCAATTCGCCATATTGATCTCCCAGCCCAATCGGCTGGGAGACCAATAACTGGGGGCACATCAGGAGGGGCCCTGATGTGCCCCAGCGAGGTCTGAGAATATAAATAAAAATAATAAACCCCCCCCAAAAAAACCATTAACCCTGTGAGTGCTGCAGGGTTCCCACGCGCATTGCTTTGCAATTCGCTAGAGATCCCTGTGGCACTCACAGGGTCAATTGTTGCAGCCCGATTTTCTTTACAGAGACCTCATTGGGGGACATCAGGAAGGGTCCTGAAGCCCCCCAATGAGGTTTATAAAAATAGACCAAAAAAAAAAAAAAATTAACCCTGTGTATGCCACAGGGGAGGGGGTTCATTGCAGAGCCCCCCTCCTGTGGTACACATAGGAATATTTTTTGTATTTTATAATCAGAGTTTGTTGGGGGGACATCAGGAGACTTCCTGATGTCCCCCCACAAGGTCTGATAATAATTAAAAAAAAATAAAGACAAAATAAAAAAAATTAACTCTGTGAGTGCCGCAGGGGTCCCCAGCGCATTGCTTTGCAATGTGCAGGAGACCCCTGTGGCACTCACAGGGTCAGTTCTTTTAGCCCATATTTTTTTTTTTTACTAAGACCTCTTTGGGGGACATCAGGAAGGGTCCTGAAGCCCCCCAATTAGGTCTAAAAAAATAAATGAAGAAAAAAAAAATGAACCCTGTGTGTGCCACAGGGGAGGGGGATTCTTTGCAGATCCCCCTCCTGTGGAGCATACAGGGCTATTTTTCACTGAACTATAATCAGAGTTTGTTGGGGGGACATCAGGAAAGGTCCTGATGTCCCCCCACAATCTCTGACAGTAAAAGGCAAGATATAATTTAAAAAAATAACTCTGTGAGTGCCGCAGTGGTCCGCAGAACATTGCTTTGCAATGAGCTGGAGACCCCTGTGACACTCACATGGTAAATACTTTTGGGACATTTTTTTTAATAAGACCTCATTGGGGGACACCAGGAAGGGTCCTGAAGCCCCCCAATGAGGTCTTTAAAACAAATGAACAAAAAAAATAAAAAATGAACCTTGTGTGTGCCACAGGGGAGGGGGTTCATTGCAGACCTCCTCCGGTGGCACACACAGTACTTTTTTTTTTTTTTTACTATTCCTTTACATTCAAAGCTTGTTGGGGGGCCCTAAGGCTATGAACAAAGAATAATATATATATTTTTTTTTAAATGAACCCTCTGTGTGCCACAGGGGGTCCAATGCATTGCATTGCAATGCATCGGACACCCCTGTGGCATGCACACAAAATGACTCCAATCCCCCCCATACCCTACCCACCAGCCTAGTTCCACAGCCCACTGGCAGTCCCATTCCCACAGTTTGACCCCCCCAGCCTGGTTTCACTGCCTGCTGGTAGACCCAAGTGCCAGTACGCACTGGATTCAGTCTGGAAATCAAACAGTGTATGTGGGGGACTTACAGTGCACAGTGGTAGTCACAGATCCCCCATTTGTACTATCTTACCTCCCCCACCACCACTGCCATACTTGCTCTCTGCCCACTGGTAGATATACCCACATACACTGCCTGACCCCTCGTCCCTTCCCCCACCTGGTTTCACTGGCAGTCATAGGTTCTCACGTACACTGACTGACCACTGATAGCCATAGAATCATACATACACTGTTTGCTTCCCCATCCTTGTTCCACTGGTAGCCACTGGTAGCCACGCTCCTGGCACCCAATATGGTATGTCATCCCACAGCAGTGGGGTACCATTTATCATAGGCTGGTAGGAGGTCCTCCTAGGAAACTGCATGGTGTTGAGCCATTTTTGTATCTTTGAAGTGACTGATTTGTAAAAAAAAAAAAGTTTTTTTTCTGTAGCACCACATTCTGGAAATAGTTGTGCACACTAACTTAGGGGTAGAAAGGCAAGTGACCCCTCATTAGATGCGGCAGGTTATCTTCTTTCCAAAATGGTATGGTTTCTCTACCTTTTCTTCACTTCTGAAGGTTTTATAGCCATTTTTGTACAGGCAAGTTAGGTTTGAGAAAATGTTAGAAAAATCAGAGGTTGCAGTAGGTGTAGTTTTGTACTTCGAACGCCCCCTAAGGTAGGTCGATTCATGCCAGTGGGGTGTCATTTTTCTCCTAAGAGCACTAGCTAATGGTTTTTACAGATTTCAGTACATTTGAAGGGGCAGAAATGTAAGAAAATGCCTTTTTTTCCATTAGCGCCACCTTCTGGAGGCATTTTTGCACACCAGACTTGGGGTAAGAAGGCAAGTCACCCCTCATTAGATGTGGCACGTTGTCTTCTTTCCAAAATGGTATGGTTTGTGCACCCTTTCTTCACTTTTCTAGTTGTTATAACCATTTTTGTATAGACAAGTAATGTTTGAGAAAATGTTAGAAAAATTAGAGATTGGTGTAGTTTTGTACTTGTAGCGCCCCCTAAGGTAGGTGAACTCATACGAATGAGGTGTCACTTTTCTCCTAAGAGCCATAGCTAAATAATACATTTGAAAATGCAATGGTTTTCACAGGTTTCAGTATATTTGAAGGGGCAAAAATGTAAAAAAATGACTTTTTTTTCATTAGCGCCACCTTCTGGAGGCATTTGTGCACACCATGCTTGGGGTAAGAAGGCAATTCACCCCTCATTAGATATGGCAGGTTCTCTTCTTTCCAAAATGGTATGGTTTGTGTAGCCTTTCTTCACTTCTGTAGTTGTTATAACCATTTTTGTATAGACAAGTATTGTTTGAGAAAATGTTAGAAAAATTAGAAGTTGTAGAGGTGTCGTTTTGCACTTCTAGTGCCCCCTGAGGTAGGTCAGCTTATGCCAATGGGGTGTCATTTTTCTCCTAAGAGCACTAGCTAATGGATACAGTTGGAAATTCCATGGTTTTTACAGATTTCAGTACATTTGAAGGGGCAGAAATGTAAGAACATGTCTTTTTTTTTCATTATCGCCACCTTCTGGAGGCATTTGTGCACACCAGACTTGGGGTAAGAAGGCAAGTCACCCCTCATTAGATGCGGTAGGTTGTCTTCTTTCCAAAATGGTATGGTTTGTGTACCCTTTCTTCACTTCTCTTGTTTTTATAACCATTTTTGTATAGACAAGTAATGTTTGAGAAAATGTTAGAAAAATTAGAAGTTGTAGTAGGTATTGTTTTGCACTTCTAGCGCCCCCTGAGGTAGGTCAACTCATGCCAATGGGGTGTCATTTTTCTCCTAAGAGCACTAGCTAATGGATACTTTGGAAATTCCACTGTGTTTACAGATTTCAGTACATTTGAAGGGGCAGAAATGTAAGAAAATGCCTTTTTTTTTTCATTAGTGCCACCTTCTGGAGGCATTTGTGCACACCAGAATTGGGGTAAGAAGGCAAGTCACCCCTCATTAGATGCGGTAGGTTGTCTTCATTCCAAAATGGTATAGTTTGTGTTCCCTTTCTTCACTTCGCTAGTTGTTATAACCATTTTTGTATAGACAAGTAATGTTTGAGAAAATGTTAGGAAAATTAGATGTTGTAGTAGGGGTTGTTTTGCACTTCTAGCACCCCCTGAGGTAGGTCAACTCATGCCAGTGGGGTGTCATTTTTCTCCTAAGAGCAATAGCTAATGAATACAGTTGGAAATTTCATGGTTTTCACTGATTTCAGTACATTTGATGGGGCAGAAATGTAAGAAAATGCCCTTTTTTTCATTAGCGCCACTTTCCGGAGGCATTTGTGCACACCAGGTTTGGGGTACAAAGACATGTTACCCCTCATTAGATGCAGCAGGTTGTCTTCTTTCCAGAAATATTTAGTTTTATATAGTTATTCCACTGTTTTAGGGTAGATTTACCACAAAAACTCTAGAACGTGCGTATTAGCTCATAACGTTGAAAATGTAATTTTGCGCTGCTGGTGATTAGGGCTCTACGCTAGCCAAGGACGTAGGTAAAACTATACAATTTTGGTATTTTTTTACTCGGGGGACTCAGGGCTTTTTCAAATAATTGAAACTTTTTCAATCAAGATAAATATTTTTGATACATAGTATGGAATTTATCAAAATTAGTAAATTTTCACTTTTTTTTGTCATTATGACATCATAGCTTTTTGCACGATACAAAATTCTCTTCATGTAAGGTACCACGAGAAAGCTCAATTAGTTCTGAAAAAAACAATATATAGTTTTCCATATGTAACTAGAAATTCCCAGAGTAAATCAAGCATAAACAGAAGGATAGCAAAAATGCTGAAAAAGTGTCTGGCCTGCAGGGTACAGGAAATGTCCCAAGCCTCTGGCACTGAAGGGGTTAAAGGCTACCACTGGGTGCAGCAATCACACGCTAGCCAATAAGAAAGCATCAGAAATAATGTGTCAAAATGTCGCCAGCAATACACGGGCACCGAAATAGACTGCCCCATTGAGTTGCTTCCAGGGGCTCCAATCTCGTTTGGGCGCATCTACCCACTCTCCGAACCTGAGCTGTCTGTCCTCAAGGAATACATTGACAACAACCTCAGGAAAGGGTTCATATGTACTTCCACTTCCCCTGCTAGAGCAGGCATCTTCTTCGTGGGTAAAAAGGATGTAGGGTTAAGACCCTCAACAACATCATGGTAAGGCTCAACAACATCACAGTAAGGAACCGTTACCCTTTACCTCTGTTCTCAGAATTACTCAATTGTATATGCTTGGCCCACATCTTCTCCAAACTGGATTTGAGAGGAGCGTATAACCTGGTAAGAATACGACAGGGTGACAAGTGGAAGACTGCTTTCCAATCCAGGTATGGTCATTAAGATTACACGGCGATGCTGTTCGGACTGTGTAATGCCCTAGCCACGTTCCAGTTCTTCCTTAATGACGTGTTTTGGGATTTTCTGAACGTCTTTGTTGTTGTCTGTCTCGACGAAATATTGATCTATTCCTCAACCCTTAAAGAACATCACAATCATATGAGAAAGGTGCTTTCCCGCCTGAAACAACACGGATTATATGCCAAACTGGAAAAGTGCTTCTTTAACACAGACACTGTGGAATTCCTGGGATATATCATTTCACCCAAGGGACTACACATGGACCCTCGTAAGGTAGCTGCTGTTTTGGATTGGCCTCCTCCTGCTGAAAAGAGAAGTGTACAATAGTGTTGAGCGAGCATGCTCGGCCGATGCTCGGATCGGCTCGAGCATCGCTCTGCTCGGCACATGGCGGTACTCGTACGAGTACCGCATGTGCTCGCCCGCCATGTTCGGGTCTCCTCCCCGCACGTTTTGCGGCTGCTGCGCAGCCAATAAACGTGCAGGGAGGCTCTGACATCGGTGTAATGCCAGCAGCCATGTTGGCTGCTGGCATTACACTGATTGGCTGGCCAGAACCCGTGGTCGGGTGCTGTATAGCACCTGACCATCGAGTTCGGCTCAGTCTGAGCCAGGGAGAGCTGAGGATAGGAAGGGAAAGGCAGTGTAGGGAGGAAAAAAAAAAAATTGTGAAAAAAAAGAACCAAAAGTCCTTTTTAGGACTACTGTGTGTGGGGGCAGCAGGTTATTTTGTGTGGGGGGAAAAAAACAAAAAAAAAAAAAAAAAAAATATTCTGTTTAGTGTGAAAAGTTGCAGATTAGAGCACATTCTGTTTAGTGTGCACAGTTGCAGATTAGAGCACATTCTGTTTAGTGTGCAAAGTTGCAGATTAGAGCACATTCTGTTTAGTGTGCAAAGTTGCAGATTAGAGCACATTCTGTTTAGTGTGCAAAGTTGCAGATTAGAGCACATTCTGTTAAGTCTTCAAACTAAAATATCAAAGTCACATATTCCATTCAGTGTGCGTCGCCGCAGTTTAGCAGCACATTCTGTGTACTGTGCAGAGTTGCAGAATAGGAAGAAATACTGTTAAGTCTTCAAACTAAAATATCAAAGTCACATATTCCATTCAGTGTGCTTCGCCGCAGTTTAGCAGCACATTCTGTGTACTGTGCAGAGTTGCAGAATAGGAAGAAATACTGTTAAGTTTTCAAACTCAAATATTAAAGTCACATATTCCATTCAGTGTGCTTCGCCGCAGTTTAGCAGCACATTCTGTGTACTGTGCAGAGTTGCAGAATAGGAAGAAACACTGTTAAGTTTTCAAACTCAAATATTAAAGTCACATATTCCATTCAGTGTGCTTCGCCGCAGTTTAGCAGCACATTCTGTGTACTCTGCAGAGTTGCAGAATAGTAAGAAATAGTGTTAAGTTTTCAAACTCAAATATCAAAGTCACATATTCCATTCAGTGTGTATCACCGCCGTTTAGCAGCCTATTCTGTGTACTCTGCACAGTTGCAGAATAGTAAGAAATACTGTTAAGTTTTCAAACTCAAATATTAAAGTCACATATTCCATTCAGTGTGTATCACCGCCGTTTAGCAGCCTATTCTGTGTACTCTGCAGAGTTGCAGAATAGTAAGAAATACTGTTAAGTTTTCAAACTCAAATATTAAAGTCACATATTCCATTCAGTGTGTATCACCGCCGTTTAGCAGCCTATTCTGTGTACTCTGCAGAGTTGCAGAATAGTAAGAAATACTGTTAAGTTTTCAAACTCAAATATTAAAGTCACATATTCCATTCAGTGTGTTTCACCGCCGTTTAGCAGCCTATTCTGTGTACTCTGCACAGTTGCAGAATAGGAAGAAATACTGTTAAGTTTTCAAACTCAAATATTAAAGTCACATATTCCATTCAGTGTGTGTCACCGCAGTTTAGCAGCCTATTCTGTGTACTCTGCACAGTTGCAGAATAGGAAGAAATACTGTTAAGTTTTCAAACTCAAATATTAAAGTCACATATTCCATTCAGTGTGTATCACCGCCGTTTAGCAGCCTATTCTGTGTACTCTGCAGAGTTGCAGAATAGTAAGAAATACTGTTAAGTTTTCAAACTCAAATATTAAAGTCACATATTCCATTCAGTGTGTTTCACCGCCGTTTAGCAGCCTATTCTGTGTACTCTGCAGAGTTGCAGAATAGTAAGAAATACTGTTAAGTTTTCAAACTCAAATATTAAAGTCACATATTCCATTCAGTGTGTTTCACCGCCGTTTAGCAGCCTATTCTGTGTACTCTGCACAGTTGCAGAATAGTAAGAAATAGTGTTAAGTTTTCAAACTCAAATATCAAAGTCACATATTCCATTCAGTGTGTTTCACCGCCGTTTAGCAGCCTATTCTGTGTACTCTGCACAGTTGCAGAATAGTAAGAAATACTGTTAAGTTTTCAAACTCAAATATTAAAGTCACATATTCCATTCAGTGTGTATCACCGCCGTTTAGCAGCCTATTCTGTGTACTCTGCAGAGTTGCAGAATAGTAAGAAATACTGTTAAGTTTTCAAACTCAAATATTAAAGTCACATATTCCATTCAGTGTGTTTCACCGCCGTTTAGCAGCCTATTCTGTGTACTCTGCAGAGTTGCAGAATAGTAAGAAATACTGTTAAGTTTTCAAACTCAAATATTAAAGTCACATATTCCATTCAGTGTGTTTCACCGCCGTTTAGCAGCCTATTCTGTGTACTCTGCAGAGTTGCAGAATAGTAAGAAATACTGTTAAGTTTTCAAACTCAAATATTAAAGTCACATATTCCATTCAGTGTGTGTCACCGCAGTTTAGCAGCCTATTCTGTGTACTCTGAACAGTTGCAGAATAGTAAGAAATACTGTTAAGTTTTCAAACTCAAATATTAAAGTCACATATTCCATTCAGTGTGTGTCACCGCAGTTTAGCAGCCTATTCTGTGTACTCTGCAGAGTTGCAGAATAGTAAGAAATACTGTTAAGTTTTCAAACTCAAATATTAAAGTCACATATTCCATTCAGTGTGTTTCACCGCCGTTTAGCAGCCTATTCTGTGTACTCTGCAGAGTTGCAGAATAGTAAGAAATACTGTTAAGTTTTCAAACTCAAATATTAAAGTCACATATTCCATTCAGTGTGTTTCACCGCCGTTTAGCAGCCTATTCTGTGTACTCTGCAGAGTTGCAGAATAGTAAGAAATACTGTTAAGTTTTCAAACTCAAATATTAAAGTCACATATTCTGTGTAAGATGAAGAAGGCGGGTAAAAAGGGACGGGGAAGTGGACGTGATCCTGAAAGTTCAGGGCGCGGGTCAGGACGCGGAGAAACTGTGCCTGGTGCCAGAGCACAAGAAAGAAAGACATCCACCATACCTAGCTTCATGTGTAATTTTACAGGGCGTCGCAGGACATCACTCTCGAGGTCCGACCACTGCGAACAGGTGGTCGGTTGGATGACAGCTGATACTGCTTCCAGTCGGTTAAGCACCACCCTGTCTTCCACCAAGTCCACTCTCAGTAGCCAAGAGTCTGGTCAAAATAATCCTCACTCTGATCATCCTTCCTCCCACCATACACGGTCTGGTCAAAGAAGTGATCCCACACTGGGATATAGTGAGGAGCTCGTCTCATCACCAATCCTTCATTTGACCCTCTCTCCAAGCACGCTTGCAGAGGAACATGACATCTTGTGCCCTGATTCACAACCTCTAGAGGCTACCCAATCACAAGAAGATGACAGATGTGAACGGCATTTAAGGTCAAAGGAAGTAGTGGATGATGATGATGATGATGAGACACAGTTGCCATTAAATCAACCACTATTTCCTTCTCAAGACCTTGTTGAGGAGAATGTTATACAGTTGTCAATGACTGAGTATGTGGTGGGATCAAGACTTGAGGAGGATGATCAGAGTGAGGAAGTGGAGGAGGACTTGGTGGACGATGAGGTGACTGACCCCACCTGGGAAGGTGTAGAGCCGAGCGATGTCAGCAGTCCTGAGGGTGAGCCATCTGCAGCACCGCAACAGGCTGGAAGAGGCAGTGGTGTGGCTACAGAAAGAAGGCGGACCGCACCAAACCGGCCCGCAAATGTTCCACGGAGCACCCCCTTGCGTAAATCTCCCTTGCCAAGGGGTAGGTGTTCCGCGGTATGGCGTTTTTTTAAGGAAAGTGCGGACGACAAAAGAATTGTAGTTTGCAACCTGTGCCACACCAGAATGAGCCGAGGCATGAACACTAGAAACCTCACCACCACCAGCATGATCCGACACATGGCATCCAAGCACCGTAGTAAGTGGGAGGAACGCCTGGATCGCCCATCTGTGTCTGCAGGCCACACCACTGCCTCCTCTTCCCCTGTTTTCGGTGCCGGCCAATCGCCTGTCGAAGGCGCAGGCCCGCATACCTCCCGCCCTGCACCTGTACCATCTGAAGCACCATCAGCGACCACATCCACTTCCCTGTCCCAGCACAGCGTCCAAATGTCGTTACCCCAGGCATTTGAGCGCAAGAGAAAGTACCCAGCCACCCACCCACAGGCCATAGCACTAACCTCACACCTTTCAAAATTACTGGCCATCGAAATGCTGCCATTTAGGCTTGTGGACACTGAGTCCTTCCGCAGCCTGATGGCAGCAGCTGTCCCTCGGTACGCGGTCCCCAGCCGCCACTACTTTTCCCGGCGTGCCATCCCCGCATTACACCACCATGTGTCCCGTAACATCACCCGTGCCCTGACCAACGCAGTTACTGGGAAGGTCCACTTAACGACTGACACATGGACAAGTGCTTGTGGCCAGGGACGCTACATTTCCCTGACGGCACACTGGGTGAATGTCGTGGAGGCTGGGAGCGACTCGGACCCTGGGATGGCACGGGTGCTACCCACGCCGAGGATTGCGGGCCCTACCTCCATCAGGGTTTCCACCAGCACCTACGTTATTGGCTCCTCCTCCTCCGTTTCCACCTCCGAATTCTCTACACGCAGCGCCACTCCCCCATCAGCCAGTAGATGGAAGCAGTGTAGCACTGCAGTGGGGAAGCGTCAACAGGCCGTGCTGAAGCTGATCTGCCTTGGGGACAAACAGCACACGGCCTCAGAGCTGTTGCAGGGGATTGGTCACCAGACCGAGCAGTGGCTCTCGCCACTCAACCTGCAACCAGGCATGGTTGTGTGTGATAATGGGCGTAACTTGGTGGCGGCTTTGGAGCTCGGCAAGCTCACACACGTACCATGCCTAGCGCATGTATTTAATTTAGTGGTGCAGCGATTTCTAAAAACCTACCCCAATGTGCATGATCTCTTGACCAAGGTGCGCCGCGTGTGTGCACATTTCCGTAAGTCATCAACAGCTTCGGCCGGCCTGTTGAAGCTGCAGCAGCGCTTACAATTGCCAGCTCACCGGCTGCTGTGTGACGTGAGCACGCGCTGGAACTCCACCTTCCACATGTTGGCCCGGCTTTGTGAGCAGCAGAGGGCAGTAGTGGAGTACCAGCTGTTACACGGTCGTCGCCTCTCCGTTCAACTTCCTGTAATCAGAAGTGAGGAGTGGAAATGGATGTCAGACCTCTGCGAGGTTTTACACAATTTTGAGGAATCGACACAGATGGTGAGCGGCGATAACGCTATTATCAGTGTAACCATCCCACTTCTGTGTCTACTGAAACGCTCGCTGCTCACAATTAAAACCGACGCTTTGCATGTGGAAGAGGTGGAAATGGGGGAGGAAGAGCTTACACAAGGTGATAGCCAGAGCACCCTCACTTCGTCTTCTCAGCGACAATTGGAGGAGGCGGAGGAGGAGGAGGAGGAGGAAGACACGGTTGCCTCCGCTACAGAGGGTAGCCATGGAACTTTAGTTCCATCTCTTCAGCGTGGGTGGGCAGAAGAGGAGGAAGAGGATGAGGATATTGAGAGTCATCCTCCTGGTGAGGACAGCGAAATCTTGACTGTTGGTACTCTGGCACACATGGCTGACTTTATGTTAGGCTGCCTTTCCCGTGACCCACGCGTTGTACGCATTTTAGACAACACGGATTACTGGGTGTTCACCCTTCTGGACCCCCGCTACAAAGAGAATTTCTCATATCTCATTCCTCCGGTGGAGAGGACAAGCAAAATGTTGCAATACCAGAAGGTTCTTGTTGAAAAATTGCTCCAAAATTTTCCATCTGACAACGCTGGCGGCAGAGTACGTGCTACCTTGGCCAACCGAGAAGGGGAGAAAAGGGGAGCACACAGCAGTTCCGAGAAAGGCAGGGCAACACTCTCCAAGGCGTGGGACACCTTCATGACACCCCGCCAGCACCCTCACCCTGATGCGCAGCCTAGTGTCACAAGGAGGGAAAAGTTTTGGAAGATGGTGAAGGAGTACGTAGCAGACCGTGTCAGCGTCCTGAATGATCCCTCTGTGCCTTACAACTACTGGGTGTCCAAGCTGGACACGTGGTATGAACTGGCACTCTACGCCTTGGAGGTGCTGGCCTGCCCTGCCGCCAGCGTTCTGTCTGAGCGGGTATTTAGTGCTGCTGGTGGCATCATAACAGATAAGCGTATCCGCCTTTCCACCGACAATGCTGATAGGTTGACACTTATAAAAATGAACAAGGCCTGGATTTCCCCTGACTTCTCCACTCCACTGGAGGAAAGCCCCGGGGGAACATAAACTCACTTTATATATGTTATTTACAATGATGGGAATACTCTGTATTCCCATTCACCCCTTCCACCCAAAAAACGGGTATATGGTTGACTCTTAATCTTCTCATCCTCCTCCTCCTCTTCCATATGCCCTGTGCTATAATTTTTATATAGGGCCAGCTCACCAGCGGGCCCTGTGATATAATTTTTATATAGGGCCAGCTCACCAGCGGGCCCTGTGATATAATTTTTATATAGGGTCAGCTCACCAGCGGGCCCTGTTTGACAATTTTTATATAGGTCAGCTCACCAGCGGGCCTTCTCATATAATGTTTTATTGGGTCAGCTCTCTAGCGGGCCCTCTCATATAATGTTTTATAGCGTCAGCTCACTAGCGGGCCTTCGCATATAATGTTTTATAGCGTCAGCTCACTAGCGGGCCTTCGCATATAATGTTTAGGATGGTCAGCTCTGCAGCAGACCCTCACCCATAATGTTTTAGATGGTCAGCTCAGCGCACGTTTCCCTCTTAATCATGGCCTCAGTTCTGAAAATCAAGGAAATTTTTGGGAGAATTTGCCTCTGCGCACGTTTCCCTCTTAATCATGGCCTCAGTTCTGAAAATCAAGGAAATTTTGGGGAGAATTTGCCTCTGCGCACGTTTCCCTCTTAATCATGGCCTCAGTTCTGAAAATCAAGGAAATTTTTGGGAGAATTTGCCTCTGCGCACGTTTCCCTCTTAATCATGGCCTAAGTTCTGAAAATCAAGGAAATTTTTGGGATAATTTGCCTCTGCGCACGTTTCCCTCTTAATCATGGCCTCACTTCCGAAAATCAAGGAAATTTTTGGGAGAATTTGCAGATGATATACAAGTAAATATACAGCAAATATTGTTTGGTAACAATTTTTCGCCTAAAGTCGTTTTTATTTTCCTTTTTGTGTGTTTTATGGTCAGTCTGTAAAAATGGCGTACTACGGGCGAAAGATCGTTCCCAGCAGCGATGTTGGAGTCCAAGATGCATCCAGACATCCTCCCTATGCTGTCCCTGAACCATTTCTGTAGTGTTTCCATCTTTTTCTGCCCTTTTCCTATGGACCAGACACCCTCCCCTCATCAGAGCAGGGGGTGCCTGGTGTAATGCTCGAGTCCTCCCATTGACTTCAATGGGGCTCGGGTGCTCGGCCGAGCACTCGAGCCTCAGGGGGTGCTCGGTCAGAGCACCCGAACACCCGAGCATTGGGGTGCTCGCTCATCACTAGTGTACAACATTTCGTAGGCTTTGCCAATTTTTACAGGAGGATCATATGCGAATTCTCACGTCTCATACTCCCCATCACTACCTTAACTAAGAAGTCTATACAATTTCATTTGTCTGACCAAGCACAGAATGCCTTTAGGACCCTCAAACAACGATTCTTGACAGCTCCCATACTTGTTCTTCCTAATCCGCTATGCCCATTCATTGTAGAGGTCGATGCCTCCCAAACAGTGGTGGGAGCAGATTTGTCACAGAAAGAGAAAAAGAAAGACCAGCTAGTGGACTTCTTCTCCCATCGGTTATCAGACCCTGAGAAGAATTATGACGCGGGAGACAGAGAGCTACTCGCTATTAAATTAGCATTAGAGGAGTGGAGACAGTTGTTGGAGGGAGCTCACCACCCAGTGGTAATATATACAGACCACCGCAATTTGGAGTATCTGCTTTCTGCCCTTAGACTCCGCCCTCGCCAAGCACGATGGGGCCTCTTCTTCAGCCAGTTTCATCTACATATCACCTACAGACCCGGGTCCAAGAATGGTAAGGCAGACGCCTCTTCTCGTAGGGAGAGCACAGAACAAGAACCCTCCAAACAAACAGAGACTATCCTTCAACAGGGGCATTTCCTAGGTTTAACCTCCTCACTCTAGGATAGTATCTGTGAACACACCAATGAGTCCATAACAGATTACCACCCACCCACCACTTACCCTAAACAAAAGGTTTCTTTTCTACAAAGACCGTATCTATGTACTTACTCTGGTGCGGTCTGATGTACTACGGCTCCTCCACGACAGTGCCACGGCAGGTCATGGCGGTCAGAGAAAAAACGAAAATCTTATTCTACGGTTTACGACGAGATGTCCAACGGTACCTCACATCATGTCCCTCATGCAATTGATCATAGGATCTTCACATGAGACCAGCAGGATTACTACAGCCATTACCTGTTCCTACTTGTCTGTGGTCTGATGTATCAATGGAATTTATCACTGATCTCCCTGCTTTTACCGGATATACATGTATCTTTGTCGTGGAATACAGGTTCTCCAAAATGGCCCACTTTCTTCCTACCAAAGGGGTTCCTTCTGCACCACGGACCACTAATCTCTTCATTAAGGAGATCTTCTGTCTTCACGGACTTCCTGAGACCATTGTCTCTCATCAGGGAACGCAGGTCACCTCACGTTTCTGGTGTGCCATCTGTCAGGTACTCCACATTCACAAATCTTTATCCACTGCCTATTACCCACAGTCAAATGGACAAACTGAGCGTACCAATCAGGTATTAGAACAGTACCTCCGTTGCTTCACCACCTATCTGCAAAACAATTGGGTTCAACTCCTCCCTCTAGCAGAGTTTGCTTATAATAACAAGGCACACCGCTCTACCAACATCACTCCTTTCTTTGCTAATTATGGACTACACCGTGTCACTCTTCCAGGTTCCCCTGTCCCTTGTGCTGTTCCAGAGATGTCTATCCGACTCTGGACAATGCGTCGTAGCAACTCCTATGTCCATCATGCCTTACTCATGGCACAAAGGCGGTATAAGTTCTATGCCGACAAACATTGATCCACTACTCCCGTTTACACAGTTGGGGATAAGGTCTGGCTGTCCACATCACATCTCCACCTTTCCTGCCCATCCAGGAAATTAGGCCCCCGGTTCATGGATCCCTCTGAGATCTTGCAAGTTGTCAACCCTTTGGCAGTGAAGTTACGTCTAGCAGACTCGATGCGTGTCCATCCAGTGTTTTATGTGTCCCTTCTGAAACCCTGGGTTGCTGACCTGTTTCCCGGTAGGCAACCTAATACTCTAGGTCCTGTGTTAGTGAAGGAACAGGAGGAGAATGAGGTTCAAGAGATCCTGGACTCACGTATCCGTAAGGGCAGTTTTGAATACCTTATTCACTGGAAGAGTTAGGGCCCTGAGGAGCGGTCTTGGGAGCCTTCTACAGCCATGCATGCTCCTGCCAGGGTTTGGGCATTTCACCGACTCCATCCACTCCGTCCTGGTCTTTCTCACCCTCAGAGAGCTTGCCTTGAGGGAAGGGGTACTGTCAGGCTCGTACCTCCTAATCCGGCTGGCTATGAGCCCTCTGCCTAGGCGCCCATGGTTGTGGCGGGTCTCTAACAGCGTTCCCCTCTGGTCCTACCCTTGTGTGTGTGTGTGCAATGCGTCCAGGGAGGCTTGCAGCTCCGGTGCGTGTGTTGGCAGTGTGGGCTGGGAGGGACATGGCTGGGGATGCGCCGCAGCACGAGTGCGCTTACATCACACGCTTGATTTGTGGAGGGGCGGGGACGGTCATCAGCAGCCAATCAGAAGAGGTGCTCTGTAGCCACAGCACCTCTATGTAAACCCTGGGCGTTCGTTTGCTCAGGGCTTGTTTGTATTAGCCCCATACTGCATGTGATCACTTGTGTGATTATTCCTCTTGCATTTACGGTGTACTGGACCTTGGCTTGTAACCCCTACCTTGCTGCTATCCACACTCCTGACCATCGGCTTTCGTGACATTGACTACTCTGAACTCTCCACTCCTGACCATTGGCTTCCGTGACCTTGACTATTCTGACCTCAACCACGCTTATCACGGCTCTCTCTGTCCTCCTCACCCACTAGTACATATCTACATGGCTACATCGGATTGTGTATCCCTGCATCTGGGCACCAGTAACTTCCCAGGGCTCAACAGGTACTATCAATTTATAGTTCCATAATGATAATTAAACACTTTCAATTTATCATACTATAGTAATGCTTATTAGTATACTTGTAATTCTAATAAATTGAATAATTCTAATAAAATGAGTGATCTATGGCAGGAAAAAAATGCAATAATGGAATCAAAACTGCAAATATTTTCAGAATTACAGCTATAAGTGACTGCATCAATTAATATTTTATATGGAACATAATTATATCTAAAGCTGCATGAAACTATACAGCTACATAAATTAATACTATACAAATACAAGAAGTTGCAACAAGTCAAGCGGTTTGCACTGAGGTTCAAAATAAGTATACTAACATCTAATATAATAGGGAATTCAGAATTATAAAAAAATCATAAAATAGACAAATATCTAATATCTAATTATCTCCAAAAGACATAGAAACATTGATTTTGATTGCAGATAAGAACCTATTAGCCCATTCAGACTGGCCATTTTATTACTTAGTTTTCAAGACTAGACATATGTCTACCTTAAACATTTTTGCATTCCTTCACTGCTACAACTTCCTCTGGTAGGCTGTTCTATTATTCTGTTACCCATTCCATGAAGTAGTTTTGACACACAAATTGCTTCTGATTCCTCCACACTCTTACTTTACATCATGCCCTCTTGTTCTAGTATTCCTCTTTTTCTGAAAAAAATGTTTCCCTTCCAGAACTTAACTAATTTAATATGTTTAACCCCTTAAGGACCAACCACATGCACACGCAGCCGGCACTTAAGGATCACGGCCCATTTTTTTTTTTCTGCATCTGGTGCCAGGCTCTCCGAACGGCGGTCCTGGCAGGTCATGGGTCCTTAACGCAAAACATCCCATGACGTGCCATGACCATCAAGGGTGATTCAATGGTTAAGGATTTCTAATATATCCTGCTTTTCCCTACTCTCTTCCAAGTTATGAATAATAGGGTCTTTTAATCTATCCTTGTATCTTTTGCCATGAATATGTTGCACTATTTTAGTGGCTTTTCTTTGATCTGCCTCTAATTTATTATTGTTTTTGGACTCCAGAACTGTTAGCAAAATCCCATTAAGCCTGCTTGTCACATCTGTTTTTTGTGGCCAAAATGCATTATCTTGCTCATTGCAGCATTAAACTTTAGACCCTCTGACTCTACAATTTCCCTAGATCACTATGCATTTGGCTTATTTCCCTGGAGTGTTGAAGATATTGTATCATCTTTAAATTGGCAAACCTTACTTTAAATATATTTAGTGGTATTTTTAATGAATATATTAAAGAGTAAATGACCAAGCACTGATGCCTGAGACCCTCTACTAGTGACTTTCTTATCATTTATAGTTTCCTGCTTGTGGTCATGGTTGCTGCAGTTCGTGCAGTAATTACTGATGTTACTCCTCCTCTTGAAGGCTGCCTGTTACAGTGGTATGTAGTAGTGATAGCAGTACTAAACTGTTATACACTAAAGACATCACTAGGATTTAGGATGGTCATTAGACAGAGGAATAAACAGCAATACTGTTTATTAGGTTAATAGATACCTCTAAATAGCTCTCCCTACTAAGGTGTCTCACAAAATACACACTATAAAAGTCTAACACACACAAAAAAATGGGTAAATCCTATACATGAAGACTCAGAGGTCTGTAAATATAGATAATTGCACTTTGAGCCTTATCCACAAAAGTCAAAAGTAAGAATTCTGGAGTAAACTATCTGCACCATAGGGAAAATAATGGTTCCCTAAATGTCCATTGCTCTAAATGGGGCTTTTAACCCCTTGAATGCTAAGCAACATAGTGGGGAGACCTATAGAATGCCATGGGTTAAATCAATTTGAACTTTAATTGATTTGCTCTAGAATTTCTCTTCTTTTTTGTGAATAAGGGTCACTGATCCCAGATCCTTAAGTAAACAGGCCTCTGTGTGTATCACCACCTGTAATTTCTGTGCAACTGTTAGTCCCATTTCACATGAGTGACACCAAATTAACTATGTTTCTTTGATGATGTTGGCCATTGCAAAGCTGGTTTATAATGCCTTTCACATCGACTACTATTGATTTGCATGAATGCATCTGCATCTAGCATACTGTATTTTTACTGCATTCATGCAGATATGCAGGAACATTTGGGTGGGGTCCTGTGAGGCCACCTTCAGACCTTTCCTGGAGGTTGCAAAGAGCATCACAAGCGCCAATGAAAGGCTGATCCAGGTGGGTGACAGTTGTTTCAATTGTAGACTGTATTCATTATTAAATTCAAATAAACTAAACTTTATTAATCACATAATCTAAACACAGTGGTCATGCAGACCACCATAGAGTATAGCAATAAAAAGTATGCCTGTAGTTCCCGAATGTGGGTCATTTGTATAACATACAATGGACTTGATAATAAGGTAATAAAGCAGAGATGACTTTTCCAGTGATATCACTTCTCCAGTTCCTATGTAATTCTTTAGCGCTTATAGTATGCACTAAGATCTCCAAAGTTGGAGAAATCTTAGTGCATTAGCTCCATTGAATAACATAGGAACTGGAGAAATGACATCACTGTAGATGTCATCTCTACTTTATCACTTCTTTATCATGCCTTAGTGCATAACCCACCAATATTTTGCTCCATCCTTTCTCCTTAACACATAAATAAAACGGACTTTGCAAATTACGTATAACAAGTAAAAGCAACAATATGATGTTTGAGATAGAGTCACACATATTCCTTTAGATAAGCAGGCTATTTGCCTGCTTTGCTTGTGTAATGTATTACTGTCTGGTTTTCTGGTATATTGGCATTGTCTGCCTCATGAAGTCCATTATTCAGTGTTTCTTGCCTTTTTGATTATTCCACGTTCAGTTCTGCTGTTGGAATTCCTTCTGGTTGTTTGTCGGTTAGTATATTCTCTACAGCTGGTCTAATTAATAAATAACCCTTACTACCTCTTGAAGTCCATTGTCTAATGCTTCCTGTATTTTGTTGCCCTACATTCAGTTCTGGTGTTGAACTTGCTTTTTGGTTGTTTGTTTGTTGGTGTATACTTTCCAATAGGATTATCTAGAATATCGCTACCTGAAACCTCATTGGCCGGTTTTCTCGTTCTTGTTATGTGTCTACAGGCTAGTCTTAGCAATTGCTTATCTTCCACTGGTACCAGATAGGAACATTTCCCAGCTTCTGACAGACATTTGTCTTTTATTAATGTTAACTGTATCTGCACCCAATCATCCTTGTGGAGTATAGGCAGATCTTTTGTCTATTGTTGTAATAAAATTTCCAGGGAAAGGAGGGACAGAGCAAAATACGCACTCTAAGCGTAAACCCGAAAAGGAGCTGAACAATTCAACTGCCCCAAGCATAGCAGAAAGAGACCTATCTGTGTCTCAGAGAATAAAAGTACATCATCTGCTTATAGAGCTGCTTTTTCTTCTCTAGTTCCCAGCTTAAATGTAACAGATTTATTAATTTTTCTCTTCCACCTCTACTTGTATTCATGGATAGACATGATGAAAAAAATCTGGATTCACATTTCTCCAAAGACACATAGAACCATAGTACCACAGAACCTTAGACACATAGAATTTGATGGCAGATAACCATTTGGTCCATATATTCTCCATCTTGTCTTATGTTCAGGACAGCAGTATATATATCCCATAATGTTTAATTATCTTATCTACAAGTTCTATTGGTTGACTATTCCACTTATCTTCCACCCTCTCAGTGAAGTAAAACTTTCTTAGATTACCTCTAAGCCTATGACATCTTGTGAGGGGCCTGCACAGGTGGCCCACACATTTCCACTCCGGATCCTTGCTTGCAGCCATATTTAGGCTTTGTATCACGGTACCCGTGATCCCCTGTCAGTCACACTGATGGTACCTGTGCATTGGAGCAGGCTGATTGGCCCGTCCAGGATGTTCCTTTATATACTGGGCCTTTGACATCTGCCTGGTGCCCTTTTGTGGTGTTCCTGAGTTTGAGCCTTTTTGCTGTGTTACTGCGTTCCTGTGTACCGACTCGGCTAGTCTGACCATTCTCCGTTCCTGCTCTGTGATTTGACCCGGCTTTGGCTGACGTTCCTGCTCCGTGATTCGACCTGGCTTGCCTGACGTTCCTGATCCGTGATTGACCCGGTTCCAGCTGTGCTTCCTGCTCCTCATCGGCTTCCTGAGTTCCTGTGGATCCTGATCTCCTACCGGCGACATTCGGTACTGTGCTTAGTAGTGCTCTGTTTTATCACTTCTCTGCTGTGCGGTGCTGTGGCCTCCATTAACCGAGCTGTTGTAGCCTTGCTGAGCTGCTGTCTCCGTGTCTGAACCTGCCCAATACCTTGCTGTGTGTGTGTTGCCTCCGTTATTGAGCCCTCAGTACACTTGCCAAGCCGATACTACCTATCCGAGCCATTAACACTTACTGAGCCGTGCCTTGTGACCTAGCCTATCCGTTAACACAAGCAGAGCAGTATCCGTTCCGGTACGTGGCTGTACCGTAGATGCACCTCCCGGTGCTAGTGGCCTGCTGTGTGCTCTTGCAGCGTGTTGTCCCATATCGGCACTGGAAGGGTGTCTCGGCTCTGGTCTATTGCTCAGTGTGTTTTACTACCGACCGCACTACCTGTGCGTGGCTCCTTATTGCTTGTGCAGTGTCGATTCCAATTGGCACCCAGAGGGTGGCCTGGCTCTAGTCTCCGTTGGCACGCAGGGGTATTTCCAGTTGAGAATACTCAGGGCAATTCAGGTTCCATTCTCTTGCTCCAGCAGTGGCTGTAATCCATCATACTCCTCTAGGAGGAATCGCTCAGCTCAGGTCATATCTGTACTGTCTACTTGGGCGTCCTACTATACAGCTATATGAGAGTGATTTGTACAAGCCTACTACATTGCCTATAGCACCCTCCGAGACTTATAGGTTCATCTGGGCGTTGGCTGATTACTATCATTGTGACTGATCAGTGGTTTACGCATTAACCCTTGTTCATCCTATATCCAGTACATTATAGGCTGATATTTTGTGCTTATTTCTGTCTGTTACCATTTCTGTCTATGCCATTCCTGGCCCCCAGGGGCGCTATACCTTGTTTTCATTTCAATAAAACTGTGTTTTTACTTAAAACCTTGTCTGAGTGTCAGAAAACCGTAACACTTTGCCATCAACTCCACTCATTTGTGATGTCATCACTTTTGACATAACTTGATGTCATCATGTTAACATCAAGTTATCACTTCATTATCACATGACATCATTATATCTATGTCATATGATGCTTTATTCCCCCTAAGCAGCCTCAGCTGCCTAACTGGCTACTGAAAACTGGGATTCTAGTACTGCTTTGTACCCAGTACCCAGCTCCATCTTTGGCTTCTCCCGATTCCGGGATTCCTGCAATGACAACTGCCCTATGTCTTTATTTCTGTGGTCCAGATAAGTGGGGTTAAGACTTTTGACTGCTCGCACCTGGGGACACAACCCCTGGGTAATAGTGGTTTAAAGGTGAAGAACTCCATTTTTGTTCCATCAGTAACTCTTTCTTTTCTGGTTCAGTTCAATCTCCGTTCAAGGGTTCCACATATTCGACATTGAGTGTGACAATAAACCATTTACCTTTTTAGTATTGATTCTCTGATCTATCTCCAGAATATCTATGTCCTTTTGGAGATGGTGTCTCCAGTACTGTACACAATACTCTAGGTGATGTCAAACCAGAGATCTGTGGAGTGGCATGACCAACTTTCAATTTCATTTACTAATTCCTGTAGCTATACAACTCAGCATCCTTCGTGCATATCCATTAGTACGTTTCCTGCCTACCTTTAACTAAACAGAAATAATTACTCCCAAGTCCCTGCACTCTGTTGTTGCTGACATCACAATACCCATAACACTATATTCTGCCTTTGGGATTTTAACATCCCAATTGCATTATTTTACATTTATCAACATTAAACTGCAGCGGCCACATACCCATCTATTATTCTAATTTACCAAAATGATTTGCCATTTAGCATCTGTCAGTACCTTGTGAAATTAAAGGCTTATGGCCAAGAAAAAAAAAATCCTGGATTTTAGCTTCTGATGTCCATGATTCTGCCCTGAAGAGAGAATTTCATCACAGATTCCCCTCTAAGCCATGTTTAGGACCCCAGAGGGTGTCTGTGGGTGGTGTGCGTGTATGTGTTTGTGTGTGGGGGGGGTTGTAGTATAAGAGCCCAGTCCAGGAACCAAAGGTTTGCTAATATTTGCGGCTCTGCTTGTTTACACAATCATTCTATCCTGCCTAGTAGTTTTTCTCTGCCCTGTCAGTTCTGCAGCTTTTCAAATTCGGAGACATT
This sequence comes from Rhinophrynus dorsalis, assembly GCA_037306005.1. Taxonomy (NCBI): domain Eukaryota; kingdom Metazoa; phylum Chordata; class Amphibia; order Anura; family Rhinophrynidae; genus Rhinophrynus; species Rhinophrynus dorsalis. The sequence continues at coordinate 314,717,271 of CM074720.1, read as the reverse complement.
TTCCAGTGTAGGATCACGTTCCCTCAACAGTTTTTCTCTCAGCTGTGAATCTCTGATGCCACAGACTGATCTGTCCCTGATCAAAGAGTCACTTTTATCCCCAAATTCCTAATGTTGTTGCTAGCCTTTTCAAATATGTGACGTATGAATCTCACCTAGCTTCTGATTCTTTGAAAAAAAAAAATGTATCTTTCCACAGCTCATTTTTTTTCTTGTATCAAAGGTTATAAAATTATGGAATAATGTTTCTCAGTGTAGGGGGCTCAATGTCACTTCCTGTGTTGAGAGTCTCAGCTATTTCTCTACCTTTGGTTCCAATAAAGTAAAGTTTTACTTAATGTTTCTTATCTGTCTCTGTTAGTGTGAAATCACCATACTGGGACACCGAGAACCGAAAGAAAATCAGATTGATCTCTGATAGTCTTTGTGACATTGACAAAGTGAGGACGAGTTATTCCTGTCAAACTCATCTCCAACCGATGGCTGAAAACCCTATCCACTGGCATGATGTGACACGCAAAATTCAGCCAATCCAAAAGTGACTGAAGAACTAACAGCTTATCCCCTGTAGGATGGCATTCCATGCTGAATGCCCAAGAACATCAGACACATCATCTCGTTGGCCACAAGAGGAAAGCCAAAACATTTTGCAAACCACTGCAACATAGAGAAAAGCTTCAAGTAGTCTTGCTACCCAGCTGGCCTGATTCACAAAATAAAAATCATCCAGATAATGTACCAACACCAAAGACCCAGCCCACTTCCAAAACACCTACTCCAAGAAGTGAATAAATGCATCAAAATAAGAGCAAAACTGTCAATGTCTGAGAATAGCAGATAGGATTAGCACTAATAGGATATGCCAAAGTGACAAGATGTCAAACACGACACCCTCGACTGGTTGGTCAGGCAAGAGGTAGGGAGCAGTCGAGCATCCACAACTTCGACTGGCCGGGTGGTCACCTGTGGAACCGGAAATGGCACCTGACTCAATCGGAGAGCCTGAGGTGAGGAGTTGAGGCAACGGGGAAGCAGATAGTCGAGAAAGCAGGTTTCACAATGTGGAAGAGTTGAGGTGTAGATCTCAGCGGCACCAGACACCTAATCAGGTAGCAGCTGCAGGGACACCCATTGTGCAGGAGAGCAGGATGGAGTGTGGTCAGGGAAGCCGGAGTCAAAGCCGAGCCAGAGGAGAGGTACCAGGGGAGCAAACAAAGTCATAGTCAAAAGGAAGCCGGGTTGAGATTGAAGGAGTTGGAAGCAGAAACTGGAGACTGGAAAAGTGGTCGAGAAACAAGGCAAGGTTGGTACACGGATATCACAAACTCAGGAACACTGAAACAAGAATCTCTCAGGATCTTGGCGAGAAAATCGAGCAAGCCTAGGAGTCTGGCCCAGGTAGATAAAGGCCAAGCAGCCAATCAATATGGTAGTAGGAGGAGTAGTCTAGAAGGAGCGTGACAGTGCCCCGTCCTCAAAGGCCAGCCTCAGGATGGCCTGGAGCATCAGGATGAAGGCAATAGAAGGCACGTACCCAAGCAGGAGCATGTGCGTCAGTGGCAGGCACTCAAGAGTGATCAGCAGGACCGTAGCCCTTCCAGTTTACTAGGTATTGTAGCTGGCCAAGAACCCATCGAGAGTCCAAAATCAGCTGACTTCATATTCTGATTGCCCATCCACCGAAACAGGAGCTGCAGGCCGTGAGGGTTGGTAGAATCGGTTCTTCACCAAGGGCCATAGAGAGACACATGAAAGAAGTTGGCTACCTTCATGGCAGGGGGCAGATCAAGAGCATAGGTAACTGGTGTTATCCGTTTACTGACTGTAAAAGGACCCACAAATTTGGGACCTAGTTTACCTGAAGGCTGCATCAGGTGGAGGTGTTGGGTGGACAGCCAGACCTGGTCACAAATTTGATAAGAAGGAGCCGGACATCTTCTCTTATCAGAGATGGGTTTAAACCTGGAAGGGGCAGCTTGCAAGGAACAGCGAACAGAGGACCAATACAGAACGAAGGTCTTGTACTTCAGATTCAGCTTCGGGAACAGTCAGGGGGCAGAGTTTGGGAAGCATCTGAGAGGGTATCCCAAAGTGGCATAGAAGGAAGAAAATTTCACAGAAGAGTGATACTGGTTATCAAAAGCAAACTCAGCCAGAGGAAATAGCGATGCCCAGTTGTTGTGATGGGCATTGACGTAATGGCGAAGAAAGATTTCCAGAGTTTGGTTGGTTCTTTCAGTTTGGCCATTGGATTGAGGATGGTATGAAAGAGAAATTCAACTGAATCCCTAGGCGAGCACAGAAGGCCTTCCAAAATTTAGAGGTGAATTGGGTCCCTCTGTCAGAAACAACTTGAAGAGGGACTCCATGAAGGCAAAAAATTTCTCTAAAGAAGATGTCTGCCAGACTTTGCGAATTGGGTAGACCTCGGAGAGGAATGAAGTGTGCTTGCTTCGAAACCAACCACCACCAAAATTACGCTACAGTGGTCTGAAGGTGGCAAATCAGTAATGAAGTCCATAGCCAAGTGAGTCCATGGAGAACTGGGCACTGGTAATGGTTGAAGTAATCCAGCGGGTCTCTGATGGGAAGGCTTATTTTGGGCACAAAGCGTACAGGCTTTGACGTAATCTTCACATCTTGTTTCAAGGAAGGCCAGCAGAACCGTTGAAGAGACTTGATCCGCTGAAATGTGGACAGTGATAGGCCGACCACAAAATGTCTCGAAGGAATTATAGGTTCTGGAGATGATTCTAGTTCTGATTTAGGGACGATAAGCCGAGATAAAGCATTGGCCTTCAAATTCTTGGACCCAGGTATGTACGTAATGACAAAATTAAAACGAGAAAAGAAAAGAGCCCACCGGGTTTGCCTTGGATTCAGTTGTCGGGCTTGTTTCAGAAACTGAAGGTTCTTATGGTCGGTTTGTATGTTGACTGGAACTTGAGAACCTTCCAACAGGTGATGCCATTCTTCTAAAGCCATTTTTATGGCAAACAACTCTATTTTCAGCATCATAGTTCTTCTCAGAGGAGCTAAACTGCTCCGAGAAGTATGAGCAGGGGTGAAGCCGGTTAGTGACCTCATCCCTTTGTGAGAGAATGGCTCCTGCTCCTAATTCGGAGGCATCAACCTCAATGAGGAAAGGTTTAGTGGGGTCCGGATATTGTAGCAGAGGTGCAGAAATGAATAATCTCTTTAATCGTTCAAAATCGTCCACAGCCTCGGAAGACAAAACCTTGGGATTGGCATTCTTCGTAGTAAACGCAACTAGAGGGGCCACAATAGAAGAAAAGTTCTTAACAAATTAATAATTTGCGAATCCCAAGAAACGCTGCACGGCTCTCAAAGTGGTTGGCCACGGCCAATCAGAGACAGCATCCACTTTGGTAGGGTCCATCTATAGACCAGTGTCCAAAACAATATAACCTAAAAAAGGAAGTCAGGGAGTCTCAAATACATTTTTCTGCCTTGGCAAAGAGTTGGTTCTTTCGACGGTGAAGTAGAACGGAACAAACGTGTTCCCTATTTTCAGACAGTGATGTAGAAAAAACTAACATATCATCAAGGTAGACCACGACATAAGAGTGTAGGATGTCCCTGAAGATCTCGTTGACAAAGTGTTGGAACACAGCGGGGGTATTACACAGGCCGAATGGCATCACTAGATATTCATAGTGGCCGTATCGGGTATTGAAGGCAGTTTTCCATTTGTCTCCTTCTTTAATGCGAATCAGATTATATGCCCCTCGCAGGTCCAACTTGGTGAAGACTTTGGCTCCCTTGAGGGCATCGAATAGTTCTGGGATCAACGGCAGTGGATACCTGTTCTTAATGGTCACCTTGTTCAGACCTCGATAATCAATGCAGAGTCTAAGAGATCCATCTTTCTTAGCGATGAAATAGAATCCCCCACTGGCAGGAGAAGAGGAGTGTCTGTTAAAGCCTTTGGCTAGATTCTCATTAATGTATTCTAGCAGGGCTTGGTTCTCAGGCTCAGAGAGCAGAAAAGTTATTCCCCTTGAGGGAATAGCGCCGGGCAATAAGTCCATAGGGCAGTCAAAATCCCTGTGAGGTGGCAATTCTCCCTGTTTGGAAAAGATGTCCAGGAAGTCTCTGTATGGCTCTGTAATTGAGTCCACGGGAGCGATGATGTTGCCAATGAGTCCGGGTGCAGTGACCTTGATCAAACAAGTTTAATGACAGCCTGGACTGCAAGCTGTTATTTGTTCAGATTTCCAGTTGATCACGGTATTATGAAGGCGCAGCCAGGGCAGACCCAAAATTACAGGAACCGAAGGACAGGTGATAATGTCGAACTGAATGCTCGCTGAGTGAAGGACTCCTGTCTTGAGGAGGATCCTTTGGGTTTCTGAAGTAACCAGGCCAGACCCCAAAGGGCCTCCATCTGCAGTGGAAACACTTAGGGGTCTGACTTTCTGAATGAGAGGTATACAGTGTTGGAGAGCAAATTCAGAGTCCAAGAAACTCCGGCCACTACGGAATCCAAAAATGCGTTAATGGAGACTGAACCCCCCCAACCAACTTAAATGGATGGGAACCATCAGGCGGTTGGGACAGGTCTCCTGGTTTTAGCTTAAGGAGGTGTCTCCAGAATTCCTTAAGCCCGGGAGTTTCCCGGCCTGGTAGGACATTGTCAAAGGAGGTGACCCTTCTGGCCACAATACAGACACAGGCCTAGATTCCGTCGTCAACTCTTCTCCTCGTCAGAAAGCTTGGTGACTGACCCTATATCCATGGGTTCAGCTTGGGTCTCTGTAGAAGAAGAATTAGCATGTGAAGATGATACAGGTCTATAGCGTTGGGATCTATCGCTTTCAAGTTGATGTTCTTGTTGATGTCTATCAAGCTCTAGACAGAGAGTAATGAATCCTTCAAGGTCTTCAGGTATATCCCGGTTGATCAAGGCATCTTTGATCCGCTCGCTCAACCCTCTGCGGAAAGCAGCTTTCAACTCTCCAGAGTTTCATTCGGTTTCATAGGACAGAGTTCGGAACTCCATGGCATATTAGGCAACCATGCGAGTTCCCTGTTTAAGGCCCAGAATGACGGCTTCAGCTGAAGCTTGTCGACAGTTCTAAAAGCGGCTATGAATGCGTTGAAATCATCAATCAGCAAAGACCTTTTTCTCAACAAGAGGGGAAGCCCAGGCAAGGGCCTCATCCTTTAGTAACGATATTATAAAAGCTACTCAAGCTTCATGTGAATTAAATGATTGTGGCAAGGTCTTGAAATGAAGTTGACATTGATTCAAAAACCCGCAACAGTCTTTAGGGCGCCCAGAAAATCTTTCTGGCAGGGGAATCTTGGGAGGTTTAAACCCTGGGAGAACTCCCGAGGAACCTGCCAATTCAGGAGCCGGGAAAGGAGGACTCTGGGTAGTAGGAGATGGAGTGAACGTGCGTAACATTTCCATCATAGCATTCAGTCTGTAAGTGTGCTGCATGGGAGGACAGTATCTGTTCCTGTTGTTCCTGTCTGGAGGAGATGCAGGAAGCCTCAGCAGCATCCATATTGTCTGGCTCAATTTTACTGTTAATATCGGAGAGTAGCAGACAGGACTATCACTAATAGGATATGCCAAAGTTTCATAAGGCAATAACAAAGAGCAAGTATATTGAGTAGGAAACTCAGGAGAAGTCTATGTGGAAGTTGGAGACTCAGGAGAAATTGACTCCAGGAGAGTTCATTGACTAGACTGGCTAGTTGGAGACACAGGAGGTAGTCGAGTCGGAGACACAGGAGGTAGTCAACTCCCGGAGAGCCTGTCAACTAGACTGGTAGTCGGAGACACAGGTAGTTGTGGAGTCAGAGACACAGCAGGTAGTCAACTCCAGGATAGTCCGTCGACTACACTGGTAGTCGGAGACCCAGGTGGTTGTCGAGTCGGAGACACAGCAGGTTGTCGACTCCACTACCCTCAACTAGTCGGGCGTTTAGAGGTATCGACAGGATGTCAAACACGACACGCTCGACTGGTTGGACAGGCAAGAGGTAGGGAGCAGTCGAGCATCCACACCCTCGACTGGCCGGGTGGTCACCGGTGGAACTGGTAATGGCACCTGACTCAATCAGGGAGCCTGAGGTGTGGAGTCGAGGCAACAGGGAAGCAGATAGTCGAGAATGCAGGACTCACAATGGGGAAAAGTTGAGGCGTAGATCTCAGCGGCAGCAGACGCCTAATCGGGTAGTAGCTGCAGGGACACCCGTTGCGCAGGAGAGAGGGATGGAGCGTGGTCAGGGAAGCTGGAGTCAAAGCCAAACCAGAGGTTAGGTACCGAAGGAGCAAAAAAAGTCATAGTCAAAAGGAAGCCGGGTCGAGATTCAAGGAGTTGGAAACTGGAGACTGGAAACGTGGTCGAGAAACAAGGCAAGGTTGGTACACGGATATCACAAACTCAGGTAGGCTGAAACAAGAATCTCTCAGGATCTTGGTGTGAAAATCGAGCAAGCCTCGGAGGCTGGCCCAGGTAGATAAAGGCCAAGCAGCCAATCAAGATGGTAGTAGGAGGAGTAGATTAGAAGGAGCATGACAAAGACAAAGAACACCCCATTGTCATAGAGGTCAATGTCATGTGATCCTTTAAACCAACAGCACAACCAATTATGGCAGTCCTGATGAACAGGAATCAGACAAAACTCTGACTCAATGACTACTTTTGCAAGAAGCACCACTTTTGTGGCCCAATGCACCAGAGCAATAGCCTGATTTGAACACAAAAACAGCTGTGATCCGAGTTTCTTTCTGATTTGGTTGTTATCTCTGTGCTAGGAGTATCTGGTGGTGTGAGAAGGAAACCAGGGAGTTTTAACTCAAACGCCCAAAATTTTGTATGACTATTTGGAAAGACACATGCAGCCATGATCCAAGTTTCTTCCTGATCTGGCTGCTAGAGGAATCTGAGGGTGCGAGAAGGGAGAAGAGATTTACCAGAAAAACCCCCACATTTTGTTTGACTGAATGGGAAGACACAGGCAGTTGTGATCCAGGTTTCTTCCTGATCTGGCTGTTATCTCTCTGCATGGAGAGTCTAGAGGTTTGAGAGGGGAGCAGAGGACATTTACCCAAAAAACTGTAACATTTTTTGTGACCAATTGGGAAGACAAAGGCAGATGTGATCCAAGTTCCTTCCTGATCTGGCTTTTATCGCTGTTCTAAGGGAGTCAGGTGGAGTGTGAAGGGAGAAAAGAAAATTTACCCCAAATTCTGTGACTGGTTGGGAAGACACAGGCAAATGTTATCATATTTCCTTCCTGATCTGGCTGTTATCTCTGTGTTAAGGGAGTGGGGGGGGGGAAGAAGCAATTGTACAGGAAGTGTGATTTTTTTTTTTTTTTGTTGTTGACCGTGATAGAGAAAGGGGCAGTTAATGGAAAAAAAAATGTTTGACTGAGAGGTGACTGACATGAGCTGTGACTGAGGAAGGTTGAAACTAGCACAGAAAAAGTTTTTTTTGTGAAGAGCAAGACTTCACAGTTAGTTCTATTGTGAATGTTACTGTAACAATAATTACAGTAGCTCAATAATGTTAAGCAAATGCACTGGGGGCAAGGAAAGGGGGAAAGTAATAGTAGCAGTGCAGGGATGTGTTAGTAAAATGGTAGTCCAAAAACTGACTGCAGCCATGGTTGCTGCAGCATGTGCAATAAATGATAGGAAACCCTCTCCTCCAGAGAAGGAAGTTTGTCAAAGTCCCAAAAACAGTTCGATTACCACCAGCACCAGTACTATTTATAATTCTCATGGAATGGAATCTTGACCTTGCAATTTGTGAAAATATTTCTGCACAGAAGCACTTATAATGATGATGATAGTGAATATTTTATATTAACATAACAAAGAAAGGAGACAACTTTACTATATTCCTGTTATACCTAGATAATTAAATATTTTTAAAGTGACCATATGGAAGGTGATCTACCCTAAAATTAATCTAATACAAAAGAAAACAATACATATTTTTAATCTGACAGATGAAAGTTAAATATATATTACTTTTTTATAGGGTACAGTAACCCCTTTGTCTGTATTCCTTTGTTTCTAGGACAAAGGTATAATAGTTTTCAGATGATGTATACAACCTCCTTTCTTATGACAGGGTAACTAAACTCAGCTTTTCTCTTAGCAGGGTCAAATGCAAAAACTTTTCCAAAATGAAAATACAAAATTCCATCTTATATGGGTAACATAGGTAATTATGAATTTTATAAGTTATATGCATTCATTTAAGAAGTAGCAGAACAGAAAATAAAAAGAGAGTAAGATAAGCACAAATGATAAATTCAATGCATTTACATTGTAACAAAGTTTAACAGTTGTTACTTCTGAATATTCATTCACATGCAAAATATATATAATTACTTTATTTAATTACTAAACCAATTTTTTCATTTGTTTCACTAGATCAGAGCTTTCCAAACTGTGTGTCGCGACATGTTAGTGTGTCGCTGCAGTGTGTAGGTGTGTCGCACGAATGTAACGAGAAACCTCTGAGTGAACTTGCATGCATTTTTACACAGCAAAGGTGCCGTTTAGGATGGTGCACTAATATATTCCCCTTCTGTCGTATCCGTGTATGTACACCTCGGTCGAGTATGCATAATTGGGTAGAAACAGCTGATTCCACGTCACTTCCAGTGATGCGGCCGCACCTGTAGTGGCGCGTTTGAGAAATTCCATGGGTCCAGTTTTTTATAGAACACCGTCTCGACTGTTTCAAAAATGCATCCAAACATAGGTAAAAAAGCATTAAAAATTCTTCTGCAGTTTTCTACTACATACATTTGTGAAGTATACTTTTCAATGATCACAAACTTAAAGACACTGACACTGAAACGTTGAAGCTTAAAACTGCCTGATGACGAAATGCGAGTGTCTTTATCTAATATTCCACCAAATATTCAAAAGCTGAATTCATCCCATCAACCTCATACATCTCATTAAAATGGTAAGAAGTAGTTACTGGTGTTATTACATTTTTTTTTATTCTTGCACATATTTACATATTGTTACTCATAAATGAAAAGAATCTTGGAAATGTATTTTATTATCTTACAAATCACATATTTTTAAAAATATAAATGAAAGGTTTTCATGAGCTATGTTGTGGTCCCATACATTTTGTTTTTACAATTTATGTATGTGTCCGTATCTCTTATAAGGGGTTAGTTTAACCTCCGGTTTGCTAGTAAAACTGAATTACTGTGTCACAAAATGATGCATGTCTAAAAAGGTGTCACCAACATGAAAAGTTTGGAAAGCTCTGCACTAGATACTAGTGAGGTTTTCAAAATATTGCTTAGGAAAAATGAAAAAAATATGTATAAAAAGACAAATCTGAATACAATAGAAAATATATTTGAATTTATTATAACATACATCTGATTTATATTTAATTGAAAATATACACCAGTGACTTGGTCTTCTTTTGAATGCTGTTTTACTTTATATTTTCCTTCATTTTTGAGAAACTGCCATGTTAGCTTTTATTTTGTTTTCTCCTCTAATAAATATAGTAAAAAAATATATATAATTGTGAAATGATGTGTCCAGATAATATAGCAAAAAATCCAGTTGTACCTTGTGTAAACATTTGATTTAACCCTTAAAGTCCCAGAGAGGTGTGTAACACACGGCTTTGCCTCTGCACATCTGGTCTGGTCCTATAGTATAAATATTGAGTTGGAGCACAAGCTGAGTGACAAAATGAAAAAAGTCTTTATTATGTCATGGCATAATATAAAAAGATAAAATCAGGCTGAGCGCAGCCAATTTTAAAACAAAATTACAACAGAGCAATGTAACATAGTAACATAGTAACATAGTAATTTAGGTTGAAAAAAGACTTGCATCCATCTAGTTCAACCTTTTCCTATTCCTGTTTACCATCGTTGATCCAAAAGAAGGCAAAAAAAACCCCTCAATTAGCAATTTAAAATTCTGCCTTGAATGGGGGGGAAAAAAATTCCTTCTTGATTCCAAATGGCAATCAGATTTCTCCCTGGATCAACAAGTCCCAACTAAATATTCATCCCAATACTAATGTACATAGCCCTCTATGTTATGCTCTTTTAAATAAGTATCCAGGCCCCTTTTAAAGGCATCTAATGTTTTCGATAGCACCGCCTCCTCAGGCAGTGAATTCCATACCTTTATTGTCCTTACTGTAACGAAACCCTTCCGCTGTTGTAGATTAAATCTCCTTTCCTCAAGTCTAAGCGGGTGGCCTCTTGTCTTGTGTACTGTTCTGTTAATGAACAGGTCTTTGGAGAGCCCTTTGTATGGGCCCTGAACATATTTATATAGTGTTATCATATGCCCTCTAAAACACCGTTTCTCTAGTGTGTACAAGTTTAATGTACTTTTGCTGATGCTAATTTACTTAGAAAAGTGGGGCAATTCTGGGGCAAACTAGATGCACCATAGGGAACAATTAAAATGTCCCATTGATTTAAAGTGATAGTAATGTTTAGGTATTACAGTAAGATTGATTATTCTATATATATTTGTATAACGATGTGTAGCTTTATAACCATCTATAACTTTGCCATTTTCATTATATTCTATAATAAAGTGTCCCCATCCCGCCCCTTTTACATACGTCAAGCAGCCTCCCAACAGATCTGGAATCCGGTCATTTGACCAGACAGTTCCCAGCTAGGGAAATCTTCTTTCTAAAAGTGTAAGGAAAACCATGCCCCCTTGATGAAGGAGAGCAGGTTTTTCCTGAAACTGAAAGAAGATTGTCTCTTATCACGATCTGTCAGGAACGGCTTGCTGATCTTATGGGAAGCTGCTTGTCTTATGTAAAAGGGGTGGGAGGCAGACACTTTACTGTAGAATAAAACAAAAATGGCAAAGTTATGGATGATTATAAACCTACATATCGTTATACAAATGTATATAGAAGAATCAATCTTACTGTAATACCTAAACATTACTATCTCTTTAAATTGGTCTTTTAATCCCTTGAATGGCAAATTTCCAATTATTTTATTCTCAGTTTGTGAATGGAACCACTGTAAAATTCTTCCCTCCTTTTGGGGTAACTGGGACACCTCTTCTGCAGAAAGGCTTTAACCCCTCTCCGGGGAGAGTTTTCTCCTACACCTCCAGATCTTCACCCCAGAATACAGGCCTCAAGCGCTTGGAGCAGTGTTAAATGAATTGACACCACACAAAGCACAAAACACTACTAACTTTATTTATCAAACACAGAACTTTTATACTAAAAACTGGGAGGGTCTGCAGAGTGGAAAATTACAAGTTTCACCTAGTGTATTCTCTAAAGGTCATACAAATATGGTCAAGAGAAAATGAGGTAGGGAGGGCGTATGGAGGACATATAGTTAACGGTTAACATGCATCTCTTGGTTTTAATGGAAATGTAATTAAGGACATTCTACAACTATATACAAAATTAAAAATTATACTTATCTCTTTTCTACATCAAGGACTCTGGGAAGGGCACTAAGTAACTTTCTGCATGTAGAACAAGCTACTAGTTAAAAGTATAATTCAACCCCTATCGCTCTTGTTAGTGTATTAAAGCAATTGCCTACTTATAAATGTCAATTTTAACCCTTTCAGTTTGTTTGAGACCTCAAGGAGATAAATTCCCCATTTAAGTAAATAGGACATTTTTATTTGTTTCTTATGGTGCAAGTGGTTTGCTCCAGAATTGATCCACTTTTCTTAGTATAACAGATTTGTTTTGTCTAAAAGAACTCTAAAACCATTGATAAATTCTCCTGTAAGCCACAGTAGACATGTATGGCTCAAAAGTGGAGGAATTCTTTGGAATACCAACTGAACTATATGAGACAACTTAAAATTCCCATGCATTTCAACAGGCGTTTTTAACTGGTTGAATGGTAGTGATGTCCCTCCCTTCCCTATTTTAACTGGTTGAATGGTAGTGCTGTCCCTCCCTTCGCTGTTTTAACTGGATGAATTGTATCGAGGTCTCCAACACATTATAAAGCAATGTATTGGAGACATTTCTTTGAAACAAGATATTAAGATGCCCTTTAAATCAATGGAAATGTGGGGAATTTTTATTTTGACCTATGGTGCAATTGGTTTACCCCAAAATGTCTCCACTTTTTTGGATCATAGTCTTCAAAATATATGAAAAGTATTAATTATCAGCTATTCTTTTTTAAATTTTTATGATTAACACACTAAAGAATCCTAGGGTGTGCAATACATAAAAAAACAACAGATTCACAAAGATCAGTTCTAAAATGCTTAAAAAAACACAACATGTTTATTATGTGTATTATGAAAACAAAACATATATTACATATCATTTATTACTGAAATTGGGAGGTGCTTCATTCCAAAGTTATTACTGTTTAACTGTTTTGTTTTAAATTAGCATTTCCCAACTGATATTCAGACTACTTGTTCACAGTCCACCTACTTTCCAGAAAGTGGTTCTCAAACCTATCCTCCGGGTCATGTCTTTAGGATTTTCCTGCTTCATCACAGGTGGGTCAATCAGTCATCCTATATTATAATTCGCTAAGGATGTTTGTCAGAAGCCATCACGTGCAGTAGAGACGGCTGCGCACGCTGCAGTCTTGCGCAGTACAGACTGCCCGCGGCTGATACGGAGCAGGGCGCTCCGAATTCAGAAGTGAGTCCTCTCTGCGCAACTCTCAGGGGCTGCTTGGTCCCAGGAAGGTGCACAGAGAGGACTACAGTCTGAATTCAGAGCACCCCACTCTGTATCAGCCACGGCGAGGACAGTCTGTACTGCGCAGGACTGCAGCTCTGCCAATGTTTCCCCGTGTACATGGGCTTTAAAACTAGTTTTAAATAATTCAACTGTGTTGAAGCAGGGAAATCCTAAAGACATGTTAGTGATCCATGAGGACAGGTTTGAAAACCACTGTTCTACTGTATTCTGTGAGAGAAGAGAGCCACTAGTTACAGCTTTTCTTAGAATTTGATTTTAACAGCATCATCATTTTGTGACAGTTTTAAATGTTGTAACTTTTCAATGAAGTAACTGACAGCAGTGAGCATACAATTGTTTTACTTTAGAGAAGAAGCCCTACCGTATATTTCATTATAAAACTTTACTTGTCCTTTAATGCTGTGCATTGAACGCAAAAACATTAAGCTGTTTCAAGGTCTATATTTTAATCCTTTAAATAATATAAACTAACTTTGCAATATACAGTTAGTATTTTTTTTGCATAAATCACGTTAAACATGTAAACGTCAAAGAGCATTGATTAACTTTGTGTGTTATTGCTCTTGAAATTGGTTAAGTCTGAAGTACATACTTATAACTTGCCTTAGAGATTCAACTATCTAAACAACCCAGTGACTTTGAAATGGAAATAACTGATACTTAACAGACCTGTTAAATGTTTTTGATGGTCTAATTTAGTTTCTGATTGCTGCCTTCAGTAAGACAGGAAATCAATCAAACGTGGTGCAGGTGATATTCTAAAGCTCCCTAACACTTCTATAACTATCAAGCATGCAAAGTGAATGATGTTATAAAGAAAATGACTTCAAGCTTGCTAACACTATTATACTCAAAGAGAGCTTTCAGCAGGATGATAATGCGAGGCAATGCTTTGAAGACCTGTTTAGCCTCTAAGGCATTAGATCACATTGTGTCAGTATTTAACCCTTTGACAGTTAGGGAGATATCCAATGCAATGCAACTAAGAGGGTTAATACATAAAATTTTTATCTATAAAAACAGCTCATATATTTTGTTTTTTCTTTCAAAATAAATGTGTCACCAGCAGTTTGAAATTGCCAGTATATTAGTTAGAAAAAGCATTTAAAATTGGCTACGCTGTACTGTATACAGCATGTCACTTATTTCATTTGTTAACATGGTGACTGTAAGACTTGAATAAGGTCACTGTATAATGCAAAACATCAGTTTCTTGTGTACAGTGTTTGTCTTGACATATGTTTTTCTCTGCGGTGCTTCTTAGATTTTTTTTCTGCAGTTTTTATAAAACAGCCCCTCATTTTATACTAAACCATGCAACTAACACATTACTTAATCTTACTGGCACATTGTAAAATTTTACACATGCGCTCATCCAGATAATTACACAATTAATTTTCACTTAGTACAGCTGAAACAGGGATAATGAAATTTCCACTGGTGTACTGTTACGTCCTGGAGGTCAGGGGTCAGTTTCCTGTTTGGATAAGGGTGAGTTTAAAGAGGATTTCTGACAGTCTCCTTGCTTTAACTGAGCCTAAAACATTGCAAAGGAATTTCAATTTACAGCTCAGTTCAATGAAAGGAGCAGATGTTGGAAGTGTGCCGTTGACATTCTGGAAGTACTCTAAGTGCAGGTGTAGATAGCAAATGCTCACCCCACCCGCCTTCCAGTTATTGTATGTAATAATCTACCCTAATTAAAACATTTCCAGTTTACACAGAGGGTACAATCTTTCACGGATAAGCAATATCTGATTATTGTAATTACTGGGAGTAATAGTGGATGTGCTGATTTTGCAGTAAATGTATACAAGATGTATCCAATACATTATAAAACAATGCTCTGGAGACTTCTTTAGCAGCCAAGGGGTTAAAGGAACAGTAATGATAAAATACAGTTTGTTCACACATACAAGAGCATATGGTGACACTGGTGAAACAAAATAAACAATTTTGCAAGCGCTGTCTTTAAAGAGATAGTAACACTTAATATGTAAAAAATATATATTGTAGGGCTTAGTTTCCCGGGTAAAGCAAAGGTACTCCCAATGCTAAGAGATGTTTTATTAAAAATGTATTGCAGCTGAAACTTGAAATTTTTAGGTGCAATATCTCAATGGTCTGAAATGTTATAGTGGTGCTGTTGCTACACTTTCCTGTAGAAGTTTATGACCAGAGCTGCCCACAGGATGGTGTAGCAACAGCGCACAGTAAAATTTCAGGCCATTGAGAAATTGCACCTAATAAATTCAAGTTTGAGCTGCAATAATTGTTTTATAAAACACCTCTCATCAGTGGTATACCATTGTTTTACTCTGGAGGACAAATCTTAAAATATATATAAAAAATCATGCTACCTGATAACAAAGTTAGTAGTGCAAGTGAAGATTGTTTCTTCCAGCCTCCTGGAAAACAAAAACAAATTAAATATCCTCTGTCTTATATTCTTTCAAATAAGGTGACCACATAAACCTTTAAATCAGGGGACACTTGTGAACATTTCATTCAAATGTCACTGTTCTTTCATATATAGTAACAATGTTGAGTGATAAGTGACAGAATGCCAGGCAGATAATCTTCCTACTTGAGCTGGCTGAGCCTGACTGAGACTCTGAGACTAAGTAAGATACTCCATAGAGAAAATAATACAATATACATGCAAAACCAGAGGCACAACTTGGCATACTGTGTTTATTAAACACACTCTCTCCAACATACACAAGAATAAGGACCATCATTTTCTGAGGTGTGGTGGGTGCTTCACCAGCTGCTGTATAATAAAAGCTAACATTGAAGTGACTGAGAAAGAATAGAATTTGGACCCTATCTAGCAAATAGTGTAGATGCAGATAGTCAAAGAAGGAAAGCTGGAGTTGCTTGCTGTTTCAGGGAGGGTGGGTGTGATTTGTAGATAGTGACAAGGACAGTGATAGTGACAGAGAGGAACAGCTTAAAAATAAAGAGAAACATTTGTTTGATAGGTGACACAGACAGAGACAAGCAGGAGAGTGTTCACCTGACCTGTGACTAAGAGTAACAATGACATAGATCACACATTACTTTTAGTCAGGCAAAGCATCACTCCACATGTTAACAGATGTGTGATATCCTTTACAGTAAAAATCAGCATTGTCCTCCAAACATGCTAGGGTATGGATAAGGGGAAAGTAAGAGGAGTGCATGTATATATTGGTGGTAGTAAAGTCTAAAGAAACTGATAATCCTCCCCTTCATTAGGAAAATATATGAAAAGTTCCACCACCAGTGGTAGTTCTTGACCTAAAGACTACGAGCAGTCTAATTTTAGTGCTGCTACCAAACCAGAGAAGGATTTAGCAGTGAGACCAAATTCTGCTTCAGACAATGACAGTAACACCCTGGTCAATCGTCTATAAATCATCCTAAGGGGTATAGTGAAAATAAAGTGATTCAGGTTTTGAAAAAATGCAGTAACATGGAAGTAGTGGGATGGGGAGGAAGAGGATGCTGATGATCTAATTATTAATAATGATGATGATGATGTTGATTTATAATTTACCCCTCCAATTCCCACACCATTACACTCATTATTATCGACTACAGGAACAATACAAGTCAACATCCACAACCCTAGCTATGATTAGTGCTTCTGCTTCTGTTCAAAGTGAAGAGCCAATGGCCCCTAGTGCTAGCACTATTGCAGCATCTATCCCCTGTAGTAGTAATCACTCAGGAACTCCTCAGTCTATGAAACCTCCAGTATGTCTGTGTATAAAACATGTGAGCAGTGGGAAAGCAAGATACCATCCAGGCACATTCTCATGGCGATCCCAACTGAAACACACACCGCTCTGATTGGGAGATAAACAAGCAGCACCTCAGAAGTGAGATGACTAGTAGCAGTAGACGCATTCCTAAATATTAATTGGGCTAAGGGGCAAATAATAGTAGTGATATAGGTGTCTCAGTACCAATAACACCCATGTTTCTTACTGCTCTTGTGCAAATACAAAGCAGGGAGGAGGATGAGTTAGTGGGAGGTGACAAGAGTCAGAGTCCCAACACCCGTTGTCACATTCATCACCTCCACCCATACCATTAACATGGCAATTTATGCATGCATATCATTGAGAAACAACCCTACAAAGCTGTAGAAGTATTAAAACATTGCAGCAGGTCTTAAATGAATGGTTTGTACTCTATTCCCTGTAAGCTGGGTTTGTGTCTGCTGACATTTGCTCCAATATGATACCTGCCTCTAGAAAAGGAGGCTTGGTTAATGTACCCTGCTTCATCCATGTCATAAATCTAATTGTTACTTGATTCATCTCAGAATTCGATGCCCTTAAAGAAATGCTACATATTGCTCACAGAGGCTATGCACATTTTAGCCAGTCCTACAGTGGTTCAGTACAAGAGTTTAACCAACCACTCATCACCAGATTAAAATAGAGGTCCCAAACATTTGGAATACCACATTGTACATGCTGGAGCATTTATATGAGCAGACAAGGTCATTAGTGAGTATACGATGTTTAACTAGAAGGATTTGGAGGGGTTTTTTTTGCCACCTCTTCAATGTCAGCTAATGTGTGACTTACTTTTATGAGTTGCTAAAACTTTCAAAGGAGCTTATCTTGCTGGTAAGTGTTGCAGGTGCAGGAATCAGTGACACATTTCCACTAATATATTTATTACAAACAAAAAATAAGAGCATGACCAATGGTTATTACAATAATGACAACACAGACATGAACAAGCTGGTGAATCATGTGCACATGAACAGGATCCTAGAGTTACCTCCATTTAAAGCAATGAGGAATACACTCGTGTTCCATTGCTAGGCCGCTTCTTTAAACATAACACTTCTGCCAAAGTGAGATCAATTTATACCAAGGTGTGAGAAGCAGCATTCTGAGAAGCTGGATTCTGTGAAAACATATAAAGAGATTCTTATAGATTGAGTGAAATATTCTGTTGTGGATGATGAGAGAGAGAAAAAAAACTACTAGAAAGCATAGTGAGAAAGAAGTAAACAAAAGGGTTATACCATCAGCATCAGGAATAACATCTCAGCAATTTGTAGAACACTTGGCATCATTTACAGAAAGCAATTTCTATGTCTTACACATGTGGTAGTGGGGGCGCTGATGTTGGTGGTGGTACTGGCACACCCCTAGGACTTGTTCCCAGAATATGGATTGATGACTGCTGTACATCAACTCTATCTAGCTCCAAGTAATGGTCCCTCTGTATGTGAAATAGTTACAGCACACCTGCAAGATAATGTTCTAGTCTGAAATTACTTACTTAAGTAGCAGCAAACAAAACAGAGTGTGTGTCGCCAGCACTGGCGTCTACTGTAGTGGAAACTCTTAGATGCCTGCCAGCTAGCGTGCAGTGAGAGTGAGTTATCAGTGCAACTGGTTATATCATTAATGAATTTAGGACATATATTACCAGTAGGAGCAGGTAAGAGGAACTAGAGGAACTAGTATCTAATAACATCTGAGTATCATGTATCAGAAATTGAGAACAACACATAAGACAGAGAACAATTTTCAGAGCCGCTTCCCCAGACCTGCTCCACTGCAATCCAGAGGGGTGAATAGGGTTAATACCTTAGTCGCCGTCTCCTCTTCCTTGCCGCAGCATCAATGTGGCGGGTCACGTGATGTGGTGTCATCGCGACAGGTCCTTGAAATAGCCAACTGTCTAAAGGTCTGGTGTTTCCAAGTACCAGTTACTAGCCCTTCCTTGAGCGTCCCCTTGCTTCTGCTTGCATACTTGAAATCCAGTCTTCTTCTGCCTGTGACCTGATCCTTCTTCTTCCTGTTCCTTTGTGCTGTGCTGCTGGACTCCTGGTATTGACCTCTGCCTGTGACTTGATCTTTCTACTGCCTGATCCTCTGTACTGTGCTGCTGGACTCCTGTTATTGACCTCTGCTTGTGTCCTGACCAACCCTCAGCCTGCTGCTTGGGTTCCTCTTCTGAAGAGAGCTTTGACCCAGGACTCCTCACCATTCTGTTATCTGCATCAAATGTACTCATGCTTCTGTATTTTGGGTTTGTTTGTCTATATATTCTCCTGTATTTGAGGTTTGCTAGCATTGTCTGGTTCTGGGTTCCTTCAGCATCTCTGGTGTTGCTCTGGGTTCAATCAGCATCTGTTTAGAATAAGTACAGCTCTCTGCTTATACCTGCCTAGGTTATGTGCTTTGCAGGGTGGGTTTCAGTAAGCTTACATCTCTTGTTTAGCTGGGTGACCATTGTTTGGGTGTCTTGTGACAACAATACAACACATATAGCAACAATAGCACCGAGGAGGCGGAGGGATTTGGACAGGTGCCATGATTTCCACATCTACAACAGCTGCGACCAGTGCTATAAATATTGATGAATGATTGACAAATAATAATGTGATTTTATATTGCGATCATACATACATAATTTGTCCAGCATTCCTTCCTACTCTCCATGATAATCATATATTTTCCACCAACACCATAATCCACTTCCCCCACATTAAAGTCAACCTTTTCTTATCTTTACGTGTGGAATGTTGTTATGATTATTTACTGTCACCACCATTTGTTTTTACATATAATTTTCAAATTACACTATCAAGAGTAATACTATTATGTGTTTTGTTTCAGATAGCAATACAGATTAGTCACAATCATGACAGCTGGTATCTTTTTCAAAAAATTATTAACGAGTCTACAGCAGTAGGGTGGTAAAGGGAGGAGGACAGGTACAGTACTGTTATGATCGCCCATCGAGAATGAACAAGATAAAGTGTCTTGTTCTGAGGCATGGTTGCCTCTCAATGGTGCTACAAGTCTCATGTTTCACTATCATGTTCCATTGCAGAGCAGAAATTATGATATCAGACTGGTCCTGCCCACAGAGAGGTATTTGTAGAAGGGTTAGCCACTGCAGCCAGCATTTCAAAACATGATTTTATTTACAAAGAAACAAGTATTGAGACGAGCACCCAATGTGAATGAACAAGATACAATTTCTTGTTTGGAGGCATGGTGGCCTCTCAATAGTGCTACATATCATGTTTTTCACTCCCATGTGCCATTGCAGTGAGGACATTTCCATATCCATATAAGACTGGTTCTACCCATAGACAGTCCAGCTCTGAAATGTCAGGCAAATCCTTTCTGTACAAAAGAATGAGCACAACCATAGATGTATGTTTTGGCTGATGTGGGCCTCATCGGGGTGGTGCAGCTGATCCCTTCTAGGCAAATGGAGAACAAGGCCTCATGACTGGGAGACCTAAAACAAATATTGTGAAGAGCAACCATCATTTTATTTTATTTACAGCTGTTTTAAACACTAAGTAAACCATCCCAAAAGTTTAGAACAGTGTCTTACACATTGGTTAGGCTTTGCAAGATAATTATAAACACAGGTAAACCCTTAAAAGAAATAGGAAAAACAGTCCAATACAGCAAAAGCAAATCTTCAAAATATCACTAGTAGGCCTACATCAATAGACTCCTTGTCTGTAAACATTCATAAAGGCAAGTCCTGAAAAAAATGTTTACAGGCTTACATCAAGGGAAGCCTAGAAAAAAAATGGTTTCGAATTTGAAGAAAATATTTTTGGAGGCATACTGAGGCCAAAACCTGGCCAATAAATTAATCTCAAGGTAATAATGCTGCATGTGCTTTAGTAGTACAGATGTACCAATGTGTAACTGCCTTCTTTCCACAGCCTTGGCACAGTGTGAACATTGTAATTGGGGATGATAACGTGGTCCCTGCCCCCTAGGAAGAGTTTTCCCATAATCATGATTTCATTGTTGGATATAGAGAAGGATCTTCTCTACTGTACACCTTCTCCCCAGATGCATCTACCATGGCTTTTGGTGCTGCTGCTGACTCATCATCAACACTATCAGAAGGAAATAGGAACATCCACCTGCCACACTGCTAATACTTCTACTGCTACTACCAACACCACCACAGTCTAAGGAGGGGATGATGACCCCACTCACACCAGTATCCAGCATGATGGAGACATCAGTCTACACTTGCTCTTACATTTCATGGTGCTGGTGGTAGAAACAGGAATTTTGGAGGCTATAACTATATCACCACCAGACAGCATCATATCAGTGGTGGTGGTGAAACCCATTCCTACCTTGGCTAAAGCTCACTTCTGACTTGTACAAGACAGCAAAGTTCTCATCACACTGGTACCACCACCCTAATCACCTCCACCATGTCTTTCCTCTTCTCTCTCTGATGGTGGTTGTGATTATGACCTGGTGTCTCAAACACATCCAGTCTCAGAATAGTTGTTATTTCTGTATTTATTGAGTAGCGGGTGGGTATTATTACAGCCAAAGAAACATAGACAGTAATGTTCTCTCAAGAAGTTAACTGATGGTAGCAGAAAGGCAGAAATGTTATACATTTTTAGAGTGGGTATTTTTGCAGCAAATAATAGTGTATTTATGTGGGTTTTCCTTGGAAATTCCTAAGAAAAAGTAGCAGTTTAGTGTCTTTGTTTATTTCAGTAGGAATAACTCACCTTCTTTATTATATAATTAAGGCCATAGGCACAAAGAAATGGAGGAGCAATTGAGGGGCAAACCAAATGAGACCTAGGGAAACATAAAAATGTATGTTTTATTCCTTTCTCTTGCACAATTGATGTAAATGGTTTTAAGACACCCCTAGCATACATTAGAAGCCCCTTTTTAATTAATGGGAATTTCAAAATTTACTTCCTTTGCTGTGAATAGTTTGTCTTAAAATTTCCCCCTTTAAATCTATTTGCATATGACACTAAGGCTTTGATTCTAATAGCTTTTCAAATGTTTTAGCTACAAATTTCTCCATAGACCACAAGTGGAATCTCTTAGATAAATCCATTAATAACATTCAGTTTATATTACACATATATATTTTTTTTACTCACTCTCTAATGCTTGGTGCCCAGGTGCACAATCCCATAAGGAATAAGACAGTATGAAAAAAGGGGCAGGACCTGTCTTGAGAAAGGTCCCTGTGTGGACCAAAACATTTACCAAATAAAATTCACTTTATTGCCTTCAATATGTCCCATGGGCGCTGGCCATTTTTTCATATTAAAAAAAAAAAAAAAAAAAAAAAAAAAAAATATATATATATATATATATATATATATATATATATATATATATATATATATATATGTATAAAGGAATAAGCCTAATTGCATAATTTATGGTACCTCACACACAGAACATAATTGAACAGAATGCCTCATTACATAATTTATGTCTCATTAGGAGACACAACACCTATTGGGTAATTCAGTGGGGACTTTACTGCTCCCATTGGATGATTCAGTGGGGGCATGTTTATCATACAGGGAGTTGGCCCGCCCCCTCCAGCCCGCCCACCACTATCCGACTGACAAAAAAACATATAGCTGCAACTTGCTCCTGAAGTAGGGGATATCAATAACTTATCCTGGTCCACAGACACTCTCACTCAGGATCATGACCCCACAAACATACTGTTTCACCTCCCACAGATAATTGTAACCCTCCATACACTCTGTTTCAGTACGTGGGTGTAATGTTTCCATAAAATACAAACTCAGGGATAGACTTAATAGCAACTCTTTTATTTAACTCTTTTCATCTCTTCAGTCAACCTCACTAACTATCTGTTTCCAACTGTCACTCCTCCACTTCCTGCTTCCTGATTCCCGCCGTTTCTCCTTAAAGGGAGAGAGATGCTTTACTGTATGTTACAGAGGTCAAGCCTCAAACTCCACTATCTATCTGTTCCCTCAGCATATTGTTACGCTGCCTCAACTGAAGAGCCACCGTGTGTTATATTGCTATGTTACCATAACTTAACCCTTTGAGTGCCAGAGGGGTACGCAACGCATTGCAAAGCAATGCGTTGCGTACCCCTCTTGCACTCAAAGGGTTAATTAAGGAGGATTTACTGCTCCCATTGGGTGATTTAATGGGGGAGTGATTTAAATCATGCAGTGAGTTGGCCTGCCCCCACTATCCAGCCCGCCCAACACTATCCAAGTAACTGAAAAAGCAAAATGGCTGCCAGTCACTCCTACACCACAGACACAAACACATCAGACAAAAACCACACACACACTCGATCACACACTCACACTCTCACTCACACTCTTACACACACTCTCACACACACAATCTTACACACTCACAATAATTCACACACTCACACACTCTCACTCACTCACACACTCTCACTCACACATTCACTCACACACACTCACTCAATCACACACACACTCTCACTCACACACTCACTCACACTCTCTCAAACGCACTCACACTCTCTCACTCAAACACTCTTAATCAAATACACTCACACTCTCTCACTCAAACACTCAATCAAATACACTCACACTCTCTCACTCACTCCCATACACCCTCTCACTCACACACTCTCACACTTACTCACACACTCTCACTCAATCACACACACTCACTAACACACTCATACAATCACTCACATGCAATCACTCACACGCAATCACTCACACGCAATCACTCACTCTTGCACTCACATGCACTCACTCACACTCACTCACACCCCGGGAGCCAGCACGATCCACCTTCCACCATAGTCTCACTCACAATTACACACACCCCGGAAGCCAACACGATCCACCTTCTACCATTGTATGTGCAATTACCACATGCATTTCAACTACATGAATGAATGCCACTCACACACACTCACTCACACCCCAGGAGCCAGCACGATCCGCCTTCCACATTAGTATATGCAATTACCACATGCATTTCAACTATATGAATGAATGCCACAGTGGACGCATAAGTACATACACAAACTCATTACAATGACACGTCACCCCCTTATGACTCAATTCTGTGTGTGTGTGTGTCTCTGTGTGTGCCTGTGTGTTCCTCACTGTGTGTGTTGCATGTTTGTATGTTGTATGCCTGCATGTTGTGCATTGCATGTATGTGTGTGTGACTGTATCGCTCTTTATGCATCTCGGTGCATGCGTGTGCATTTGCGTGTGTGTCTCTGTCTTGCATCCATGTGTGTGCAGTAATTCCCTATATATCCTGAAGGGCAGCGCCGTCCCACATTGCTAGTATATATATATATATATATATATATATATATATATATATATATATATATATATATATATATATGTTTGAGATGCTAGGAATGAGTGAAATGTTTCCACGAGGCTGATTTAATATGAATTGGAGCAATGCTGGGGCAAACCAACTGTACCATTACTTTCTTGATATGAGATTCTGAAGCAATGCGATGGAGACATTTCTAGTACATGAATCAGCCTTATATACAATAGTTATATCCCTAGAGTATGACACTACTGTAAGTGTCAACCGTGGGATGTTACAGGAAGCGCCACAGAGAACCAGTAATAATATTACAATGTGTATAATATCTACATACACTATACCATGCAATATTCTCACAAATAGTCCTTCTAGAGCAGTGATTCTCAGCCAGGGTGCCATGACACTTTAGTGTGCCATAAACATCAGCTCAGGGTGCCCCATGTTTTCTATGAAGACTAACAAAAATGGACTTTTAAATAAACAGTTATAGAAATTGTTATGCAAAATATATTTAGTTTTGTTATTCTGATTATAATACCTAATAATAACTGTATATTTATGTATTGTACCCTTCTTATGCCTTTGATCAAGTACAATAAATATGTTAGGGGTGCATCAAATGTTCTAGATTATGTGTTAGGGGTGCCCCGAACAAAAAAAGATTGAGAACCACTGTTCTCGAGGGTGTTAAAAGGATTTCCAATGATGGTTCTGAGATTCTATGCAGCTGTACTGTGGGTAGGGGTTCCCAGCGATATAACTATAATAAAAAGATTAAAAGAAAAGAACATCGCAAATGATCTCTTTTAAGTGTACTATTTTCCAGTTCTTTACCCTTCTCTATCACCACGTGCTCACCAGCATCCCTGGTTTAAACCCTAGGTCGGTGTACACCACTCTGCTTTCTCAGGATTCCACCACAGATGTCCCCCCTTTTTTGGGCCTGTATTTTTCCAGTGGAATCGTCTCCTCCTCTCACCAGGCAAAGTGTTCTCCGCCACATACTAATTTGCCTCTATAGCAGTGGGTATACTAAATGCTTATAAGCAGATATATTTTATATTATATTATTAAAGCTCTTAGGAGCTTTTAATAGTACCAAGGCATGGATAGGTGATGGTATGGATAAATGTTTTATTACAAATTTCCCAGCCGAAGGGTAAAGAACTGGAAAATACTACACTTAGAGGAGATCATTTGTGCTGTTCTTTTCTTTTAATCTTTTTATGAATCAGCCTTAGTCTTTTATCATAAATATGTGAACAGCAGTCTACGTTGTAAGTAATCAAGTATAGAACACACACAGTTTGTTCTTTATTTCACATCCATTTAAAATCGTGGATTTTTTGCTGAATTGCTAAACTGTTCAGACTGATCATTTTGGAATCAAAACATTCCTTAATTATAAAATATTTTTGTCAAAATTTGTTCCTAAAACAGATCCAAACACAAATTTTAGAATACTTTATATCATTTACCTGTGCATACTGCCCTTCTGAATGGGAAAGAGTTGAAAACAGTTTCATATATTTTCCATAAGACACATTTAACTAAACATGGAAATATAATTGCCAATTAGGATCCAGGTGTAAATTATGTTTATTTACTATAACTGTTTATATCAAACTACTTTTAATGTACACATAATCAGTTTACACAATGATGAAGTCTAACACAGCCCATGACTTAAACATTATCTTCAGTAGAGTTTTAAGAACAAAACTCAAAGTAAGCCATTTTTTTCATATATTACATTTTCAATATAAAACAAATTCTGTTTTTAAACATTAGTTACATTGATGGAGAGAGCATGAATTCACAGGCGAAAATGCAATTTCCAATTATATGAACTAGCAAGCCTGACATTCTCAGATACATGAAAATATTTCCTTTACTCTGATGGCCATATGTTCGAAAGAAAAGTGGAGGAGTTCTGGAGCAAACCATTTGCACTAGAGAGGAGAATGAAAAATCTCAAAAATTCCCATTGATTTAAATGGAAATTTTAACCCTTGAATGCTAGAGTGGTTTACAACTCATTGCAATCAAAGGGTTAAAATCCCTATTTAAATCAATGGGAAATTCTAGTTCTCCCATACAGTGCAAATGGTTTGCCACATAACTCCTCTGCATTTCTTTTGAACATACAGCCCTAAGACCCTAGAAATATATTATTTAATGTACCATTTGTTATCAGGCTGGGCATGCACTTCATTCATGATCAGGAGTGTGTACTCTACTGTGTCCAATACACACTGGTAATTGAGAGAATCAAAGTAAAAGAGAGCATACAATATCATAATATCATAAATCTTAACTTTTATCAAGATATAGAAACTTTCATATGTATTATTATTATTATTCAGTTAGTGAATATATAGCAAACAAGGTTTTATACAATACATATACAGAATTAACACTCTATAAAATATGAATGATAATATACCAGAAAGAAAAACTACTTATTGCAAGTGAATGTTTATAACTCATTGGAAGTGACCATTAAAATGTTTACAAAGAGGAAAAAAAGCAGGTTAGCTCTTTTTTCATACCTTACACTGAAAAACTAATAAACATGCTATAGAAATTAAAATCGGATGAAGTAAGGATCTTATTTGGTTTCTTACTTGTAATTTGTGCCACTTTAATGTAGTTTAATAGGGCCATAAAATGTAAGATGTAGTATCTCATAATTCTTTTATAAAGTCGCTTTAACAGTCTGCTCTTTGTTCTGAAGTTCAAAGTGACAAACACTTTGCCCACAAGTCACCCAGAGGTCTGTGGAACTGAGTCCACCGAGTACTGAACATATTAGATTGTGCCCCTACCTTGTAATTGAATAGAATGTTCCTGAGTTTCACTTATGCCAAAGTTGATATTTT
The DNA here is from genome assembly GCA_037306005.1 of Rhinophrynus dorsalis. Classification (NCBI taxonomy): domain Eukaryota; kingdom Metazoa; phylum Chordata; class Amphibia; order Anura; family Rhinophrynidae; genus Rhinophrynus; species Rhinophrynus dorsalis. The sequence goes on along the minus strand of CM074720.1, from coordinate 314,690,550 downwards.
TCAGTTTAATAGAAGGAAAAGAAACTAGCGAAGCAACTCATTTGTATGTTATTACTTTTCTAAAAAAAAAAAAAAAACAACAAATTGAAAACTGTTTGCAACACTCAGTTATACACGTCCAACAATATCTAATACGGCTGTTACAATGCTGGCATTATACTGTCCCTTGTCAGCTTTCAATTACTTCATGCACCTAGCTGATCACCAACTTATTTCCTGGCTTAGGTAAATAGGGCTTTTTGGTGCACTTCCCAAAAGTCATTTCAGAGAAGATAAATTAAATAATGATTGCAATTTAATACAGTGATAGTGCTAAAATATTTCCTTCAAGTTTCAAGTTTGACCACAAGTTTCCAATAATACACTTATTTTACTTGCTAGTTCAAACCTGAGGTTTTATTAAATTCTACAGCTGCAGTCAATATTTATGTATTCGTCAACCTGGTTGGACATTTTAAATAGTATGGAGACCTGAGTGTGTTATAAGCACATATAGGGAACACTTGCATTTTATTTGAGGTGGGAAACTTCATTTGAAGGTATAGCTGCACTAGAAAATACATATGGCACAAATGTTTCAAAGGATATATAATTTCATACCTTTTTAATTTATTTAAGCAATTTCCCACCCTAAAAATAAATGTTATTTTTCCTTGTTTTTATTGGTTTCCTGAATCATACTCCATAAATACTTTGACATTTTCATTTGAAATACAATGGTTATGCCTTTAATGAAGTTTAAAAGTAAATACAGCCCTTGGATATTAGAGAGGTATCCACTCTGAATGGAAGCCACCATTTGGTTAAATATATGATGCTGAATTCACTGCATCCTCCTTTAATATGCATGATATAAGGGAATGTACTCTTGCATCTTCAAACACAGAATAATGTTATATAAAAAAGGACATATTTATACTGTCAGCCGTTAGACATACTGATTGATGCATCAATAGGCAATGCTAGTTCTCACATTGTTAATGGAATACATTTTAAAGATGTCCCACGTGTAGATTACTCTCAATTACCATGCCTTTGATTGATTCACATTTAAAAACATGAATATCAATATCAACAATTAAAGATTGATAGTACATTCTAACTAATTATTGCATCATATACAAAGTATTAACCTCTTGATTATCTTTTTTGTTTTCTAAAGTCAGTTCCTTAATGTTTTATATCTATCTATCTATCTATCTATCTATCTATCTATCTATCTATTATATATATATATATATATATATATATATATATATATATATATATATATATATATATATATATATATATATAAAGAGGGTAGCACCCTTGGGTCTTTTCAAAAATTACTTTATTGGAACAAATGGTCAAAGGAACATGGTTGACATTTCAGTCACAGGTGCTCTTTATACTTCTATGTTTCATCCAGATCTGGGAATGTGCACTTGGGCAAGAACTATTTGAGAGTGAGTGCTACCACCTCCCCCTTTTTTGTCTCTCTCTCTCTTTCTATATATATATATGTGTGTGTGTGTATATATATATATATATATATATATATATATATATATATATATATTTCATGTAATGGCATATGACTCAATGCAGAAAGGCATTAGAGAACTTTCGTGCTTTAGCCATTAGCTGATTCTTCAGTGGCTGGATTGAATTTGGCCCTTGCCCATTCCTGGGTCTGATTGAGTGAATAACAAGACAGAGAACAAAGTAATTGTTTCCCGTCCACAGTGTGGAGTCCCCGCCAGTAGATGGCAGTGGATGTCAAGTGTAACAAGTTACTAATGAGTTTTGAAGGTGTATGACCCGTCATTTTTAGTCCAGTTGCGGGTCATGCATTATTTGTGACTTCATTCAAATATTTTATTTTAATTTACAATATAAGTTATTGTATTAATTGTATTTTATATTTATGTACTGTGCTTTTTTTATATAGAATTTTTGTATTTATATTTTTATTGGTTGTAATAGTTGGGGGTAACTATATATAAGTGTGGTCTGCTGTCCAGCTCTTTTAGTTTTGCCTCTTACAAAGCCAGCAGTGTGTTGGTGAAAATGCATTTGGCCCTACATTTTTATTTGATTTACGCACTTTTTTATTTTCTGGTCCAAGACCCACGTCTCCCATGAGTTTCCCCCTGTTTGTGAGCATCCCTACACCTATTTGGTGTGGTGTGAGTTACTGTCCCCTGTGAAATCATCCATCCTGGACTAATTATCTTGAAAACCCAGAAACTCGAGTGTGATATACACTCTACTCAGGAGTAGGGATGAGCAAAAATTTTTGCTTCAAACTGAAATCGGCGAATAATGGCACTTTCTGCTTGGTGAATAATTTCCTGTGAAAAGTGCAGTTTTCCCACATTTTCCCATCTTTTCGCCCATTGAAATCAGTGGGAAGAAAAATATTTCTCCACCACAGGAAAGTTTTCTACAGCCATATAAAAGACTGTCAGGCTCTCACAGCAGCCATTCTGTGTTTGTAAGAAGAGAGAGCAGCATGTTTTTGAGCTAGAGGAGATAGGCAAATAAAGGGGAACTGAAGCTTAGTTTAGGGAGTCATTTAGATAGGACATTTGTTCTCTGTATTAAGGGAGTCTGGGGGCACTCTAGGTGATATGAAGGGAGGAAGGCGGTTGACCCTCAAATACTCAAATTCCATGTGACTGATTGACAAGACACAGGCAGCTAGGGACCTATTTGCTTTCTGATCTTGCTGTTATTGTCTCTGTGCTGGGTGGGGAAGTCTGGAGACGTTGTTGATTTTGTTTTTCAGATATAATTTTTTTTGGACAGACTGTGATAAGACAACTGGGTGGACAACTTAAAAAAATAAAAAAGAATAAAAAAAAAATAAAAAAGAATAAAAAACTAAATATCTTAGGTTACAGTGATAGACAGCTGACTGGGCTTAGCCAAAACATCATACAGCTGTATCAGTTGTGTTGCATACCGTACAGTAAAAAAAACACAGTGTAGTTGCGTAATGTCCAGCAAATGCACAAGAGGAAGAAGGAGGTGTGGAGGGGTATAAAACAAAATCTGCCAACCCACACTGGACCAGTGTGGTCAATTATGTTCAATTCCCTCAACATGGCTTTACAGCAAAAACAATGGCCCTCATTCCCCAGAGGCTTGCAAGCTACTTCCTATGGCAGCGGGAAAACCAGCTCAATGGCAGAGGGTGCTAAGAATCTCAGGGTTCAATCAGTCCGCCTTTGGTCTTTAGACATTGGTATGCTTAACATTTGATCTTTGAGTACGGTTTTACACTTAGAGGAAATTGTACAAGAACTAAATCACATCAGCTGGGACAAATTGGCTTATTTGAGACTTGTAAAAAAAGATGAAGCTGTATTAAAATTATAAGATTGACACTGGCTATAACTTTAAAGGAACCAATGATGGATGATGTGGAGGATTTCAGATTCTTGATTAACAAAAGACTGACAGACTCAGTCTCAGTTCTTCAAATCATTCAAGTTTATGCCCCTACAAGTAGCCACAGTGATGCTGAAGTTGAACAACTTAATGATCATTTACTACACCTCTACAAATAAGACAGTTACCAATACAAATTTGTAATGGGAAATCTAAAATGAAGACAATTCAGTCGGACCATGTGGAACTGGTAAAAGACATGACAGAGGCAACCAACTGATCAAATCAGCAAAAGAACAAATATTGTACATCATGAATTCATTCTAGAGGAAAAAAACCCATATAAAATGGACATGGAAAAGCCCTAATGGTAATAAAAGTGAAACTGACTTCATAAAAACGATTTTCACAGAATATTCAGTCTTAAATAATTTTAACGTTGGAAGTGACCATCTTCTAGTGAGAGCAAAAATCAAAATTGACTGCAAGAAAGAAAGAAAAAGATCAACAAATGTAAAGATCGACTCTAGCCAGCTAGTGAAAATTCATAAGAATTTTGAGATAGCACTAATCAGTTCAATGTGTTGAAGACACAGACATTTCAACCCAGAATGAAAATGTTATTGAGACTATCGTAGACACTGCCCATTCTATTGCACCTACTGTAAAACAAGAAAAGCCAACCCGAATATCAAAAGAAACATTTGCTATGATGAAAAAAACAAGGAGAAATGAAGCAAAACGGTAATATTAGAAACAGGATAGATTATGTGCAAGACCAAACTTGCAAGTTCAATGTTTAACTCACCAAAAGGACACTGAAACAATCAAGTGCTAAAGAAAGCAAAACAAAAGATGGCCACACATAGGAGCCAAATGTTTGCATCAATGCTTGAAGATGGTACAACAGCAAAAACTCAACAAGAGATACTACAAAGAGTGGAAGAATTATTCAAACCTTTATAAGGTTAAGGACAACAACTGAATGCAACACCAGACACTGTAGATGTGCTAGAAGTTTTGATAGAAGAATTAGAAGCTGCAATAAAATCAATAAAAAATGGCAAAGCAGCTGGACCTGATAAAGTTACTATTGAAATGTTGAAAGCCAGAGGTAAACCCTTATTCAAAGCCCTAGCTAAACTATTCTCAAAATGCCTACTACTTGGCAAAGTGCCTGGAACATGGAAAATACTGGTCATCCTACTGCACAAAAAAGTGATAAGGAGGATCTAAAAAACTACTGACCAATAAGCCTATTGCTAGTGGTCTGCAAGGTTTTCACAAAGGTACTATCAAGAAAAATGGATGCAACCTGAGAAACAAGCAGGCTCCAGGAGTGGTTTTAGTACACTAGACGACATCCAGACAGTGCAACAAGTTATAGAGCAACATAATGAATACAAGCTTCCATTATGCATAGCCTTCATTGACTAAGAAAAGGCCCTTGACTCAGTGAAAAAGCAAGCAATAATTGATGCCATGATCAACCAAGGAATAGACAGAGCTTACACCAATATCCTGCAATCAATATATGAACATGCAACTGCATCAATACAGGTAAACAATGATAAAGTCCAGACCAATATAGAAAAAGGGGTCTGATAAGGAGACATAAGTTCCCCAAAACTATTTTCAGCTTGTTTAAAAAGGGCTTAAGATAAATACAGAATACCTACATCACTTACGTTTTGCAGGTGATATCATACTCTTTTCCAGTAGTCCTGAAGTACTTCAAGAATGCATTGAAGAACTACAACAGGAAAGCAAATATGTAACAAATTTACCATACAAAGGAAAATCATAGTAGATGGAGGACAACTAGAAGAAGTGGACAAGTATGTTTACCTTGGGCAGGGAATGTCAACAGATGGAAACACCATGATAGAAATTGAGTGACAAATAAAATTGGCATGGCAAGCATCTGGAAATCTTATTAGTACTATCTTTAAGACATATTTACCACTCTGCTTTATGCAAAACGTTTTTGACCAGTCTGTCCTCCTAGTCCTGGCAGGAATCGGATGGACAGTCATCTTGGTTATGGCTATGATGCATCATTACAACAGCCTTTGAATCTGTACTTTATCTGTGATGTGTGTTATACTCTGACCAATCCAGGTGGGTGGCTCCTCAAACAAATAATCTGGATGAAGCTCATTTTAGCAGCCAGAAGAGAAGCTGCAGCCAGAAGTGAAGCTTTTTTTTTCACAGGCGTCACTTGCTTATTAGTGCATCAGTTAGAGTTAGGCTACCAAATAATCAGTAAGGTAGAATAATAGAGAATTAATATCTAAGTTGGCTAGAAATAACAATTAGGTAGGTTAGGATATAATTATAGCTTGGTTAGCCACTAAATATAATTGGTAGATAGATTAGTTAGTAATATAATTTTAGCAATATACCAGTTTTTCCTGACTGTGTTCCATCCAGACTCCACTGTTACATCCAGCAAATAGATATGTTATTCATGTCTGTGTGTTTGTATGTGTCTTTGTTAACTTAATTTTTCAAAATGTCTAATCATATTTACTTCTTAAACTTCAGTGCATCAGTGCACACTCAAATAGGCAGGGTGCACACACATTATTTCCTCCAGGCTCCACCCCTGCCTCCAGCAAAAAAAGTATTCTTCCTGAGTCTATCAATAACAATTTTAGAAAGTCTAACCATATTTAGTTTTCAAATTCTACTGCTGTTAACTCAATTTAAAAGTAAAATACCAATCATATTAACTGTTCCAACTTCAGTGTTCCAGGCTCCAATGTTGTCTCCAGCAAAAAGTTTGTTCTTCCTGGGTGTGGAAATAAGTTTAAAAAATAAATGCCTAATACTCTTCAAATGTCAGTGCCTAACTGCACACTCAAATTGGCAATATGCACACACATTGTCTCTTTTAAAAAAAGTCTAATCATATTTAGTAGTGTACAACTTGCCACTCAGATATGCAGTGTATATGCATGTTATTTCTTCCAGGCTTCACTGCTGTTTCTATCAAAATGCTTGCCATTCCTGGGTGTTATAATTAATTTTTAAATAGAAGTCTAATAATTTTTAATGTTCAAAATTCAGTGTTCCAGACTTCACTGCCATCTCCAGCAAAAAAGGCTTGTTATTCTTGGGTGTGTTCATTCAATTATAAAACTTCAGTGCACAACTGCTCACTCAAATAGGCAGTACTCAAACTGGCACATACATTGTTCTATCCAGAATCAACTGCTGGCTCCTACATATCTGCTTATTATTCTGGCTGTGTTAATTCAATTTTACATAACATGTAATCATTTTTATTGATTAAACTTCAATGTTCAATTTTTAAAATAGTCTTATTATATTTACTGTTCAAACTTCAGTGTTCTAGGCTCCATTGCTTTCTCCGACAAAAAACGTGTTATTCTTAAAAAAAGTTATTCTAAAAAAAAAAAAGTCTAATACTGTTCAAACTTCAGTGCACAATTGAAGACTCAAATAGGCAGTGTTCATGTACATTGCTGCATCCAAACTCCACTGCAGCAAATTAACTTGTTATCGCTTGGTGTGTTAATTAAATGTGAAACATGACTATTCATATTTCATGTTCAAAGTTCAGAGTACAACTCCACACTCAAAAAGGCACTCAAATAGGCAGTGTTCATACACATTTTTCCATCCAAAGTTGTCAGCAAATACTCCTGTTATTCATGATCCTGAGTGTGTTAATGTATAAATAAATCAAAAATACACAACAACAAAGGAAAAAGAAACAAACACTTAAAACAGTTAACAATTTTGTCAATAAATTTACCAGTAATTGAAATGTCTGGGAGTGCTTCTAGTTCTGGTGCTGTGGCCAGAGGTGGCAGGCTGCCATGAACAAACAGACTGATAAACACTACTATTACATCATCAGTCCCCCTCTAAGCAGAATTCTTCTTCCTCAACTATACTATCAGCATCAGGCAACAGCAACAGCAGCGAACATCGTGGCCCCTGTGGCAAAATCTCTACCAAACCACTAAAAATAAGTCACACTTTCTATTAAGGCCATAAGGTGGGTTCACATACTGGACTTTGGTTGGATCAAAGAAGAATAAGATTGTTTGTACTTGTAGACTATTGCATCACAAAAGACCAGAAACACTATCAAAGCCAGTGCCACCACCACCACCACCATTTTCACCAGTGCCACCACTACCACACCAATGCCACTACCATAAGCAACACCAACTATGGGATATTTGAAACTCCCCAGAGAAAATATAATTAGTGGGTCTCTTTTCAATTCAGAAGAAAGTGTGAAAGAGGAGGGAAGTTTGCCATCATCTGAACTGGTAGCAGAAGTAAGCATTAAACCCACCTCTGCAAAAGTTTATTATAACAACCCTATTAATGGTGAGGAACTGGATTATGATGAGCCGAAGGCCTATGTATAGATTTATATAGATTTTTAATATTTGTTTATGTACCCTGATGAAAACCTTTTTAATTCTCAGGTCCAAGTCCTGGTGGTTGTTTGAGTGGAGGTATTATAAGTAGCAAAATAATTCTTCAGCGTGTTTTCAGCTTCTGGCTTCCTTCTCAGTGAAAACAAGTACCAAATCTGAATGTATTATTTAACTTTAACGTCATATTGGGTCACTTACAATCTGTACGGCCAGTATACATTGTTTAATAACAGAATCTTATTTTTTTTAAATATATTGATTATTCTTACTATATTTGAAAAAAAATATGTTTTAAAATGTATTTCCATTTTAAATGGTTTTATCTTCAGTATCTAAAATCATATCTAAGGCGTCAAAAAAATTAAAATAGCACATTTGTAATACTTTCCTTTATAATCATAAGGATGAGCTGTGATTCATTTTATATATTGATCTGTAGTATCTGGATAAAATCTGGATCCATGGTTATTAATCCAGAAGGAATCTTGAAAGGGCAGAGGAATGGGGACAAGGTGATGAATGGACCGGATAACATAGTAAAAGAAGCATTAAATAGCAGTGGGAAGATGCAAGAGGGGGATTTTTAGCAGGAATGAGTATAGGGCAAGGGTTAGGCCAAAGGTAAATGGTAAAGAGAAGGATGCCAAACAGATGGAAAGCATGGGGGGGGGGAGAACATGAAAGGGAGTGTAGAAGCCCAAGGCCATGAAAAAGTAGAAAGTGGGCCAAGGACATGGAAGGGAGGAGAATGGACTAGGTTGATGGAAGAGAGGGAGAGGGGCAAGGAGAGGGAAGGAGAGCAAGCCTGGGGTTCAAGGAGCAGCACACTGCAAATTGTAAGGGGGAAATGGAAGAGAGAGAGAGAAGTTCCCTAACTTGCTCAATTGACTGCCCCAGACAGGATCATTCTGTGAATAATTTCTAAAGGTAAGTGAACTTCTCTATTTTTAAGAAATGTAGAATTGATACAGCTTCTTCACAAAACATTTTTCAGGATTTATAAAAGTGGATTTCATAAGAAAAATACATTTACAAACTCATATAGCTAACCTCTATATAACAGGAAATGAGCTGTCATTTAGGAATAGAAAAATCCTTAAAAAATATGACTGTGAAAAAGTATTAAGAAACAAAGAAAGAAAAAAAGTGTAAATGCAAAAACTTAATGTAAAAACAAAAATACATATGAGAATATAATGTATGATTACTGAAACTGTGAAAAAAAACTACTTGGCTCAGATGACGATTTGCATATGGTATTGGGTATTAGCATATCATTCAGGGAATAAGATTATATGATTGCTAGAGAAAAAAAAGGAAAATATTTTTAAAACTATAACCTGCTTGGAAAATCACTTACACAACATACAGCTGACTTTTCTTTTTATTCTATTGAACCCTCTGGGTGCTTGCAGTGCATTGATGACATCTCTTGCATCCAAGGGATTTAGATGAGAAAGTTTATTTCTGATGACAGCATCTTTAAATGAGAAGAAAAAAAAACTTTGTTAAGGAGTTAAAATAATTCTGTTTCTGTTTATCTGTCCACTTAGTGATGTATAGTAATCTTATAGTACTTTTTCCTTTAAGAATATAAAATAGATTTCAGAATGATGACTTGGGAAGCAAAACTCATCCTTAAGTCTATAGTGACTGATTTAATAAAAATGTTAACATTTTTAGTGCCAAAAGATGTACATTATATGTCCACAAAAACTGTTTTCCAACCAGGCCACAAATGTATAATGTCCACCCATTTTGCTGAATGTGTTCACCCTCTCTCCTTCAACTTTAATTTTAATCAAAATCTGACATTAATTTGAGGAGAGAGGGGAGGCCGGGAGTGCCTTCCAGGTCTCCAGTACTGATCACCTATAGAAATTGGATAGGTGATCAATACCAGACTTAATCCATTGGTAGCCAAATACCAGACTTAATCCACTGGTAGCCAAAGGATCCCAAATACATTGTCTGCTTCCTAAGCTTTGTCCCACTGGTAACCACGGAACCACACATATAATTTCTAGGGGTGAGCAAAAAGTGAGAAAAATTTCCTGCATGACTTTTCACAGAAAACTGCCGATTTTTTGCTTTTTGTCGCAAAAGTTTTCTCTTTATCGCCAATGCAAAATGTTCCTCCTTTTCGCTTATTCCAAGACATTGTTCTCCTATTGTAACACATTTTTTGCATATTCTAACACATTTTTCATCTAGTCAACACATTTTTCTCCTATTCTAACACATTCTAACACATTTTCTCCTATTCTAACACATTTTTCTTCTATTCTAACTCATTTTTTTCCTATGTTTAATACGGTGCAACATTTCCCAGCACAGTTCATCTCTACCCATTGCACACTGTGTGGTGCACTGACCACACATGCCAGTGTGGTGGAGGAGAATCGATACCAGGTTATCAGGCGGCATCTGGGGAGATTCCATCCCGCAGAATATGCTAGGATTCTGGCAGGGAGGGTTCATCATTACTATTAAACTGTCAGCAAGTTGTCATGTGTCCTTATCGGGGTCTGGACAAGGAGTACATTGACAGCGGCAGTACTTGGTTTCGGGTGTCATGATGTTTGGATACAGTTTTGCACCCAGATGTTATTTACCAAACACACTGTGAACATTGCGGTTGCTGATGAGAGCCACAATTCCTGCTCTCAAGGGAAAAATGTATATTCTAATAACAACACACCCATGATTTTGGAGGAGGGGCAGGTGGAGAAGAATTATTGGCCAACTTCTTCTTTTCTCCACATAGACTGGGGGTGTTACGGTTTTCTGACACTCAGACAAAGGTTAAAAGCAAAAACACAGTTTTATTGAAATAAAATTAAAGAACAGCGCCCCTGGGGCCCTTTTGTGGTGTTCCTGATCCTGCACATTTGTTGCTGTGTTCCTGCGTTCCTGTGTACCCACTCGGCTCGTCTGTTCCTGTTCGTGATTGACCCGGTTCTGGCTGACGTTCCTGCTCCGTGATTGACCCGGCTCTGGCTGAAGGTCCTGCTCCGTGATTTGACCCGGTTCTGGCTGTTGTTCCTGCACCGTAATTGACCCGGCTCTGGCAGACGTTCCTGCATCGTGATTGACCCGGTTCCGGCTGACGCTCCTGCTCCGTGATTGTTTCCTGTGTTCCCGTGAGATCGCGGTCGCCTACCGGCGACATTCTGAACTGTGCTGATAGTATCGCTCTGACTAATCACTTCTCTGCTAGCTGAGCTGTTGCCTCCGTTCCTAAGCCTGTCTGCTTGGGTCTTGCTGAGCTGTTGCCTCCGTTACCGAGCCAGTCTGCATAGCCTTGCTGAGCTGTTGCTTCTGTTGCCGAACCTGTCAGATACCCTTGCTGTGCTGGTTGCCTCCGATATTGAGCCTGTATCTGTACATTTGCCAAGCCTGTTGTGTTCCATCCAAGCCATTTAACACTTACTGAACCTGTGCCTTATTGACCGAGCCTATCCGTTAAACACTAGCAGAGCAGTTTCCATTCCAGTGCTCATTCAGTTCCGTGGTTGCACCGCCTGGTGCTAGTGGGCATTTTGTTAGCTCTTGCAGTGTGTTGCTCAGTGACGGCACCAGAAGGGTGTCTTGGCTCTGGTCTCCAAGTGCTCACTGTGTTAGTGCTCACTACCAGTGCGTTGGCTCTCAGATCGCTTGTGCAGTGTTTCTCTGTTGTGGCACCCAAGGGGTGTTCTTGGCTCTGGTCCCGTTGGCACACACAGGGTTTCTTCCATTGAGAGAACTAAGGGCGTTCCAGGTTCTGGTCCCATTAGCTCCAGCAGTGGCTTTCCTCCATTATATCACCCTAAGGGGCTATTGGCTCAGCTCTGGTCAGTCTTTGCTGTATCATTGGGCATCGTATTGTACAGCTATCTGAGAGTGATTCAGTTCAGTCGCCTACTGCACCTAAGAGACTGATAATACCTGCTGGGCGTTGGCTAATTACCATCACAGAGACTGATCAGTTGCTCTAAGCATTAACCCTTGTTCCTACATTTATTCTGATCATTACTGTTTGCTCCTACATATTTGGGCCTGTATTTCTGTCATTACCCGTTTATACCTGTCCTGGCCCCCAGGGGCGCTGTTCTTTAATTTTATTTCAATAAAACTGTGTTTTTGCTTTTAACCTTTGTCTGAGTGTCAGAAAACCGTAACAGTGGGCTACTTATTTTGTTGCTACTTCCTCAGGCGCATCACTGGAGCTAGTCGTGGCAAGTGGAACTTTCATCATCCATCATCATCCATGTTACTGCTATTGTTCATCCCATTCCCTTTTAGCTGCCTAATCATTCTGCTGCTTAAACAAGTCAGCAGCAGTATAAACAACAGTTGCAACTCAGGACTCAGGAGGACATTTGACAGTGGCCACTGGTCAACATGACCTGCTGGCATTAGGCCAGCAGGGTATTTTTATTTTTTTTCTCAGGGCTTGTGTTTAAAAAAAAAAAAAAAAAAAAAAATAGCCCTACAAAAAAATAAAAATATTTTTAGGAGGTTTGTTTCTAACAAGTCTAAGTCCTACAAATCAATGTTTCCTTAGGGCTTGTGCCAAACTAGCTTAAGTTCTAAAATCAATGTTGCTCCTGGCTTGGGCCTCTAATAAGTCTAAGTCCTACATAGGCCTCTATCAACAAATCAAACAAATCATCCTCTAAAAATACTCTATCAAATCAAGTATCAGTCCACCCCAGTGGCAGCTTATGTCAGGGGGTTCCTGTCTCTATCACTTTAAATACAAATTTCTTATTTTATTTATTTTTTATTAACTGTCCCCCCAATAGTAGTCAAGAAAGCCTTGAAAGAATTCATTCATTCACCAAAACAGGCACCCTCCTCAGACCCCTTTATACCATGTCTCATGGTTTTTCTTTTCTTTTCTTTTATTTAGGTTTTATTTTTTATTAACTGCCCCCCAATCCCAGTAAACAACCCCCCCAAAAATCATCCCCTGTTCAACTGATTCTTTCCCCACACCCCACCAACACAGGCACCTTCATGCCCCTTTTATAGAATGCCTTTGGGAAATAAAATATTATTTGTAATGTGCTGTGTGAAAGGTCTATGTTCCCATTGATTTCAATGGGCGAAAAAAGCAGAAAAAGCAGAAAATCGGCACTTTTCGCAGGAAATTTTTCGCCAAGCAAAAAGTGCCATTTTTTCCCCGATTTCAGTTTGAGACAGAAAGTTTTGCACATGCCTAACGGTGATATGTGAATAGGACAGACTTGTAAGTGGAGACAATCAGCACAGCATGCCGTCGGTGGTATAGATAAACACGTCACGTATTCAACTCTTACTCAACTTTTTTTTTTTTTAGATTTTTTTCATATTTTGTGGAGCTGATATGGTAGTTATTATAGTTTGGTACACACAGAAATTCCCATATTTTATATGTTTTTTTTATCCTCATGTTTATTTTGGGTCAGTCCCGGTGGCACCCTTAGCACTGGTTGGTTAGTGAGGTTAATATATGTATTAATGATGTAGGCTGTGGGTGTCCTTTTGATCAGGTGTTGATCATGCCATATTCCAAATGGATCCAGTAGTTATACTGTATAAATACAGTTTTATATTTTTATTTAGTTATATGTATTTTAAGAAATAATTATTTGGCCCTTCTGGCACTTTATTATATACTAGTTGAACAGCCCGTTACACGGGCCACAGTGCCTCTGGCAGCCGGTCGCGGGGCAGTCACGCGAAGTAGAGACTGCCCGCGCCACTGCTGATACAGAGCTGGACGCTCCTCCTGTACTGCGCATGACTGCCGCACGCGCAGCAGTGTCTACTGCGCATGTCCGGCGTTACACACAACTTAGCAAATTATTATATAGGATGTTTTAGTATATTGATATTTTCTGGCGGAGGAGTATTTGTTCAGTCAAGCAGCCATCACACACATATAGAAAATATATATTATTAACACTTACAATTAGGCGCAACAAAATCGGTAAGTTATTTACTAGAGTAATTACAATACTATTGATCACAAAGTACATTAAAAGAAAGTTAGACTTATATGAATAACTGGTTCTCTAATGGGATTAATAGAAACAGTTAAGTAGGAGTTCTTCATAATCTAGCATACCTATTTACATATGTTTTGAATTTTTTCTGCAGTTGATGAAAACGCCATTTTAATAGATATACTTTCTGTAGGAAGGAAACATATCTAGGTGAGTCCTTTCCTTGAATTACAAGAAACATTTATTTTGACAGAATTCTCCTTTTACCTTCATAGTCTCATTATTAGTTAACAGTATAAACATGAAGATAAAAGGATATGTTGTATATAGTTTACGATGTAGCTAGAAAGTCTATTGAATGTGCGGCACTAAATGTTTTTTTATTTTTTAACGAATATTTAATATATTGTTACTGGATAGCCATGCAATTGTTTATATATATATATATATATATATATATATATATATATATTAATAAAATAGAATTTATATACCTATCAGTGGTGCTCTCTACATATATTTTGCTTTAGTACATAATATACATGCTACCTCTCTAGCACTGAGGGGGTTAAAAGCACCATTAAACAAGTGCGAGTCTTATCTTCTTATTATTCTCCAGAATTGAGCAAAATTTTTTTTGTGAAATGGGAGCTACTATAGGAGTAGTGCATCTACCTGGCAGGGCGACCCCTAAGCAGGCAACATTTTTATTACTGTCTCCCACATCCCTATTGTTTTCTATTTAGCCCTTCTCTTTTCTTTTCCCTGTGCCATCACTCTAGCTCTGTCATTGAAACCCATTTATCTGAGATCCTGAGCCTTATTCTTCTATTCACGGTTTCTCGACCATTTCCTACCAGCCCATTCCCCAATTTGCACAATTTTTTACCTCCCCTGGTCCTTGCTTTGTTTGTCCTTAAAGGGATAGTAATGTTTCATAATAAAAGCAGCTCTAATTAATCATCATAGTATTTGGACTTTGGAGAGTGTTATTTCATTTCTGTCAGAGTTGTAGTTCCAGAGTAATTCAATGACAAAGTGTCCCCCTCCCGCCCCTTTTACTGATGTAACACTGTTCAGCTAGATCAGAAGGGAGGTGCCCAGGTAGACTGCAGAGAGGGACAATCTTCAATTAAGATAAAGGAAAAACCTGAAAAGCTTGTCAAGGGGGTCAGGGCTTTCATTGTTTTCACAGGAATAAGAGTGTCCCCTTCTGTTATCTGTCTGGTCTATAGACTGCATTACACATCTGAGAAGAGATTGTTTACAGTAGGTAAAAGGGGTGGAAGGGGGAAACTTTGCTTGTGAATATCTCATAAACCATAACGGTTTGAGAGATAAGACTTGTATCATTCTTCATGTTTTGTTAATGCCTACCAAATAAAATAAAGTTAAAACGAAGTATTACTATCCCTTTAACTCTCATTCAACTATGATATGTGTGTATCTGAAGCAGGGTTGAACAGAATGTTATTCTGTGGCTATTGTTGTACTGTATCTCACATTTCCCGTCAGGCACTGGTTTTCTGTTCAGCACCTGAAAAGCAACAGCTAATACTGGGCAGTGAGCATATGTGAACTGTGTATTTTACCTTTCCTCATTTCCATTAGTAATACAGAGTTTAAGCAGGAAACGTTTTTGCCTGGGTTCATTTCATTGGTCGGGGATTCAAACCAGAAGAGAGGATTTCTATCAGTTACTGCAAAATCATGGATGGATGGGTAAGTGGTTCAGCATATACAGAGCAGCATACTCTTTAGAAAGCATTGTGGTAGAAATTTTATTTAACCCTTTGAGTGCCAGAGAGGTACAAAATGTATTGCAAAGCAATGTGTTGCGTACCCCTCTGGCACTTAAAGGGTTAATTGCATTGGAACTTAAATATACACATTACTGTAATTCCCTTCAGTCTTTGCTTGTCAGGACAACAAAACTACACTGTCCTCTTAGTAATTATTCAAGCATATATGCACCAATTTTATTTGTAATAATCCCTTTAAATCCAACCACTTACCATTTACTCCTAAATGGATGACCTTTGTTATGCTGTGTTTCACTGGAACAGTCAGATCTGTGTGGTCCTCTCTGTAATCCCCTTTGAGAATACTGAAAGAATTTTATCTAGCTTTTCTCAGGATGTGTAGCTGTCTAATCTTTCTTACAAAGTCTGTACAAAGTGCCTACTTATTCTACTGTACATTTGTTTTAGATACTAATTCAATTCAGAGTCAATAATTAAGCCAGTTGCACCTTATTAGAATGCATTCCTATATGTGCGTATATAAACTCTGTACATGGTAATAAATATGGTAAACAACAGAGTAATTAAGATTAAACAACCTCCCCCACCTCTATCTCCCAACTATACAGGACCAGATTTGCACCCCAGGTACCTCTAGGTAAGGCATTCTAGTTTCCCTTAGCTAGACCTAGTTCCACACCGCATTCCTCACATGGCCCTGACCCAGTCCCATCCAGTATTTCCTGGCAGAGAAGATACCCTTTAACCCCTTGTTTGCTAGGGAGATCTCTACAAATTGTTTTGCAATATGTTGGAGATCTCTTTAGCAACCAAGGGTTTAAATAATGGATATAAATGCGGTCTAGGGACACTAAGCTTGCTCTTGCTACACCAAAAATTCAGAATGTAAATGTGGCCAGCACAACTTAGGCACCTCTCAAAATGTGGAGATCTAGGCTATTGCCTACTCTTCCTATTGGGAAATCTGGCCCTGCAACTACTTTATAACTTTCAACTTTACAACAGATTATATCCAAAATGTCTCCCTTTTAAAAAACAGAATAAGAAACTTTATCTCAAAGTCTGTCTTGAATGGTCTTCCTCAGTTGACAGTGAATCTTCTGGAATTACCATTCACTTTAAAAGAGTTGGAAGACAGCATCAAGCAAACAGCACCCAAGTCACAATGGCTTTCCTATCCTTATGTAATTACACTACTTCAATACTATTTCTCTTCAAATCCCTGCCAACCTTATAGCATGTATACAATCATCCCTTAACTACTTTATTTTGATGTATAAGAATCCTAGATTGAACTTGGTGAAACCATTTCTAAATGCCTCTCAGGGTGGACTGCTACTGTCACCAAATTTTACTGTGCTGCCAATGTCTCTAAAGTGATTGGCTGGTTTTTTCCTCCTTCCTTTCCAGCTTGGTCATTATATGCTCAAACCTTATCTAACAATACCAACCACCAAAATCTGTCTTTCTGACAAATCAATTCCAAAGGTGGTTAAATCTCTCTCAGTGCTGGGATATCTGTTTTAATTTGACATAAATTCAGCAGGTTATTGGTACTGACCCTGAGTCCATCCCCTCTTACTTTGGTCTATGGCAATCCAAATTTTCCCCCAGGGATGATGGGAGATCCCTTTTGTGATTTGGAACAATCTCAATTTATATACTCTTGAAAAGCTCATTTTAAATGCAGACATTGTTTCCCTCGAGACTTTGTATTGAGATTATAGTCTGCCTTCCACTCAGAGCTGGCAGTATAGGCAGCTCCATCACTATCTTCTTAAACCAATCTCCAAAGGCTACTTACACAGAAGTTATACCACTTTCCAATCAATTTTTCTGAAATGTACTCTTTTCACTAAATCAGTTTCTAAGCATAAGAAAAATATTTATTATGTCATATTCCTAATCAAAACTGGCACATGTTTTCACATGGGAATCTGAGCTGAAAGTTAATTGGCCCACATCTATTTGGAAGAAAATTCACTCCCTTCTCCTGAGTTCAATCCCAGATATCCCCTCTAGGGAAAATGATTTTACATTAATGACTACAAGGTATTATGCACCACAGAGATTAGCAAGTATTTACCTCTCTTGTTGGAGATGTGGATATAAAGTGGGTTCAATGCATCACATATGGTGGAGTTGCTACGTACTTATTCCCTTATGGCATCATATCCTTGAAGTATTCAGTGATATTTTCTCTCTTACTTAGAAATTAGAAACCTTCTTATTTACATTCCTTATTAAACCTGTCTCAGACTGGTTTTAGACTCTTGGTCTTTTAGATTATTGAAGAAAAACATTTCATCTCCATTTTGTGGAAGCAGTCAGTCACACCCCCAATTTCCTGTTGGTATGAAAGGATTCAATTCATAGATAGCTTGGAGAGAGTATATGCTCTTTCAACAAACAGATATGCAACTTATTTAGCTATTTGGTCTCCTTGGTATTATTATCTTAATTCTAATTGTGGGTAAGGTGAGTTAACATTGACCTTTCAGTAACACTTGTATGGGTGCATCTATGTGTCACAGTTTGGGAGGTGATTTCGGATGGGTTTGTTTGGTGGCAGGCACTCATATATTTGCCCCTGTGTTATCTTCTCCTTATTGTATTTGGTTGAAAATGTATTTTTATTTCTCTCGTATTGTCTTTTCTATAGTCTATGAAAGCAGTATTGTATCCTTTCTACAAATGGCATCCATTCAGTGAAGACCCTTAAATGTATATATTGCCTTGTGTGGGTTAGCATAGAAGGATTGCCCAGCCAGCGGAGCCCCTCCGTGGCTTCTTTTCCTGGATATTCTGGATCAGGCAGGAGGTAGGAACAGATTGTTAACACTCACCGTTAGACCAGCGAGGCAAGTGAATTTAACTCTTGCAATGTTTGGCACTGCTCAAAGGTGAGAATATACATACAACAATGTGACAAAAAGTTGATTATCATCTTAAGTTACAAGTATCTCGAGTGGGTTTATCACCTAAAAAACTGGTTATTATTTAACAAAAATGATATTACGCATTGTACTTTTTTCCCTTCACCAAGCTAAACTCTTATGTTTTAACTTTGTATGGCCTGTCTGGTTAGTTTGCTATATCAGACCTTTAATATACTCTGCTAGTGGAGGGCAGGCCACAACGTTTCAAAATAAATGTTCATGCTACAAAGAAAAAAGTATATGTGTGTGTGTGTGTGTGTGTGTGTGTGTGTGTTTATACGTAAAGGCTAAAAACACTACAGCCTAAGCTCCCCCCGTATAGTAGATCAATGAAGTCATACAAAGTTACATTGCATCTTAGAAAAAAAAGAAAAACACAAAAGGGTATTTTCCTAATGTGATTTCTTACTAAATAAAGTGCTTGAATCGATTTGTGGGTGTTCAACCTGCCTTTTGACTATGTACTAAATTATCCACTCCCAAAATTATACTCTTTACACTGCATGTGTCAAGGTCAAGGCTGTGTGGTAATGCAGAAGATTTTCTGTAGTATTATCTTCTTCTGTGCATTGGTTATTTAATATAAAGATTTAGAGGAAATGTACTCAATTTTCCTGCTCATGCTATAGGGGAGGTGTTCAGGTTTTGTTGGCATTAACATTTTAACAATGGCAGAGTGCGTGTGTATTAGTATGTACTAAAATGATCATAATCTCTGTCTAGAATGTACCCCGAAGTAACACAGAATGCTTTTATGGCTGCTATTTTAGCTCAGAAAATGAGCTGTACTGGCAGATTCATACAGCCTCCCCTCTGTACAATAAAGTTTTTATTGCTAATTAATAGACAAACAGGTCTGTTTTAAATATTTGAAAACATCAGCTGCTGTTTCAGACCTCTGTGTGGCCTTTATCCTGGAATGGTCAAAAAAGGATATACTTGCTAAGCTGCAACAAAAGGTATCCACTGAAATAACACATGCTTAATTGCATGTTATACTTTAAATAAGAGAACAAATTTGCATGTTTTGGGAAAATATAAATTACTTAAAGACCTATAAATTATTTTCATGGGAATGTGAAGTAATAGTTTTAATATGAAAAATGTTACTATGTATTTATTATGTCTTTTGTCAACTAATTTATTTTACTTTACAACTTATGTGTGGAACATTTAACTTTATGATCTACAACAGTTTGATTTTATATACTAATGTCAATGATTTCACAGTACATAAAAAACATAAACATCCTTTTCTTACACTGAATGAATGGCTAGATGAAAATATCTTCCTTGTAGACATTTGATTTTCTTGTGCTGAAGGATATTTGCACATTAAGTTTGGGTACATCATAATATTCTCTTTGTGGGATATTGTGAGAAACTCAACATTCTACATTTTTATAACAGACTCACTGAACCACACTGACACAGGAGAGAGAGATGTGGAAAACCTTTCAGTGGTGCTTGAACAACATTGTTTACCCTTCTCCAATACATATATCATTCTTAGAAATCAAAAGTTCAATAGACCCAACTTAAGGATAACATTTGAATACATTTGTAGAATTTTTGAGTGCGCTTGTTTCAATAATCAGTATCAGTTTGTTTTAAAACAAAATGGATTAGTATATATTGTGAATCACACACTATGCAATATTCTGAAAAAGAAATAAATATATAACATATATAGATTGTTAATTTTTATCTGACCTAATTATTGCTACTGTTCTTACAAAATAAGCTGTTGTTATAATTGCATTGCCAATGTCATATCTTATGTTTGACATTGTATTTAATGTACTTTCAAATTTGAGTCTTGAGGACTTCTGGTGGGGAGGCAACTAACATGGCCTTATCATAATGGAGCTCTGCTCCTTACCTACCTTTCATGGCCATTGTTTGTTCTGTGGTCCCTAAACTGCTCGAATTTGTAATCCCTGGAGCTGTCTTCCCCCTTCTCTGCTGAGCTGACCATAATTCAGGTGGACTAGATTTATTCCTGGATGTCATCTTGGGAGTTGGGACCTATTTTTGATGTGCACCTGGTGCTGATATGGGTCCACATACCAGCTCACTGTTTCAGAGTAATCCAAAGAGTATAAGAAAAGAAAATAACAGCTCCTCCACCTGACCACACAGTGAAATGGGATGGAGAGATAAGTGATTGTTCTAAAATTCAAAGTTCAATATATATAATAGTAACAATAATAGATAATGTCAAGTATCATCTTTCCCTAAATGAGCACATCCAAAGTACAATCGTATCGCTTTTTGATGCTTATAATAACAATACATGAAGTTGGAATCCCCTCCATAAGGTTGAAATGATCATGTAAAGAAATAAACAGGTATGGGGAGAAACAGCAAAAAAAAAATTCCTCTAAGTGTAGTAAGGGATTAAACAAAAAGCTTACATTTATTTACTGTGAGCATATACAAGTTAAATATAATATAAAAGAAGTGTAATAAATACATGGCAAATCAACATATAAAATATACAAGACAAAGAAAGTGTATAAAAATAATATATTCGAATCCCAGAAATGGGATACTAAAATTGGGATAAAAAGAATCCTGTATAAGAAAATGGAGGCTAGCCAGTGGCGAGCCAATATTCTAGTTGGTAGGTAGCCCAACATGAGTAGCCGAGATCAAAGGCATAGACCAAAAAGCATATACACAGTGAAATCAGATTACATGTTTTGAAGATGATACAAAGTGGTCACTCACATCATATAGATCAATAGTAACACATGCCTGCTGAATATGCTTCAAGTCATAAATTAGTTATCCATAACAGTTACAGATGTCTGCTTATGTGATTTCTCCTTGAAGTACTGTTTATCAGGGAAAATAGCCCTCCTGTATCTGTTCTACCAATCTGCCTCACATCCACAGTCTGGTTGATGTTCTGGTACTCTGTCACTCCGATCTGGAAGTCTGTGCTCTTTGTCCTCTGAAGTGGCTCTCTATTTCCTCCCAACAGCATTTCAGCACCATCAGTGTGCCTTCTTCCAGAGAAAAAGAGGGCTTGCTTTCCACCGACCCTAACTCATAAATCCCTACTCCAATCGCGAGACCAATAGGGTAGGAGTCCCAGTAAGACTGATGTAAGGTTATGCTTACTATTATTTTTGTCCATCCTGTGGTACCAATAAACACTTATTTGAGATAATGATAGAATACAGATTATGTTACAGAGTAATAAAACAATCGAACATAATCTTATCACTGTCTCCTCTCCTTTCATCTTTATCGGGATGTGCTGTGCCAGTTACTTTCAGCTAGTACCATCTGGCACGTCCTTCATCCGCAACATCATTCAGTGTGTGCCTATATCAGTCGTGGCCATGCTGCATTCCACAAACTATCAAAAGTATTCTGATCATCAGGGTGCTTGCTGTTACAGAGTGTTCCAGCAGCTTGTTTCTGTGACTTTTAGTGTCCTGGATCTCCTGTCTGTGCATTGCTCCTGTCCTGATGTATGCTCAGAGTTTAGTTGCTAGCTGCCTGTACCTGCAACTCAATCTTGTTCTCCTGCCTGGGGAGCTCTAGTTGGTGTTTTCTGTGCTTCTAGGCTTATACACCAGACACTTGCTGTCTCTAGCTATACAGCCTCCAGTATACAGCTTCCAGTATACAGCCCCCAATCTCCAGTATACAGCCTCCTGCTATACATGAGAAAGACTCCTACCTTCTACCCGGTAGGTCCTATTCTCTCCTTTATTGTCTGTTCCTGTGGAGGTTTCCAGTTTACTCCCTGGGTTAGTAGGTTACAGACCAACCATGACTGTTTATCCTGGATCACCTTCAGTTCCACCAAAGGTAGCCATCTAGCTTTGTGGCTAGCACCTTTATACAGTCGAGGCCACTGCACATTCAAACATGCTTGGTCTGTGTTACTTAGCCACGTTTCCTAGCTTCACCCACTAGCACCTAGTCTACTAACCCTTGTTGGAGGAGTCTCACCATTTCATGTTTAACCATTTATTGTGACAAATCTTTATTATATCAATATCTCAGAATTAAATTGAAAATGTATTTTATTTTGTCTTTGAAACAAAGATTTTCAAAGAAACTCCACAGTTAACTCCACATACTACTGCTTCTCACTCCCACTAATAGTAGATTAATTAAAGATGTTAGACAAAAAAGTGATGCGGAAAGGAATATTTTTTTCTGAAAACACCTTACAATATGATGGTAGATTAAACCACGCCCATTTCTAAGATTACTTTTTTCCTCTTTGATGGCAAAAAAGAAGAATCAGCATAAAGATGTTTTGAAGATATGCTGAAAGTGTAATTGTTTCATAGATATCTCTCTTAAAAGCAGTCAGCTTTTAATATCAACTGTTTTGCTATTCCAGCATGTAGGGATAAACTAGCAGGTCACCATGATCCATTATACCAGTTCTGATTTCCAATTTGGTTGCGCCTTGCTCCACTGCATTGATGTATTTCTTTAATTCAGTTACTGTTTGCATTAAATATTTCTGTATAGTGTGTATTAGCTTATTTAGCAGTAGATTGCTACATGTTTCCATTTCTGCAAAATTTTCAGAATCTGAGATAAATAATATCCAATTTGATATCAGTGATGTTTGATACACATTGGCGCTGTTTGCACTAATCCACCTGGGCAGTTGATTTCCTACAGTTAGTATTAATGTTCAGATCCTTTGGTCTTTCCTGATTAAGAAAGACTAAATGATCTGAACATGTGGAGCGCGGAGGAGAGAAAGCAGAGAGGGGTAATATGATAGAAACATTCAAATAGATTATTCATCAAAGTACACTAGGGAAGTACATTTCAAAAGAGTTGAAATGTTAGAATAAACTAGAAAACTAGAGCACCAGAGGCTTAGATGTAATGCAATAAAGTTTCACTTCACTGAGTGAGTAGGAGATAAGTGGAATAGACAACCAGCATAAGTTGTAAAGGTTAATACAGTGAGGGAATTTATACATACGAGGGATAGGAATATGGCTATCCTGAACATAAGTCCAAGGACCAAGTAAGGTTTGAGGTTTTTAGGCTAGCAAAAATTGGTAGGCTATATAGGCCTAATGGTTGTAATGTTTAAAACAAGGAGGAGATTTAAGCATGCATGGTATAAGCATAAGGCTATTGTGAACATAAAACAAGACCAAAGACCAAGTAAGGGTTGAAATGTTTACAGTTAAAACAACGGGCAGACTAGAATGGCCAAATGATTCATATCTGTAGTCAGATTCTATGTTTCTATGTTAGATTAAACTCTTACCGTCCAGCGACGTGCTATGACCATCACAGGACCAGTGACAGTCCTGGCACTTCATGCATTAAATGATCACAGCACCTGATGTTGCACTGTGATCATGCAGAGAGAGTGAAACTGACTGCTCCAGGATTGGAGCAGTCAGTTTCAGCCTTTCCTTTGGTGAGCCAGTACATGTGATTGCTCACATGTGCCAGCTCAGTGAATGTCATGGCTCTGGTCCTCACATGTAAAAAAAACCTCTGGTCCTTAAGGGCATCCATATTTACATATTAATGCTTTAGTATTCATACCATCATTAAAGGGATAGTAATATTTAAAATGTGTTGTAGGGTTTATCCCCCTGAGTAAAACAAGGGTACTCCCACTGCTGAGAGATATTTTATTAAAAAAATTATAACAGCTCAAACTTGAATTTTTTAGGTGCAATATCACAGTGGCCTGAAAATTTACAGTGGCGCTGTTGGTACACCATCCTATGGACTGCTCTGTTCCATAGACCATAAATCTCCATAGGATGGTGTAGCAACAGCGCCACTGTAAATTTTCAGGCCACTGTGATATTGCACCTAAAGAATTCAAGTTTGAGCTGTTATAATTTTTTAATAAAATATCTCTCAGCAGTGAGAGTACCCTTGTTTTATTTGAGAACATAAACCCTACAACATATATTTTTTTACATCTTAAGTATTACTATCCCTTTAAGACTTTAATGAAGTAAGCTCCAAAAGCCCCCCCCATAGCATGTAAAGAAAAAAAAAAGGAAGACTTAATCTGATTTACCTTGTACCTTGTTAGTACATGGCGAATAACAAGGTGCAGAGTAATGGAACACTCTGTAATGCCCATGAACACCCATACTGCTCAGTCATTGGTGCAAGCAGCATAAAGAGAAAACTTTTCATTGTGAATAGTCAGGGCTGTCATTAAGAAATCATGGGGCCAAGAACAAATATAAATGGCAGGCCCCTTAAGCCCATTATTATCATAACCCAGATGTTGCAAGGCCTCTTTTACGGTAAAAAAATATTTTCTAAATAAAATAATTTAGTGCTTGTGTGTATGAGTGCCCAATCTTTTTTGTTTCATGGACTGGCAGATAGGAATTTAATACTACAGGCTGCAATCATATTTTATCATAGTGCACTATCCTGCTACATGTTATGTACCAAGAGAATGGACTGGGATGGAAGGGTCAATAAAATGTACCAGGGTAAGGATGCAGTTGAATAGTTTTATAATTATGTTGCACAGCAAAATATTAAGTAATAAACCAAACTGCAGTTGATAATTGATTAAGGTGGGGGGTCCATGTATGTGAGAATTAATAAACCAAACTGCAGTTGATAATTAAGGTGGGGGGCCATGTATGTGAGAATTATGTAGTAACTCAAGAGAAGTCACATTTTTAGTTATGTATGAATAGCAAAGTGATAGGGAGCAATAAATAAATAAAGGCTGCCAGCTTCCTCTACTGCTGCTGTCCCTCCAAGATCACTGGCACATTAGAAATTGCCTGAGTACACTGTCAGGACCTCCGCAGGGCACTATCATAGTTTCAATGTACAGAGTCTGCTCATTGAAACCTGAAGCAGGTAGAGCAGCGGTAGAGGAAACGGGCCACAAAGTCAAGCATGCCGCCTGCTGAACAGATCCCTAGGCTGCCTCCTCAGGGGCTCAATCTTTCTCAAACATGGGTAGAGGGAAGGACAGTGGGCACTCACATACGTGTTTATCAGGTGGTGGAGAAAAGGAAGAAAACTAGGGATAACATATGGAGGCAATTTTTTTGTTTACTCGTGTAATACACCCCCCCACTTCACATAAGATGAAATGAGGTAACAATTGAAAGGATTAACACTGAACAATTTGAACGCCACTCAAACATCCTGTGATGCTTGCATCATGTGGGGTTGTGGCTGCAGTTAGACAGCCTGGAATCAGCTGAGCCCATAACAGGCATCATAGTGAGGATCCAGCCTGAGATCTTGTTTCCACTCCCCCATGATGCTGTGCTCATAGGGGGGACAGGGTTATTATAAAACCATGAAAATGTAGTGGTAAGCCTAAGCAGTTCACAACAGAGCCCTTCTGTCCCAGCACCAATCCAACTGTGCACGACTAGCTGCTTTCTGTCTTCATGAAATGTATGCATACTCTTGATGCACGTAGTTCTGTTAGTTCTGTTCCTTGACTTTTGCACCCCACTATTTGCCTGGGATGTTAGTCCTCTCTTCAAGGGCAATACTTCTTAGCTTCTCCCACCATGTCAATGAAGAGGCAATACTTCTCTACCCCTCCAGCTAGGTCCTAGAAGTAATACTTCTCAGCATTTCCTGCCAGATCCCAGAAGGGCATTACGTCTCAACCTCTCCAACCAGGTTCCAGAATGGCAGGATCTCTCTGACTCTCTGACGTTCCAGAATGGCATTACCCCTCATTTTCTACAGCTAGGTCATCTATTCTGCCAGTGGGCTCCCTATCTGGCCATCTATGGTACTGCATCCTTTCATTTTCCAGAAAAATCTTATTCTTATCTCTTCCCATGAGCATTGCTGCAGCTATCTTGCTCAAACACTGGCTCTGCAGATATTTGCTATGCAACCTTGTGACTTGCACCTTTTCCCATGTTGAAAGCTGCAGCAGTACCGCAATCAATAACAGTCACAAGCAATGCTCTAAAGTCTCTCACTCTAGGTTCTTGAAGGAAAGTGCCAGGAGTTGGTTTTATTGTTCCTTTCCTTATACATTGAAGTCCAAATCATGTTCTCAGTATCCTCTCACTCTTCTCTGGGGTCCTGTATCCTCTAGCCTCATAACACAATCCTTGCTCAACAGCTTCATAATAAAACAGCTAGAGTATACTGGCAGTGAAAACATTAACTCTTTGTGATCTAGAGGATCCCAATGAGGAAGGGTGTCGCTGTCAATAAATGAATGAATGTGTTTATTTATTTAGCACCACAAATGTGTGCAACACTTTTCAATTTAAGGGATTTTACTATACAGGGTTACAAGTGCTTTGCAAAGTGGAATACTGGAAGTGAGGTCCCTACTCAAAAGCTTAAGTGGTAAAGGGAGACATCCAGGGTACATTAGGGTTAAGTGCTCCTGTATATGTCTGAGATAGTTTAGGTCCTCAATAGTTTGGTTTTGTGAATGACTCTGACTGCAATATGCATCCTGTGTAAAAAAAACCACAGAAAACTAGAATCGAAAGTAGGAAAAATAGAATAATAAAATCAATTTTACTTTTTTTTAAGTAGAAGGTGTATCGTGTAAATTTTATTCCACTGCCAAAATATCCAGAAAATTTGCAATAATTATAATAAATGTGTGCAAACAATAAGGTATAGTAAATTCTAAATACTCTTGATTTCAGATAATTAAATAAATGTTTATGTAGAATCACATTCTCAGCCTAAGTTTGAGCAGCAACAATCCCATGTGCCTACATAGCAGTGTTTTATAAAATGGACCATCAGGAGCAGAATATAGTTGGCTTGAATTCCATGGGCCCTCTTGTGGAAGGTCTGGCTCAACACACTGCTATTAAAAAGAGCTCATTTCTAAATTGTAACTGTACATCTTCACCCTTATTGTGGACATTGATATCAACAATTGAATGCTAACTACAAATCTCTTGGAGAGATCTCTCTAGCATTCAAGAGGTTAAACTCCCCATTTAAATAAATGGAAATGTGTTCCCTATTGGGAAGTTGGTTTGCACATGCACCCTCAGGACCTTATGCAGAAAAGAAAAGAGAAGTAATTCTGGAGCCAACCAACAGCATGGCTATCAAGGATGGGAGATCAGTATAGTTGAACAACAATGGACTTTTAGGGCACGGGAGAAAAGAGGAGCAATTCTGGGGCAAGCCATCTTCAGCTTTGGGAAAAAATAAACATTGCTAGAAAATCCATTGATTTAAATGGATTTTTAAAGCCTTGAATATTAGAGGGTATTCAGTAAATTACTTTCAGAGCAGGTAAACCCCCATTTAATTCAAAAGGAATATTTATTTCTTTAGTATAGTTCAGTTGGTTTGATCTAGACTGTCCCTGTTTTCCATACAGCCTTACATGTCCTTATTTTTAAAAATAAACTACAACAATTCTGGGGCAAACCAACTGATTTAAAGGGGACAGTTAATCCTTTGAATGCTATAGAGGTCTCCAATGCAATGCTTTGCAATTCAAGGGGTTAACAGGCCTATATAAGTCACTGGAATTTTGTATATGTCCCCTATGGTGCAGTTGGTTTGCCCTAGGGCTACTTCATGTTCTTTTATTCATAAGGTCCAAATATCTTTTATGGGGTAATGCTTATAAAAGGTTGCATTCTTTTCACTATCAAAATATGGGCATTGCCATTTTAATGCACAACAATATATGATTACTCCCTATACTAGTGAGGTAACATTCTCTGAGTGCAAAAAGACAATGTTCCATTCTCACATCTGTTCGTTCTAGCTTGTTGTTAATGCAGTAAGACAGTACATGGAAGTCTTACAGCATCTGTCCAGTTAAATCATCTGGTGTGCAGAGCATAAATAGTGTGATATGTATTGTAAAAATTGTACAGATGTATTGCAGTGTGTGGAAAGAAAGACCAAGCAAAGTGATGTAGAGATTAATATGGAATTAACCAACCCTCTTCATCCTATAAATATGATGTGACTCTACTTTTTAATTTGTGATGTATTTTAGTGTGCCATCTTTATATTTCTTTGTTTATAAAGCACAAAGCACTCACAAACACATACGATTGTATTTTAGGTAGTCTGTATCAACTCAAGCTATTGCAGAATTATGGCTGTGCAGCAGCAGAGCCATATTAAAAGTCTGAACTGCTCTTCTATGTTAAATGGCAATTTTCAAATGCTTAGAACTTTTGAACAGATTAATTAATTTTTCTGAAATTTGGCAGTTTAGGACTCAGTATAAATATGAATTGTGACATAAAAACATTGACAGAATGGATATACACCAAATGTCACACATAGTTTGATATTGTCAGGGAATATGACACAGAAATACCAAAGGGAGAACATTTTCTTTAGTGCTGATGGGATCCAGGATGCATGTAGACCTAGACAGATGGTGGTGGTAGGGGATTCCATAATTAGAACGTCATATAGGGTAATCTGTCAATATGAGCACTACAGAAGAACAGTTTGCTGTCTCCCAGATGCTCTGGTGCAACATGTAATGCATTGGGTTGATAGATTTTTTGGTGTATGCAGGAGGGGTTTGGGTTTCTAGAATACTGGGCTGTCTGTTTGCAATTTTAGTGATGGCTTGCACCTTAGTGAAAGGGACCGCTATGTGTTAGGGTGGTTAAGGGGTAGAAGGAGACTTTACACTATGAAAGGGGGTGTGAGGGTAATACAACACAGAATGGATTTGACAGTGCAGAAGAGGAACTGGGATTAGAGGAGGGGCATGGGGGAGAGGGGGATGGACTAGTTCACATAATAGGGAGGTGCCTATGTTACAACCTGATTAAAAAATCAAATAATTAAATTCTTCAGAATGGCAGCAACATAACATGTATGCTTGCAAATGCTTATAGTCTGTCTGGTAAGATGAGTGAACAGGCCCAGAGATATGAAATGTGTTTAAAATGCTCCTCGATAAACATATACTGTTGGGGCATACATACTAAAAGAGCAAATTTAGACCAATGTGGCTTCATAAAGAGTTTTTCAGGGAAGTGAGGAATAAGAAAAAGGCTTTTAATCTGTTTCAGTCAGAACGGTCAGTTGCAGCATTTAAGGAACACAAATAATGCAACAGAATCTGCAAACAAGCAATTAGGCTATCTAAAACTGAAAATGAAAAAATCCTAAGCAATTTTGCAACTACATTAATAGCAAAAATATTATGTTTGATTGTGGTCCCCTTTAATCTGAGACAGGTGAATTAATTAGTGAGGATAAAGCAAAGGCTGATGCCTTAAAGAAATCTTTTCTTATATATATACATATATATATATATATATATATATATATATATATATATACACAAAGGAAGCAAACATTGCAGGCTTTTGTCAAACAGGGAGAATTACAGAATTTCCTTTACCATGTACATAGCTTACAGGGGACAACGTTCAAAAGATTATGGTTAATAAAGCACGTGGACCTGATGGCATACACCCTAAGGTACTTAGTTAAGTAATAGCAAGGCCATTTTCTTCATTTTTTTATATACTATCATTAAGCATAATCCCCGGTGATTGGAGGAAAGCAGATGTAGTAGTACCATTAT
This sequence comes from Rhinophrynus dorsalis, assembly GCA_037306005.1. Classification (NCBI taxonomy): domain Eukaryota; kingdom Metazoa; phylum Chordata; class Amphibia; order Anura; family Rhinophrynidae; genus Rhinophrynus; species Rhinophrynus dorsalis. The sequence goes on along the minus strand of CM074720.1, from coordinate 314,660,538 downwards.
TCAAAAAGGGGGCAAGATATAAATCTGGAAACTATAGATCTCTGAGTTTGACCTCTGCAGTGGATAAGATTTGAGGAAGATTACTTACCAATAGCATTCAGTTCATCTGATAGCCAACAACATTATTAGTAGGGGTGAGCTTGGTTTTATGAAGAATAGATTATGTCAAACTAATTTACTTGCATTCTATGAAAGGGTGAGTAGTAACATGGGTTCATGGTTTTATGTACAATATATTATCTCAAACTAATTTACTTGTATACTGTGAAATTATATTGGTAGGTAGTAGCTTTGACATGTCCCTTGACCTTCCTGTCAAATCTCTTTTTTTTCCACCCTTATGTTTCTCTTGGCCACCCAACCTTCACAGAGATTGGTTTGTTTAGTGTATTGACCTTTTAGTGTTCTCCAGGCCCGGACTGGGGCAAAAAATAGGCCCGGGCATTTAAGGCTGAGCAGCCCATTTTTACTTTTTGAGTAACCCATGGGTGGGGGCAGGCGGCGACGGACGTTCGTTATTTTTTTTTAAATGCCCGGACCGTCCCAGGGCCGGTGCAAGATTTTTGGTATATACAGGCGAAGGTGCATTTTGATGCCCCCACCCCCCTCCGACCCGGACACAATCCCCTGCCCCCGCCCACATAATCACCTCCACTCTCTGCCCACCTCTACACTGCCCACCCCATCCTCCTCCCCACCTCCACACTGCCCACATTGTCCACCTCCACAATGCCCCTTCCACAATGCCCCTTCATCTCCACATTGCCCTTTCACAATGCCCCCTTCATCTCCACATTGCCCTTTCACAATGCCCCCTTCATCTCCACATTGCCCATTCCACAATGCCCCCTTCATCTCCACATTGCCCTTTACACAATGCCCCCTTCATCTCCACAATGCCCCTTACAAAATGCCCCTTTCATCTCCACAATGCCTCTTCCACAATTCCCCTTCATCTCCACATTACCCCTTCATCTCCACATTGCCCCTTGATCCCCTACCTTGAGTCCCTGGTAGTCTAGCGGCATGCTATAAAAGAGATCTGTGCCTCCGGCACACAGCTGAAGCTCCCGCGCGCGGTTCTCAGTAATACAGAGCACTGGGAGATGATGTCATCTCCCAACGCTCTGTATTGCTATAGAGCCTGGGTTGCCGGACCCGCCCACCGGGCAAATGCTCGATATGCCCGATGGCCAGTCCGGGCCTGGTGTTTTCTGACCTTGATTGAACTCCACATCAATTATGCCTAACGTTGTAATAAAAAAAATTTTTTTATAAGCATTGGCCAATTTTATTACAAGATCCCGTATAAGCTAAAGAATTATGACCTAGACCTAATAATGTTTTTAAGAAAAATAAAAATATTAAAAACATTTTGGCCCCTAGTGATAAAGCCCAAAAAGCAGAAAAATGGAATGGGAGAAATTGGTTAAAGTCTAGTCCTGGAATTTATAAATGTGGTAGGAAAGATTGTAATACATATCCATATCTACCGAAAGAAGATAAGAATTGCTTTAAAAGTACTAACACAGGTAAAAAATATGAAATTAGGGAATTTATTAATTGTGATACCAATTATGTGGTTTATCTACTATCATGCAAATGTGGATACCAGTATGTGGGGAGGACGAAAAGAATGTTTAAGACACGTGTGGCTCAGCATTTCAGGAATATCAAAATAGGTTTAGAGACCCATAGTGTATCTAGTCATTTTTTGCATTTCCATGACAGTAAGGTAGAGGATATCACTGTTCATGCAATAGAGAAGGTGGTTATGGATCATAGGGGAGGAGATAGGTTACTTCGTTTAAGACAACGGGAAACGTTTTGGATTTATGAATTAAAAACTTTGGAAGCCCATGGTTTAAATATCGATATAGACTTGGCAGCATTTATTTAAATTTTGAAGTGTCAGTTTGTTATGAGTCAATGTTTTATATAGGTCTTGATGTATCAATTGTATATTTCTTAATATTACAGTGTTCTATTTTAATATATGCTGATATATAATGATATTGTGGAGGAACATTGCCTCGATTGGTAAGATGCATTCAGATTTGATCGGGCGAGTTTGTTCCTCTCATTCTCACTCCCTGGTTGTTTTTAATGTGTCTAAGTTGATTGTCCAGAGAGTTGGAAGGTGGGGAGGCTGTTCGCCTAGCAATTACGATGTTTAGCACTGAACAATGGATGGCAATATACTCCTCTAGCAGTGTATAGAGCCGTGACCTGGGATAGGAGGCTGATCCAGTGTTCTCATTTGACCTTTGATCAGGTACCGTTTTTTGACCTCCCGTTTCAGATCACGGCTTGATGTTGAAATTATATTTGATATTTTTTATATATTGTGTTATTATATTTATATTGAGAGGAGTTTTTGTGATTTAAGACTTTTAAGTAAGTCTTGTACGTATTTTTAGAAGTTATTTAATTTATGTTGTACAGGTTAGGGTTAACAGCATTGTTGGCGGCAACTATATATATTTCTAGAGTGCAGTCCAGCTCAGTTTGTTTGGCTTAAGAAAATGCCGGCAGAGTGTCGGCAAAAACGCTTTTGGCCTTAGTATATTTTATTAAAGAGTGTACTTTTATTCTGGATCTAGCCCTTAGCCCCCCGTGAATTTTCTTTCCTGAATTAACATTTGGATATTTAGCACCAGTCTGGTGTATGTCCTGTATTGTCCCTCTGGTTATCTTATCAACCTGGATTCCTGTGAATGGCGTGCTGTAGACACGTAACTTTGGGATTACATATACTGAATCAATGTCAGCGATTCAAGGATACATTGCAGAGTGACTTTCAGGATTTGAATTACCAAGGGACTCAATCATCAGGAGAATATGTCAACGAGATTTAGAGGGGGCTGAGCGACCACGAGAGGCTTTTACCCTTTTGGGCTCTAGTAAGTGCACTATTGTTTCTTTGCATAATGTTTATTATTAAAACATATTACAATTAGATGTGTGTTTTTTCTGTTTCTTCTTACGTGATCTGGTGATCCGATAATTGTTTTTTCCTCCTGAGCGCAACCATCCTTTCTTCTTTGCTCATGACTCACAGGTATTTGCTGGACATTTGCTTATAATCATTTGCATACTCTCATGCATGAGAATGGGCACATTTTTAATCACAGTTGCACTAATGAAACACTTCTGGGTCAGCATAATATTTTGTAAATGCTCTGGTTCTTGAGCCTATATTAGCATGCTCATCTCTTCCTCAGTGCTCAGTTGTTAGCTCTTGGAGTGAAGACTCGGTTTCTTGTTTATTTTATTTGATTGTTCATTTTGACCTCAGCTTGTACCATGACCTCACTTGAACTCCATGGTCTCAACCTCAGCTAATACCTTGACTTCATCTACACTCTTCCTGGCTCAACTATTAGTCTCGTTCATCCATCAGTCTTCTCCCCTTACTGACTTCCCTGGTTAACCTGTGTACTCATCCTGGTCTGGCTTCTGACTCAACCAGGGTTGGAAATCTGGCTTTGTGGAAAGGGTACACTGGTTTTGGCTCTGCTCCCCAGCTTCACACTCAGGCTTTGCTCCCTAACTTCTTCTGCAGAGAACATGATCCTTAGGCTTCTTTTTTACTCTTTGTGCCGACATCAGTATTCAGCCTTTAATATCCAGCTGCTGCAAGAGCCAATAAGGTACTAGAATATCTAAAACAGAGTATAGATGTATTGGATGGGATTTTAACTTTTCTTCAATATAAATACTTGATAAGGCCTCATTAGGATATGAAGTACAGTTTTGAGTACCAGTTCTTATTGAACTGATAATGAGATTAGAAGCTCTATGTTTGTTTACATTACAAAAGATGTCAAAGGGGTGATATGATTACCATTTACAAGTTACAAGGTCAATACAAAAAATCTCTCTGAAGAATTCTTTACTCAAAGAGCTGAACAAAAAACAAGAGGTCACCCAATAAGACTGGAGGAAAGGCTATTCTGCTTATAACAAAGGCAGGGAATTTATACAGTAAGGGAAGTAAAAGTATAGAAATCTTTGCCTTGAAATAATGTGTTTGCAGAGACTATAGTTGTTTAAAAAACAGATATACTTCTAGCTCAGAACAATATTGAAAATTATGACAGTTGATTTCAAAGGAGATAGAATGTTGATCCAGGGACATATCTGACTCATTTTCTTTTCCCTTGGGACTTAATTGGAAATGCCTTCAGTAGATTTGTTTGCTTTCCTCATGATCTACAGGGGTGATGTGGCATGGGCTGAACTTGATGGACACATGTTTTTTTCAGTCTCATCATCTATGTTACTATTTAAATTTGCTTTTAATTATGAGTAAAAAAGGACTTCGGTTTCTGATTTCTGTTATTTTAAAGCAATGACTTTTACATGCTCAGTACATTTTTACAACGAAAGACATAATCCATGAGCATTCTTTGGGCACTTGATCAATCCAAATTAAAATTAGCTGGTGAAGAGCCAAAGATGGAACCGTTTGGTGAACTTAAATCTTCCAGGGTCGATCAAGCACCTACAGCTTGCTTGTTTCAAACAACATCTATCATAAAAATTGATCATACATATCAAATGTGCATGGTCAATCAAAAGACAGCAGTAAATCTTTAAAAGAATTGATCAAACGTGCAAAGCATGCTTAACGTATAAAAAAATATTGTTTAAACAAATTGATCAAGTGCTCAAGGCATGGCTGATTAATCATAGCTAAAAATAAACCAAAAAAGCTCAAAAATGAGGAGTATGATTGATTGAACAAAATATGTTTTGATGAATCTAGAATATGAAGTGTTCTTGAAAATAACAAAACAAATAGGTGATATTATCTTCAAGCTGTGGATAAAGCCACAAAAAAGTATGTGTATTGTGAAAATTCTGCGAATGCTAACACTCCTTTTCTTTACTTTCATTCTTGTACTCTTGTTTTATGTTTCATTTCATAAGCAAAGCATGGAAGGGGCACATAGTTGTATGTTTATTAAACTTTAATCATGAATTTCCATTTGTTGGAAATTACCCAGTCCGGCTAAGTTCCCATTTAACAAGTAGACAGCAAACACACTATATATATCAGTGGATAAAAACAGGAAATATCAACAGATGGAAATATAATGATGGAAACTGAGTGACAAATACAATTGGGATGGCAAGCATTTGGAAAACTTAGTAGTACTTAGTAATTTACCACTCTGTCTCAAGAGAGAGGTTTTTGACCAATTTGTCCTCCCAGCCTTACTCATGGCTATGAAACATGGACATTGAATGCCCAAGCCATACAAAAACTTAATGTTATGCAGAGATGTATGGAATAGCAAATTATAAACATGACAAAGAACACTGAAAAAAGTGTGTATGGATTCATCATCAAACAAAGGGTAAAGTACCTGAAATGAAAATGGGTAGACCACATAGCAAGAAGATCTGATGGTAGATTAACCAAACAAATTTTGGAATGGAATCCACTCAGTACTAAGAAGACAAAAAACAAGATTGGGTAGACCAAATTTGTTGGCAGACGGTGGCAACAAAAGGCAGAGGACCGAAGTTGCTGGATGCTGGCTGAGGGGGCCTCCATCCTGCAATGGATCAACAATGGCTGCTGCTGCTGATGATGATGAGGAATCACTCAGGAGCAACAGCCATACCCAGGATATGACCCTAAGTTTGTGCAGCCACTAGTAGTCAAAGCCATACTCAGAAGATCAGATGTCAGGCCAGGCTGTGCTAAATCATAGTTCATATACCAAGCAAAAGGTCAGGCATGCAACAGAAAAACACACCCAAGCTCAAGCTAAAATTTGTAGTCAGACAAGGTGCAGATTGAAGGCTAGAACACAAATTGGAGAACCCAAACAATGAGGAGCTAGATCATTAATGTGTTAGATGGCCTGCAACAATAGTGAATGAAAGTGCACAAGCACATGCAAAACTGAACAAGTGAAAGCAGGCAGAAACAAGAATAAGGTGTCACAAAGGGGTGCCCCCTAGGAATAACAGATCACTGGTATGAAGACAGAAGTACATAAGCGGAGCACTCTGAGTGACTAGGCTTATCTGTGCGAGCATGGTAAAAGACAAGGAGTAACACAGGAGAGTTAATTTGTAAGTATGGTATCTAAGAACTCTTCATGTCTGTAGCCTTTTTAGTCATTGATATATTGTAGGGTACTGCAAAAAGATGGGAAACCAGATATTCCTCTTGGCCATGAATAAACACTGGAGGAGTATGAGGGTGGTAGGAATACTTCTTCACTTCTGTTTTCATCACCTCATAACTTAGCTTGGGTACAGAGTAGGCCCTGGATGATGATGTCTTTCATCAGTTCTCTAAGGAGTAATTCCTTAACAAAAAGTACACTGTCATCCTGTCAGTCATCATCAGCATCATCAATGCTTCCAAGTTCAATTTCTACTCAGCTACACACACACTTGTGTTGAGTAACTAGCAGTAACAACAACAGCATTACAGGTTATTAACGTCCACAACCTTAGCTATGATAAGTGCCTCTGCTGCTGCTGGAAGTACTGCAACTTTGACAACCTAGTAATAGTATCATCAGTAAAATTGCATTAATTTTATCTTGCCCCTTTAGTTGTAGCAGCCCCTCAGGAATCCCTCAGTCTATAAAGTCCACTGTATGGAGATACTACAGTCAGGATCCAAATGCTAAGCATGTTGCTATTTTTGTCTATGCAAAAGCACATGAGCAGGGGAAAAGCAGGTTCACACCTAGGCACCTCCTCTATGAGATCCCACCTGAAACACAATCACAAGTCTGACTGGGAAACACACTATCAGCAGGTCAGAGGTGCCACAACTAGCAGCAGCAGAAGCACTCCAAAATGTTCCCAAGATTCTGGGGTAGATAAGAGACGTAGTGATGTTATTCATTGTCAGAGAGTGTGCTACTGCCAAAAATGTGTTCATTCCAAATAATACCTATGGCTCCTGCTGCAGAGGAGTGTGATGACTCTGGAGTTGTGTAGGAGATAGCAAGAGTCATAGACAGCTCTCACATGTTGCTTCTACCTCCACCACAACCTCTAGTCATTTTATTCAAACAATAAAGTTACTGGGTTATTCTGCCACATCCTGCCAACCCACACTGACTGAGTTCCTGGGAGGAAATCAAAACTTCACAAAAGCAATCCCAAAGTATGCCTGTGGAATGACAAGGCTGCCAAGATGTTGGCAGTGGCATGCTGCCATATTCTTTTGTAGAAAACCGAGGTTTCAGAGAACTGATGTCATATAAAGCTTCAAACTTCAGTTATTTTTGTAGGACGGCTGTGCCTGCATTATACAAGAAGGTGGGCAAAGGGCTGGAAAGTGCTTACAGCAAGAAAATCCATCTAACAACAGATATGTGGAAAAGTGGGTAGACAATATAACTGTCACTGCTCACTGGGTTTCCCTCCCACCACCAACAGTGGGCAAAACTAGCTTACAGCTTCAGGTGACAGCCAGCAATCAGGCCTCTGGTTATGGCAGTGTGAGTAAAAGGCAGCAGCAGCAGGATAGTCCATACCATCAGTACACCAGAGTGCAGCATTTTGAGAGACAGTCCCACAGAGCCATAGATGTTTTAAGTAAGGTAGAGCAACTGTTGAATTACTCGAACTACAAAATGTAAAATATTGAAATACAGAGCTACATAACCATAAGGTGACTGAATCAGAGCTGCATTTTTATTATTCTATAACTATTCCTTTAAAAACTGGTTTTGTGTCTGCTGATAACGGCTTCAACATAATTGCTGCCTTGAGAAAAAGGTGATATGGTGCATGTGCCCTGCTTTGCCTATGTTCTAACTTTAGTTGTGACCAGATTCCTGGCAGAATGTGAAACACTCAGAGAGATACTTACTATTGCCGTGCCCATTTTAGTCGCCCCTACAGTGCACAAAATTATCTATATTCCATACAAGAGTGTAAAAACCTGCTCCATCACCAGCTGAAAATGGAGGTTCTTACCAGGTGGAATTCCACACTGTAAATGCCAGAGTATTTGTATGAGCAGAATAAGGTCATTAACGAGTACACACAAACCCTTTGAGGAGGCAACCATGCTGTTGAGTCACACAGAGACAGGAATTAGTGAAATTCAACCACTGATATATTTATTGTATAAGAAAACGAGGAGCATGGCTGTGGAATCTTATCATAATGACAACACAGACATGCACCAGCTGGTAAAGGACATGTTAGCATGCTTTGACAAGATCCAGGCATAGTGTCCATTAAAAGTAATGAGGAATACATAATTGCCACTTTGCTGATCCCCTGCTTTAACTAAAAAATATCTGAATTTCTTCTAAAGGGCCATCAGCAGTTTGTTATAACAAGGAGTCATGATGTTCAACAGCATCACTTTGAGTAATCAAATTTTGTCAAGGAATATAGAGATATGCTTCTTGATCCAGTGGAGAATTGCATTGCGGAGGATGAGAGGGAGAAAGTTAGGGCACAAAAAAGTCTAGACAGCATAGTTAAAAAGAGGGCAGTGAAGCAGTCCAACAGGAACACTGTGTAGCTCATAGGAGTGGTCCCACTGCATGTGAGATGGTTTCTGCATAATTTCAAGATAGCTACATTCAAGGCAGAAACAATTACCCCATGGACTACTAGAAAACGAAGCATTGTATGTGGCCAGAATTGAGACATATTGCAGTGGTAACCCTTAGTTGCCCTCCAGCAAGCACTGTCTGAGTCAATGACTATAGGATGAGGCTATGAAGCAGCAATGTTTGGAGACTAACATGCTTAAAAATTAGTATCAGGGAGCAGACACCAAACATGACAGAGAAAGCCAGACCATCTATCACACTTGGGACTACTGTTATGACCAATAAGTAATGTGTATCAGTAATCTGAGTAGGATAGCTTACATTTGACACACACATGATGATGGTAAAAACCGTTGTAGGAATCTATATACATATATGCATAAATACATCGATCACACCACATCAGTCCCTCACCACCACCGCTGCCATGCACATCTGCCAGAATGTGGGTTGTATTTTTTTATCTCTTGACATCATCATGAATATGTGCCAGTGTCACTTAAGCAGGAAGCTAGTGTTTTGGACAAAAGACAAATGCACTCTGCTTGATAACACATTTTTCAAGGCATAGGACTCACAACTTTGACTTTCAGTTTCTTATTTCTCCACTACAGCTCTCAGAAGAAATATTGTGGTAAAAAATGTTGCACCATAGGAAATGTGTGAAAAATTTGTTGGAATTGGCAAAAAAGAGAAAAAATTTGCATTGGCAAAAAAAGAAGAAAACTTTCACAAAAAAAAGTGAAAAATCATCCATTTCATCGAAGTCATGCGGGAAATTTTTCTCACTTTTTTCAACCTCAGTATAATGCTAATCGCCGCTTCCTGTAATGCTAGGAGTCGTTCACACCACACCGAAGTGAAGCGTGAACGCGCTCCCGGGGGCAGATGGGAGGAGAATGACAGACTGCTGGGAAGTCCTGAGAGCCATGTCGCAGCTACATCGTGCCGCAGTATGTGGAAGTGGATAACTTTGAAGTTGTATATCTTAAAAAGTATGTTACAAAAAAAGAGAGAGCACGTTTACCTAATGCTTTTTAGCTGATTAAACATGCGCTCAAAAGTTTTCCCGATGTGAATGTTCCCCTTTATTTCTAGATGAAGTCAACTGAACCATACTGAGGAAATTAGCCAGAATTTTTATCACTTTTAGTGCTTTGCAATGCATTGGACACCCTTCTGGCACTAAAAAGGCACTCGGTACAGCTGTACAATGGACTTCTATTAGACCTTCCCATGGTCTCAGTGCTGCTCATTCTTACATGCAACATTTGCTCTAATTGATTATAGTTGGAAGGAAGAAAATAAATTTACATGATTTTGATGTTTAATGTTCATTATTTATGAAAATATTTAGCATTATGTCTTGCATAATTACATTTTGCAAACAGCTATATCCACAATTTATGTACTGATTAATGCAAAAAATTAACAAGAACAAATGTGTTGGCAAAATTACATTAAAAGTTTTATTTTCTTATTATTAAAAATATGGATTGGTGGAGTTTTTAAATACATATTTTGCAGCTCTATAGTGCTGCTTAAATAAACCACTAAGAAGTGATAAACTTTTGTGGTTTCTTAAAAAGAAAAGAGACATGATTCTGAGGCAAACCAGCTGCACCATAGGGGAGAAATACAAATTGATTGAACCATTAGAATGCCAAGCACCGTTGGGGCACCGGCTTGACAATTTGTACGCACACAGATAGGCCTGTGCCCCACACTGGCTTGGATTTTCTTCCCTGCCCTATTAAGTAATTTTCTTTTATCCAACCTCAAGTGTCATGAGGACCTTTCCTGATGCCTCAGCTATTGATCTTCTGGAGATCACTAGAGGAGACACAACAGAGCAGCATGGTTCCACTGCTTTCATCCTACCTGAACTTCCGGGTAGGATTGGGAGGGATTGGTGAAAGTCTCCCACATCACTGGTGACATCAGTCATGTCACTGGGGATATGGGAGGCTTTTCCTTAGCCTGCTCAGTTCTACCCAGAAATTTGCATAGGATGGAAGCACGGGAGCCACTCTGATTTCTTGTGTTGCCTCTATTGATCTCCTGGGAGAACAATAGCTGGGGATGTCCTGATGCCCCCCACAACAAGATCTGAGTTTAAATAAACAAAAGAATAAATATAAAAACATGTGTGCCAAAGGGTAACTTTCATTCCCATCCTTCTGGACCACTCTTAGTCATATCCCCCACATACACTGTCTGACCCCCCGGCCTGGTTTCACTGCCAGCTGGTAGTTTCAGATCCCCCACATGTGCTGTCTGATGCCCTGCCTGATTCCACTACTCACTTGCAGTCAAACATCTCCACATACATTGTCAGTCCCACTGATAATCACAGATAACCACATATGCTGTTTGACACCCCCCAGCCTTGTTCCAGTGCCCACTGGTAGTCAGGGATCCCCACATATACTGCCTGACACCCCTCTATCCTGGTCCCACTAGCAGTCATAGATCCACACATATACTGCTTGACCTCCAAGCCTGTTTCCACTACCACCAGCTTTAAATGTAAAATAGCTATATTTTATATCATAGCACCACTGTCTAGAAACATTTTGCGCAAACCAGTCTACTGGTAAAAAAGGCAAGTGACACCTTATTTGATGTGGGTTAATGTCTACTTTCCAAAATACTATACCTTGCGTACCTTTTCTGCAAATTTGTAATGGTTTCAGGTCATTTCAAAAGAAAAGTAGCAGGTGTAAGTTAGTGTTCCTGGCACTCACACAAATGGGGTACCACTTTTCCTCAGGCTGGTAGCAGATACTGAATACAGTAGGAAATGCTATGGTTTTCAAAAATGTTAGTATCTTTGAAATGGTTGAAATGTTAAAAAATATAGATTTGTTCCTATAGCTCCACCTTATGGAAATATTTGTGTGCACTAGGGGTAGAAAGGCATACAACACCTAATTTGTTGTAGGTGAATTTGTACTTTCCAAATGGTAAAACTCTACATTATAATCCTCTGCTTAACATTTGAAATTTGTGTAGCTATAGATACACAGATATAATCCAAGAGAGATTTATTCTTATTGGACATTGTGAAATTATATCATGGTGCTACAAGGTAAAATGATAGTGGTCGAGATTTATTAATTAGAATTCATAATTCTTGCATGAAATCATAGTTATCAATAAAATGTCAAGTGTTTATGTGCAAGAAAAATGCCTGAACAGTCACTGAAAATAGCACTTTTCTGGCAATGAAATATAAATATGCAGGGATCAATGGCATTGACTTTGAATTCATTCTCAGTTCATTCTCAGATTATGTTGAACTCATGTGAGAATAGTCTTTAGGAAGGATTGACTCTTCAGTGTTTGTTTTTGGAGCTTTTGGAGTCAATACAGTATTCTTAATCTAACCAATCATGTTTTTTTCCATAAACCTGTTTTTTATAATTCTCTAGGATAATGATTTCTGGATTTGAAAAATCAACCAATAGACTGTTATTTAAATAAAAAATGTAATGAAACTGGCCAGCTTTAAAATGGTGCTCATACCTGGACTGGAACATGAGAAAGATACACACCCACTTAGATGGTACTTTACTGGCATGTTGATATTAAGTGGAAATATCCTCTGGTTTTCCTGAAAAAACCATACATGTTAGTATTGTCAAATTTGTACATAAAAGCTGTTATAAAGTTATCATTTGAAATATAATCTAAGTCTTAAACCTTTGAGTGCCAGAGGGGTACGCAACGCATTACAAAGCAAAGCAATTGTACTCCTCTGGCATTCAAAGGGTTAATTATGACTTACTGAACTTTCTTCAAATCAATTGGTTATTACTATAAGTCTTAATTATTGTATACAAAATCTAGGAATATGATAAATGGTAAGTAGAAAAAGAAGGTAAGGAGTGGTGGTAGGTGTGCATTTTACTGACATTTTAATGTAATTTTCTGCATTTCATGCTTTACACAGAAAAACTAGATCAGTTATATCAGTAAATTTGTGACATGTTTCAACACAAAGTCTGCATGACAAATATTTCATTTCAAGTAAAAACATTGTACTTGTGATTTTGTCTGTTCAATGACTTAATAAAAATAATTGGATATGTGCAATCTTCTCATATGAGCTCAAAGGAATCGGTTGTAAATTGTGACGGAGACTTGCAGTTTTTTTAGTATTTTGTATAATGTCTTTTTGCAATTCTTTTGACTAATCTCTGTTCATATGTATGGTTTGTAGTATTGTATACTATTTTACAGTCTGTGAATTCTGACTTGACCACTTCTTGTATTTATTGTGTTCAGAAAACTTCTACTTGGCCTGTAATTAAGCTTTTTTGGATCTGTCTCAAAAGGGTGCAACGTACTAAGATGGTAATGTAGTATTTCCAATATAAAAACGGCAGTGGAAATTGTGTCTGTAAAGTGCTAGGATTGTTATGTTGATAAAAAACTTCTTCAACAAATGTAATATTAAAGAGATAGTAATGGCTTATTATAACCTAGGTTCAATCATTCCTTACAATGTGTACTAACGCTCTACACCATTGTCAATGTTCATATCGCTCTAGTTTCTATGAAATTATATCGCTCTAGTTTCTATGAAATTATATTATAAAGCTTCCCCCTCCTGTCCCATTTCAATATGTTAACTCTTTGGATATCAGAAGGGTATGTAACACATTGCAAAACAATGCATTGTGTATCCCTCTGGCAATCTTCTGTCCATCAGTATAAGGAAAACCCTGCCCCCTTGATGAACGAGGGCAGGTTTTTCCTTATACTGACACAAGATTGAGCCTCATCGCAATCTGTCTGGATTGGCTTTCAGTTCTGAAGACAGAAGATTGACGTATGGAAAAGGGGTGAGAGTGGAAACTTTATAATATAATTTCATAGAAACTAGAGCGATATGAACATTGCCACACTATAAGGAATGTTTGAACCTTAGGTTATAATGAGCCATTGCTATCTTTTTAAGACCAGAATCAAACATTGTGCTTCTGGTTAAAGTCTGCAGAGAAACAAAGGAGGATCTGTCTACAAAAAGGAAGAAAGCATCTGCAAAAAAATGTAAAAGTAGATTTGGCCACAATACAAGGATAGCAAATTTTGAGCATACTGAGAAAAATTGGAATAGCTCTATACAACTGCAGAGACATAAAATATGTCCTATAAGAACCCATTTAAATACAAAAGGGAAACATCTGGACAGATGCAATCAAGATTGCTATCTAACTTTCAAAGCAATTCGGCTGAGATGGTAGTAATCGAAATTCCACAAAAGTCAATATAAAGAGAATAAAAATCTTAAAAGATTAGACTTTCTCCACCCCTTTTTAACTGTTTACACCCCTAGATAGTGTAAGATGGCCTGCCCAATTCCCCCTAGTATAGTGAGAGATTGTAGGTTATGTCAAAGTGTAGGAAGGACTTTGTATTTATACTTTGTAGGAAGGACTTTGTATATATTGGGTAGAGATGGGCGAAAAAGTTCTCCTCAAACTGAAATCGGTGAATAATGGCACTTTCCGCTTGGTGAATAATTTCCCATGAAAAGTGCAGTTTGCATTTTCCTGCCTTTTTTGCCCATTGAAATCAATAGGAAGAAAAATTTTTCTCTAAAAACACGAAAGTTTTCTACAGCCCTATAAAAGGCTGTCAGGCTCTCACAGCAGCCATTCTGTGTTTGTGAGAGGAGAGAGCAGCACCTTGTTTGAGCTAGAGAAGACAGAGAGGGGAATTGAAGTTTAGTTTAGGGAATATTTTATAGGACATTTTTTCTGTGTAAATGTGTATTAGGAGAGTCAGCAGGGCACTCTGGGGAGAAGAAGGGAGGAAGGAGGTTGACCCCAAATACTCCAAAATTCCATGTGAATGACTGGCAAGACACAGCACAGGCAGCTAGGGACCTATTTGCTTGCTGATCTTGCTGTTATTGTCTCTGTGCTGGGTGGGGAAGTCTGGGGAAAGAAGTTGTTGATTTTGTTTTTCAGTTATAATTTTTTTGCGACAAACTGTTATAAGACAACAGGGTGGACAACTTAAAAAAATATAAATAAAAAAATAAAATACAAAATAAAGAATAAAGAACTAAATATATTAGGTGACAGTGACAGACAGCTGACTGGACTTAGGCAAAGCATCATACAGCTGTGTTGTGTACCGTACAGTAAAAAAACACAGTGTAGTTGCGTAACGTCCAGCAAAAGCACAAGGGGAAGGGGGAGGGGTGGAGCAGTGCAGGGACATGAGAATAAAGTAGTAGTTCAAAAACTGATTGCAGCAATGATTGCTGCATCATGTGCAATCAATGATGATGATTCCTCTACTCCAAGGGTGGATGCAGTTTGTCAAGGTCCCATAAAAACTAGTTCCAGCACCACCAATGCCTGTAGAAATAAAGAACCATATAAGAAGAACACTGAAGATGACAACAAGTAACATTCAAGTATAGATGATGCTGGCAACAGCATAATAGAGGAAGGTGTAGCAGCTGAACCGCCTGCTGCATCAGATAGTGAGACAAACAAGCACCAAAACACCCATCCTCAAAGTAGTAGTGAACTTTGTTACATTAAAAGTAAAAATAAATTGTTTGAGACCTCTAAAAACTTAGAGGAATATAGGGGTAGTGGGCAAGAATTGTCAGGTGATGCTGATGCTGCTGAGGATAACCTAATGATGACTGATGATGATGCAGATATAGAATATATCCCTCCAACATCCTTCTCTTGTTCAGATACAGATGAAATTGAGAGTGAGGATGACGACAGGGCTATACAGTTAGCAGAAAGTCAAAGGCTGAATATTCCACCACTTTGAAGGAGCACTGTGCCAGTCTATAAAGTGTTTGAGAAAGCCATTGGAAAGTCTGACCCTGGACAAGCACAGATGTCAAAAAGCACACAGCCACCCTATCAGTCATCATCAGCATCGTCACCTCTTCAAAGTCCAAGTCCCAGACAGCCATACACACCTGTTTTGAGTACCCAGCAACAGCAACACAGGTGAACATCCACAATGTTAGATATGATGAGTGCCTCTGCTGCTGCTGCTGTGAGTGCTGCACCTTTGACATCTAGTAGTAGTGGCAGTAAAATTGCATCAACATCAACCCCAGTAGTAGTAGTAGCAGCAGCACCAACTCAGGAACTCCTCATTCCATGAAGTTCACAGTATGGAGATAATTAACTCTGGATCATCGAGTTAAGCATGTTGCTATCTGTTGGCTGTGCAAAAAGCATGTGAGCAGGGGGAAAGCAGGCTTACACCTAGGCATCTCCTCTATGAGATCCCACCTGAAGCATAACCACAGGTCTGACTGGGAGACACACTATCAGCAGGCCAAAGGTGCCACAACTAGCATCAGCAGAAGCACTTTAAAAAGTTCCCAGGGCTCTAGGACAGAAAAAAGAAGTAGTGATGTTATTTATGTGTCAGAGAGTATGCTATTGCCAGGTCCAACAGTTAGTCCAGTCCAAATAACACCTATAGCTCCTGCTTCAGAGGAGTATGCCAGACAAAGCCAGGACAAATATATTAACAGCAGCACAGATGAGGTGGAGGAGGGATGTGAAGAAGGGTTGCCACCATCTACCCCACTTGGGACCACTGCTATGAATGATAAGTAATGTGTGACAATAATCTGAGAAGGAGGATAGTGTATGACAATGGTAAAAACAATATACATATACAGATCACACTATGCCAGCCTCCCCCACCACTACAATATACATCTGCTGCATTGTAGTTTGCCGTTATTTTTTTTATTACTTGACATCATCATGAACATGTGCCAGTGTCACTTAAGCAGGAAATTAGTGATGTGGGCAAAGGACAAATGCATTTTGCATGCTAGCACATGTTTCAAGTCATATGTTGCTGTAGGACTCACAACTTTGACTTTCAACCACTTATTTCTAAACTTCAGCCCTCAGAAGAAGAAATATTACAGTGGGAAATGTAACACCTATAGGAAATATAGGCAAAAAATGTGTTAAATTAGGCGAAAAGGAGGACATTTTTGCATAGGTAGAAAGGTGAAAACATTTGCGGAAAAACTGAAAATTCAGCAAGTTTTCGCCAAAAGTCATGAGGGAAATTTTTCACACTTTGCTCCCCCCCTAATATTGGGGTGAACCTAAAGGTTCTGGGTCTTGTTTTTTGGAGGATGGTCTGTAGAGTTTCACCTCTAATTAGGAGTCACATAGGGTCCTCTTTCCTAGGTTAGGCCTGCAACTTTGCGCAAGTGAGGATAATAACCATGATTCCCTCAATGGGTATGAGTAGGAAGGGTACGAGAGAAGGGTACGAGGTTGTGATTAGGGACAGTAAGGATTCCCCATTGAAAGACAGAATGAAAGTGTGCCTGGAAAAGCTCACTTTACCTGATAAGTCTGTAGTCAATAAAGTTGAAGATTTATTTGAAAACCCCCTTACTTCCATCTGAGATTTTCTTATGAACAAAAGTCTGCATTTAATGGGACAGGGACATGCTGCAGTACATGTTCTAAACTGAAGTGTATGAGCTGTTGCAGACAGTTTGTATTCCTCATAAAAATTAAATGTAAAAATTGAAAGCAAAAACGTATATAATGACTGTATTTAGAAAATATAAGGTGCTTGTTGTACATTTAAGACCCTTTACTGCCAAAATACACAAGAAATCTGCACATACTTGTGTATATTTATCTTTAAAAATAGGTCTATATGTTTACACATGGTACTAAAAGGAAGTTTGTACTTTCCTGAATAAAACAATGTATAGTTTGACTGGGTGCACTCAGCAATAAACCATTGAAATCTCATTTAACACCCACATAGCACAAAATGGGAAATTCGAAGATGTGAAATTATAGGGTTCAAAAAGCAAATAAAAAAAGAAACCATTGCTCATGTGTGTCAGGTGAGGTGCTAAACTTGGAAGGCATCATTGATGGAATATCTTCAAAGAAAACCCTCATTGCAGAAAATGTTTGTTAATAGAAAGTCAAAAATGGTCTTTTCAATGCTAATTGTATAGCAAAACTGCATTAATGAGATAAATGGAAATGAGACTATAGTGTATGCTTATGTATACTCCATATTTGCTAAAAAAAATAGACTCCAAGCAGAAAAGAAATACTGAATGTCTGCAGTGTGATAAATAAGTGACTACAGCTTCATTAAGAAATATACAAATGACAACAAACACTAAGAAATCCAAAAGTATTTCCATGAACATCTAGTCATTTCATGTTCGATAAAAAAAACTCAATGTTAGTAACAACTCTTTGCTAGTCTGAAGAATATATTTCATATTTTACTTTACTTTAGCATATCACGTTGTTTAAGAAAGGGACACAGAAAACATCAGTCATTAAACAGATATCCTATATAATAATTTGCTAAAACACGTGTATTGATGCAGTCATGCTCAGTAGAGACTGCTGCGTGTGTTGCACTCATGCGCAGTTAGCCGCAGAGCGGGCAGTCTCTACTGTGCATGACTGCCTTGCAACTGGCTGGCAGTGGCACTGTGGCCCATGTAACGGGCTCTTCAACTAGTATAACCATAAATGATTTTGTTTAAGACAAAGCTACATTTTTATTGATGAATTAAGACTTATATTTTGGTCTTTATTTTAAACTAATCAGCAGCAAAATACACAAAGCATTATTTTAATAGACAGATAAGAGAAATGTTACATTAAAAGATATTAAGTACAGTTCTTGTGTTTAATAAAGTCCAGAGTCAATTTGTTAGCTTCAGGAGAGCCAGAAGTGGTAGAAATCTAATCATGTCCAATAGCTTTTACGTTATGAAAACATGATGTAATTGTTCGTGTATGTGAAAAATGATATGCTCTGTGTCAAGAATGTATCAAGTGAACATAACAGCAAAGTGAAATATATCTCATTGCAGCCCAAGAGAAGTAAAGCTGTGAATTCTCTGAAACAAATATATTTTAATTTATGAGTTTTTAAATATATCTGGAATTTTAAGAGCCTACAAGGAAGATGGATTGACATAAGAAGCAAATGCTAATAAAATACTGACACAAAGTTGTTTTTATTTCACAGGCAAAAATTATTAGTAATTATTCAATTATTGTCAAACATACATGTTAAAATATGTATAACATTGTAATATACATTTGTTTAAAGGATAAATAAACTGGATTACACTGTATCAGATGCTATAAAGTTGTTTTCTGTATTACTGTTGGGGATCTGGAGAAAAATGTGGTGGAAAATAAAAAAAATATATATTAAAAGACCTCCTACACCATTAGTGTGTAAAACATAATTTTAAATCACCGTCTTCTTTGTTAAACTACCCATATAATGTTTGACCAATGGAGATGCTTAGAGCAATTCCACAGGTTAACCAAATGGGGAGCAGTGCATTTGAAAACAATACATACAGTATAAACAATAGTGTATGATGTAAATAATATGTAGTCACATATTGAGCACTGGTTATCTGTAAACGTTAAAGCGCAACTACAACATAAGAATTAGTGGCTCTAAATTGAAGCAATTCATTTACCTAGGTAGGTGTGCTTTATCCAGCAGTCAGATGTATATCTCTCTCTCTATTTTTTGTGTTATATCAGCGGTTTCCTGTATATAGTGATCTCTATGATGCATCCAGATCATGGATTCTAATACTTTTTGATAACAAGTGCCCTTGCAGTTAAAAAATCTTTCATAAGGACCCCGGAACATAATATCTTTAAAGGTAATGCTTACAAATTAATGAAAACCTATCATAGGAATAGAAAAAGAAAGAAACTGATATTAAGACACTATATGCTACTGAGATAGCCTTCTTGCACATAGACTCAACTCTCGCATCCACATATACTTACTCATAAATACTCACTCTTTACTATTTCTTTTAGTTTCTTTTTTTTCCAAATATAACATAAAACAATAATTATTAATAGTTATTATATATTTTCACTAGATCAAACGAAATGGAAGAATATGAAAAGTTTTAGAGGAGACAGTGAGGACTAAAATATAAGAGCTACTCCAGCTTCAGTTTAACGATTAATTAAATTGTCTCACACTCATGCACAGACTTACCTTCTTAAAGCCTATTAATCCAACTGATGCACTCATAGTATAGACATGTTTGCCTGACCCTCAGCCACATTATACAAGCATAGCCACTGTCTCAGCTTGCATAAAGTTGTTGAGGGCCAGAGCAGCATATACAAACTGAGAACAGGTCCTCAGTTTGGGAACTACCCCCAGCCTGCTTCCTCCCTGGGGTACTAGAACCACAAGCTGTGGAACACTGCTTTGGATTATACCTCCTCACAGCAAACAACAGGCTTCAACAGACTTGAACTGATCATGAGTAATATAAGTTATCAGTCATATCAAATTGTAAACAGAAACAACTAGCAGTGCGCTAAAAGAGAGATCATATGCTCAAAAAAAATATAGCACTATGTGACTACTTTGTAAATGACACTCACCTAGGGAAATCATTCTGTTAAACAAAATAATAGCCTTTTATTACTAGGAAAAACCTTTGTTTTAATAAATGCTTTGATATTTCCAGGGATATATTTTCCAAGTTACTCATGCAAAGAAAAATAGATAAAAAAGACCCATTATGTATTTGCATTATATAAAATGGATCTAATCAAAATAATGGCAAAAGTGGCATATATTGTGTATGCAAGTAAATCCTGAAATATAACTAGTGCTGATTTGTTGGTTCATTCTGCCATCAATATCCGAGTTTTTCCTCTGATAATAACAAAATAACACTAAATGTACTCAGCCTGGGAGTCCATTTCAAGAGAGCCCTCATCACACAACTGGCAGGTGATTGTAGGTGCTTTTTAAAGCAGACCTTTCACCTGTATTGAAGTGAAGTTTGATTAGTTCCTTTGTTCCAGTCATCACATAATATGTGTTTATTAAAAAAACAAAAACAGTTAGTAAAGAGATATTTACACCTTTGTATCAGCAGAGTGACATCAGCTTGCCAGGCACTACAGAAAAAAGAGTCCCACAGGCTTCCTAGATCCTCCCAGAAGGCCATCAATCCAGCCACCCTCCAACTGAGGTGTAGCTGTGAATTACACGTAACGGGAGGGAGATGCCAATCATAGTATACATCGCAGACATGGCACTGCTCTCCCTCTCTGCTACGGACACAATTAAATGTAGTTTAATACTTTTCTGCAATATTTTTTAACTTTAGACTTATATAAACTTAACTTTAAGCTAATGACTAAACTGTGTAGGATAAAAAAGATATAGGTGAAAGTTCTGCTTTAATTTGTCAGAAAAGCAATGCCAAATGTTTTCAACCCAGCAGCGGACCTTCCTCAGATGATGTCTCGGATTCAAAAGAAATTATATACCATCTGGCAAAAGTGAAAAACTAGGATAAATTGATTATAGGAATAAATTATAGATATAGCTCACATTACTCTTACTTTTTTTTGCACCACCTTTATGTATGTGTCCTGCAGTAGTACAGGAAATATCCATGATAGTAAATTGCATGACGGTCTGTTGTCAGATTTAACATAATGCTCCTCCAATTGATTTTTATTGTAAGCTTCAAATACAACTGTCGCTTGTGGAGACACCAAACACTGAATGCTCTGTTCTAGAGTTAAAGTAGAGGAAGTGATGTTCTACACTCAGTTATAGTGAGCAAGCTTCTAGGAGTTACTTCTTCCTGTTAAAAAGTCTGACTAGTACCTAAATTGACACTTACTAATAATGTACTGAGCAATGGAACACAGACAGATTATAAGAGAATAAGTCAATATAAATTACTTCAGGGTGCCACTGTCAGCGTACACGGGCCATGTGTGGAGAAATTTGGGAGATGAAAGGAAAATATCATATACTTAAAAATAAAGTGTTTGGAAAAGATAAGAAAACTAATGTGCGCTTCCATCATAAGCAAAAAGATAAAAATAAAATTAAATGAAATTGAAAAAAAGAGTAAAATTCTATCTTTCACAATGACGCACATCTAGATGGAGGTTGGCGAGATGGTTTACAATGTCCTTGTTTCCATCACATCATTAATGTGCAATTGCCAATTAGCACTGAAGTACAGTAGGCTACAGTGCACAGCTGCAAGGGTGCACGTGCGAAAGCAGTAGGAGGTTACAATGGAAGTGCTGAATCAGATGCTGACAATGCTCCATCTGATGCTAAACTTTCTCTGAGCCCAAACTGAAAGTGGATAGCCAAGTGGTAAATTTTGTCTTTTTTGTTGAGATAGACAGTGGTCTTTGTGAACTGAACATTTTTACTGTCAAAAATTTTTACCCACTTCCACTGATACCAGAATAGTCTGAAAGACTATGGTCCACTCTCATCTATTAAACACTTGACCTATGAGGTGCATACAATTTGGTACACATCAGAAAGGGCGATAAGAAGACAACTACTTTTTGAACCCTCATAGTCACTTCAAATACAGAGTCATGCTTTTCAGTTTATGCAGTGCTGCTGTCATTTTCCAGCACATTTTGCAAGATCTACTTCTTCAGATTATAGCAGTATACTTATAGATCTTTTCTCCAACTCTCAAGGAACATAGTAAGCATGCGAAGAAGTTGTTGTCTAAGCTTTGGACTCATAATCCCTATGTAAGCATTGAAAGGGCGTATTTCAAATGACCACAACTGAATTTTTGTAATTCTTGATCATCTCTCAAGGTATAAAGATGGTTCCCAAAAGGCATTTCACCATCCTTGATTGACCCACACCAACTGACAGAAAAGATCAACTCTTTATTGGGTTTGTGAATTTTTACTGAAAATTCTTCAGGAAATTGCTTCCACTTACCCAGATGACCAGGAATAAAAATTTGTGTTGGATACCACAAATTCAACAGGTTTTCATTAACATCAAGAAATGTCTGATGGTGGCTCCTAAACACCAACATCCAGATCCTATTTTTCAAAATGTTGTAAAAGTGGATGTTTCTGAATATGTAGTTGGTGCCATTCTTTCTCAATGAGCTGTTCCTAGAAACCTCCTTCACCCAGTTTCTTTCCTCTCATGGAGATTCTCCTCTGCAGCACCCATTTAAGATATAATTGACTGTGAATTACTAGTAATCGAAGTTGCCTTAGAGGAATGGTGTCATCTTCTTGAAGGTGTTTCACATCCATTTCTCATTTTCACAGACTTCAAGAATTTGAGTACTTGTGAACAGCTAAAAGACTGAAACCCTTCCAGGCCTACTGGACACTGTTCTTCTTCTCACATTTCTCCTTCCATATCACCTACTTAGTTCTCATAATTGTAAAGCTGATGCCCTATCTCAATAATTCTCTTCCAACCTAAATACCACTGAAAAGCAGTGCCCTATACTCTCTCCTCTGCATTTCCTGGCCACTATCAGCTACCATCTTTATTCCAGCCTTGGCCAGTCTCCTCCACCTGTGAAGCCTTAGAGCTTTCTCCAAAACTAACAGACTCTCAAAAGGCTGAATTTCAGAAGGTTTTTCTCCCCTACAAGATATCCCAGCCTACCTGGAAGTATTAAGGGGAATTAAACACAGTGGAGGCCGTACCATACATATCCATACCTACAGGGTCAGCCTCACTGCCCTAAATGATGTACTGTGGAAGGTGTTGGAAAAGCTGGAGCTGGGTATCACCTCATCAATCAACAGTGAATGAGCTGTTGTTCTAGTAAAGAAGCCAGATGGTTCCACCTGGTTCTGTATTTACTATAGGAGGCTAAACCAAATCATAAAGGGTGATATGGAGGTGACTGAGTCAGATCTGTTCACTGAATGAGGGTCTTTTGTTCTGGGGGATTGCTGTGGACTCTGCTTCTGGTGAATCTGGTGTAATGTAGATACCTGGAGTAATGCGAAGAAACAGAGTTTTTGTACATCTCCCCAACCACTTCATGTTATTCAGGGACTACACTTTGTGCTTTTCCAAGAATGGCTTCCAGGGCAGTAACATTGCTGGACAGTAAGTCCACATTCAGCAGTATCACCTTCAAGTATTCAGTGAAAACCTGGACAAACTGTTTTTTTTATAACCAAGCCCCTTATAGAGCCAGCTGTTATAGCCCCCTCCCCCGCCATCCACAGATTAAATAAACTCCTTAGTTTTCTTTGCACATACTTGTGACTATTGAAGCCTGGCCTGGTGAAGCTCCTGAATAGATATCTGAAGGTTTATTGTGTACAGTCAAAGGCTACAAGAAGTGCTTTCTTCATGGCAGAAAAGCCATGGAGTACAGCAAGGCCTGCCCCTTCAAAAGCAGCTCTGGCAGACCCACTCAGGAGGCAAAGGAAACCCAGTGTCCTTCTCCTCCAATGGATGCATGATCAGTTGCTGAAACTTCTGTAGCTCAGGGTCCAGGATCCTTCCTGATCTGAGACTGAGGCACTCTCCCTCCTGGGTAACTATAACAGATCTCTCCCCTATGGGCAGGGTGTGCGTCTCCAGGCAGAGAGTCCCCATTTAGAATGGTAGGGCCCTCTCCCTCCTGAGGCTCTGTCAATAGAGGAGCCCTTGCTCCTAGATTCTTCCTCTTCCAGTCAGTGATCCTCCTAGCAATGAATGCTCTGCTATCTGTTCTTCTATGGTGGATGTGGTACTGTGTGCACTTGTTCATGAGCTCTCCCATTCTAGCCCCCACAAGAAAACAAAAGTGATCTTGAATCCCTGATGCCATGTTTGTTAAACTAGCCAGCCAGCAGTTTGCAAACTCTTACACAACTTTTTAAACCTTGCAAAACTTGTGTCTAACTTTTGGCAGCCAGCTGGTTTGTTTATCCCACTGTGCTGCCATAGCAGGGTGTCTTTCCATTGAACAATACAACTACAAGTCTTAAGACCTCTAGAGGTACCTTCTAACCTGTGACAAGGAATGTTTAACAGCCCTACCAAAATATTCAACAAAAGTTGTGCCTATAGTTTTATATGCCTATGTAGCACAGATGATAGCATTCAAATTACAGGCTGGCTTGGGCCTTGCATTTCTTCTCCAGGTTTGTCTAGCTGCAGGCCCTAAAACTTCCTTCCCCCTTGGCAATTTCAGAACAAAGAGACCTTCATTTCAGTAAAATGACCTGCCACCGACCTCTCTAAATGCACACTTGGTATGGCATCAGCAACTTGAGCTAAATATATTCCCATCCTTTTGAATTCCAGGATGGGGTGTGTGCAAAATAGAAATAAAATGGAAACTGAATCTGGGGTCAGGACACAATGACAGGTAAGCAAACCCTACTAGAAACGCACCTTGGAACCCAGGTAGTGACACCCCTTCCCTGCAAATTGAAACCTTCAGGACCCCGTCCCACATTGTACCTGGCCTGTCATCACAGAGAGGTACAGCTTCTTTTAAGTAGGAATGAGAGAGATTATATCTACATAAAACACAGGAACAAGAAGTACCTGCCTATCACCTAATGACGTTCAAAGACAGTGGACAAAACACATTGTGAGAGACTGTGACATAGCCTTTTATTAGATTTTATACACTATGCCTTTTGCAATTTAATAATTTACAGCAAGATTGGTCTGATTTGCAAGAAAGGATCATGTTTGACCTACCCAGGAGCCTCCTACAAGTGTGTGCCAAGAGAAACGGGAGTTCACATTCGGAGAAAGACACATTCAAGAGGTGTAGGCAGCAATTGCAGCTGGGGCTCTTTTGCATTGTGAGTGGCATCTGTTCAGGGAATAAGCTGTCTACCATAATTTCAATATAATGTACATCTGACATTTGAAGTTCTTAGTCTCAGTCCCATGTACAATGCCTGCTTAGCTGCAGTTGTTTACCATACCTGCTATATTAAAGGGCCATATGTGAAAGTTTGGGTTACTACATGAAGAGATTTTCCACATATTTCTCTTCATTATTTCACTGATCACTAATTCTGCCCCGCAATGTTGCACTACTCTGCTTGCTTAATAACCGTTTGATTGCCAGAGAAGTATCCAACACATTGGGGGTTATGCTATAAGGCATGCTAAAGAGGTGATAAGGTGAAGATGACTTCTCCAGTGATATCACATCTCCAGTCGATATGTTATTCTATGCAGGCAATGTACTATGATTTCTCCTACTTTGGAGACCTTGGCCCATAGGCTCTTTATCACACCTTACTGCAAAAGCCCCATTATTTTATAGTGCTTTGGATATCTCTTGGGGACTCAAAGTGTTAGCTCTTAAAAGTTTGTGACTCTCATGCTGTACTGTTTGGAACTTACGTCTCTGTCTCAGATAACCACAGACACCATACTTATTATATATAATTGTTTCATAAGATCTGTTGCAGTTTCATTCATCTGTCCATTCTAAGTGTAATATAGCTATATTCATAAATCACTTGTTGGGGGGGGTTAAATTTATTTTTATAGTTTTTTTGTTTTCACAGTAGTTTTGTTGACATCTGTAGCACTGAATGCATTGGATTGTTGCTGTATGTCTGTGTGTGTATTTGTCCTGTATACATGTACTTATTGACATTAACCGATGACTAACCAATCAACATTTTATTTTAATTGTAGTATAATTTGCTATTCTCTCTCTCTTTTATTTCTTCTTTATATTGTAAATTGTCATGCTGCTCCTGACTACTCCTCCTACCTTTAATTCTATTGGCGGCTGCAGGCTTTATGTACCTGGATCTACCATCAAACCTTGCTCGATTTTAGCGCCAAAAGTCTAAGAGAAACCTTTGTCGCCGAGTTCCCGTGTTTTCTGATTCCGTGTACCGAACCCTGCTTGAATACCGACCTAGTCTTGTCTACTGCCCCTGGATCTTGAACCAGCCTTGCCTGACCACGTCTCTGTCTGTCCCTCTGGCTCCTGATTCGATTCCGGCTTGACCTTGCTATCCCGGACCACGCTTCCCCTTCGGAACTTTCTGCCTCGCAACAAGAGTCCCTCCAGCTGCTCTCAAGGTTTGTTTCCAGTCTACTTGTTCCTACACCTCTGGGGCTCCGAGTGGTTTGGGTTGCCATCACCGGCTGCTCCGGTGACTGCCCCGGCCAGTCGAGGGTGTAGGACCTCATATTCCCCTTACCTGCTTCCAGTTCTACTGGGCCTCAAGTCCAACCCCGACATCTGGTTGATGTAGCTTCCATGTTCGAGTAGAGGATCTGTGGACTCGTAGTCTGTCGACCTCCGGTTCTATCTCTAACCTTTCCATTCATCTCGACCCCGAATCAGCGGAGAATAAAGGACTCGCAGTCCGTCGACCTCGAACCTGCCTCGAACCTTATCGATACCCCAAGACCTCAAACCTTATCGTTACCCCGAAACCTTTGATTAAGGGGAACTCTGTCCTGTAGTCTGACTTCCATTCGATACGGTCTTGAACCTCCTCGAACCTCCAAACTCCCTCAGATTCAGTCTCGAACTCAGAGGTACTGTGGACTGGTTTATCCTGACTAGTTTTCATACTATCCTCGCTTGACCCTACTCAGAGACTGACATAAATCCTGAATTCACTTGCTTCAGGTCTGCAAAGAAAAAACACAAGACAATGTTTCATCAATAAACTGTAATTTGTGATATGTGTACAAATGAGCTTCTGTGAAAATACTGTTAACATCAAACAAAATATTATGCCAAGAGTGGGTAAGATGATCAGGTACTACAGTATGCCAGATTGCTCAGCAACTTGATCATAAAATGCAAGAGTGAGAGATCTTAGATTGTTAGGATGTTTTGTTGACAAATTTATAATCCTAGTAACATGGTGTGAAAGACAAATTGTAAGGGCGGAACAGAGGTCTTTCCTTTGTAAACACAGTTTGACAAGATAAATCTGTTTACTCAAATTGTTTAACTGTTTTGTTCTGTTTTGTGTTAGATTTCCATTTTGAAAGAGGCTGTGGATCTGGTTCACTTTTAAAAGGTTGCAGTTAAAAGATATTGTGGCTGCAAGCCACATTCAACATGTCGCCGTGATGCAAAGGGCGACATGAGAATCTCTCCCTGCATATAAGTGCAAGATTCTCATGTCGCCTCCTTAAACACTACAGCATTGCCCCCATGCCATTGTAGCATGTAGAGGGATTTATTGATTCTGATTCTGGATCCTGACCTCTTTAAATCCATTGGACAAGGTGTACTGCTGCTTTAGATTAATTACAGGAACCTACATTGGACTTGTAGATGGCTTATGGACTGCCTGTTATCTCCTGGTACGCAATTTAATTTTTTGTCTGGCACTCAAAGGGTTAAACTACATATTGAACAAACACATCTAGGATTTTTAGTCCTTTGTTCAATATGTAGCTTAACCCTTTGAGTGCCAGACAAAAAAAATGAAACTGTGTACCAGGAAATCACAGACACTCCATGAGCCATCTACAAGTCCCTTGTGGATTCCTGTAATGAATCTACAGCAGCAGTACACCTTGTCCGATGGATTTAAAGAGGACTGGATCCAGAATCAGAATAAAAAAATCCATCTATATGCTACAATGGTATGTGGGTGGCAATGCTGCGGCATTTAAGGAGGTAACATGAGAATCTCACCCTGCATATAAGTATGAGATTCTCATGTTGCCTCTTTAAACTCTGCAACATTGCCCACATACCAATGTAGCATGTAAATGGATTTATTGCTGCGGCATTTAAGAAGGCGACATGGAATCTTCCACTTATGTGCAGGGTGAGATTCTGATGTCTCCCTTTTCATCGCTGTGACATGTTGAATGTGGCATGCAGCCGCACAGTCTTTTACATGTGACCTTTTAAAAGGATAGTGTGGATCTAGTACCAGTTTGTTTCATTATCCAAATAAGGTAATGCTTTAGACTACCTGCCATTGAATTCAAGCAGTAGAGCTTTATTTATTTCCACCCTGTCTTGTTTTAAAGATACTTGTGTTTTCATTGGATAGCTTGTAACAATAACATGTATCTTCTAACACATATCACAGATAAAACAGTAGCAGCCTGTGGAAATTAAGAGAGTGCTCTTGAAATAAGCAAGATGTCATGTGGCATTATCAGAAAGATGATTAAACATTAAAACTGTAAAAGCTATATGGTGGATAGCAAAGCTCAACAGCTAATTAAATGAACACTAACACCTCCTAATAATAAACCTTCATTTACCTTAAAGGGGAACTACCACCTCTTCAAAAATTTAACTTCAATAAATCCCCATCTGGCGACTAGCAGTTTAGTAGCGCTAGTCTCCAGAACTATTACCTTATTCCAAAGAAATGTGCATTTTTCTGAGGCTGACAGCAGGATGGATCGTGGACATCTTGCCATAATGACATCTGCGTGCCTGCGATGTCAGTCCCTTCCGGAGCCGGCCAGCTCCTAGCAACGCCTCCTAGACCCAGATGGGACTGACAGGGCAGGCGTGCGGATGTCATTATGGCAAGATGTCCATGATCCATCCTGCTGTCAGCCCCAGAACAATACAGATTTCTTTGGAATAAGGTAATAATTCTGGCGACTAGCGCTACTAAGCTGCTAGTGGCCAGATGGGGATTTATTGAAGTTAAATTCTTGAAGAGGTGGTAGTTCTCCTTTAATCTGATCAGAAAACCCTAATGGCCACAATTAATCAATTCTGTATGAAATGGTTTTCCAAAATTAATCTTTACTGGGCACTGGATATAATGTCCATGGAAGCAATCATGTTGCAGGGGTCTTGGACTCAACTGCTCCTACTGAAGTCCCCTTATGGACCCTTCAGAGGGAGGAGTTAGGCTTCTAGGAGTAGTGCAACAAAGAATCATGTCTGCCTCCACTAATTTGAAATCCATTACTACTTAAAGATTAATTCTAGGTAATCAATCCATACAAAATTGATTAATAGGGACTATTAAGATTTTCTTCCCAGATTAATGTGAGGGTTTATTATTAGGAAAAATTAGCATTCCTTTAAGGAAATTGTCACTTACATTTGACATAGAGAGCATAGTAGGACTAGTGAGGCTGGTGTACTAAGAAGAACTAGAGCACTCCATGGGCAAACCAACTGTATAATGGGGATACATAACAATTTCCATTGATTGAACTTGGTCTTTCAGCTCCCTTAATGGAAGAGTGGATCCAGTGCTTTGCATTGAAATGCACTGAGAGCTCTCTAAAATTGTATTGGAATCAGCGATAAAAATGGATTTCCCCCTACATGGAAGAGAGCTTCCCATGTATTCCCACTGTAATATTACAAAAGGGGTGTCAGATTCCCACACATTGTCAGTCTAAGTTTGGGATAGACAAAGAAAGCAGCCATACTTTGAAGATAGAGGAGATAGGCAAAGAGAGTGTGGACATGGAGACTTGGTAGAAGCCAAGTTCTCTGTGTTTTGGAAGTGTATAAGGGGAAAAAAGACAGTCAAAAAAACAAACTTTTTTGACTTATAAGTGACAGTCAAACAGGCAGGTGATTCAAATTCCTACCTGAGCTGGATAAGCCTGTACTCTGACAATCTGACAGATATATTTTGCAGACAGAAAAAAAATTTAATACTTGACACTCAATACTACAACCACAAGAATACGAGGGACAAGAATATAGTAAGGTGTTGTCATGCTGCCTTCCTGCAGCAACTTCTATGCTGCACAATTTATCCTTTACTACAAACTGCTGATTCCGAAGCTAAAAGGTATATCCTCATTCTGATCTGTAATGTAAAATGTAATGTAAAACTACACAGACTTCAGTGATATTGGGATAGATAAACAGACAGACAGACAGATAGATAGATAGATAGATAGATAGATAGATAGATAGAGTAGCTGTGGAATTTTGACACTGGCCACATATATAGGCAGATGGGGAACAGGGAGTTGCATGTGGTTGCAAGGAGTGTGCATTGGATTTCATAGTAGACAGTGACCTGAGCTGTGACAGAGACTGACAGTAACATATACTAGAGGCAAAGATATAAGTGATACATTATTTTGAAAGGGGCAAGATATCAAACCACACACAAACAGTTCTGTTGTGTACCTTACAATAAAAATCAACACTATTTTTATTATGTCCAGCAAACTTGCAGTGGGCAGTGATATGGGCAAAGAAGTAGGAGTATATGGAAGTAGTAGTCAAGTGGTACTCCAAACACTAATTGTGGCCATGGTTGCTACATCTTCTGCAATGTGAGGAGGCTGTTTGTAGAAATTGCAAGAAAAGTTCTACCACTATCTCCACCAGCAGTAAACCTAAGAACACTGAAGACAATAATAAATAACATTCTATAGTTTTCAGCAGAGGAGGGTTTAGCAGTTGAATCTGCTGTAAGAGTAACACAAATTCACTAAGCAATGGCACATGTTCAATAAATTCCCTTAAGGAGAAAATTAAAAAGAATATGAATGAAGTGGGGAGGAGCAGCCTATGCTGATGACCTAATTATTGATTACGATATTGATGTAGACTATAACCCTCCACTGTCTTCCCCTTCTTCTGAGACAGATAAATTAGAGAGTGAAAGTGATACTGACATGGCCATAAAATTATCTGAATGGAAAAGGCTCAATCTTCCACCACTTAAAAGGAGCATTTTACTTATTTGTAAACTGTTTGAGAGCTCATTTGAAACATCACCACTCCCAAGTCCAAATCCCATCTATCCAGTCACACACACTAGTGTTCTATAAGCAGCAACACAGGTCATCATCAATATCAACAAACCTAGTTATGATGAGCGTTTCTGCTACTGTTGGAAGTGTTCCACATGAATCCTTGGGTCTATGAAATCTACATTATGGAGACACTTCACTCATGATCCAAAACCTAAACATATCTGTTATCTGTGGAAAAAGCATGTGAGCAGAGGGAACACAAGATCCTATCTAGGCACATCCTCATAGAGATCCCACAACCACATATCTTACTGGGAGTCAGCAAGTCAGACGTGCAACATGTAGTAACTGAAGCATGTCTAAAAGTTCAGGGGCTGAGGGGCACATAATAGTGCTGTTGTAGATGTGTCAGAGTGGACCAACATGCCCTTCATTTGCAATAACAGGCATGGTTCATGCTGCTGTTCTGCAAACTCAAAATATGGAGGAGTATGACTGTGAGTTTATTGGAGGAGATGACAAGAGTCAGAGTGCCTACAACTGTTGCCTCCATCACCTCCACCGGAACAAGTTACAATCACATATCACAATAGAACTGACAACAGCCAGTGCTTTCAAAGCTCTCCTTTCAGCTCTACTCAGGTTGTCTCTACATCTATTGTCAGTTCTGACCCCCACCAACAGCATTTAAAACAAATAGTATACCTCTCTGGCCAGTTGAAATGTTTGGATGTATGCATCTGGGATGTAAATCTGGTCCTGCTATTTTGGTGTGCTTATGTGCAAAAATCCATGTATATGTGTGTGTGTGTGTCTGCTTGTTTTTTAGGCAACAAGATCAGGGTCTTATTTACATCCCAGGTATCGTTAGCTCCACGCATGGCCACACCCCACACCTCACATAATTCTACCCCAATCCCGTCCAGTGTTTCCTTGGCCTATAAAAAGCAAGGACAAAAACATTTTAACCCCTTGGGTGCTAGAGAGATCTCAAATAATAGTCTGTAAAGAGGTACAAAACGAGTGCAAGGACAATGAGATTGCTCTGCGCACACCCACAGTTCAGAATGTGAGTCTGGCCAGCACAGCTGAGGTGCCCCTCAAAATTTGGAGCTCTGGGCAGTGGCCTACTCCGCCTATTGTGTAATCCAGCCCTGAACACAATAATCTCAATTTATATGCCTTTAAATATCAAGTACTCCTAATCAGACTTTGCCAAATAACTTTCTTTGGACAGGAGCTGTAAAACATGTGACAAACCTGGTCTACCCCTGAATGTGTAGGCAGCCACAAATAGGTATGTGGTTAGGTCTGATTATCAAGCTTGTTGAAAAAAATATAATATTAATAATAATAATAATAATATTTGTAATATTATAATAACTAAACCTAAAGCTGATTATTATCTGAGATTAGAACTCTCCTCCCTCCTTTTTCTTTTTACTAGAGACTGGTATTTCCTAATTGTCTGTATGGCATTCTTTGCCCTTCATTAGAAGCTTGCTTCATCAAACGATGGTCAAGTGGCTATGCATTATTGGCTACCACTCCATATTTATACTTCCACTTTTTCCCTCCCTCCCTCCTCCTTCTCTCCTGTATCTCTACTGCAATGCAATGTTTTTTAAATATAGTTTGTGAATATGAGCAATTATTCTCAAATGATGGTCTAAATATATTACATGGGAATTAACCTAAGAATAAATGGATCTTAATTTATCAGTAGGACATAAGTAGATGTTCTTCAAATAGGTGTCATTTATTTCTATTTATTGTCCTTGCATGCATTTGATCTATTTTTAGTCTCCTGCTTGTTGTTTTAGTTTTAATCTTTTTTCACTCATAACAAGTATCTTGGTATTGGTGGGTACCAATTAGGAATAACAGTTAAAGGGGAACTATGCACTAAGAAAAACTCTAAACATTTTAAAACATTGAGTTAACCTAGTTATGTGTCCTTCACATAGCAGTCAGATATACCTAGACATTATTTTTTTTCATGATGTCTGCAGTTTCATTCATATCGTGATCTCTGTTTATGTCTGCCTCTAGGTCAACCTCCACTCTGCAAACAATAGGTTCTGATAGATCTGGACTGAAACTGAAACAACATGGATACTAAAACAGAGATCAAATGCACACAAGAACAGTAAATGGAAATAAAATAACTGACTGCAGTTTGAAGAACATCTATCTAGGTGTGTCCTTCTGACAAATAAAGAGACATTTATTATTTTGTTGTAATTCCCCTTTAATATTTTTAGACAATCTTTCAAGAGATTCCCTCCCTTCCTCAGGTTAGGTGGCAATAACTACTTTTACTCAGCAAATAATTTCTATGAAAGATAAAAGTGATGGTGTAGCAATACTAGGAAGGGCAATACATCATGAAAGCACATGCAGTGTAAAAGAGAGTGAAGAGAATGAAGAAGGAGTGAAAAAAGGGAAGGATGAGTAGTAAAAAAGTAAGGATGAGCGAAGAGAAAAAAGGAGACAGAAATTCAACAATTTCTGGTAATTTGTTAAAAATCTCTTTCTGTCTTGGATGCTATAAAGATTCCCATTAAGGATCCTGACTGTAATATTGTTTATTGAGTGGGCTAGTAGTGAGAAATAGTGTGCAACTGTAGCACAAATCCATAGAAACAGCATGATTATCTTACATATAAGGGATCACGCACCACAAAAAGACATTTTACAAATGCTTAGAGTTTAGTATAAAACTAGACTACCCATTTAAGGTTGGTGAGGCAGAATGTTTGCATTATACTACACTGAAGGTTGTAGAAGTCATGCCTTTTTAAGCCTTTAAGAAGCAAAGGAGTGTGCAATGCATTCCTTTCCAATGCACTGTGCACCTTCCTGAAAGGTTAATGTTATTTGCATTCTGCTTTGAAGACCGCTCTGACAACCAAAGGCTTAATCATACTTCTAATGCAAAAACATATGTATTTTGCATATTTAAACAGTGCCAAGGGATGTGCAACACATATGTTTTTATAATCAACAGTTAATGCTTTTATCTCTAAGTGGCAGTGTACAAGTAAAGGGTCAAGTGGTTTTAAGAAGGGGGCTACAGAGTACTTGATGTAGTCCTGCTGCTATGCACTCTAAGATAACTACTGCTTGTTAAACACCAAGGCATTCAATGTAATGTAGCTTCATATATTTTATAATAATAAGAGAAAAAAGTAGAAAATGACATCTAATTTAACAATAAAAGTAGGATGGCATTTTCACAAGTGAATTGTCACTTTTGAAAATGTGTCATAAAAAAATAATTACTTTTTTCTGCTATGGTCTTTAAAAAATATTTTTCTCCAAGTTTGGACATTTTTATTTTGTCTGAAAAAATAATGGAAGTAAGGCAAATAATGACAGCTAGAAGAAGACTTACATTATGATGGTTGCTTAACCTTTTGCGTTCTAGAGGGGTATCGAATGCATTGCAGAGCAATGCATTTCATATCCCTCTGGCACACAAAGGGTTAAATTATAGCCACTTTTTCTTTTGTCTGAGATTTGGAGTTGAATTAAAAGCAAACAATGATGGTAATATGTATAAGAGTTGATGGACCATGCAAAAAAACACTTAGCCGGATGGTTACCATGATTTTTTTGACCATTGTATCCTTCAAGGACAGTTGTGCTTTGTTCTCTTCTGTTTAATCAATTGTAACCTAAAAAAAATTTGCAGTGAACTGAAGTATTAAGGTAAGTCCTTCCGTTAAAAAAATAAGAGCCACTTATTATTGGGGCATATTTCCCCTTTAATGTTTACATAGGTTTACATTGATAAAAAACAAAAATGGCCAAAGAAAAGCAAAGTGCAAACATTTACTACACCTTATGTAAAGTCCATACCCGCACATAGCCAAAGAAGCTAGAAAAGCAGTTACAGATGTTTTGGAATCTGAACTTTATGGGCCTATTTTGTGCATCAAATCCTATTACCAATAAATAGCCTGTGACTTATGTACACTTAATAAACAGTGAGGTTTAGTTACATGTTTGTTGCAACAAGCATGTATTGCTTGAATGCCACTGTCAAGGGACCTCAGGTTTGACAAGGCCCTAACTACCTCAAATATGAACTAAACATATATTTTGTATAACACAGCTAAAAAGCAACAATACTGTATTGTGTATGCTGTGATCAAACTCTAGTAAGTGAACTAAAAGAGGAATTTAAGGCTTCCCTAATAACAAATGCACCCTAACCATGGAGGTGGGATGATACAAAACCTCCCAAAATGCATACAAATGTACACACAGAAACCTGGGGAGCTCTGTCTTACTTACCACAGAGTTAAACAAATGTGTATAGTAAGGAGAGCACCAAGGACTATATATTGGCGATATATACAGAGGTAAAGAGAAAGAAGAGTCAACATCTAACCATTAATAATAAATGACCTGTGACTTACTACAGATAATAAATAGAGTGTTCAATAGCCAAATTAATGTGTAGCTTGCCAAATGTGAGGTGCCTTAATGTTGGCAGACATCTACACATGCCTTTGACTACAAATATGTAACTAAACCTCACTGTTTATTTTCTGTAGTAAGTCACATGTTATTAATTGGTAATGGTTAGGATTTAATGTACGGACTCTTCTTTTTGTTTACCTCTGTATAATTAGCAAACCAGCTGCAACAAAATGTAAAAATTCACATTGATTTAAATGGGGCCTTTAACCACTTGAAGGTGTGTTCTAGCCCCATTTGACTCTTAAAGTGCCAGTGGCTTGGGGAATTTTTTTATACTCTGTAGGATGACACATTTTCAGCACTGTATTATACAGCTGTTTAGGTATGATTCTCTTAGGTCACTTTCTAGCTATGATATCGTAAATAAAAATACATGTAAAGATGACTTATTTAACTAATATGAAAACACTACTGGGATAAGAAAATCCCAGAACTAAAACCTACTAATGAGGCACACTACCCAGAAAAAAAAATAATGTCAAAATAGAAAATCTTTATTATAATTAATACATAATCAGGAAACAAAAATTAAAACATACATAAAAACATAATAATAATAACATCATATAGAAATATATGAAAGTAGACTAATCTATGAATTAGTAAATGGCATTTCTTCCTACACAAATGCTGAAGCAAAGACATTTTTTAAAACAATATTTTTTTTCAGAAAGGTTTCAGAAATGTACAATGACGTCAAAATTTACTGTACAGCATCTGAAGCAAGCTTAGTGTACAATTTATATGCTATAACATATGTATGCTATGTCTCCTGAGTACACTGATACCCAATATGCCGACTCACTATAGGCCAATCCTACTAAAGGTAGGACAGTTAAGCCATGAGAGTATTATTCCAAAATAAGTACTCTTTTTAGAAACAAATCAAGTTTAAGTACCCTGGTGAGAAAATGTATTGTACAACAGATGCTGCTGCCAGTCATAGACTATGGTGACGTAGTATATGCTCCAGTGCCAGAAATCCATCTTAGTAAACTTGACACTCTATATAATTCATTATGCCGCTTTATCCTCCAATGTAACTACACTACCCATCATTGTGACATGCTTAAAGAACTAAATTGGCTAACACTCAAATCTAGACGTAACCTTTATTTTTCTTGCTTAGTACACAACCACTTCTCTGGAAAACTACCACACTACCTGGGCAGTATGCTCACTCCAGCTCTCCATAATAACTATAACCTCCGCTCCACTACTAACATCTCACTGCGTATAACACAATACAAGAAAGAAGCAGGACGAGCTGCCTTCTCCTTCAGAGCTCTACAAATCTGAAACAATCTGCCGGAAGTAATCACATCTGCTCTCAGTCTAAAATCCTTAAAAGCAAATGTTTCTTTATATCTAAAAACAGTGTGTAACTGTATATAATTTCAATATTTAATAAGTGTGTATATTAATATTTATGTATGTTTTTATATAATGTTTCACAATTAGTGTAAATATGTAACTCGTTGTGTAAACACTCCAGGACATAACTTGAAAACGAGAGAAATCTCAACGTATTCTTCCTGGTAAAACATTTTCTAAATAAATAAATAAATTAGATAAATATTTTCATATGAAGACATTTAAGCAATATGAAATGGTAAAAAGTAATAGATAGGAATTACCTAAAATGGCATGCCTTGGCCTGACAGGAAGGTTTAGACATATTTTGGCCAAACTGCAATTAAAACACATCTTGAAATGTTTAAGTTAATATTTTAGTTATGAGTGTTGCTATATAGAGGGTCTGCATTTAAATAATCAATATGAAGTAGAACAGGACTGTTAACTGCTTGTCTAGTTTTTGGTTGTGGATTGTAGGTAGTTGCCTCATACGTTGCTACATTTCATTCTTTGTGTACTGTGGTCCCTTTTATGTACATGAGAGTTGCAGTGTTTTAGTACTTTGAGTTTTCCCTTTTCCTAACAAATGCCTGCTTCTCATTCTAGCACTTTTGCATCATACCTCAGTAAATGTCCCTGTTATAAGTGATAATGATGGTGTAAGTGAAGACCACTAAAATCTGTTTTTAAATATTCATAATTGTTGATCAATGCAGGAGAAGTTTTTAAAAACATAGGGTGTGTAATTATTTCATTATCTGACCATTTTAGCCTATATTCACTTCAAGTTACTTGTGTAAATGAAAATAAGAATCCATGTATATTGGAAAGAAGGATTATTCATGTTCTTTGCAGTTAATAAATGTGGGTGGGGCAGACCTTTAAAATGGTCTGAGGCAATTCCTACTAAAGACACATAATTTAATCCATGAGACCATTAGATATTTTAATTTAAAGCATTTGGTAAGCCATGTGATGTGGCAAGATGTAATATTACTTGCCTTAAATTGTATCCCTTGGTGTGGCAGGCAAGCTTAGACATTTTTGCCTACGAAATACAAATTTACCTCATCTTGAAATAAGTGAGTTATGCTA
Organism: Rhinophrynus dorsalis; assembly: GCA_037306005.1. NCBI lineage: Eukaryota > Metazoa > Chordata > Amphibia > Anura > Rhinophrynidae > Rhinophrynus > Rhinophrynus dorsalis. The sequence continues at coordinate 314,622,529 of CM074720.1, read as the reverse complement.
TATACAGGGTTCACGCTTCAAGAAGTGTCTTTCTACTCTCAGTCCGGTGTCCATAAATGTTTCCAGAAGATGGTGCTAAATGAAAAATAGGCATTTGACCTACAGTTCCACCTTTTCAGAGGCAATTACATTTTTGAAAGCTATGACATTTCCTAATGTATTTTGTTACAGTTCATCTGATAAAATGGTACCTCACTTACTGCAGTCTGCCATTTTTCTTACATTTTTCAAATATTACTTACCTGTACTACAAATTAAATTAAGAAAGGGTAGACAAAGCATGCCATGATGGAAAGGGATACAAGGACTATTATTTTACAAAGTAGATATTCACCTGCAGAAAATCGATAGTTGTTTGCCTTTTTACTACTAGGCTGGTATGCATAATATTTCCATAAGTTGATGCTATAAGGACAAAATATATACTTTTTAACATTCTCACCACTTCAAAAGTAGTAATTCTTTGAAAACCATTGCATTTTATACATTATTCCGTATATGCTGCCAGCCTGAGAAAAACTGAGCACCATATGTATGGTTTGAAATACTGTATGTGGTGCCAAGAACACTATCCCACAGGTGCCACTTTTGAAATCATCTGCCTGCACCCAAATGGTCATAATGATTAGAGACATGAAGAAAAGGTACATAGGGCATGCTATTTTGGAAAGCAGACATTCACCTGCATCAAATATGAGGTCTCTTAACGGTGTGCACAAATGTTTCCAAAATACAGCACTGTAGAAAAAAATAGAGCTCTTTTAAAAACATGAAAACCATGCTATTTTCGAATGTATTCATTAGCTGTTGCACTTCCAAGAAAAAGTAATTGAAAAATGAAATGACTTACTGTGATTATTTTGGAAATAAGTCAACCAACCACATTGAATTAGGGGTCATTTGCCTTTATACGCCTAGGCTAGTATGCCAGACTGTGTTCAAAAAGTGGTGCAGTAGGGAAAACACATACTTTTTTTATAACTTAAATCACTTATAAGATACTAAAATCTTTCAGCACTATGGAATTTCTTACTGTTTTCAGTACCAAGTACTAATCCCCAAAAATAGTACCAACTGATTATTGGGTTTTTCTCTGGCCTGTGTGATTAAGGGTGATTCCTAAGGTGAGTCATCTGGCTGCAGTGATTGTGATATTTGTGAGAAATATGATTTCACTACTGACATTGAGACTAATGTATACATATAGGAAAGATGTGGGGACAAATGACAGAAGTTTTGACTGACATAGGAGGTGCTATAAAAGATATTTCAAAAATGCAATAGCATGGAAGCAGAGAGATGCGATTGTTGATTGTTGGAAAAATGTATGTGGACTTGTTAAGGCAGACAATTTGGGACCACTTCATTCTGAAGTTGCTCAAGTAGTCAGAATGTGTATTAATAATTGGCATAGCTTAGAAAGTGAAGTCTTGGAAATGGCAATAAGAGTGATGGATGTGACAGGTTGTTTTAAGAAAGATACAGAGAATGTGGAAATATATTCTCAGTCTGAGGCAGAAGGTATTATAGAGGTATATGGAATTAGGGTGCTAGAGAACCAGGAAGAGGTTTCCATTGATATTAATATAATGTATTTGCATGGTGATGGCGAAGAAGAGGTAAAATTGTAGTTCTGTGAGAAGATAGCTTTTCTGTCTCCGCAGCTGTTACCCCTATCTTTGTTCATAGTATAACCGTTTGTCACGGTTTGTTAAGACTCTCAGACACGAAGTTAGGTAAAAACACAACTTTATTGAAAGTTTAAGACAACCCCATAGGGTAACATACACGTTCATATATAAAGTATATATATTGCAATGACATAGAACACAAGCAGTGATAATAGCAATACAGGCTCTACCGGCCCTGCCAATATACCGGGCAAGGCAGCCAGAAGGTTGGTACAAGGACTAGATAGGCTCTACGGGCCTTGCCAATATACCGGGCAAGGCAGCCAGGAGACAGGTACAAGGAATGGGATAGGCTCTACCGGCCCTGCCAATATACCGGGCAGGGCAGACTGGAGATTGGTACAAGGAAAAGGTTAAGGCTCTACCGGCCCTGCCAATATACCAGGCAAGGCAGCCTTGAGGCTGGCAATAAGTCTAGAGGCTCTACCAACCTTGTCAATGCCGGCTAAGGCAAAACAAATTGGTAAATAAAGGAATAGGTTCTATCGGCCTTACCAATATACCGGGCAAGGCAGCCTGACACAGAGTAGGTGGCAACCACTAAAGCCTCGGTGACTGGCTAGGTGGAAAAACCAGTCACATGGATGGCATGCAGAGGCAGATGGAATAAATGTGGCAAGTCAACGAGAAATATAGGAGCCAACCAGTACCCGCGTACTGAGGAACCAACGGAACACAGAGCTGCCTAGGACATGACAGCAAACAGTAAAACATGGAGAGAACCAGTACCCGCGTACTGGAGAAACAATATCACTATCAGTGCAACAGTAGCTGGTAGTAGTGGCGCAAACCAGTACCCGCGTACTGGGTGACCAATCTCTCTCTACCGGTGCAACAGCAGCCGGTTGTTAGTGGAGCGAACCAGTACCCACGTACTGGGTGATCAATATCTTACCGGTGCAACAGCAGCCGGTTGTTAGTGGAGCGAACCAGTACCCACGTACTGGGTGATCAATATCTTACCGGTGCAACAGCAGCCGGTTGTTAGTGGAGCGAACCAGTACCCGCGTACTGGAGAAACCAATCTCTCATCTGGTGCAACAGCAGGCGGTCGCAGTGCAGTGAACCAGTACCCACGGACTGGAGAAACCAATCTCTCATCCGGTGCAACAGCAGCCGGTGTTAGTGGAGCGAACCAGTACCCGCGTACTGAGTGATCAATCTCTTACCGGTGCAACTGCAGCCGGTCGTTAGTGGAGCGAACCAGTACCCGTGTACTGGAGAAACCAATCTCTTTACCGGTGCAACAGCAGCCGGTGTAGTGGAGCAAACCAGTACCCGCGTACTGGGTTATCAATATCTTACCAGTGCAACAGCAGCCGATCTTTAGTGGAGCGAACCAGTACCTGCGTACTGGAGAAACCAATCTCTCTTCCGGTGCAACAGCAACCGGTGTTAGTGGAGCAAACCAGTGCCCGCGCACTGGAGAAACCAATCTCTCTTCCGGTGCAACAGCAACCGGTGGTAATGGAGCGAACCAGTACCCGTGTACTGGAGAAACCAATCTCTCTTCCGGTGCAACAGCAACCGGTGGTAATGGAGAGAACCAGTACCCGCGTACTGGGGAAACCAATCTCTCATCCGGTGCAACAGCAGGCGGTGTTAGTGGAGCGAACCAGTACCCACGTACTGGAGACACAACAGAGGAATAAAAATGTCGCCAGAGCGACTATGTAGGACTAGCACACTGCAGGCGATTCAGGGTCAGGAACACAGCTGAGAAGGACAGGAACCAGCACTCCAGACGGTCAACCGGATCAGGAACGGCAGCAGGGATAGGCAGCAGGAAACAGCGACAAACAACAACCTCAACCGGATCAGGAATGGATACGGGAACCAGGGGACTGGTGATCAGGAACTAGACGATCTCAGGCAAGCAGGATCATAGCCAAGGCCCAGGAAGCTCAGGAACTCAATAAAGGTGGAATATTTATAGGCATGTTTGGGGAAAATCTGATTCAGGCATCAGTGTTCATATCATTTGACCCAATTTATACTATGGCATCTCTAACACATTCTACCTGACACATTGCACACACTTCCCATTTCTTTGTTGGCAGAAATAGTAACAAAGGTATTCCATTTATAGCAACAATTACAAACCACAGGTAGAAAGAATCAATAGGACAATTAGGTAAAGATAAATTGAGCAAAGGCACTAGGCCAAGCCACATGGTGCCCCAAGTCCTTAGAATGGCATCTATGGTGATATTTCTCTCTCTCTCTCTCTCTCTCTCCCCCTCTTCCTATAGGTGAGCCTACACACCCATATCAACCCGGTAATAAGGTACTGGTGAAATCACTGTGCAAGCATAAGACACTTGACCCATCTTTTGGACCATCCACTACCGTGATAGTTGTTACCCAGACAGTAGTGCTAGCTGAGGAGTCTCCATCATGGATTCATGCGAGCCAAGTCAAGAAGTCCCCTATATGAGGCTATGGCCTCCCCCTTTGGCTGTGGGGAAGTTCCCTAATGAGAAGTTATATTGCAGAATTACCAAAATAATGGTTATATGTATCGCCATCATCATGTTTGTATCTTAATGTGTATATATATATATATATATATATATATATATATATATATATCTCCCAGAACTTGGGGTATGGGGCACACCACCACACAACCCATGGATATTTTCACGCACCCTAAATACCGATGGGACATTTCAGAAGCTAGCAATAACACGGAAGAGGCAGGGTAGCATTGGTCAAATATGTTATGAATGTTACTGACTTCAGTCCCTTCTTGGAGCAGGGTGGGAGCTCTGTTGCCTGACACCATCTGGCTCTCCCACACGCCATGAACGTCTACTGTTGTTCATGTATGCTGTGCATTATGTGGCAGGTTTTCATATCCAGGAGTTGTTCTTTCAGTACAAAAGGAGGGACTGAAAGGGTTAAAATTGACATTTATAAGTAGGCAATTGCTTAAATACACTAACAAGAGTGATAGGGGTTAAATTATATTTTTAACTATCAGCTTGTTTTACATGCAGAAGGTTACTTAGTGCCTTTCCCAGAGTCCTTAATGTAGAAAAGAGATAAGTATAATTTTTACTGTTGCATATAGTTATAGAATGTCCTTGACTACATTTCCAATAGGACAAGGAGATGTATGTTAACCGTTAACTCTATGTGCTCCATACCCCCTCCCTACCTCATTTCCTCTTGACCATATTTGTATGACCTTTTGAGAATACACTAGGTGAAGCTTGTAATTTTCCACTCTGCAGACCCTCCCAGTTTTTGGTATAAAAGTTATGTGTTTGTTAAATAAAGATAGTAGTGCTTTGTGCTTTGATACCTGTGTGGTGTCAATTCATATGAACGCTGGTCCAAGCGCTTGAGGCCAGTATTCTGGGGTGAAGATCTGGAGGTGTAGGAGAAAACTGTCCCCGGTGAGTGGGGAAAGCCTTTCTGCAGAAGAGGTGTCCCAGTTACCCCAAAAGGAGGGAAGAAGTTTACAGTGGTTCCCTTCACCTACGTACTCAAATATTCTCTCTGCTATGCTGTAACTCTTTCAATATACATATATATGTGTGTGTTTGGCTATACACATTTATTTATTTTATTTAGAAAATGTTTTACCAGGAAGAATATATTGGCATTTCTTTCATTTTCAAGTATGTCCGGAGAAACTATATATATATATATATATATATATATATATATATATATATATATACACACTATATATATATATATATATATATATATATATATATATATATATATATATATATATACACACTCAATAGAGAAACAATATTTATATAGACACATAAACATACGTGCAAAAACTTATGTACAGTTACATATTGTTTTTAGATACAAAGAAGCAGTTATTTGTAGGATTTTTCAAATGGGAGTAGATCTGTTCTTTTGGGTAGGTTATTTCAGGCTTTTGTGGCTCTGAAGAAGAAGGCGATTGACTGGCTTCTTTCTTGTAGTGTGGAATACTCCATGTGTTGTTCACTGCGGAGTGGAAGTTTTAGTTAGTATAGAGAGCTGGAGTGAGCATATTGCTCAGGTAGTCTGGTAGCTTTCCAGAGAAGTGTTTGTAAACTAAGAAAGAAAGGTATTCCAGTGATGGATAGCGCAATTGTATTGGAGGACAAAGTTGCATAATGATTCATACAGAGTGACAAGTTTACCAAGATGGATTTGCGGCATGGGAGCATATATTACATCCCCATAGTCTATGACTGGCAATAACATATGTTGAATTATACAGTTTCTTCCCTGGACTTAACCCCTTAAGGACCCATGAAGAACCTGGACCGTCATGGGTTGTTATACCCTTAAGGACCTATGATGGTCCTGGACCGTCATAGAATTCCGGGCTTCCCGAGTAGCTGCACGCCGTTCAGGGAGTCTGGAATTGGATCCCCCCCCAAAAAAAAATGCTACGTGGTCCTTAAGGGACCGCAAAGTATGCGCGTGGCTGGTACTTAAGGAGTTAAACAGCATTTGTTTCTAAACAGAGCACCTATTTTAGGATAAAGTTTGGATGTTAATTTATCAAAATGAAGACCAAAAGTGAGACTGGGTTCAAGCCACATACCAAGATATTTGTAGGAGTCCACCAGGGTCATGTTATGTTTAGACTTAGTTACAATGGTTAGATGGGTATTGGGTAGTTTAAGTAGTTTGTGCTTTGTACCAAATTGCATTGTAACAGTTATGACAGTGTTTAAGAACAGTTAGTTAGCTATCCATCTTTCAACTTCAGAGATATCATGCTATAATATTCCCTCAAGTTGAGATACATTTTTATTTTTTGTGTATACTATACATGGCATTGTTGCTGTCATGCACTTTGGACCGTATGTTCAAAGGGATAACGACAAAAAATTGTTGTATGAAAGACAAAAATAAGTAATTGAATGCATAAACGATATATTTTCTATAGAGTATACAACAAAAAACTAGTAATGTCCGTTGTGTACGACACAACTCCAGAATTGACGGACAAAGGGGCGTGGCAAGGGCGTGGCTAAACTATTCCCCAGTGTCGTATAGAGGAAAAGAAAAATTTGTCGTAACTAACGACAAAAAAATGTCTTTCAAAAGACAATATTTGTACGTTAAGAAAAAAGTGGAGGGAATGTCTTCTGAATGTGAAAATTTTTGTCTTTAGTTAAGATATTTTTGTCGTTAGTTAAGACATTTTTAAAGACATTTTTGTTGTTAAGACATTTTTTAAGACATTTTTGTCTTTAGTTAAGACGTTGTTTTGTCGTCACATATGACAATTTCAGTCAGGACAAACACCATATTTCCAATCACAGCCAACACTCTCTGAAAATATTAATAATCCCAACGACACTGTACTTTGAAAAGTCGTTACAAACGACAAAAGCTATTTTGTTACTTCTTTGAACATATGGCCCTTTGTTGTATGTTTTTCTTAGTGGATATTTTGCTGTCAATCACTGTGTTGGATCTCTGAATTAGAGGCCATGTTTCATTGCTGCTGTTGGATTTGGATTAATAGCTGTTTGATACCAATTACTTTGCTGCAAGTAATTATTCGTATTTCAAGCTTTAATTTTGTTCTCGTAAGATAGCTATTCATAGATCGTACATTCAAAATACTTGATATATTTTGTAGTCACTAGTCTGCAAATGGGGCTGTGATTGCATCTTTGTGTGTGTATGGCTTTTTGATTATTATTGGCTGTATAAGCGTACCTTCCAGCCCTATCTAAGAAATGTAATCTGTGTATGTATGGGTAGGTCAAATGTGGCTGTAACTTAAATCTGATGTATTTTAACCTAAAAAGGTATTGCAAGATAATGAGTAGCGAGCAGTAGATAAATAAGTGGTACTGGTATTTTATCTAAGATATATGTATAAGCATGCACAGTAAGTCAGACTGGAGCCTGCCATGTCATCATTAAAATTATTTGACTAATGTTTTTAAGTTTGTTTTATTTTAGGGATGGACTGTCCAGCCATTTTTCTTTCTGAATGCAGAACCTTTCTTCAGACAATTCCAGAGTGGTGGAGTATGAAAACTTCATTTGGACCAATAAAAAGCCTGTACATTTTTAAGATTGTAAACAAATATTGCAAAAGAGACATTTGGACAATGTAAATGTCCCAAACAGTATAGTTTCACTTTTTAATAGTCAGTCATAATTCATTTTGCACAGTTTTATTGAACAGATGTCTGTTGTTTATTCGGATCAGTTTCAAGAAATTTTGGAACATCACTGTGTCTGCTACAAAAATAGCAAGGGTTGTACTTCTGTTATTAGTTTCATTAATTGTATTGTTTACTTATTAAAGTAGTCACTAAAAGCAATGTATTTGTGTTTGCAGATGACACAACATTATGTAAAGTGATACAAATTTGGATAATTGGAGGGTCAAGATAGGTATATTACTGAGGCACTTCAACTCAAATAAATACAAGGTAATGTAAAGTAAACAGGGGCATGCAATGTATACAATAAACATGATGGAGCTATGTGAAATTTTCATAGAGAAGGATTTGGTAATAATTGTATAAATGTACTTAGCAATAGTACACATTGTCAATTAGTAGCTTAAAAAGCCAGCAAGTGGTACAGGTTCACATTAAAAAAGTAAAATGTTGCCTCTATATATTAAAGTATAATACACAAATCAAACACAATGCATGTATGTCCATAATGAGGCTTGGGGAATGTGTTCAAACACATTCACACAACACATAATGATATGTTTCACTGCACAGGATGACTGACATACACAGCCCTGATATTGCCTGCTACAACATCACAACCTCATAACTGCTACAGTATATAACCCATGCAGCAGCTATTTCACAGATTTGTTATATTGAGGATGTGAATTGAACTAGGATCTGCTATTTCCTTGGCCAAGATGATGTTGCCACTTCAAGGATATCATCCTTCCCCTGATATTCCTGAGCTGAACTGACAGCAAACAACATATATTGAGTTGAATATAGACATATCAACCATAGAACCCTTGGAGCAATAGACATGATTTGCATTGGATACCACTCTGGCATTCCAGATATTAAAGGGATACTGGAGATAACATGAGAACAATAGTTGTGTGACGCCTAATGGAGCAGCATAAGGATGGATGTACTGTGTTAGTGTTGTCTACAGCACTGGAGTAACTGTTTGGGAGTCAGGTTGCAAGGCCCACTGTGTGTGTGTGTGTGTGTATGTGTGTGAGTGCTCACAATGACACTGGCACACCCTCTGTTTTCTCTATGTCTCTATGAGGGAAATCAGTTTCATTAAGTTCCAGAGCATGTTGATGAGCAGTACCAGATTCGACCAGTAGGTGTCTCCCTGCCTAGAACATAGTGTTGAAGGTTTTAGTGCATTATGTTACTGGGCAGGTAGGCACTCTACCTATTGGTTGCCACCGTTCCCTCTAGTTGTCGCTCTGGTTCCCATTGGTTGGGGAGCGGGAGTGACATAATTGTGTTATTCGAACATTTGTCAGACCCAGGTAATTCCATCTCCGATGGAGAACAATGGCTTGGGTCCTGATTGGTTGTTATACTCTTTGCTCCAATGCCTATTAGCTAGAAATTGGAGCGGCAGAATTAAATTATGTAAAAGATGCTTTTTGCTGTGTACTGTCCTTTTTTTCCTATGCTTACATACCCATTGTCCAAGTGTGTATTGTGCCCCACCACCATTGTTCCCCATTGTCTCCTGTTGTATCCAGCCCAGTGTTTATTCCATTAACTCTGTATAAAAAAGCTGATTTTCACAAATAAACTGAGTTAGTCGTTTTGCACTAAGAAGTATCCTGTGTCATTATTCTTGAATGGTAGAAAGGGTCCCCTTTGACCCCCATTCAGGAGTCTTCCGTTCCAGGGATCCAGCCATCCATCTGGATTCACCAGAGCTGCTATCCTTCTGTAGCCGCTTCTAGGAGAGAGGCCCCCGACACGATGGCCCACGTCAGGATGAGGACTTGTGTTCCCATTACACTGGTGGCAGCGGTGGGATTTTCTCTCCTAAAGGGATACAAACCACCACCTGGGATCAAATTGGTGAAACATGACAGGTCTTGAACCCAGGGGCTCTGTTGAGCCCAACTGCTGATGGATAGGAGATTTGTTGGACCTACAATGGACACTCCTGGGAAGGGATGGAGGCTTTGACCCTGAAGTCAAGGCCCCCTTCGAGGTGTCAGATGACCTGGTGGCAAAGAGAATGTGGAAACTGCTGCCCCTCCTGGGACCCAATCCGTTGGACGAGATGGTGGGCCAACATATGGATGCAGTGTCAGATAGTTACATCTGCATACTCAAGGAACCCTGTACTCTTGCCTCTGCTGTGGTGAGTGGGACCTAGGTCCTCATCAGCTGTCCTGTTGCCCCAGCTATGGGAGTGGGATCAAGATCCTCCCTAGCGGCTCTGATACCCCTGTCCTGGTGAGGGAGATTGTTATCCTCAACAGCCCCTCTCTTGACTGTGTTGCGGAGAGTGGGACCAAGGTCCTCACCAGTGGCCCTATTGCCCCTGCCCTGGGGAGTGGGACCGAGGTCCTCCCCAGCAGCTCTATTGCCCCTGCCGTGGTGAGTGGGACCAAGGTCCTCAACAGCGGCAGTGTTGCCCCTGCCCTGGGGAGTGGGATCAAGATCCTCTCCAGCGGCTCTGATGCCGCTGGCCTGGTGAGGAAGAATGTGGTCGTCACCAGCCCCTCTATTGCCTATGCCACGGTGAGTGGGACCAAGGTCCTCACCAGCTGCCTGGTTGCCCCTACCCTGGGAAGTGGGATTGAGATCCTCCCCAGTGGCTCTAATACCCCTCTCCTGGTGAGGGAGAGTAGGATCTTCACCAGCAGAGATGTTGCCGCTGCTCTGGACAGTGAGACCACCGTCCTCTCCAGTGGCTCTTTTGTCCCTGCCCAGGAGCAAAAGACCACAGTCCTCTCCTGTGGCTCTGTTGCCCCTACCCTGGAGGGTGGGACCACTGTCCTCTCCAGCGGCTCTGTTGCCCCTGCTCTGTGGAGTAGGACCACCATCCTCCCCAGTGGCTCTATTTCCTCTGGCCTGGTGAACGAAACTGAGGATCCTCTCTGATCCCTGTGTTGCCCCTGCCCTGGAGAGTGGGACCACCATCCTATCCAGTGGCTCTGTTGTCCCTTCCCTGGAGAGTGGGACCACCATCCTCTCCAGGGGATCTGATGTCCCTGCCCGGGAGAGTGGGACCACTGTCCTTTCCAGCTGCTCTGTTGTCCCTGACCTGGGGAGTGGGGTTTGTTGGTGAACTTGTGTGAATCAATGCTGGCCATGTGTTCATCTTGCACTGTGTTGGGCCATACTAGGTATGAGGGTTTGTGTGGTGTATAGTTATGGAATTATGTACTTACCGGTAGTCTGAAGAGTACTGTCCTTACCAGTGTCACATCCTCCAGGGATGCCCTCAACAGCAGATGACTGCAGATTCTGCCTCAGCATCTCCTCCCAGGGGCTTAAGCTTATCTTGACAGAGGGACTACCTCCAGTGCCTCACGCATGCATGGCAGGTTCTCCCATCTTATTCTTTACCACCTTTTGCAGTCATCCCACCATTTCTTTATGTACTTCATGGTCCACTTACAGCTGGACACTGCATTGAACTTGCTGAGGACCTGACGCCAGGTAGTCTTCTTGGCTCCCCAGACCACGAACCCTCTCTCTCGGGTACAGGACAGTCTCCTTCTCCAGAAGGCTGTGGATGAGGACCCTATTCTCTTCATAGATATACTTGGTGTGCCGCAGCCTCTACTCATTAGCACCAGCCTGGGATGTGTTAGAGCTCTGGCTTTCAGGCCCTGCATGCTCTGACCCTGATTGAGTAGGGTGTTCCCTGACATCTACCCCTCATCCCACTGACAGTTCTGTCCCTGGCCTCTGTGTGCCTCTCCTTCCACTTGTACTGCTTCCCCCTGCTGATCTCCCTCTTCCACTCCTTCCATGACCGGGGATGCCCTCCTCAGCTTCCTCCTCTCCTGCGCCTCTCCTCAACCTTCTATCCTCCCCTCCCTGCCTTCCCACACTGACTCACACTCAGGTACTTACACAGGCCCTCACAGACACCCTCTGTCACATCCACTCCCTGTCACTCCCTTGAATTCACTCAATCACACTGTTGAAATAAAAGATAAAGTTGTGTTAAGTGTGTGAAATAAAAAAAGATGTGTGTGTATTTGTTTGTGTTTGTATGCATGTATGGAAGATGTGCCAAGGTGTATTATGTGTAGATATTAGTGCAAATCTCTCCACTCCCAACTCCGATGACCTCACTCAAGTGTCAGGTCCTCTCTCTCTCTCTCTATCTCTCTCTCTATCGCTATCCTCCACTCCTGGGTCCTGGGCACTAGCTCGCAAAAACTGAAAACACGGACAAGGTATGTCAGTTATTTTGGAGTATATATAGGTAGGTGTATTTTAATGTAGTTGATACTTTGGTGTGTTGTGTTTGGCTGTGAGTTTGAACTTATCTTGACAATGTTTTTTGCTAGATAACCTCAGCCGTTATCTTTTTCCTTTGAACTTGACATATTGTACATTAATTATCAACTGATTTTGATGCACGGCAAGGTCAAAAAAGGGGCGACACATGTTTTGAACTTACGTGAATTTTTGGCGCCTATCCTCATTAGCAATACTGGTAGACTGCTTATTGAAGGATATGTAAGTCAGACATGGCTAACGATCATTGGGCTTTTTTTTGCCTTAACAGAGGTTTTACCATGCACATTTGAATCGAGGCCTAAATCCTCTTTATGAATTGCTGGTAAGACCTCACTGGAGTACTTTTACAGGAATGGAGATTAGAAGTACCTTATTCAATTGGTAGCAGTTTAAAGAAAAGCCTCTAAAATGGTAAAAGATATTCATGGCAAAATCTACCACAATTAACTGTTTGAGTGCCAGAGGGGCTTGCAGTGGTTTGCAAAGCATTATGTTGCAGAACCCTCTGGCACCCAAGGAGTTGTCTCAGGTATTTAGATCCTTAATTAAGAATATATATTCCTTGGTGCATAATGCATAATTTTCTAACCCCCTGGATGATAAAGGCCTCCAATTGTAAATCAATGCATGGAGACCTCTGTAGCACTTGTCATAATAAGAACTTTTTCTGCTGTGTAATGTTCAAACTTCAGCAGCATTTTTCATTGTATTTTACTGACAATTAGAGGAATTGAAGGCACTCACCACAGAGTCAAACAAACATACTACGACATATTTATATCCAAGTAGAAAATTTTTTCTGATCTATTCAGCAGACAAAACTATTTCAACCATGATTTATGTCTGATTTATACTACAGAAGTCAATTGTTGTTAATTAAACTATCTTTTGAAATACTAATTGGGAAAAAACATAGGTTCTGTTCTGCTATCCAACTACTAGTAATGAAAGCTGTGTTTCTAAAGGGAGGATAGGATAATATATCAGCAACTGAAGTACCATAAACATGATTAATATGCACACTAGATTTTCCTTATCACAATATACTGGCAGTTTTTATCCGGTCTTAGTTAAAATTACATTGAGCTGTTTCTCTCCTTGTATAAAATACAGATTACGTGGAGACAGCAGTCTGAGCAGCTGAAGTTTCATCTCCTTGAAACATTAATTATTATCCCTAGTTCACTATTCCTTATCTATCATTGCTGAAAGATCCAGGCTTTCTCCTTACAGTGAAATTATTTTAACAGCTTAACCACTTCGCTGCTAAGCCTTTTCACCAACCAGTTCTAAAGACATTTTTTCTTTTTTTTTTTTTTGCAGTTTACATTCAGTTGACAGCACAGCAGCGGAATGTACATAGCAAATGCTATAATGCCACTGGTGGGTGCCACTGGGTGGCATTATATTTCTGTTGGTGGCTTACCACTATCATCAAGCACTGTTTGAACTATGCCAGTAGTGAAAAATTTTTTTCAGGCTTAAAGCCTGCAAACAGTCTTTTTCAAGGCTCGCCTTGTTACAAGCCCAAATCCTGCAAACAGTTTTTTAAAAGCTTGACTTGTTTCAAGCCTGCAATGATTTTTTCAAGCCTAGCACTTCTGTTATATGTTAAAGACTTTTCTTTCTGCAGGCATGCTGCTACCATTATTTTCAAAAATATAATTAAAAATGAAAGATTGAATTTAATGTGGTAGACTGGTGAAGTGTGTAAATATATATATATATATATATATATATATATATATATATATATATGCTATGCTGATGATTAATAGAATTGTTAATTATCCATCATTCATAGCAGTGGACCCACCTTGTCAGATGTGGAAACTGTTCAAATCCCTCCTCACCATCAATGGTGCTGTTACTACTACATGTACTGTCTTGTGCATTTTTTCCATTTGTGCTACATGATATTCAGATGGTAGTAGATTTTGGTTAATTTTTAAAAATGTACACCTACCAACATTACTGCTTGATAGCCATGATATATGGTCGTTAATAATATAACCAGCAGCACTGAAAACAAGCTCTGACTAAACGTGCACTGGTAGGCTACTAAGGGTTTCCATAGCTGTATGTGTTAGTGCTGGGCTAGCCACACTTTTGGTTTGTCACTGGTCATTTGGTTCAACATCTCTGCCTAGAATATAACTATGCTGCAAGCATGCTGTAACCATCTCACATGCAGTGGGACCGCTCCTTGTTGCTGGACAGTTTTTGTGTGTATTAGTTGCCAACCTGTAGACTAGCAGTAAGGCCCATAACACTGTACCACAACAACACAAATTCTGGATTCCTGCCCCTGAGAAACATGAATTGCTTTCTTTTATGATGATTATATGTATTCTGAAAAATGTTGGGATGTTGTTATTGTTGCTGATGGTGTAAACCATTTTTTCACTATTCTTTCTACTAGTTTTTTTTTTGGCCCCATATTTGTCATGGTTTTGATGAGCAGCTCAACTCTTCCTATTGATTCTGATGTCGGAGCTAATCTAGTGCTCTGTTATCCACTGCTGCTGTCTTCTGCTTTTCTGGCTCAGGCTGATCAGCTGACCTCTCTGATTGCTCACCTGACTGTTATCAGCCAACCCTCCCAGTGTAGTTAAAGCAGCTTGGCTCACTTCCCCATTGTCCTTGTGTTTGTTGCTGACCTTGTAGCTGACTGCTGTGATTCTACTGAGCTCCTGTTTATCCGTGTATGACCTGGCTTCCTCTGACGACCCTTCTGGCTCCAGACCCACTGGCTGGTTCCTGACTTTGCGGACTTCTGTGCTCCTGACTCTGGCTTGGCTGAGTACCTGTCCTGGTTCCTGATCCTGGCTTGTCATTTGGTTTATGATCCTGGATCACAATTCTGTTTTGTTTATTTTTTGTTACTTTAATAAAGGTGTTTTGCATTTTACCTTTTTGTGTCCTGTCTGGTTCCTGGTTCATAACAATCTTCCTCTTTTTTTATCGTCCACAATGCAAACATGCACTCCATCTATAAGACATTCTGTGTCTTCTTTCTCAGAATCCAAATCTTCAGAGTACTTCTGCAGATCATACATTGGCACAAATTCAGAAATGTTATGCTTAACAAGAAAATATTCCTCACTGCTTGTAATTAACACTATGCAAGGATCCTGCTCAAAGCATGCTAACATCATTCATCAGCTGGTTCATGTTTGTGTTCTTTTGCTATTGTAAGATTCATTAGCCATTCTCTTCAGTATTATCTTCAGTAACTATAAGTGGAAGTATTGCAATAATTCCTGCCCCAGCATGACTAAGCATCAATGTGTCCTCCTCAAAAGGTTTTAATAGCTGACATACCTCACACATTACCAGCCATTGATCAGGTAATACAATGTCACCTCTAAAGCCTTACAGTTATGCATTATATACTTGTTAATGGCCTTATTCTGCATGTATGAACACTTCCACCTAGAATAAATCTTCATTTTAAACTGGTAATTGTTATGACCATGTACATTGCAAGCACGGTAGGAGCAATTAAAATGTGCATATAATTTGCGGGTGATATTTACCATGTCTCTGAGGGTTTTTATGATGCTGAGAGAAATGGATTCACACCTAAATTTAGGACATGAGACAAAGCAGGTTATATGCACCATATCTCTCACGGTTTATTATGACTCTCAGACACAAGTTTTAGGTAAAAAAAAATCAATTTTATTGAAATAATAAATGATAACTTAGGATGGCAATAACATACATAATATATATATACAGAATATAGCACAGACAGAAGGCAGACTCTACCGGTCCTGTCAATATACCGGACAGGACAGTCTTTAGGCTCTACCGGCCTTGCCAATACCGGGTAAGGCAACCTGCAGATGGAATAGCATAACGGTTTACCGGCCTTACCAAATTACCGGGCAAGGCAGCCTCAATAGATACACAATGTAGGCTCTACCGGCCCTGCCAATACCGGGTAAGGCAACCTCAGATGGAATGTGGCAAAAGGTTCTACCGGCCTTACCAATACCGGGCAGGGCAGCCCAGAGATAATAGCAGCAGTCAGATGGAACTGGCAAATTAGCAGAATCGTTAAGAAGCAAGGCTTTGGAGCAAACCAGCGTCCGCACGCTGGAAACAACACTGAATAGTATAGCCGTTAGGCTTAGCGAGCAAACCAGTGACCGCACACTGGAGTAACAAGCGAGTAGTATAGCCGCAAGGCTTAGGAGCAAACCAGCGTCCGCACGCTGGGACCAACACAGATTTGTATAGCTGATAGGCTTTGGAGCAAACCAGTGACCGCACACTGGTGTAACAAGCGAGTTTGTATAGCCGCAAGGCTTAGGAGCAAACCAGCGTCCGCACGCTGGGACCAACACAGATTTGTATAGCTGAAAGGCTTTGGAGCAAACCAGTGACCGCACACTGGTGTAACAAGTGAGTTTGTATAGCCGCAAGGCTAGGAGCAAACCAGCGTCCGCACTCTGGGACCAACACAGATTTGTATAGCTGAAAGGCTTTGGAGCAAACCAGTGACCGCACACTGGTGTAACAAGTGAGTTTGTATAGCCGCAAGGCTTAGGAGCAAACCAGCGTCCGCACGCTGGGACCAACACAGATTTGTATAGCTGATAGGCTTTGGAGCAAACCAGTGACCGCACACTGGTGTAACAAGCGAGTTTGTATAGCCGCAAGGCTTGGGAGCAAACCAGCGTCCGCACGCTGGGACCAACACGGAATTGTAGCAATGTCACCAACGCGACCAGGCAGAAGGTCGCCAGGATACTGAAGACAGGTGATGAGATGACAGGAACCAGCAACGATCAGTCAGGTCAGAAAACAGCAGAGAAGTTCAGCAGGAACTGCAACACCAGCGACTAGGCCGGAACCAGGACTGGAAGTACTTCAGCATGCAGGAAACACTGGAACAGTAGAGATCAGGAACTCAGGAACACTGGAACAGAGGCCCAGCTATCACTAGCATAGTGATAGCAAGAAGGTCAGAAACAACACGAAAGGGCACTCAAAGGGTGCCCAATCCAGGTGTAAATAGTCAATAAGAGGCGGGCTATCTGCAGACAGCCAATAGAAGCCCCCTACTGGTGACAGACAAGTAACTGCAGCCAATCACGGGCACCGTGATAGTACCCCCCTTTCAAAGACCCCCTCTCCTAGAATAGGGTTTAGGTTTCTGCGGGTAATTGGCATGAAAGGCCCTAGTTAACCTAGGTGCATGAAGGTCCGTACTATCCACCCATGATCGATCCTCAGGACCATACCCTTTCCAATGTACCAGGTACTGTACCCTTCCTCTAAGCCTACGGGAATCAATAATGCTCTGAACCTCGTACTCCTCCTGGCCCTCGACCTCAACAGGTCCTGGCACCACAGGTGTGGTAGTATAGCGATTGCAAACCAGAGGCTTAAGAAGGGACACATGGAACACATTATGGATACGCATGGATGCAGGTAGGTCTAGTGCATAGGAGACAGGGTTAATTTTGCGAATAACTCTGTATGGACCAATAAACCGAGGAGCCAACTTATTAGACGGAACCTGCAGCTTGAGATTTCTGGAGGAAAGCCATACTCTATCCCCAACCTGAAAGGAAACCGCTGGAAGCCTTCTGCGATTAGCATGGCGCTGATGACGCTGAAATGACTGACCAAGTGCCCTCTGAACTTGTGCCCATGTGGAACGGAGTTGCTCGATATGCTCATCCAGAGCTGGAATCTGTTGCGTCTGAAATGAGTCTGGAAGCAAACAGGGCTGGAACCCATAATTAATCAGAAACGGAGAGCTCCCAGATGAAGAATTGACCGCACAGTTCCTGGCGAACTCTGCCCAAGGCAACAAGTCGGACCAATTATCATGATGGTCAGTAACGAAACAACGGAGAAATTGTTCCAAGCCCTGATTAGCTCGTTCAGCGGCTCCATTGGTCTGGGGATGGTAGGCAGAGGAGAAGGACAGCTGTATGCCCATCTGTTGGCAAAATGCCCTCCAAAATCTAGACACAAACTGGCTCCCCCTGTCAGACACCAGTACCCTAGGCACTCCATGCAACCGGAATACTTCTCTGGCGAACACCATTGCCAATTCCTTCGCTGAAGGAAGACCACGGAGGGGCACGAAATGAGCCATTTTAGAAAACCTGTCCACCACCATGAATATAAAGGAGTACCCCTTCGACATAGGCAACTCTCCCATAAAATCAATGGAAACATGAGACCAGGGGCGTTCGCCATTAGGCACCGGTTGAAGCAAGCCCACAGGGAGATGTCTCGGGGTCTTAGCGCGGGCGCAGGTGGCACAGGCATTCGTAAATTCGGCACAATCGTTTCTCATGGAAGGCCACCAAAATAACTGAGAAAGGGACCATAACAATTGGTCTCTACCAATATGTCCCGCAGCCTTAGAGGAATGGTAGGTTTCGAGCAGCCTAGTACGAAATGATTCAGCGACAAAACATTTGCCCACTGGGGTTTCATGGGGAGCGGACCCCTGAGAGGCCAGGATCTCCTCCCCTAGAGGAGAAGTGATACTCGTGCGTATAGTAGCCAGTATTCTATCAGGTTGGATGATAGGAGCTGGTGCTTCCACTCTGTCACTGTCGGCCTCAAATTGTCTTGACAGTGCATCAGCCCTGATATTTTTTGACCCTGGTAAATATGATACAATGAAATTAAATCGAGACAGGAACAGTGCCCACCTGGCCTGACGAGAGGACAATCTCTTGGCCTCCGAGAGATAGGTCAGATTCTTATGATCTGTTAGGATTAAGACAGGATTCTTAGTACCTTCAAGCAAATGACGCCATTCCTTAAGAGCAAGGATAATGGCCAATAATTCTCTGTCACCTATCTCATAGTGGCTTTGAGTGACAGTCAACTTTTTAGAGAAAAACCCACAAGGTCTGAGAGTTCCACCTTTCTCGTGTCGCTGCGAAAGTACTGCCCCGACCCCAATATCTGAGGCATCAACCTCTAACGTAAATGGAAGTAAAGGATTGGGGTGGGATAACACAGGAGCCGCAGCAAATGCCAGCTTCAAATTCTCAAAGGCTTTCTCAGCAGATACCGGCCAACAAGAAGGATTAGCACCCTTGTGCGTAAGATCGGACAGAGGTTTGACAATGGAAGAAAAGTTCTTAATAAACCTCCTATAATAATTAGCGAAACCCAGGAAACGCTGTATGGCTTTAAGACCCTTGGGTTTTGGCCATTGTAGGACAGCTGACAACTTTTCTTTGTCCATGGCAATGCCATCATTGCCAATTATGAACCCCAAGAATGGCACACTGGTTCTATGAAACTCACATTTTTCCATTTTACAAAATAATTTGTTCTCACGGAGTCGTAGCAATACTGCGGATACATCTTTGATGTGCTGTGCCATGTTTTGGGAGTAAATCAGTATATCGTCGAGGTACACCACAACACATGTCTGTAACATATCTCTCAGAACATCATTTATCAGTTCCTGGAAAACTGCGGGTGCATTACACAGACCAAAAGGCATTACTAGATACTCGTAGTGCCCAGCTCGAGTATTAAAGGCAGTTTTCCACTCATCACCTGCTCGAATGCGAACCAGATTGTAAGCGGCCCGTAGGTCCAACTTGGTAAATATCGAAGCGCCCTTAAGCCTGTCAAAAAGCTCGGTGATGAGTGGTATTGGGTATGCGTTTTTTGCCATTAGTTTATTCAAGCCCCGGTAGTCAATGCATGGTCTTAATTCGCCATTTTTCTTTTTTACAAAAAAGAACCCAGCCCCAGCTGGAGAGGTAGATTTACGTATGATCCCTCTAGCAAGGGCATCAGAAATGTAATCCTCCATAGCCTTATTTTCATCACAAGATAATGGATAAGTGCGTCCTTTCGGAGGTACTGCACCAGGCTGCAATTCAATGCAACAATCATAAGGTCTATGCTGGGGTAGCATACTAGCCTCTCCTTTGCTAAAAACATCGCCAAACTGTTGGTACACATCCGGCATAGCAGAGGAGGTGCACATGACCTTAATAGGCTGGATGACGCACTTGTCCATACAAAACTGGGACCAAGCAGCAATTTCACACTTCTTCCAATCGAATTGTGGGTTATGTAACTGTAACCACGGAAATCCCAATATCACCGCATGGTGCGGGGAATTAATCAGTTGAAACTGCTGCTCTTCTCTGTGAAGTGCCCCAATAGTCATAGACAATGGCATAGTTTCAAATATAACCTGAGGCGGTTCTAAGGGTCTACCATCAATCGCTTCAATAGTCAAGGGGTTTTCTCTTTCAATGCGTGGAACTCCGTGCAATTCAGCAAAGGTATTATCCATAAAATACCCTGCTGCACCGGAGTCAACCAAGGCCAAAACCTCCACAGAGCGTTGTGCCCAAGACAATACCACCTGTATGGTGGGTTTCATTATGCCCGACACTGGGGACGATTGTACACCACCTAGGGCCTGTCCCCCAAGATACCCTAGGTGTGTGCGTTTCCCGGACGTACCGGACAGGAATTTAGCAAGTGCCCTTTTTTACCGCAGTATAAACATAACCCTTGTTTTTTGCGATATAGTCTCTCTGCCTTGGATAGTCTAGTGAAGCCTATTTCCATAGGTTCACTTGTTTCCCGTACTGGTTCACTAGACTTCAATGCCAAGGGAGGGATGGGTGGGCAAAACATGCTACTAGGCTCATTATTTTTTGACCGTAACTTACGATCTCTGGCAATTGATCTCTCACGTATTCTGGAGTCAATTATCATAACATACTCAATGTAATCATCTAGATCAATAGGTAGATCTTTAGCAGCGATTTCGTCTTTAATGTGGTCATTCAGGCCTTGAGAGAAGGCTGCCAATAATGCCTCGTTATTCCAACCTACCTCTGCTGCCAATGTGCGGAATTCGATGGCATAGTCGCCCACTGTACGCCTGCCCTGTTGTATCTCCATAAGGCGTTTGGCAGCAGAGGTGGTTCTACCAGGAGGCTCAAACACTCTTCGAAAGGAACGCACAAATTCACTAAAGTTCTTAGTACAAGGTTTAGCATTCTCCCACAAGGGGTTAGCCCAAGCCAATGCTCTGCCAGTGAGCAGTGATATCGTGAACCCCACTTTACTACGATCATTGGGAAATGCGTGTGCCGTCAATTCCATAAAGATTTCGAGTTGATTGATGAACCCTCTGCAGAGACTAGGGTCACCATCATATCTTAGCGGCAAGGGTGCAGAAGCCGTTAACCCTTTAACAGTACCCCCTAGGGGTCTGGTATCACTTTCCGGTGTCTGACTTGGCGAGACCACCGGGCTAGAGCTAGATTGGGCAGCAGGTACCGTGCGTTCAAGGATCGTTTGAATTGCAACTGCCAACTGATCCAAACGTTGCTCGAGCACATCCATCCTCCAATGGATATTCTGTGCGTTACCTTCACCCTTGCTGTCTGAGGTCATGGCCCTTTCGTACTGTCACGGTTTATTATGACTCTCAGACACAAGTTTTAGGTAAAAAAAAATCAATTTTATTGAAATAATAAATGATAACTTAGGATGGCAATAACATACATAATATATATATACAGAATATAGCACAGACAGAAGGCAGACTCTACCGGTCCTGTCAATATACCGGACAGGACAGTCTTTAGGCTCTACCGGCCTTGCCAATACCGGGTAAGGCAACCTGCAGATGGAATAGCATAACGGTTTACCGGCCTTACCAAATTACCGGGCAAGGCAGCCTCAATAGATACACAATGTAGGCTCTACCGGCCCTGCCAATACCGGGTAAGGCAACCTCAGATGGAATGTGGCAAAAGGTTCTACCGGCCTTACCAATACCGGGCAGGGCAGCCCAGAGATAATAGCAGCAGTCAGATGGAACTGGCAAATTAGCAGAATCGTTAAGCAGCAAGGCTTTGGAGCAAACCAGCATCCGCACGCTGGAAACAACACTGAATAGTATAGCCGTTAGGCTTAGCGAGCAAACCAGTGACCGCACACTGGAGTAACAAGCGAGTAGTATAGCCGCAAGGCTTAGGAGCAAACCAGCGTCCGCACGCTGGGACCAACACAGATTTGTATAGCTGATAGGCTTTGGAGCAAACCAGTGACCGCACACTGGTGTAACAAGCGAGTTTGTATAGCCGCAAGGCTTAGGAGCAAACCAGCGTCCGCACGCTGGGACCAACACAGATTTGTATAGCTGAAAGGCTTTGGAGCAAACCAGTGACCGCACACTGGTGTAACAAGTGAGTTTGTATAGCCGCAAGGCTAGGAGCAAACCAGCGTCCGCACGCTGGGACCAACACAGATTTGTATAGCTGAAAGGCTTTGGAGCAAACCAGTGACCGCACACTGGTGTAACAAGTGAGTTTGTATAGCCGCAAGGCTTAGGAGCAAACCAGCGTCCGCACGCTGGGACCAACACAGATTTGTATAGCTGATAGGCTTTGGAGCAAACCAGTGACCGCACACTGGTGTAACAAGCGAGTTTGTATAGCCGCAAGGCTTGGGAGCAAACCAGCGTCCGCACGCTGGGACCAACACGGAATTGTAGCAATGTCACCAACGCGACCAGGCAGAAGGTCGCCAGGATACTGAAGACAGGTGATGAGATGACAGGAACAAGCAACGATCAGTCAGGTCAGAAAACAGCAGAGAAGTTCAGCAGGAACTGCAACACCAGCGACTAGGCCGGAACCAGGACTGGAAGTACTTCAGCATGCAGGAAACACTGGAACAGTAGAGATCAGGAACTCAGGAACACTGGAACAGAGGCCCAGCTATCACTAGCATAGTGATAGCAAGAAGGTCAGAAACAACACGAAAGGGCACTCAAAGGGTGCCCAATCCAGGTGTAAATAGTCAATAAGAGGCGGGCTATCTGCAGACAGCCAATAGAAGCCCCCTACTGGTGACAGACAAGTAACTGCAGCCAATCACGGGCACCGTGATAATATCACCTATTGTCAAGGTAGTTGTTTTGCTGGAGCCATTATCAGTATACACATAGCCATTCATAGTCATTCATCTGTCACCATCTGTAGTTTATTTAACACATTTGCAGTTTTGTGTCATTGTCTATCAAAACACAGCATGCACAAAGTGCTTCTACTGCTGCTAGTTATTTCAAGACTGTGATGTTGCTGGTTTGTCTCTCAATCAGACCTGTGGTTATGATTCAAGTGGAATCTCAGTGGGTTGTGCCTAGATGGGATACTCTTTCCCCTTGTTCACATGTGTTTTACACAGGCAACAGATAGCAACATATTTAGCATTTTGGGTTGTGAGATTTAATAGACTGAGGGCTTACTGTTTAAATTACTGTTTGAATGTGGAATGATATATCGCCCTTCTCAAAATTCTGTATCATGTATATCACTGTCTCTTGTATTGATCACTGTTCGCCCCCTCTTACGCCAACCTTTAAATGGGTTGGTGGGAGGAGTCCCATGACTTTGGAGATAGTAATCTGTTCCAGTCTGATATTGTTTATTTTAAGAGATACATTGATGATTTGCTCAGAGCGCATTCCTCTGTTTATAGACTATTTGAATTGTAATGTGAGCAATTTAGTGTTCACCTTCACAAGTGATCCCCATACAATAGTGTTTCTATACTTTGAGATTACCTCATCATGTGACACTGATATACTCGTCACTAATATACACAAGAAGTCAGTGGCTGCTAACTCTCTGTTACATGCAGAGAGTTGCCACCCACGACACACAATAAGAGGGGTACCAGTGGGGCAGTTTATGAGATTGCGGCATAACTGTTACA
This sequence comes from Rhinophrynus dorsalis, assembly GCA_037306005.1. Classification (NCBI taxonomy): domain Eukaryota; kingdom Metazoa; phylum Chordata; class Amphibia; order Anura; family Rhinophrynidae; genus Rhinophrynus; species Rhinophrynus dorsalis. The sequence continues at coordinate 314,598,630 of CM074720.1, read as the reverse complement.
CTGATGAGCTCTTTGATAAAGCCAGTGTGGAATTAAGAGAGGGTTGGATGCTGGATAGGGCTGAGTCTGTGGCGAGAGCCAAATCACAAGATGAGTTGTTGCGACAGCCCTACATTCAGCAGGTAGGGTTGAGAAATGAGGTTGTTGTCAGTACTACTTATAATGTAGAATTTCCACAGATTACAAAAATAATAAAGAAACATCTTCCCATATTAATGGCCGATAGAGCGTTTCGGCCATATGTGGAAGGAGGTTGTAAGTTTGTTGCAAGAAAGGCTCCTACTTTGACCAGGAGATAGGAAACGACAACAAAATTACATATGGTTGAGAACAGTGGGTAACTTTCCTTGTGGTGGCTGCAGATGTGGCTGCTGTCAATGGATTGTTTCGACGAAGGAGTTTGAATCTACTGTAAATGGATCCAAACATAAAATTGAGCAGTATATTAACTGCGCTACTAAATGTGTTATATACTTAATATCCTGCAAGATGTGTAATGTCCAATATGTCCGAAAGACATGTAGATCCCTGAGAGAATGTGTGAGAGAGCACATCAGTAATGTTAACTGTGGTAATCATAAAACTGGTGTTGCTCAACATTTTTGTTCAAAACACAATTCATGTCTAGAACACCTCTCAGTGGTCGGCATAGAAAGAGTAGTCTCACCTATTAGAGGTGGTGACAGAGAGAGATTGCTGTCCCAGAGAGAGGTGTTCTGGATTTTCACTTTGGCTACTAGGATGCCGCTTGGACTTAATAAGGCATTTGATGTAATTATTTTTGTTTGATTCCTTATCTTTAATCTAACCAAGGAGTTAAGATAGAATAACATTGATTTCTTTATTTCAATGATTAGTCCAGATACTCCTGATACATTTATTGTTGATGTTTGGGTGGACATTGCATTAGTTAGAAAATAAAAACTGCATAAGTTAATAGTTATAATACAAATATATGTGTCTCTGCCGATTTGGTGGATAGAGATATATTAGTGTATACCTGGTATGAATTTGTTAACCATTGTAGCACACTGATATGTGTTGTTTCACTTTGGCTGACAGGTTTATATCTGCATTCACTCCTGTATGTCTGGGTTTTAAGGATTTGTATGTGATGTACTTTTAATATTTGTATTTGTTTGACACACACTGTGGGGGTTGACACTCTCTATTCTTGGGGAAGATCACTGACAGACATGCGTTTGGTACTATGATCGTGAGGGGTTAATCTGCTGGTAATATTCCTGTGAATTGAGCAGTAGGTTCTCTATCACGGGATTGGTTGCCGCGCCTGATAGGTGTGAACCTTGACTTTAAGAGACAGGAGAGGTGGTAATTCTCTTAGTCTATGATTAAGCACTCAGGTATGAAAAGCGTGAAACAGATGTGGCATGTGTAGTGTTCATTGTTGATATCATGTAATAAACAAAGAGCTGGTTTTATACACTACGCTGGAGTGCGGTCCTCGTTTGTATGTCTTGTATTGATCACTGGCAGTCTCAGTAACAGCTCATGCCAAGGTACCTGCCTGTCTCTTTCAAACGTTTTGTTTTGTTATTTTGTTATAAACTGATACTGTCTGTCACTGTCTGCAAAATTCACATGCATACTCCTTCTTCCCCTCTTTACCTGTATATCTACCATAGCAAGTATTAAAACTTCATCAGCAGTTTTCTTTCTCCCAACATCACTGCAGGCCTAATAAGTTGTACTAGACTGTCCCTTGGGTGTAATTCTGCAATGTATATCAGGCAATGAGCCACAGAGGGTCAGGCAGCAATTAACTTAGATCACCTGCCTGTCTCACTTCTTAGTCAAAAAATATTTAATTTTTGTAAATCTTTTTTCTCCCTTCAAACTCCCCAGAGTCTTCAAACCCTTCCCTACCCACACACGCAGGACAACTTGTCTGCACTAAGACTAGCAAAAATAAACTCTAGCTCTACTCTCTTTCGATATGTCCTCTAGCTTCAAAATTATGCTGCTTTCTTTCTCTCACAAACACAGAATGACAAACTGTAGGAACCAGACATCCCTTTTATCATGGCAGGAAAACAAGGGAATCTCCTCATTCTCAATGCTGATTTTAATGCAATGGTCAAGGTAGGAAAAGATGGGAAAACATCCTCAATAATTTCCCTCTTGATGGGAAGTACCATTTTTCAGTTGTTTTGCTTTTGAGGCTGTGAGGAAGTGTCACCTAATCATGTGAATAGCTGCTTAAGCCTGAAGCAGCTGCAATGATGTTTAGTAATGATGAGCGAGCACCCCGATGCTCGGGTGCTCGGGTGCTCTGACCGAGCACCCCCTGAGGCTCGAGTGCTCGGCCGAGCACCCGAGCCCCATTGAAAAGCATGGGAGCACTCGAGCATTAAACCAGGCACCCCCTGCTCTGATGAGCGGAGGGTGCCTGGTCAATGTCCCCCTTCATCTCCGCTATGCCCCTCTTCCACAATGTCCCCCTTCATCTCCTATGCCATAGAGGAGATGAAGGGGGACATTGTGGAAGAGGGGCATAGCGGAGATGAAGGGGGACATTGTGGAAGAGGGGCATAGACTCTATGCCCCTCTTCCACAATGTCCCCCTTCATCTCCGCTATGCCCCTCTTCCACAATGTCCCCCTTCATCTCCTCTATGGCATAGGAGATGAAGGGGGACATTGTGGAAGAGGGGCATAGCGGAGATGAAGGGGGACATTGTGGAAGAGGGGCATAGACTCTATGCCCCTCTTCCACAATGTCCCCCTTCATCTCCGCTATGCCCCTCTTCCACAATGTCCCCCTTCATCTCCTCTATGGCATAGGAGATGAAGGGGGACATTGTGGAAGAGGGGCATAGCGGAGATGAAGGGGGACATTGTGGAAGAGGGGCATAGCGGAGATGAAGGGGGACATTGTGGAAGAGGGGCATAGAGTCTATGCCCCTCTTCCACAATGTCCCCCTTCATCTCCGCAATGCCCCCTTCATCTCCGCAATGCCCCCGTACCTCCAGTCCCTGGTGGTCCAGCGGAGCGTCTTCGGATCTGTGCCTCTTCCGGCACAGATCCCCTTCACCCGAACATGTCGGGCGAGCACATGGCGGTACTCGACGAGTACCGCCATGTGCCGAGCAGAGCGATGCTCGAGCCGATCCGAGCATCGGCCGAGCACGCTCGCTCATCACTAATGTTTAGTCTAACTATCAGTACAGCAGGAGGAGGGTGGTGGTAGTGATGATTCCCCACAAGGTGTTCATGATAGTGGGGAAAGCATGATAGTGTTCTTTGAGGTGACAAAAGAAGATTGGAGGAGAGATCTGGAGGAACTGGGTATTACCACCACCACTTCCAGTACTATTTAAATTATGGAGTTAGCTGCAAGTTTAGTTCCTGTTGCAAATTTTCTTTAGTTAGTTATATGCCACAGCAACAACAGCAACAGGCAGATCAGCACGGTCCTCATTCACCTACTGCTGATGCATTCACCCTGCTTACCATGGATGCAAGTACTAGTGGTGGGATTAGTAGCAAGCAAGTTGATGGTGGATTTCCACCTAGTGGTGGTGATATGGGGGAAGGCAGTGGTGGAATAAGTTTTACTAGTACTAGTGAGGCAGCAGAATGTGCAGCAGCTCCAGAAAGTACAGCAGAAATAGCACAAGAACACAGTTCAGGTGATGACAGTCAACAGCCCTGTCCTGGAATTGTGGATAATGGATTATTTTTCTCTGGGGGCAGGGACAGTTCAATACTCAACATCAGCTTTGTGCACAATGTGTGACATAATTGTGAAGGGGGGAAGAGGGGTCATAACTTGGTACAACTGCCCGGATAAAGCATATCACACGCAACTACCTGGAAGTGCACCACAGATATGAATAGTCCTGCTCCGTAGGAAGCCAAAGAAGTGACATGCTGCAGATGTGACTGAGCCTCCCTTTTGCAATGTGGGAAAAATGGGACACAGAAAGAGTTAGTGCTATGGGGTGTAAGTGAACAATGACGTTGTGATGTGGTATTAAACTGACCCCTTGTCTATATTTGTCATGTGTTGTCTGGTGGTACCTGTCAATGTCATGTTACAGCCTTAGGATGGTTAGCTGCTTGTCACTCACTCTAACACTTTTTGCACTTTTTCTCACTCTCACCCAGAAAAAAACTGACAGTGTCTCCCCAACACTTCTCTAACACCTCCACAAACAAACAGCTTGCTTTATTGTTTTTTGGTGTTAAGTTGCCAGACTGAGAACCTGTGGGACACTGATACCCTTTTATACTAGCAAAGTGGGAATACCTGCAGAATTTTGAGAAAAATGAATGCTACCATTGACTTCAATAAGATACATAGGCAACAAAATTATGCAACAGAATACACAGGCAACAGAATTTTTATGTGATCTCGATAGCAACAATAGTTAGCACCAGAACGGAACCTCTTTAGCTTGTTGAATACAAACTTAACTTACAAAAAACCTAACTGTTCAGTAACTGTAATCATGGTTTTTGAAAAACACTTTGGTAGCTGATATATTAAAAATGCTTGATACTAAGAACCAAAATTACTTTTTAACCTGTGACTGCCAGAGAAGTACACAACACATTGCAGTGTATTGAGCTGCATACCTCTGGCATTCAAAGGGTTAAAATATTGAGATGGTCCATTATAACTCTTCTTACTAGAAAATGAAAAATGCTGCAATAAAAAAAATGTTTTTGAAACTTGCATTATGGTGCACCAGATCTGTTATTAAGCTAACAATATACATTTCTATCACTCTGTTGCAAATAGATACTGCAAATAAAGAACCCCGTTCCCCCACAATTGTAATAAGGACTAAGTGTAACTACATAATTATTGTCATTTGAGACTTCAGTCAAAAGGCATTTTTCTCTAGAGGAAGGGATTTAAAGTTCCCTTGAGACGTCTTTTGTTTTGACTTTGAATATACTTGTTTATAGTAATCATATCCTCACTTAAGCATCTCTTTTCAAAAGTAAACGACCCCAAACTGGCTAGTTCTTAAATTTAATTCATAATCCTGTTCCCATTAATAATTTACTGTCTTTCTAAGAACTGATTCAGTTTTTGATTGTTATGGAACTGGTGCCTAAAACTTCATATTTAAGGTAAATCAATAACCCCTTTTTATTCAACATGACATCTTAATGCTTTTTAGATGTTGTTTGACATTGAACCTTGTTGATATACATATAAGGGAAATTAAAATTACCATTGGTTTATATGGGGCTTTAAATTCATTGAGTGCCTTTGAAACATTACCATCATTCAAAGGGTTAAAAGACCCCTTTCAGTCAATATGAATTTGCTGAATTTTCATTTCAACCCTGTGGTGTAGTTGGGTTACTTCATAATTTAATATCTTTAGCTTGAGCAATAAAGTCAATTAAACCTGTAAGTGCATTTTATCATTTTTACCCCCAGTCACTCTTATCATCTTGTTTCTTCTCAAACCTCATGATCACTGAACTCTCTAATCCCAGGCCAGACACAATGAGAATGCATATGTCTTTAGCTCTTCTAATGTGGCAACAAGACAAGGGTCACATGAGCTCTGCTCTTCTGAATTGGAAAATCTGAGAGTATGCCAACTGTCAGAAGAAACTCACATAGCTGCTTAACTTGGCTAATCTGGAAGCTGGCCCTGTGTTTAAAGTTTATAAGGTGTAGCAATTACAATGCATACTAACTCCAATATTTCAAACCAAGACATACACTTTTGAGTAACTGCAAAAGGGGCCCCAATAGTGCCTTATCACGCAAAGAACAAATATGAATATACTAGTGTAAAAGCCCGTGTACACTGGGCAAGGTCCGGGTAATTTTAACCCTTTGAGTGCCAGAGGGGTACGCAACGCATAGCTTTGCAATGCATTGCGTGCCCCTCTGGCACTCAAAGGGTTAAGAGGCCGCTATCTCACTGCTCCATGCGATGCAGTCTTGCGTCACCTCACTCACTCACTCTCTACTGCGCATGACTGCATCGTGACAAACATCCTAGTGAATTATTATATAGGATAATCTAGTGCACTCACATTATTCAATGGCTGTCTGTGTGCATATACCCATAGAAAGCTAGAATAGCTTGCAGGGGATTTGTACCATCCCTGCTCGGTATTAAAGGGCTGTTGTCCTCACCACCACTCCTTCACTCTCTGTGCAGTGTCTTCATGCCGTTCATTGGATACTGCAACATGGAGGGATAGTACAAATCCCCTGCAAGCTATACTAGCTGTCTATGGGTATATGCACACAGACAGCCATTGAATAATGTGAGTGCACTAGATTATATTTTCATTCTTTGTGTGATAAAGCACTATTGGGGCCCCTCTTTGTTCATTTCTTTTGAATTTCTGCCTCTGAGAGTGGAGTTTGGAGGGAGAGCTGCCAGACCATTGGAGTTGTCAAGAATCTGGTGGGGTACAGCTAACCATACTTTGTTTTCACTGGTTTGCATGTATATGCTATTCCAGCATTTACCATTGTGAGTATCGCTCTGTTGGTGAAGGTGTGGTGATTACATTTGAAACTCACAGTATTGCACAAGGGAGCACCTCTTTCTCTTCTCATTTTTCTACTTTTGAGTAACTGGTTGGGTAGCCTATTTGCAGTATGCTGACTACATGTGGAGAGCTAATACAGAGTATTCAAAATGTTGCTGTCATCATGGCGCCTTTACAATGGTGGCATTCGAAATGTCACTGCGTCTGTTGCTCAGTGACATTTTGATTGAGCAGTATTGATGCGTGGTATTACCACCACAACCTTTCCGTAGTAAGTCATTGGTGGACATACTATATTTACAACAGATTCCATGAAATGCACTTGTATGACAAATATACATTTTCAGAGAAATTTAAACCCCATACCCTTCACAGGTGCTCAAAAATGTAAGAGGGGGGGCTTAAACATCTTCTCACCTTTATCTGATGAAATGAATGTTGACTCCCAATGAATTATTAAGAGGAATACAGAAATAGGTTTCAAATCAAATTGAGATTTTTTTATTGAAATTCCTAATAACTAGGTATATATTGAAACTGATAACATTGCCTCTTTGCACTGCAAGAGTGTGGGAGTTTGTAGCCGTTCTGGTTAGTGCCTTTTCTCTCTTTCCCTGATACATGCTTCATACAAACTGGGTGCAGAGGAAATAAGTGCAAAATCCTTCATTTTTTTGCTTTATTAGTCTAGGTTTATGGGCAGTATTAAGGATATTAGTGGGATAATAACTCTTAATATTTAATTAAAAATGATATTGTAAAGTTTATCTGCCTGAGCACAACAAGGGCACTCCCACTGCTAAGAGGTGTTTTATTAAAAAGTTATAGCATATCAAACTTTAATTTTTTTTAGGTGCAGTATCACTATGGCCTGAAATTGTACAGTGGTGCTGTTGCTACATCAGCCTATGGAATGTTCTGATCAATTGACCATAATCTTCCATAGGATGCTGTAGCAACAGCGCCAATGTAAAATTTCAGGCCATTGACATACTGCATTTAAAAAAACCCACTTTTCAGCTGCTATAACTTTTTAATAAAAAGTAGGAGTATCCTTGTTGTACTCAGGAGGATAAACCTTACAATATAAATGTTACTATATACCATGTGTTACTATCCTTTTAAAGGCTTATTTGATTACATGTTTTGTGCAGGTGGTGGGTTGCGTGAACTTGAACACTGGCTGGATTGTGTACTGCAATGTACTAATGCAGAAGTGTATATAGGAGTTATTTTTTAACTCTAAGAGACATATGCAGAAAGGTAAATTAAGTTCCCACTTACATAACTATGGCCATAAAGTCATATGGCCCCATATATTTTCCCCTTGTGCCTATTCTGAAGAAATAACATCCTCAGTCCTAGATATCATGTCCAATGAGGCCAACCTAGATATCATGTCCAGTGAGGCAGACATGACAGTTTCTAGCAGGACCACACGACATAAACTTCTTCCACTGCATTGAACAAATGTAACCCTTTAAGGATCAGATGGATGTGCATAGCATTACAAAATGTTCACCATCCCTGGTCAGTTTAAAAAAAAAACTATCAACAACTGTCATGTCTGCCTCCAAAGACATGGCATTCTGGAGCGATTGAAGGTTTTATCTCTTGAACAAAGGCACAAGGACTAAGTTTATAAGGGGCATTATGATTTTTTTTGATAACAATAAAGTATATGGGGGTTATTATTAGGGGTGCTAGTTCTTCTTTAAGAAAATTGTCTATGACAGTGGTTCCCTATTCTCTTTCCAGGGGCACACAGCACGTTATGTTTTTAGGGTTTCCTTGCTTATACAGAGGTGAGTTAATTACCACCTTAATGAACAATGACTTGCCAGGACAGGCATCAGTGTGTGCGCATTAAGGACCTGTAATGTCCTGGTTCGTCACAGAATTCTGAGATGGCAGTGCGGTGGCACACTGCTCTGAAATCCCAGAATTCATCTCTAAAAAAAAAAAGTACCATGGTCCTCTAGAGCCCCGAACCCTGCAGTCCTTACTCCAGCAGGGTAATCTTAAAGACATAGGGGGAGATGCACTAAGGCATGATAAAGATTTGATAAAGAGGTGATATCTTCTCCAGTGATATCAGTTCTCCAATTAGTATATTATTCTACAGAGCCTATGCAGTAAGATCTCTCCCACTTGAAAAATCTTAGTTCATAGGATCCATAAAATAACATAGGAACTGGAGAAATGATATGACTGGAGAAATTATCTCAACTCTATCACACCTTAGTGCATCTCTCTCATGGGCATCCCTGAGGAGAGGGTTGGGAACCACTGGCAAATTCACATGATTCCTCATTGTCAAATTCACAGAAGATCCAGCATTTGTTTCCAGAATTTGACTCCTATTATTCCTGCCAATACTCCAATACAAATTCCCATTTTAAGCCTTTCAAGTGCCAGAGAGGTGAACAACAATGGCATACTTTTTCATGAATACTTTCAAAAGATACCGAGCCAATGTACTAAGCAGAACTGGTGTGTAAACTGGAGTAAACTAACTGCACCATAGGGGAGAAATAAACACTAAAATTTGTAAAGCAACACAAATCAAGGAGTTACAATACCTATTTAAATAATTGGGAATCATCAGCCTCAATGTTTAGGAAAAATATGGAATTTTCATGGTGAGATAGCTTTCATTTTAAATAAAATTAACATGGCCTGCATGTTGTACTAGCCATTTGCTTGTAATATAGATTTTCTTTAGAAATTAACCTTATTTGTTGGTGGCACAGTGTGGCAGATTATGCTAATTAATTTATGTATTTGATCACTGTATATTAGCTAGCTGTGCTGTGATTGAATCTAGGCAGAGCCCACACAGTGGGGGTATTTTTAACTGTACAGTGAACAAAACGTTTGGCCTCAAACCTAACTAATTATCATACTGTGCAGGAAATTAGCATAAAGTGCCACACTGTGAAACCAACACACAATGGTTAACACTTTTAATGATCAGAAGAATGAATAACATATTGTTTTACATTGCTTTATGCATCCCTCTGGTCCTTTAAGAGTTAATTTCTCAAAATATGTATTTTGTGGAAAAATGACTAGTACAACATATATGGAGATTTCAATTATCTGTATCACAAACTAAATTTTTTTGTAGAGTGACATTTTAATTTTACTATAAGGCTGAAGTGTATCAATCAATTGATTTATCACTCTTGGAACAGCTGTAGAGAACATCTGCCAGAAATGTTGCCTATGAAAGGAGTGTCACTTCCATGTGTTAGGTTTGACATAAAGCACACTTCACTGTACACTTGCACCTGTGTCTTTCTCAGTATGGTACAGACTACTTAGCTATTTTAAAAAATCCCTTCTAAGCCATGGAGATAACTTCTTTAAGCTCAACTCCCTGAAAACAAAGTGATAGTGTATCAGTTTTTAAATTGACATGAGTTTGGCACATTCCTTTATATCTGATGCAAGTGAAATATTTTTTCTAAAAGATTATGTATTTGGGGCCCATTGTGAAATCAACACTATGTTTAAATGAGACTTTTTGGCAGCTGCTAAATAAGTTAAAGTTCAATTTTAAATATACTTGGATGGATTCTGAAATGTTCTAGAATATTGAACTGTGTCTTGCAGATAATCTTTTTTTTCATTTAGTGTCTTAACCCTTTGCAATTCATTGCACAACCCTTTGACTTCAACTGGATTAACCCTCTGAGTGCCAGAGGAGTATGCAATGCATTGCTCCACAATGCATTGCAAACCCCCTCTTGTACTTCAAGGGATAAATGAACCATAAAATCATAAACACAATAATAACACTAATATGAGTCTACAAAGGCAAAAAATATTTTCTTGGTTTACTATTCCTTTAACCTCTAAAAAACAGGAGTTGTCTTACCTTTTAAGGACTGTTAGAGTAAAAGTGATACCTTTATTGCCTGAGTAGCTTTAGAGTACAAGCTTTCAAGACAGCTTCTTCTTAGGAAGAAGAGACTTAAGTTGTCTTAAAAACTTGCATTCTAAAGCTACTTAGCCAATAAAGGTATCACTTTTACTCTACCAGTCTCCTGGTTTTTCTACAGCTAACATGCTACCACATTATCCAGTTTCAGTTCTCTTAATGTTAAATGAAGCTTTACCAATTTATTAATGAGTGTGCTCATTCAAACTATATACTCTACCCACCCAAACTGTATCCATTCAAACTATATATTCTTTATTTTGGGAAAGAATGCACCTTCTATTTGGTAGCATATATATAGAAATACATATTCCCCCATTTTATATACATTATATATACAACTATGTTTAAAAGAATATATTATCTTTTATAATTACTCCCTTATTTCTTGCACACAGTTAAGGCAGTTGTCATAAAATACCCCTAAATACATTTCTGTAGTCCTCTTGTTTATAAAAACACCCTATATGTGTAGGTTTTGGTGAAGTTTGTCAGTTATGGGGTTAAAATTGTAAGGTGCACAGTATGTTTATACATTTAAAATAGGTATATTATATATATATTTTTCATGTGTGTTTTTTTCGCTATAATGAACATTATTTTTCTGTAGGATTACAACAGTAATATAGAAGAAAAAAGCAGGCTGCAATTAAGTTGACTGGTTATATCTTTCAGAGACCATGAACCATCTTTTAAACAGGAGGCATGGGGTGTCACTTTTCCACCATCACCACCAACAGCTCCAGTACTGATAAAAAAACATGCAGTATTGGGATAATGAAGATGGTGTAGCAGCTCAACCAACTGCTGCATCTGACAGTGAGACATACAAGAACAAAAACACCTATCCTGAAAGTAGTAGTGAGCACTGTGAAAACAACATTAAAAATAATTTGTTTGAGACCTCTAAAAGCCTACAGGAATATAAAAATAGTGGGAAAGAAGTGGTGGGTGATGCTGGGGATGACCTAATGAAGACTGATGATGTAGATCTGGAATATATTTCTCCAGTATCCTCCTCTTCTTCAGATACAAATGAAGTTGAGAGTGAGAGAGAGATGATGATATGGCCAGAAAGTTAGCTGAAAGGCAAAGGATCAGTCTTCGACCACTGAAAAGGTGAACTGTGCCTGTATATAAAGTATATGAGAAAGCAATTGGAATGTCTGATCTTGGACAAGCAGAGATGCCAAAAAACACAGTCATCCTGTCAGTCACCCTGTCAGTCATTATCAGCATCATCACCCCTGCCATGTCCAAGCCCCACTCAGCCAAACACACTAGTTTTCAGTAACCAGGAGCAACAACAATGCAGATTAACATCCACAACCATAGATATAATGAGTGTCTCTGCTGCTGCTGGAAGTGTTGCACCTTTGATATCCAGAAGTAGTAAAACTGCATCAACATCTAGCCTCACTAGTAGTAGCAGCCCCTCAGGAACCCCACAGTCTATGAAGTCCTCAGTATGGAGATACTTCACTCACAATTCAAAAGCTAAGCATGTTGCTACCTGTGTAAGAAGCATGTGAGGTCAGAAATGCCACAACTAGCAGCAGCAGAATTGCTCCTAAATGTTCCCAGGGCTCTGGTGTATACAATAGAAGTGCTATTAATGTGTCACAGAATGTGTCAAGATTTTCTGCTCCTGCTGCAGAGGAGTATGACTCTGATTTTGTTTTAGGAGATGACAAGAATCATAGAATGCCCACAAATACTGCCATCCCCCACACACACAAGTGATGGCGTTTAAGCAATAAAGTTACATATTTCTTCCACTATGTACTGTCATCCCACACATACTAAGTTCTTAGTAATAAGTCAAAACCTGCACAAAAATAATGCAAATGACACCTGTGGAATAGTAATCTTGCCAAAATGTTGGATGTTGACATGCTTCACTTCTATTTTTTTTTTTATAACAGAGGCTTTAAAGAACCGGTGTCATATATTGCACCCTTCTAGAATACCCCAAGCCGCAATTATTTTTCAAGGATGGTTGTGCCAGTGTTACTTAAGCCGGACATTAGTGTTGTGGACAAAGGACAAAAACACTCCTGCTAACACATTTTGCAAGGCATATGTTGTTGTAGGACTCATAGCTTTTACGTTTGACTATTTATTTCTCCACACCAGCCCTTAGAAGAAGTAATATTGCAGCAGGAAATCTTGTAATCATAGAAAACACAGGCAAAAAATGGCAAAAGTTATTTTGTGAAAGTTTTTGACAGTAGCGAAAAGGCCAACATTTTATGTATTTTATATTGGCAGGAATTGTATAGTAGTGAATGGATAAAATTTTAGTAAAATTGTACCACTAAAACTGACTGTTTTCATGGTTGTTGAAGCTTATGCAGTAGCTGATGATGATCCTCTGAGTCCTCAAGAAGCTGTTTATAAAAGTGACATGGAAATTTCCACCAGTAGTAATAATCATTTTAAATGTGTATTTTGACAATATTATTATAGCATTTACCTACCTGAATCACTGTAGATTAGGTGCTGCTTTCTATATATGTGTCTATTTGCTGTCCCCCTCTTTGTGTTTTTAAGTATGTTTTATTTTTTGATGATTTGTAAATACTTTTATGCCAAAATAATTTTTGTACATTTGATGATACATGACTATGAGCCTCATTTAAGGGTCTTTTCTACGTCGGGATTTCTTTTTTCCTTCATTTATTTCGTGTACTCCTTGAAAGCTGGCTTTATTTCTTCTGACAATGGTTGCAATATAATAGCTGCCTTGGAAATAGCAGATGTGGTGCATGTACCCAGCTTAAAATAGAGATGCCTACTAGGTAAAATTTCAAATTGCTCATGCTGGAGTGATTGTATGAGGAGAACAAGTTTATTTGTGAATATGCAGTGTTTAACTATAAGGCATTGGAGGGGGATTGTATCTCACCCGCACAGTTGTAGCTAATGGAATCAGTGAGAGTCTTCTACTAAGGTTACTTCTACTAATATATTTAATATAAAAAATTATGAGTATGGCTAGCGACAACAACAACACAATAGACATGAACCAACTGGTGAACAGTATGTTAACATGCTTTGAATGGGATCCTCATATAGCCTCCATTAAAGACAATGAGGAATACATTCCTGCTACATTGCTGGACTCCTGTTTGAAAGATAACATTTCTGAGTTTGTGCCAAGGTATGAGTAGCAGTATTCTGTGAAATCAAACTGGTGCGTAGCTGGGGGGTGCTAAGGGGGCTGAAGCATTAAGTGTAGCTTTGGGCAGACCCAAATGTTGTGGCCCTGAGTGAAGCACTGGGCAGCCCAGATTATGACCAATCTTATTTATCTTAGGCAGGCAATTGTTGCAACGGTACTGCTGCTGGCCCTCTGAGCAAAGTAAATGAAAATAGGAAGCACTGCAAGTCAAAGGTATTGGACGGTATTACATAAGAAAAGCCGTGCCGTCCAGTACATTTCCAAGAAGTTTGAATGACACTGCAGCCAATGAGAGAGGAAAGATTAGCCAGGATGCTTCTCTCTCTCATTGGCTGTCAAGTGTGTATAACGGTGGAGAGGCACTATTACGTAGGGTCATGGTTGAGCGATGGCAAAATAATGTCAAAGCAGGCAGAGGTAGGAGCTGTTGAACACGCCAATTATGAGCCCAGAGGAGGCCTTATTGTCACAGAAAACCCAAAGCTAGCCCTGTCTCAACTCAAGTGAATAAAGTACGACTATAATATAGAGGTACAAGGATTACAATATCTTCAGGATGAGTTAGCCTAGCCCCAGAAATTTACATTAACCCTATGAGTGTCATGTTAACAACATAGGAAAAGCAAGCGATTACATTGTAAATGCAGTTCAGGGTGTATGCACTCACTTTTCATTTTTCAGTAAATAGAACATTTAAACTTAGTGGCCTAGATGCACTAAAATTCGAAGAGGGCTCAAATGTTGCTGTCCTGTTGAAGCAGTGTCGTAGGCACATCAACAGTATTCACTAGAGTGTCTACAACATTACATCACCACCACTCTGACAAAAAGATACCCACATAGATATCAGTCCGACAGGTTTGCGAATTTTCCTTCATCACATCGACAAAGGCCTATTTCCATATAGAAATGAGGCATAATGAGACACATTTGTATGCAAGGGGATGTGTTGAAATGTTAATGTGACACTTCGACATATTCACTAAACTCCAATAGCAACCTCTGCTGTCAGAGTTCACAGTTTGAGGTTGGTGAAGTTGGGATCTCCCTATACTTTCCTATGAAGTAACAACCTTCAATCAATTTGTAGCAGGAAGGGTTGTCCAAGTGCTGGTAATGTGGGAGCACTTGGATTTGGACTCAGCCATCACTAGCAATAAGACAACCTTAATAATTGAAAAAAAAGAAAATTGAACGGATAAAAACTGAAGAAAATGAAAAATTATAAAAAAAAATTATTGTGAGAAAAAAATAATATAAAAAATTGCAAAATGTAAGGGAAAGTGTAAATATCACAAAAAGAAACCAAACTGCAAAATGAAAACATGTACCAATATGTAGCAGCATGAATTACTATTTGGGATGCCAGCACACTGGCATTCTTTTGGATTACAACTATTTTGTTTTGCCCGATAATAGTATTCTTTGCACTATTTCATCATATTACAATGCTCTGCAATGTGCTAGAGGCCAAGAATACTATTATAGGGCAAAACAAAATGGTTGAAATCCAAAAGAACCCAAAATAAAATGATCAGTAAAGAGCTGCAATTTGCTGGCAACTCAAATAGTAATTCATGCTGCTACATATTGGTACATGTTTTCATTTTGCAGTTTGGTTTCTTTTTGTGATATTTACACTTTTCCTTACATTTGCAATTTTTTATGATATTATTCGTTTCTCACAATGATTTTTTTAATTTTTTATTTTTAAATGTACCTTTATTGAAATGCAACCGATACAGAGTATCCAGATAATAAACAAAGTCAATAGCATATTCAAGAGTAGAAACATGAATAAAAAAAACAAAACAAAACAAAACAGAATATATGCGTAAACGTACTCCTCAGTTATGTATCCAGGATGCTAGAGCCAGTGAAAAGGAGATAATATGATCTGTCATATATACATAGAAAAGACTACCCCTAAGCACAATTATTTTATCCTATTTCTGTAAGAAATGAAACAAAACTCCTTCTTAGCTGTCTTAGGAGTAATTTTCAGACAAAATTCCACGTAAATAAGCCAAAGTCAGATAACACAGTAAGAAATAACATAAAAGACAGAATAAAACAATAAAGAAACAAAACAGACATAAAAAACACAAGAGAGAAAAGAGAAGGAGAAATATCAGGGTAGAAGATAAGGAAAAGTAAGAAGGAATGGAAGGGGGGTATAGGAGGACATGGTCAATTCGCTCTCACAATTATTTTTTATCATTTTTTGTTTTCTTCATTTTTTTTCATTTCATTTTCTACAGGGACTTAGTTGTTAATAGGCATTACAGATTAATAGGCAATGGTATGCAGCTGCATACATTGCCTGTATATGTGTATGTCATGTTATAATCCTTTTTATTAATATATGTGGTTCAGACCTCAAGGGTGGCATTGGGACCCCTCCTGATACCCCACTAGCATTGATCACATATCCAGGTGACAATGCCGGCATTTTCAATAAAGCCCATATAACATATATGTAACATATGTTATATGGGCTTTCTTCTTATAATTATGTTAACATTTATGAACTATATAGAGTTCAGATCTCAAGGGGGCATCAGGACTCCTCCTGATATCCCCTCTAGCATGGATCACCTATCCAGAAGGATAGTTGATCCATGGGGCGACAAGGAAGGCATTTGCTGCCTTCCTTACTCATTCAAAAACCAGGTGATTCATTCATTCATGAAACCGCAGCACTGCGCGTCTCATGAATGAACTCAGTGACAAGGTTCACTACAAGCACTTCATTTGCTGCCTTCCTTCCTCATTCAAAGACTGGGTTATTGATTCATTCATGAAAGCGCAGCACTGCAATTCTCATGAATTAATTCGGTGACAGGGTTCACTACAAGCACTTCTGGAGCCGGCTTGTACAGCGGCACAAGTAGAAAGTAAGGAAGGCAGCAAATGCCTTCCTTGTCACCTCATGAATCACCTACCAATTTAAATATCTCTCTCCCATTCTTTGCTTTATGAAGAAAAAAAACGCTAATTTCACTGTCATCATCACCATCATCACCTCTGACCTCATCATCATCAATACGAACACAAAACTCTTCCTCCTCTATTGGTGGTGACATAGGTGGTGCACCTGGTATCCGACTGTGTACAACCAGCTGAGGAGAATCAAAGAGCTCCCTTTTTGGTAAAAAAATCTCAGGTCCCTAAGGATGTGGTATTAGTTTTACTATCTGTTAGTGCTGGGCTCTCACTACTACTACTACTACTTGTGTTGTTACTTTCAGCTGTGGATTTCTCAACTACTGCATTAGCGGCACTCATACCCCTCCATTTACTCATTTAAGCAACAGCAGCAAGGTAGGTGATAACTACTACTATGCCTCCAAAATACTTTTACAGACAAACACTATCTTCTCGCTTTTTTTCTCATGTTACTTTCCACAACCAACTAAAAACTCTCATCACTATGGGAAGTTATGTAGTTTTATAGTATCACAGTGGGAATTCTTATAACAGTAGAAAGCTTAATTATCATAGGAAGTTCATTGGCAGAAGTGAAATGGAAGACATTTTAAAGGATTTTTCATCCAGGTGAATTTCTGCAAAGTGTGGTTTTTCTGTGAAATAGAACTTGACTTTTCACCATTACTTGCACTTATTGCCACAGTTTTTCCTACATTTACTGCTCCTTTAAGACTAAAAAAAATGATCAAGCTAACGCCTCTTGAGTGTATGCTGCTTCAAATAACTGTGGGAGTCAGAATTTATACCCACAAATTGACTTTATATGCCACTCAGGGAAGAAGATCAGTTGTCTACAAAATGATCATACCGTGGTTCAGCACAATGTTTTTCTTCTCTGTTATAAATATAACAATATAAAATAATATGTTCAGAGATATAGCACTAGTCTGTGCTTCCTGATGGTGATAGGGGGTTGGTGAAGAATGAAGCTGTGTTTCATATTTATGCCCCCACCACCATAAAATTTATGTAGTGTGCATTAGCTGATAAGATGGCTCAGTTGGTTAATTTACCAGCTTTAGTGCCATCAAGGTCAGCTCAGCCTTTCAACCTTCTAAGGTAAATAAAATTAGTCTAGGACATACTTGAAAATGAGAGATAACCTCAATGTGTTCTTCCTGGTAAAATATTTTCACAAAAAAACAAAACAAAATTCGACTAATAATGCAACAATGACATTTAAATTAGTTATAAGGTCATTACATAAACCACAGTCATCATGCATCTTAATTGTCTGTTTTTTAGGTATGAATACTGTATGAAGGAATGTTATACCTGTAATCACTATATAAAAGATAAAACCCCAAAAGGGAGGAAGTTAAGGTGAATTGTACTATGATCAGTTTGTGGTTCTCCACCTAGTAGACAAAAAAGAGAAGGGTGCTTCCTGGTGAAATATTAATGGTAAACAGACCTCCACTAATACATGGCGGTACTCACAATATCTCAGACCACTAAAAGTGGTCAGCAAGGTAGATGAGGGATTCAGACTGCCCTCAGTCAATCCATATACAGTCAGCAGATGCAGCTTCCCAAGAAGAACCAAGTGGACCTCCAGGACCCTTGGAAAACAAACAGACAAAAAAAAAACAGAAGTGGTGCAAACCACCAGTATGTTCAATCACTATATTCAAATCACAAATCCTTGATTAGGTACTCACACTTGGACAGACAGGCGCCGGCTGTAGGTACAAATGGCAATGATTCAACTGGATAATAACACAGCCCCGATACGGTCAGTATGATCTCCCACAGGAAATAAAAAAAAATGTTGTTTTTATGACTTGACATAACTTTATAACAAAAATATTTTTATACCGTTTGTGGATTCAAATTATTTTTTATTTCCTGTGGGAGACCATATTGACCGTATCGGGGTGGTGTTATTACCCTGTTGGATCATTGAAGGTTGTACCTACAACTGGCGTCTGTTTGGCCAAGTATGAGTACCAAATCAAGGATTTGTGATTTCAATATAGTGTTATCAAGATTGAACATACTGGTGGTTTGCTCCCCTTCTGATGTTTTGTCAGTTTGTGGTTTTGCTAGTAATAGATGATTGTAGGTATTACCTTTCCTTCTCTCCGCCCATGATAACAAACGTCCTAAAACCTTAAGACCTTGACACCATGTTGAGCACATTGTATCTCCTCTGTAACCAAAACTAATTTTGAACAGTACCACTACACAGAAGAGATGTACTGTTGAGCAATTTTAAGAAACTGGGCAATCCACTCTTCCCATTCAATACAAATGAGTAGGAGGCAGCATTGTGTTAAACAGAAAAACATCAAGACAATAAAAATACATCTGTTTGATCAAATAAAGAGAAATAGTGCTTATTTTGTCATGTGTTCTTGAAGGGCTTCATGTTTAAAAGGTAAGTGGAGCAAGTCAGGGGCAAACCAACTGCTCCTTACGGGATAAATAAAAACAACTTTGTCCCAGTATTGCTCTACTTAGTTTTTATACTTACATCTCAAAATATTTTTCTTGCTCATTGAGTTGTTTGAATACAAGATTTGAAATCCTGCATCTGTGGTTTATTTTATTAAAATGCTTTGTGCAGCAAACATAAAAGTTGATATAATAATACCATTCATATATACAAGAAATCCAAATTATATTTTAATCAAAAGTGTATGATGAACAGTAATAATTGATATTAGATATGGTACAAAGTATTTTTACATTGATTTTGATGCTGTCTTTCAGACCTCATTTTCTTCCTTTGCCCAAATTAAGTAATAATTTATTGTAGTGGAAATATTTCACCTATCCTAATACCATTGCAAAAGTTTCCTTTTAGCCATCTATGAAGGTGCAATAAAAGGGTGTTGACAACTCCATCTCTCACATTCCACAAATCGCATCAATATATATCATACATAAAGGAACAGCATACATCTGGGCTTTGACATTTTGACATATGACCAGTTAAAGATGAAACTTCCAATGTTGGTCAATGGAAAGGTGATAACAGTACCAAGAAAAATTAATGTGCACCTGCAACCAATTGTTGTTTTTACACTAATCAACACATAAGACAAATTGGTCTTTTGTGTTTGGAGCAATGAAAATAGCCTCTGTGATACATATTTACAAATTGCATGAATGTAGCATATACATTTAAGTTACTTAATTATCTTGCAAAATAAACTTTGGCGGATCATGATTTATGTTCATAAACAAAGTGAACATTTAGATATATGTCACAAATCGCTGCAGTCTTTAATTTAGTTACACATTTTATGGATTTTAACTGAAATATTCTTGCCTGTGGGGAAATTGAATATAACTTTTTCTAATAGAATTCGGTTCAAGGGGCCCTATATTCAGAAGAAAAGTGGAGTGATTCTGGGGCAAACCATCTATACCATAGGGGTCAAATAAAAATGTCAATAATTCCCATTAAGTTGAATGGGGCTTTTAACCTCTTGAATGCTAGGGAGGTCTCCAACACATTGCATATAAATGCAATGAGTTGGAGATAGTTTTGACATTGAAAGGGTTAAAAGCCCCATTTTAAACAATGGGACTTTTTATTTGTTCCATATGGTACAGTTGGTTTGCCCCAGAGTTACAGGAACTTAAGACCCATAGGCCCATATTTATTAGAAAATAAACTTATGTTATTCTGGAGTAAACCAACTATACCATAGGGGACAAAGTAAAACTTCCTAAATTCCTATGTACTTGAATAGATATTTTTAACCCCTTGAATGCTAAAGAGGACCCTCTAGCATTCAGGGTGATAAAAGCCAGAATTTTTTTATTTCATCCCTATGGTGCAGTTGGTGAGATGGCTCAGCTGGTTAAAGCACCAACTATAGAATCTGTTTAAATCTCCAGGTTACAGGTTCTAGTCCCAGCAGCATCAATTCAGCCTTTTATTCATCTGAGGTAAATAAAATGAGTACAGTTAAATTGGGTAACAATAATAACTATACCCAGGACATGCTTGAAAATGAGAGACAATGTCAATGCATCCTTCATGATAGACTACTTTGATATTATTAGAATAATTCTAGTTTGCTTTTATAAATATGGGTCCTAGTGGTATAGGATATGTGGTAAGTGGTAGGTTTGTATACACTTACTCCTAGACATGCCTGTGAAACATTGCTTTGCATTGCATTGGAGATTCTCTAACATCCAAGAGGCAAAAATTGCAAGTACTAAAACATGAATCCAGGGTCACCTTGCTGCCATTATCCCTAAATTATTTCATTCTTATCCAGTGGCCTTTGTGAGCAGCTGCCTGTCAGCAATGGAATGTGTATAAATGGCATGATGTTATCAATGGGAATAGGGGCACATAGGGCTAACCATCAATCTGCTTATTTGGGAATGCATCATTTACCTTTTTAAGTGCTGGTGTCTAAGGCATTGCTTCACAAGTTAGACACTCCCTTATATTCAAAGGGTTAACCCTTTGAGTGTCTGAAGGGTGTGCCACTCATTGCCCCCTGACACTCAAAGGGTTAAATAACAATGTGTTCAAATCATGCCTTGTTTTTTCTCACTCTGTAAATTAGGTACGTAAAGTTGAGCTGATTGTATTATTATTATTATTATTAATGTGTAAATGTACATGTAAAGCTGAGCTAATTGTAAGATTATTATTATGTTCATTTATATTCAATTTATATTAATGTATTATGTTCATTTATATTCAACAGCACTGTGTAAAAATGTTGTCAATTTGGGAGGCAAGGTATGCAAAGATTACTACATACAGTGACTCTATTCTGCAGCAAAGCAGTTGCACCTTAATGGGCAAATTAACATGTCCACATTTCACCTTGACTTAAGTAGGGCCTTTAACCCCTAGAATGTTAATGAAGCTGTTGCTTTACAACCTCCTTAGCATTCAAATGATTAATGGTTCCATTTAACCCTTTGAGTGCCAGAGGGGTAAAGAACACATTGCACAGCAATGCATTGCTTACCCCTCTGGCCTCAAAGGGTTAAATGAATGGGTATTCTTCTTTGTCCCCTATGATGCAGTTGATGTGCATCAGACTGATTCCAGTTCTTAGTAGTGTATCAGACTCACTAAAACTTTATAGTTCTAAACAGCAGTATACAAAGAAATATAATAATAATAGATTTGATAACCAGCATTTTGGTTGGAGAGCAGATCTTGAATAAAAACCTCAGTAAAAAAAGAGAGAATTATGTCATATTGTAATAGTTATCTTCTTTTTTAATATTACATTATTGTTAAATTCAAATCTGTCAATTAAACTAAAGCTGACAATCAAGTAAAAGCTGTCTATCAAAGCAAACTATTTTATTCATCCCAAAGCTGTCAACTCAAATCTGTCTGTTAACCTTCTGAGTGCCAGAGAGGTATCCAATGCATTGGCACTCAAAGGGTTAAAGATGTCTATCAACAAAGCTACTTCTACTTCTCAACCCAAAGCTATTAACTCAAAACCCTCTATCAACCCAATGTTTTTTTTAGCAACTCAAACATTTATATTAAATCGGTGATGTCCAGAAAGTAAATGTTGTCTACTGACCCAAATATCTCTATTAACAAAAACTCAAGCTTGGCTGTTAACCCGAAATTGTCAGTCAGCTGTAAGCTTTTTATTAACCCAATGTTTTCTATCAAACCTGGGTACTAACTCAAAGTTGTCTATGAACCTAAAATTGCTTATATTTAAACAAAGAGATAGATACATGTTACTGACATATCAAGCCAGTAAGTGACAGTAACAGTGTATCATAAATAAATGTAAATTTTCATTTAAAAACATCCTAACATAATTTGGTCAGGTTTTTTTTTCAAGATTTCTGGGGGGTTGTGCACTAAAGTGTGATAAAGAGGTGATAAAGTGGAGATGACTTCTCCAGTGATAGGTTATTCTATGGAGCCTGTGCACTGAGATCTCCATAGTTCTACAAATCTTAGTGTATAGTCTCCATAGAATAACATAGGAACTGGAGAAGTTATATCACTGGAGAAGTTATCTCCACTTTATCACCTCTTTATCACGCCTTAGTGAATCTCCCCCTGGTGTTTGTTTCAACAGTAGAAGCAATTCTGGAGCAAATCAACTGCACCTAGACGAAAAACAAAATTGCTCATTGATTTAAATGGGGTATTTAACCTTTTGGATGCGAGAGAGGTCACCAGTGCATTGCAAACAAGTGCATTGGAGACGTTACTAGCATTTAAGTGGTTACAATTGCCCATTTAAATAAAGGGGAGTATTGAGGATATGTACATCCCCCCTGTGGTAAAGTTGGTTTGCTCTAGAATAGTTCCTCCTTTCTTTTATGAATAAGGCACAATATGTCTAAACTGCTTTGATGTTACAATAAAGAAAAAGAAAACAAAAAGAAAGCCTCCAATTAGTAAAATGCTGTTTTTGGACATCATTTATAGTCATCCACCCATAATATAACTTCCCTTTAGCCATCCTTTCAAACAAAGGTTATTTTATAGCTATCATAAGAGATTAGGGTCTCCAGCATTTGCAGTATTTCTTCTATAATGATTTAGTTAAAAGGGCTTCGCTGTGATAGCTCTCCAACTTTGTTCCTTCCTGTATATCACTGTTCAGGGTCAAAAGCTGGAAAAAGGGCTGGTCCCAAAGGCCTAACATATTTCACCAGTGGAGACTCTGGCTTTTCACTTCTCTTTCTCTCCTCATCACTTTATGCTTAAAGAATAACAGATGTTGAAACATTTAAAAGAGAACTAATTGAATTTCATAGAACACAATTTAGCATTGTTCAAGGAAGTACCTAAATCAACAGCACATTTTTTTAAAATGTTCGACGTTTCCTAATTAGAACACCAAACGTGTGACTAATTGGCCACACTTATACTAAAAGCTTGGCCACAGATAAGCTGCTGCCTGTTCGTCTTTACAAATGCAGTGCTGTGGTTTGGCTGCAAGATAACTGTGGTTACTTGGAATGAGCTGTGCCAAACTAAATTAAAATGCTAGGCAACTACAGGAGCTCAAATCCCGTTCAAAATCAGAGCCCTCCACTTTGGGCAGCACCCAGAGGATTACTATAAGATTATCAGCACATAAATTATTGCCTTCTTGGTACATTGTAATTGGGGCTGTTAATGGCATGTTCTGTATAGTGTCTGGTTTATTGTCCTAAAAATGTTCAGCATCTAATTAACAAATAATCCTGTATTATCAAGAACGGCTCCAGTTAGCCCAGCATTTCCCCACCAGCAGATCTGCTTTTTGCATGCAACAGGATGTTTTCTTTTTAATGATGTGCAGTGGAGTATGTGGGAACTGACTAGCTGCTTTGAGCCAAGGAGAACTGCAATACGCACACAGCTGAATTGTGAAAGTGATACCTTAAAGATTCCAACACTACTAGTTCACAGAGGCTAAAAGCAAGGCTTAAAGGCAGGGATGAATCATCTTTTAAATGAAGTACTATCATCATGAAAGTATGTTACCATGCAGTTGTGTATCCAAAATCTCTATAAGTGGAATTAATTTGAAGCACAGATCTTACAGCTGGTGATTATACCTATACTGTCCTCTTTTACTTTAAAGGGAGCCCATCACCTAAAATAACCTAGATGTTGTAGCCATGTTTTAATTAGAAGGCTAGTTTCTGAGTTATTTAGATTTACAGAATATGTTAATTAAGGTATTCCATGCAGGCACTTCATGTCTTAGCCCTATGTTACCTCCTCCCTTGACACTGTTCAGCAATGCATTGTCCACTTCCTCTAATGGTGCAATTGACATAAGTGCTTCTGTCTTCATCAGATGCTCCTGATTCTGACTTAGCGATCTGCTGTGTATGTTAAAATTATTACTGTACACTGGTGGTGTAGCCACAGTTGGAACTACGTGGGCAATAGCCCACTCAGTTTAGAACCAGGCCCATCCAACCAGCTGTCCAGAAAGTTTTTTTATTTAACAAGCACTTTGAAATTTAAAATAATAGCATACATTGTGTATCTGAATAGCAGACCCTGGTATGTGTGGTTCTATAGGTAGTGGTAGGCAATGTGAGGCCCTCCAGCTGCTGTCAGCAATCTGGGAGCAGCAAGAGGGCCTCATGTTGCCAATTCCTATGACTGCCAGTGTGCAGTAGAACATGATTGTGCGTCAGTATGTATATTTCTAAGCCTACTCTGGGATAAGGCTGGGGGTCAGTATGTGTGGCTCTATGGCTACCAGTGCAGTGGATTTTGTGAGGCCAACATTAATCAAAATCTTCTTATCATCATTTATAAGTCTTAATGACGCATTTTCAAATGTGACCGATTTACTTCTGAAAATATTGTCCTTCTTTTACCACCAACTCATGATCTGACAATTTTTTGAACATCTCACCCATAGTGTTTAGGTGAATAAGTGATAGCATAATAAAGAGACAAACATGTGTACAAATGATTTACTCATCTTAAAGTAGTACTGTACTTATCTCAGTTTTCTTCAGGAGGGCACAATCAGACCTCTGAGTATCAGAGTAATCAGTGCATTGCTTCACAATGCATTGCTTAGCCTTCTGAAAATCAAAGGGTTAAATCAATGGGGATATTGAAAATTTTTATTTGTTCCCTATGGTGCATTTATTTTGATACAGAATTGTACCCCTTTTTCTTAGTATATCAGCTTTACTGTACAGAAATTACAGTACATTTCATGCACTTTTGGAGATGAACAGTTGACACACGTATTACTTAATATCAGACTTATAAAGAAGATGCTATGCATGGAACAAATAACAGGTTCGTTTTTATCTTTCCTATATTTGTATTTTTCACGAACCAGGATAAGCAAAGAAAGTGTTTTGGACAAGATATTTTCCAGAAGGTGAGATGCATTTCATATGTTATTACAACTCCATTTTTACACTTCAACCAGTTGTCTCCAGTGGCCTTTATTTTCTCACTTTTACCATGTTCAAATTTTGGTGACACTTTAAGTTGGAAGAAATATAAGACTATTAAAAAGAAATGCACTTTTTTACTACATTCATCTGGTTATAAATGACTAGCAGAGTGCCATAAAAGTGTTATCTGATGCTGCTCCTTTTTATTCTCACCTTAAATGCTAAAAAAATAAATATGTGTGGTAAAGAAAAGTTTTTTGGACTTTTTTCAAAGGAAAAAGGCTCAGGGTTGTTGATAATCCAATAAATCATTCAAGAAATATATCTTTATAAAATGTAACTTTTTTATTTTTATTTTTTTGTGCAGAAACAGGAAAAACAAGGTTGTAAATATACAGTAACCTGGTGAGCTCCACCTTGCTTGTAAATAGTGTTCAAATAGTTACATGTATGTGTGTATCTGGGAGAGAAGCAAAGAGTATATTTTTGGCATATATACAGTGATTAACAAAAGTGAAAGACTGAGCATGAAATCTCAACCCTCACCAATAAATAACCTGCAGTTTACTACAGATTAGACTTGTTGTTTCATTTACCTGCCTGTGTTCGGTTAGTTAGAATTTCATTTAAGATTGTTGTTGCCAAACGAAATTCATTCACTGGTATTCTGAGCATTAAGTCCCCCTCTAGTCATCTCTAACTTTGATGCCCAGCTGTGTTCTCCATGCACTGGGTACCCTGCATCTTCTGTAAAAAACTGATAAACATTAAAAAAAAACTTAAAAACCTCACCTCCACAGTCCCTGCCACCTATGCAAGTAAACCCCATTATTCCTATGCCAGAATGAAGAATTGGCTTTTATGTGGCCAACATAAAGGCAGTGATAATGTACTACCTCTGCTATGAGCAAACTCTTCTTAAGGAAGTGATGGAAGCATGTATACATTCCCTAACTAGAAATGCACCTGTACAGGGGAGACAGGAACAGAGAAAACCTCCAGGAGCAGGCTGGTCCAGGCGGTAGGGAGGCAATTGTTCCCTGGGCTGCGGGGCCAGTCACTCTAACGGGCCGATGGAGTACTGTCATAATGTGCACACTGCATGTGTGTCTTTTTGATTGCTTCACTATGTTCACACCTCTTGCCCAAACCAAGTTACTACTTAGTACCAGAGGTGTGTGACAATTCATATTGGGAAGCAACTCACACATACCCCTCTTCCTTAAAGGTCAATTGCTGGCGGATTTCATTCATATGCAATAGTAACACTGGCCACTGTCTCAAGGGCAGCGTCTCAGTGTTTCATTGGATAAACTGTGGCTGACGTCACATGCGGGGTGCAGAGGGGGTGGTCTACTCCAGGCTCCTTTCTATTATGTATATTTTATGGGCACATCAAGAAAAGGGCATATCATATATAAAATAATTTGCCCCATTCTTGATGTGCAAGTTGCATTGATTTGTGAGTTCCAATGCTTTTGGGAGGAAGTGGCATTAACCCTTTGAGTAGCAGATGGTTAACCAAAACATTGCTAAGCTATGCTTTGCTAATCAATGCGTTGGATACCCTTCTGGCATTCAAATAACTGCACCCTTCCCAAAGCATTATAAAAGCACAAATGTTCCAATATATGCCAAACTGGGGCATCAGAGGGCATCTGAGATGTAGTCAGCACTGCAGCCCCTCAACTACTGGACCAAACATATTGCTTCCTTGATACCCTCTGATGCCACACTTTTTCATATATTGTGACATGTTTGCCTTTAGAATGCTTTGGAATGGGTGCAGTGGGGCACTACAGACAAATATTTTTAATGTCACTGTTTGGGTGCAGGTGCTTGGGGGTTACAGTGTCCCAAAAAGCCCGTCAAAAATGTTGTTACTCACAAATGTCACAATATATGTCAAAGGGGGCATCAGAGGGTATCAAGGAAGCAATATGTTTGGTCCAGGAGTTGAGGGGCTGCAGTGCTGACTACATCTCAGATGCCCTCTGATGCCCCAGTTTGGCATATATTGGGACATTTGTGCTTTTATAATGCTTTTAGAAGGTTGCAGTGGGGCACAACATACATATATTATGAATGCTACTGTTTGAGTGTAGGGACTGGGGGTGCTGCCCCGCCCCAGAATATATGCTAAAGTGGGGCATCAGAGGGGGGCCAGGGAAGAAGTCTATTTGGTTGCAGGAGTTGGGGGGCTGCTGATTGCTCCAATGATCTATCTCTGATGCACCACTTTGATATAGTTGGGCGCAGGGGTTAGTGGGACTGCTACTGACTGCTTCTCTAATCTCCAAACATGCCCCAATATATGTCCAGGTGGGACATCAGAGAGATAAATCTGTCAATAGTGGGTCACTTTGTTTAGCTAATTTGCCCGTCTGATGCACATCCCTCATTTTTCTCCTCCACCCCAACTTTGGCCCTGAGACTCAATGGTTTGAGACAGATATCAGGGAAGAAGGGTCATATTCTCAGTATAAGAGAGTCCTGTGTTTCCTACTTAATGATCTGTACTAATAATCTGCTTCTTTAACTATTTGAATACCATAGGGATATGCTCTGCAATTTGTTGCACACCCCAGTTGCATTCAAAGGGTTAATATTTAGATTGGTGCTAATGTCTACTGGGAAAGGCAAAGGGAGAATCCTGAATGTCTTGTGTGTGTGTGTTCAGTGAGATCTCAAAGTTAGTGCATGTTAAGGGATTCATGAGGACTTGTTTGAGCATCTATGCAAGAGAGCAGGTAGGGATATATCACCCAGAATCTCTTTTATGGGAACTTTAAGGGTTAATATTTCTTGGATGTCAGGGTCAGATTATTCATAAGTTCCTAACTCGGGTATGCTTCTTATATGGTACTGTGCCCCATGTAACCCTCAGGAGTATCATGGTGCCCATGGATTGGCGTAAAGCAGATGTGGTGCCCATATTTAAAAAGGGATCAAAGTCACAGCCAGGAAATTACAGACCTGTAAGCTTGACATCTGTGGTAGGGAAGCTGTTTGAAAGGTTGCTAAGGGAATATATTCAAGAATTCTACTGGAACAGGAATATCATTAGCAATAGCCAACATGGCTTTGTGAAAGACAGGTCTTGTAAAACTAACTAATTTTATGAAAAAGTGAGTAATAATATAGATGCGGGAGCGACGGTTGATGTGATCTATTTAGACTTTGCCAAGGCATTTGATACAGTGCCACACAAGAGGTTACTGTACAAATTGGATGAAATAGGCCTAGGGGAAAATATTGTGTGTGGATTGGAAATTGGCTGAAAGATAGAATGCAAAGAGTGGTCGTAAATGTCAAGTTCTCCAGTTGGATAAACGTGATAAGTGGAGTACCTCAGGGATCTGCCCTGGGTCCTCTTCTTTTTAATTTGTTTATTAATGACCTCCCAGAGAGCATAGGGAGCCATGTATCAGTGTTTGCAGATGACACAAAATTAAGTAAGGTAACAAAGTCTGAACTGGATGTGTCTTCATTACAAGAGGATTTGGACAAATTGAGTAACTGGGCAGGCAAATGGCAAATGAGATTCAATATAGACAAGTGTAAAATGATGCATTTTGGGTATAATAAAAATGCAACATATAGTTTAAATGGTGTTTCTCTGGGGAAATCTATAAATGAAAAGGATTTGGGAGTAATGGTGGACAATAGACTTAGCAGTAGCATGCAGTGCCAGCTGGCAGCTGCAAAGGCCAATAAGATATTGGCATGTATTAAAAGGGGTATTGACTCAAGGGAGGAAGATATAATTATGCCTCTTTACAGGTCCATGGTAAGACCCCACCTATAATATTCTGTTCAGTTCTGGATGCCCTTTCTGAAAAAGGACATTATGGAACTAGAAAGAGTGCAGAGGAGGGCTACAAAACTATTAAGGGGAATGGAAACTTTTAGTTATGAAGAAAGGCTAGAAAAGTTAAACTTTTACACACTAGAGAAACGGTGTCTTAGAGGGGATATGATAACACTATATAAATAAGTTCAGGGCCCATACAAAGGGCTCTCCAAAGACCTGTTCATTAACAGAACAGTACACAGGACAAGGAGATTTAATCTACAAAAGCGGAAGGGTTTCTTTACAGTAAGGACAATAAAGGTATGGAATTCACTGCCTGAGGAGGTGGTGCTATCGAATACATTAGATGCCTTTAAAAGGGGCCTGGATACTTATTTAAGAGAGCATAACATAGAGGGCTATGTACGTTAGTATTGGGATTAATACTTAGTTAGGGCTTGTTGATCCAGGGAGAAATCTTATTGCCGTTTGGAATCAAGGAGGAATTTTTTTCCCCCCATTCAAGGCAGAATTTGAAATTGCTATATTGAGGGTGTTTTTTGCCTTCTTTTGGATCAACGATTGTAAACAGGAACAGGAAAAGTGTTGAACTAGATGAACGCAAGTCTTTTTTCAACCTAAATTACTATGTTACTATGACACACTGGAGCATCAGGGTGGTCATACCTTGTCAGGCAGTGGGTACTTCTGGTGCCCTAATGTGCTTCTCTGGCTCTATGTGTAGCATTCTAAACCCCAATGTGACAATACCCTGAGTTATCAGAGTGAAACATTGGGCAAGCAGTTGTCATTATGATTGTGATATATCCATCAAAAATATGACCTAGTGAATGCAAAAAATATGTTAGGAATGCCTTGACAAACAAAGGGAGAACCACTGTTCAGGGTATCAGACTTATTTACTAGAGCATCATAGGATCATATTTTTGGTAGTCTGTTCTGCTGGTGCCTTAAAGGGATAGTAATACTTCGTTTTATCTTTATTTTATTTTGTAGGCATTAAAAAAACATGAAGAACGATATAAGTCTTATCTCTGAAACCTTTATGGTTTAAGAGATATTCACAAGCAAAGTATCCCCCCCGTTCAGCCAGGTCAGAAGGGAGGTGCCCAGGTAGACTGCAGAGAGGGACAATCTTCAACTTGTAAAGGGGGTAAGGGCTTTCATTGTTTTCATACAAAGAAAATTGTCCCCTGCTGTTATCTGTCTGGTCTTACAACTAGATTCACATCTGAGAAGAGATGGCTTACACTAGGAAAAAGGGGCGGGAGGGGGAAACTTTGCTTGTGAATATCTCTTAAACCATAAAGGTTTGAGACATAAGACTTATATCATTCTTCATGTTTTTTTAATGCCTACAAAATAAAATAAAGTTAAAACTAAGTATTACTATCCCTTTAACTCTTTGAGTGCCAGAGGAATATGCAACCCATTGTGAATCAATGGGTTAAATCCCCCCTCTGGCACTCAAAGGATTAATTTGTCTGTCTAGGGCAGAGGTTCTCAACCTGTGCCCTCAGTGGCCACTAACAGACCAGGACTTAGGAATTTCCCTGCTAGAATGCAAGAGTGTTGATCAGAGGCTCATTCATATTGATTAACTCACCTGTGTACTTAAAAGGAAATTCTCAAATCCTGGCCTGTTAGTAGCCACTGAGGGCATGGGTTGAGAACCACTAGTCTAGGGTGTGCCTCAATTGCATCTTCTTCAAATGATAACTATAGAAATCAGTGGCTCTTAATATGTTTAACAGAAACACTTATATTGGTAGGTTCCCTTTATATAGCACTTCAGTCAACTACATCTATTTTTATATTTATTGCATTATATTTGCAACTTGCCTGCAAATGTTTGGTCTGTACTTAGTCCCCCACCCCTTCCTCCACACACTCACATACACAAATCAACAGACTTCAGACTTTATCAGTCTGAATAAGATAAGGCCAGTGATTTTAATGGGATGTCACTTGACCTCCATCTCAATGTAGTAATATATCTCTGCAAAGTTATGAACTACAGCAGAGTTCAAATGCAAACCCCCCACCTCCACCCCCACAAAAAACAGTTGATAGATATAACAGACTGAATGAAATAATCATTATGCCTTTCTATTAAACACATAAAGAGCCACTTATTTCAAAGTTAATTTCCAATTTAACCTTTGCAGTACTGGAGTTATATGTGTCCTCAACCTGTGACACTGATTCTTTATGTAGAGTATAATCTTATATATACCAAATTACACATTCAGACAATTGCCAAGTGCATCCCACTGACCCCCTACTTGGGCATATGTTGTGACATTTACTGAAAATGCTTTTTGGGATGAGGGACAGACATTTATTCTTATGGCAATGTTTGGGTGGTGGCTGGTGACATAGTTGATAAGGCTGAAAAATACATGCATCCAACAAGTTCAGTCCATGGCCTGTTGATGCAGAGGAAGGCAAAAAAACTAAAAACAAACAAACAAACATGAAGCTATATCGAGTTAATCTCCAAATGGGTAAAAAAGATCCTTATTGACTTTAAATGGGAGTCTGAAATTCTCCTAGATAAATATCCTATACAGTATTTTTCTGAGCTAGAAAGATATCCAATACTTTTGAAAGCAATCACAGTATTTGCAATACAGCATCCAGAGGCAAAGAATTCCATAAGGATTTGGGATTAATGGTAGACAATAGACTCAGCAGTAGCGTGCAGTGCCAGCTGGCAGCTGCAAAGGCCAATAAGATATTGGCATGTATTAAAAGGGGTATTGACTCCAGGGAGGAAGATATTATTATGCCTCTTAACAGGTCCATGGTAAAACCCCACCTGTTGCTGTTCTATTCTGGGGGCCCTTTCTGAAAAAGGACATTATGAAACTAGAGAGAGTGTAGAGGAGGGCTACAAAACTAGTAAGGGGAATGGAAAGTTTTAGTTATGAAGAAAGGCTAGAAAAGTTAAACTTGTACACACTAGAGAAATGGCGTCTTAGAGGGGATATGATAACACTATATAAATATGTTCAGGGCCCATACAAAGGGCTCTCCAAAGACCTGTTCATTAACAGAACAGAACAAAGGACAAGGGGCCACCCGCTTAGACTTGAGGAAAGGAGATTTCATCTACAACAACGGAAGGGTTTCTTTATGGTAAGGACAATAAAGGTATGGAATTCACTGCCTTACGAGGTGGCGCTATCAAATACATTACATGTCTTTAAAAAGGGCCTGGAAACGTATTTAAAAGAGCAGAACATAGAGGGCTATGTACGTTAGTATTAGGATTAACATTTAGTTAGTGCTTGTTGATCCAAGGAGAAATCTGATTGCCATTTGGAATCAAGAAGGAATTTTTTCCCCCCATTCAAGGCAGAATTTGAAATTGCTGTATTGAGGGTTTTTTTTTGCTTCTTTTAGATCAACGATTGTAAACAGGAATAGGAAAAGGGTTGAACTGGATGGACCCAAGTCTTTCTTCAACCTAAATTACTATGTTACTATGTATAACATTACTGCCCTTGCTGTTAAAAAAAAAAATTGCCTTTGCTGTAGTAGAAAACACCTTTCCTCTAGTCAATTAATTTATTTCACTTTTGATGTGTGAATAGTTCCAGCAAAGATTTATCTCTATGGAATGTATGGGTTAACCCTCCAAGAGCCATAGGGATGTACAACACATTACTTACAATGCATTATGCACACTCAGGGTATAAAATATGTTTACTCACAAGCAATGAACATACAGAATACTCCTCAACTGATACTTAACCATCTCCACACTTCATAAATTCTACCCTACCAATTTTACCTTATGTTTCAGAGGCTGTCAGGAGTATGACAACATGTTTCACATTGAAAGAGTCTGTCCAGCAGTTCAAGAATTTGGGAAAATGTCATATTCAAGAGTACTATCATCCAAATAAACTTAGATCTATGGTTAGGGATAGGCAAACATTTCTATCACAAAAAAGCATATACACACAGGAGGAGAGCAGAAAAATATGGTATATAATATTCACTTGGAAGGTAAGTATGTGATTATACTCACTTTGCAATTTCCCACTGGCCTGTGTTAACAAGAACTGGTGCAATAGCCAGCAGAAAAATGTTGCTGTCCTCCCGGCAATCAGACAACAAATGGAAATGGCACTCCAGAGGTTAAATCCATGGTACAAAAAAAATTGGTATTGGAGACAAGTGGACCAATAAAAATATGATGTATTTATTAAAATAAATATAAAAAAGATTACAAATATCCTGACATTTTTCATAGTCTGCTGACCACTTCTTTAGAAGAATATGGCAAATGCCACAAAAATACAACATGCAAAAACACAGCAATTCCCACCTTCAATGGAAATACTCATAAAAAGTGCAATTTTACTGGGATTTTTCCACATTTTTTTTCATTACATTAAAATCAAAGATAAATACCCCATAGGGATAGGCAAAAAATGTTGCCTCAAACCAAAATCGGCAAATAATGGCACTTTCCGCCTGGTGGAAAATTTCTTGTGAAAAGTGCAGTTTTTTGCTTTTTTCGCCTAGTTCATTGCATTGAAATCAATGGGAACACTGAATTTCCACATAACACATCTGAGTGTGCCTGTGTTGATGGAGTGTGAGAAAATAATCAGTTGAACAGGGAATTTTTTGGGGGGTCGTTGAATGATATTGGGGGACAGAAAAAAAAAATACATTAAAAAAAGACATGGTATAATGGGGGTCTGGGGTGGATGTCTGTGTTGGTGGAGTCTGGAGAAATAATCAATTGAACAGGGGATTTTTTTGGGGGGTTTGTTGACAGAGATTGGAGGGACAGATAATAAAATAAAATAAATAAATAAATAAAATAAGAAATTGGTACATAATGAGACCCTCTGACATAAGCTGTGACTGGGGCAGACTGATACTTGACTGGATAGAGTATTTTGTAGAGGTTGTTTTGTGGGACTTAGACTTGTTTTTAGAGGCCCAAGCCCTGAGGAAACATTGGTTTGTCGGGCATAGACGTCTTGTTGTTAGAGGCACTACTTGTTTGGTACAAGCCCTAAGGAAACATTGACTTGTAGACTTAGACTTATGTTAGGCACAAAGCCTGAGGAAACATTGATTTGTAGGACTTACACTTGTTTGGGACAAGCCCTGAAGAAACACTGAGGTGTAGGACTTAGACTTAGGCCCAAGTCCTGAGGAAACATTGATGTGTAGGACTTTGGCTTGTTAGCATCACAAGCCCTGAGGAATCAGTTATCATTTTTTGCACTTAGGCTTGTTAGCGTGGCAAGTCCTGGGGAATCAGTTATATTTTTTTGCACTCAGGCTTGTT
The DNA here is from genome assembly GCA_037306005.1 of Rhinophrynus dorsalis. Classification (NCBI taxonomy): domain Eukaryota; kingdom Metazoa; phylum Chordata; class Amphibia; order Anura; family Rhinophrynidae; genus Rhinophrynus; species Rhinophrynus dorsalis. The sequence continues at coordinate 314,564,033 of CM074720.1, read as the reverse complement.
AGCGTCACAAGCCCTGAGGAATCAGTGATAATTTTTTGCACTCAGGCTTGTTAATTTTTTGTAGATTAAGTATAATAAGAAGTAACATGAAGACAGGAAAGAAGGTCTTGTCTATTTGTTGGTACTGCAGCCAAAATTCAATACTGTTGTACCCTATAGATGACTGAACAAGGGGACCAGTTCAGTTCTGTATTAACTTAAATATTCAGGGTATAAATGTCAGCATAAAAAAACAACTTTTATTAGTCTTATAATTAAAAACAATTTATACATAAAAACTAAATGATCAAATACACTACGCAATGGTAGATGATGTTTCATGTTCAGATGTAGCTCTCTAGAGATTTATTTCAAACTAGAATCACGGTATACATTCTCAGTGTCTCTGTGATAAATGTTACATATTTAAGGAGGGTAATTGTCACACTTTTAACATACTTTTATTGGTCTTAAATGTCGTATAACACTCCCATGCTGATTATACATGGACTATAGATTTCATAGACCACAGGTGTGTAGACTTAGATCTTAACAATTTATACTCTTAAGACTTACTGCATCTAACAGAAACCCTCAAAAGTAATTGGAAATTCTACCAGGCAAAATAACTTAGTTTTTTCAGTCAATGACTTGTAGTCCATCAACACTGCGTGTCATGATTTTATAATTCCTCTGGACCAAAGGACCTAATAACATTATGAGCTTGTTAAACATTAGTATATTGCTAGTCAAATTATTTATAAGTGGAAAACAATAGCGATTAGTCCAATTCAACCACCCTTAGTACAGCTGGGACTCTCAATTTTTTTGTCCACAGTATGTAATTGTTTCATGGACCATGAGGTAGCTCTCAAACCATCTACCTATTGGGTTGTCAAACTAAAATACGTTTGTATTTATTATCTTTCTGTCTCCATCCATTTCTGTAATTGGTCCACATCATTGCATTATGGGACAATTTTGTGAGTGCTGGGACCATAGAACATCTGTCTAGTTTTCTAGAGTAGAAACAACGCCTATATTCATACTAACTGACCATATTAAGTTACACCAATCTCTGTAATTGGTCCACATCACTGTTCTTGCAGAAAACTAGCAAGTCCAGGCACCATAGAACAGTACCCTAATTAAGTTCCTGTTATGTATTGCCTCTACTGGTTAGCTAGAGTATGTAATCGGTCTATACCACTAGTTTGTTACTGGGTGCTCAAATTATTCATACTCTTAGCAAAAACAAGAGATATTGGATTGACATTTACAAGAAACAAATTAATGTTCATTGGTCCCTGTGTTTGAGAGAGATATACACAGCGATGTGGACCAATATTCATGATTAAAATATGCATTAGCTTTACCAACATGGAATGAGCCCACTGCCTCATAGTCTCTGCACCTAGTAATGGACTAGTAGATAACTGTCCCTGGACTTGTTCGTTTTCTACAAGAACAGTGATGTGGAACAATTACAGAGATTGCTGTAACTTAATATGGTCAGTAAACTAAGAATATAGGCGTTGTTTCTATGTTAGAAAACTAGACCACTATTCTATAGTCCCTGCACTCAAGAAATTCTCCCATAGTGCAGTAATGTACCAATTACAGAAATGGAAGGAGACAGGAAGATAATTAATACAAGCATACTTTAGGTTGTACACCTAATTGGTAGATAGTTAGAGGACTATTACATGGTCCCTGAAACAATTACATCCTGTGGACAAAAAAAATTGAGGGCCCTGGTCACACTACTAAGGGTGGTGAAGTTGGATTAATGGCTGTTTGCCACTTATAAATCATTTGACTAGCAATATACTAGTGTTTAACAAGCTCATAATGTTATTAGGTCCTTTGGTCCCCACGGAATTATAAAATCATGACACGCAGTGTTGATGGACTACAAGCCATTGACTGAAATAACTAAGTTCTCTTGGTTGGGGCAGGGACCGCTCTCTTATGTTATCCCCATTTATTTATTGTAACATACTTCTGTTGTAAGGTGCTGCGTACACTGTGTGGCACCATGTAAAGATATACATACATACATACATACAGATGGTGCACAATATGGCAGCCTTGGATTATATACGTGGACCAATTCTATAAGGCACTCCAACTAATACCACAAGTGACCCCCTTCACTGTACTCCAGTATCCCCATTTTCCTGAATGTTTTTCCCTTCTACATACTATGCCATGGTCTGCTTGATTTCTCCATGACCTTACCCCTACTTTTCCTTGCCCATGCTCCTTTCTCCTTCCTTCCATATGATGGCTACACTTCCATCCACCAAACAACCCTTCCATCCTTCCCAAGGAAAAGAAGGCCAATGTAGATGCTGACCCAAAGAGAAGTAAAATAAATCTTCATCAATGTGAATTACAGTGATGATGAAACAGCGTCCTCCTTAGACAAAAGTCCTACTGAGCAAGCTAATAGTATCTGCTGGAGGTGCACTGAGGTGTATGGCTTACCTGTTTGATAACTTGTGAAGAAAAATAATGAAAATGGATTTCTGACTATATATAGTAACTTAGTAATATAGTAACTGAACTGAACACCAGACACACGTTTTAGAAAATTCCAATGAAGGGATTCCTTGTAAGTAACGAGATCTTGGCACTTCTCAAGTGCCTCCGTGTCGACCGACACGAATCTCCTGCTGACAGCTTTACAGCTGTCAGTAGGAAACAGCGAAATTTAAACACCTGTATCTCTTAATGAATGAATATGAATGAATGAATGAATATGTTTATTTATATAGGGCCACAAGTGTACGCAGCGCTTTACAATTTCAGGGTTTAAACAATACAGGGTTACAGGTGCTTTGTAGAGTGAAACATTGGGTGCGAGGTCCCTGCCCAAAAGCTTACAATCTAAAGTGGTAATGGGAGACATACAGAGTACATTAGGGTCAAGTGCTGAATACAGTGCTAGTTCTGATGGTGATAGAGGACATCAGTATTTTAAATAATTTATAAGAGCGTTCATTGTACAACATCAGTGCCTTCTAGCATGCTGTGATTTTATCCAAGAGGTGCATTTTAAAGTGAGATTTGAAGGCTATCAGAGAGGTGCAGTGGCACAGGTTGGATGGTAGAGCATTCCATAGATATGGAGCAATGAGAGGAAAAGGTTTGATACGTGACAGAGCTGTAGAGACAAAAGGAGCTGAGAGAAGACAGTCATTGGCTGAACGTAAGTGGCGGGATGGGGTATAACAGGAGATCAGAGTGGAAATGTAAGGAGTAAAGGAGAGAAGTGTCTTGAAAGAGAGATGTAAGATTTTGTAAGATATCCGGAGTTTGATAGGCAGCCATTGGAGAGTTTTGAGGAGGAGTGGGGCAGGGACAAACCTAGGTGACAGAAGAGTAATTCGTGCTGCAGCATTCTGTATAGATTGAAGTGGTTGGAGATGGGAAGCAGGAATGCCAGACAGAAGAATGTTGCAATAGTCCATGTGGGAGAGGATGATTACATGTATAAGAATATTAGCTGTGGAGGAACAGAGGAAGGGACGGATTTTTGCAATGTTACGCAAAAGAAAGCGACAGGATTTAGTAATGGCATTAATATGAGAGGAAAATGAGAGAGAGTTGTCAATTATCACCCCTAGACACCGTGCTTCTGATACTGGATTTATGGTAGTGCCATTTACAGTCACCTGGAAGGGCGCTACAGGGCCAGGTCTAGGTGGGATGAGGAGCAGCTCAGTTTTGGACATATTGAGTTTGAGGTGCCTATGAGCCATCCAGTCTGAGATAGCCGAGAGGCAATCTGTGACTTTAGCCTGGATATCAGAAGTGAGTTGAGGTACAGATAAGTAAATCTGGGTGTCATCTGCATAGAGGTGATATTTGAGACCAAATGAGTTAATAAGATCACCAAGTGTTATTGTGTAAAGAGAAAACAGAAGCGGTCCTAGAACAGAACCTTGAGGAACCCCAACAGAGAGTTGGATGGGGGAGGATGAAGAGGTGGCAGAGGAGACACTGAAGGATCTGTTAGATAGAGAAGAGGAGAGCCAGTCCAGTGCTGTGTTGCGGATTCCTAAAGAGTGAAGAATGCGGAGGAGGAGTGCATGATCAACAGTATCAAAAGCTGCTGAGAGATCAAGCAGGATAAGAATTGAATAGTGACCTTGAGATTTGGCAATGTGAAGATCATTGACAACTCTTGTAAGAGCAGTTTCAGTGGAGTGAGCATTATGAAATCCAGATTGTAAAGGGTCGAGCAGGTTGTATGCATTGAGGAAGTCAAGCAGGCATGAGTAGGCTAAGCGTTCCAAGAGTTTAGAGGCCAAAGGCAGAAGAGAAACTGGTCGATAGCTAGAGGGTGTGTTACTGTAAGAAGAGTTGTTCTTAAGGATAGGTCTCTTAAATCATAGCGGTTTGAGAGATACGTTTTTTTGCATTTAGCTCAGCTTTTTAAGCTCTTCTAAATGAAAAAACTTTTTTTTGGACATTACTAACACTTTAAAATATAACTCTTAATATGATTAGAATCGAAAGATCGGACATACCATATTAACTCATACCATTTCTTGTAGTAAGTGAGTAAAATGAGGCCTATATGCTGATATTAGTGGGTATAAACTTAGGCCATACAACAATGAGTTGCATACCCCTCTGGCACTCAGAGGGTTAAGGTATTTAAATGGTTTTGGAGGGGAATCCATACATAAGAGATAACACCTCCAAATGCTCTGTGACTAATATGCTTACTTTATGTTTTCTTGAATTTCAGCCCATAGCTAGTGTCTGTATCCATCAAATGTAATTCATCAGCTTCTGTGGTCCTCCTAGTTCTGACTCAAAGAAAGTCTTTTTTCCTCTGTTGGTAATATTAAGTGGTTGACTGGATATAATTTGCTTTGTTCAGTGCGTTTCAAGTGACCCTTCCTCAGGATTATTTTTGTGTATTCTGTCTTGGTCTTCTACCCTTCAGTTTTATATATCCTTTTTTTCTGCAAAATGTACTCATCCAGGGCAAATCCAGGATTTCCAGAGAGGGTTTTCCACATAAAAAGAACAGAAAAATAAATATACAATAACAGTACCAGTAATCATTTTGTGTAGTTCTGTATCCAAAAGTCATGAACGCTAACTGAACATAGACCAGGTGTGGACAATCTGTGTACACCAAAGAGCTAAATAGTGATATTCCTGAGTGGTATCTGGGCAAAGAACAAGCAAATGCTACAATTTTTTTTTGTTCTCAATAAATATTCACGTCTATGCTTCTCTTTTTTAAATTCTGGGAAGTCCCCTTAAAGTTAAGGGTTATACTAGACATAGGTACCTTATTTTTAGTGCCTTGAGGCACAAGCTACACCTCACAAATGAGGCTCAAGTAAGCTGAAAAGTATGTCTGTGGTTTGCTGGTATTCTCTTGCAGAGGGGAGTTGCCCTGAATTGTTGCTCTGGGTTGCCCTTGTGGGTAGTTGACTCAATATGCAAATGGTATTTCTCTTTTTTAAAGGGCACTAGAGAGTGAAACAGTGACATTAATGAGCAACAGTTAGTGAAAGAATAAGCAAATGCTGTGTTTGTTTTCCTTCTCAGAGAATATTACTTCTGTGCTTTTCTGGTGGTATTTGCAGTTTAACACCAGGATGGATACAGTCTATCAAACCCTGGCATTGACATACATAGAACAACAGCAAGAATTGTGTCTGATCTGATGGCGGAAGGGGTTAGTGCGTAAGGGGGTTTCTGGGCAGCTGGAAGTCCCCTTTCCATTTTCCCTTACTCCTAAATTTTATCAAGATATTTTTGTCATTTGGGTTTAGAGCCTGATGGATACACGTGTCTACTGGATGTTGGCTTGTCACATCACAAACCAATGAACAATTTCACAATAATTGCACTATGTGATATATTTATTTTAGTAATTTATGGACATTATGAAATAATTTCTGTTTTGTTTGGATTGAATAGAACATATTGAACAGAAACCTTGTACTATGGCTCTGTAGTTGAAGAGTATAGCATTAAATAACTTCTTATCCAACTGGAATATTTAAACTTTTCATATCTGCACTATTTCTACTGGAACAAATCGCTTGGATAATTGTGGCTTCCTGCTTCAGAGCAAATTGTGGTTTGTGAAGAACAGTATGCCCTGTTTGTTCTTTTTTATGGTCTGATCCCATACTGAAACAGTCTGGTTTTCTTATAGTTTTAACATTAGTACTAAACAACAATGCCAGTATATACAACTTTGTGCCAAATTCTCACTTACTTCTTGGCTTTTCTTTAAATTGTAGAAGCTTTCTCTTCTGCCAGAATTACCGTAATGACATACCACAAACCTTCAAATTCATCTGGCCTTAATGTACCAAAATACTCCAAATTATTACCAAAACCACAATATTTGTTTTTCTTTTATTGATGTCTGCCATGGCTTCATTAGAAGCCATTATATATCTTTCATTTAATTTTCTTTATCTGTCATCAGATTTAGTATTTCACAATTATAGCAACTCAGGTAAACCATTACTTGACATCTGTATTATACACAGTAATTGCACCCTTAAAAACCATAATGGTATATCAGATTAGGTGATTAAATAACATTTAATCAAGAAAAAAATATTTCTTTCAAGCAAATATCCCGGAATGAAATGTGTATTCTCTTGTTAGGCACTTATTTTACCAGGCTGAATATCTTATCTCCTTGGATGTACCCAACAAATTGCTTTTCCTTAATTTATAGGCGTTTAATAAGCTGATGGCTAGTGCTCTAAAGCTCAAGATATAACAGCTTCATCCTGACCTCCAATTTTTGTTGCTAATAAAATTTTTAAATTTTTTTTTTTTTTAATGGTGGGAATTGGATTGAGCCCTTTCTGCTATGTCTTAACCACTGAAGAAATTGTGACTTCTTCACTACAGCTGCATCTTCACTACATCTCTCTGATGAGCTGTTCATTCCAAGGCCTGATCAAATAACCAGGGGCTACCCCTTGAGATTAGAGGAAATTAGGTTTTGCTGCAGTAAGGTTAAATTATGGAATTCCTTGCCCAAGGATGTGACTATGGCAGATACAATGGATACTTTTAAGAGATGATTGGATATGTTTCTTTCAAAAGGGAAGAACATACAGGGTTATACTATGTATTAGTAGGTAAAACAGGAAGGTCTGATAAAGACCAACTTATTTGGCAGCAGGAAAGCTGTATAATCCTCATGTCTCTGCGTTATGAGACAAAGGTTTAATTTGATGGATATGTGTATTTTTTTCATCCTAATTTACTATGTTTTCTTGTATGAGTTGATTATTAAGGTGCAATGCAACCTACTTTGGGGGCCTATGCACAGCAATGGTAAACCCTGATGCAGAGTTGCCTGCATGATCATAGCCTTGTTGCTAGTCACACTGCTCCATGGGACATCCAAGAAATTAGATGGTTGACTGTATTTATTTTGCTTTTTTCATGAGGTTATTCATGCAAAAAACAGTTTTATGCTTTTCCCGCACATTGAAAATACATAAAATGTCCACCTTTTTGATACTGTGAATGAATTTCCCATGAGAACTTTTGTCATTTTCTGCCTTTGCTTTCTATGGACTACAGTAACATAAGTCTTGAAGAAATTGTTAGTAGGATAAATCCATTTCCTCTTTCCCCATAACACTAACTGTTTTAACTGTTTGAGTGTTGGAGCCTGAGGGAGTTGTCACTGGGAAGCAGAGCAGTGTAGAATGTTGGCATTTGACTCATGGCTATGCCAGCCAGTATGTTCTAATTAGCATTAAATGACAAATAAATAAAGCTAAAAATCTTATAAAAAATATTTTAAATAAAAAATCATTATCATAACATATATATTGAAAGATATTTCAAATGAGCATACATAATCATAAGGTATATATGTCATTCAAGTCCAGTTTTAGTAAGCACACCCAAGGGAAAAGAAAAATATTAAAAATTCCTGGGGTACAAACAGTGTTGAACAGAAAACCTAAAAGCAAAAACAAAGAATACTGATACACATCCATATTTACTCAGTATTAACCCTTTATACTGTGGCATATTGCTTGCATTTTACCACTAAATTAAAGATGAGGTTTTAGTCACATAATATGGCTATTGTATGCTAAGCTTGCAACCATGCTAAGGTACACCATTAAAGGCAAGTCCTAACTTTAACTTGCTTTGTGCTGGGAGCTGAATCTCTCTGGCTTTACTCTTTCCTTAACCTTAAAGGGATAGTAATACTTCATTTTAACTTTATTTTATTTTGTAGGCATTAAAAAAACATGAAGAATGATATAAGTCTTATCTCTGAAACCTTTATGGTTTAAGAGATATTCACAAACAAAGTATCCCCCCCCTGTTCAACCAAATCAGAAGGGAGGTGCCCAGGTAGACTGCAGAGAGGGACAATCTTCAATTAAGATAATGGAAAAAGCTGAAAAACTTGTCAAGGGGGGGAAGGGCTTTCATTGTTTTCATACAAAGAAAATTGTCCCCTGCTGTTATCTGTCTGGTCATACAACCAGACTCACATCTGAGAAGAGATGGCTTACACTAGGAAAAAGGGGCGGGGAGGGGAACTTTGCTTGTGAATATCTCATAAACCATAAAGGTTTGAGAAATAAGACTTATATCATTCTTCATGTTTTTTTAATGCCTACAAAATAAAATAAAGTTAAAACGAAGTATTACTATCCCTTTAATTTGCATTATCCTATGGGCTGAATCTCTCCAGCTTTTCTTTTTGACAGAGCAAAACTCTCTGACTGCCATTTTACAGTGTCCTAAAGACAGTGAAGACTGCACAAGGGGGATGGGAAAGATTCTTGGACCAATAGAAGCTAGTCAGATTTCAGAATTTACAGTTTCAGTCCAGGTTTTGGTAAGCACACAGATAAAAAGGTGCATTTACAATTGTTGGAGTACAACCAATTTTTGGCCAGAATAGATTAAAGGAAAAATACAGGATATCGATGCACATCCATATTTACTCAGTATGAACCCTTTCTACTGTGGCAAATTGCCTTCATATCACCACAGTCTCCATGCAGTAGCGAAACAAGCTAATCCAAAGGATGCACTATTATTGACTGTGCATTTATGTGTATGTGCCTTCCCTTCATGCTACTGTGAACCATTCACAATTTGCAGTAGTAAGAATATGTATATAGATACCCTTACAAACAAACTTTTAAGGGCCACAGACCTGTTCTAGTACATGTCCAAGACTGAGTGGCATAGGCTGTTGTAGACAGACTGAAACCCTCATAAAAATAAAGTGTAGAAATATAAAAGAAAAATAATAATAATACATTCTTGTATGTTTTGAAAAAATATGATGCCCTGTATACATTTAGGACTTTAACACCAAAAATGCAAGGAAACTGTAAACCTATAGAGTGCTTCCGTAAATGGGGAAACTAGCTGCTATGGGGTATGTTGTGGCAGCTGCATAATTGGTGCAAAAAGTATTGGTCGTAATGCTGAAAAAAAGGGTATTTCTCATTTGTATGGTTTTTTTGCATGCATATGCATCAAGAATAAGGAATATATTTTTAAATATGGTACCAAAATAAAGCCTGTTCTATCCCAGCAATCAGTATATAGTATACTAGTTGAACAGCCCGTGTACACGGACCACAGTGCTAGGCAGCAACGGCCGCGGTGCAGTAATGCACAATAGAGACGGCCTGCACCTCGGCTGATAATGGAGCGCCCCGCGGCGTGGGCAGTCTGTACTGCACATGACTGCAGAGAGCGCAGCTGTCTGTACTGCACATGACAGCTTCTAACAAACATACATTAGCGAATTATTATATAGGATAGTGTTCATGGGTACAGTTGACAATAAACTAGTGAAACTTTATTTAACAAACACACTGCAAGAAATTGATGCATTCCTCAAGAAGCATACTGACCTGATCCTTAAGAGGTTAAGAACAATTGCTATATAAGATGGACATGGAAAGTGTTAGCTCTTATCTGACTACTTTTGGCATTTGTATAGAGACAAAATTGGAGTGATTCTGGAGCAAACTGACTGCATCAAATGGGACAAAATATTGATTTAATTGAGTTGGTGACCTCTCTAGCTTTCAAGTGGTTAAAAGTCCTATTTAGCCCTTTGAATGCCAGAGGGGTATGCAGTGCATTGCAGAGTAATGCAATGTGCACCCCTCTGTCACTATCAATCTTAATATCCATTCCCCTTTATGGAACAGATAGTTTTCCCAGAACTGCAGCATTTTAGCTTGTTGAATTAGACCTTAAGTTTCTGTATTGTTCAGATGTCATTATTTTAGTGCTATAAAGAGCAATCTTGTACCTAGTAGGATGAACAATATTATATATATATATTAGGAATTTTATTATAGTAAAAATTAATTTCTTCAGCAATTTGCTTGTGTTGTTAGTTTAATATGTTTTATAGCATATGTCTTGTACTTAAATATTTTCAGTGGCAGTCGTTTGATTTAATACTGCATGAATAATGTACTCTTCAGTGCTGAGAAACTAGAGTTAAGGGCATCAGTGGTTCAGTTCCAGTCTGTCAAGAATTAGTCTTCCATAATCTTTCTATTAATACACTGAGTTATTTAACCTCTTGGACACAGTGGAGTTTAAAAAAAACTGCAGTGGGATGGAGACATTGCTAGCCTCTGAAAGGGTACATTTACCCTATTTATGTGGTCTTTTATTTTCTTTGCATTTTGAAAATCAAATACAATCTCACTCAGAAATGTTCATATATTAAACCCTATAAGGAACATTATGCACCCCACTGGTACATAAAGGGTTAATAAGCAGATACAATTCTACATTTACAAATGAACATCTGCATGCTGTTAATATGGAATATCCTATATAATAATTTGTTAGGATGTTTGTCAGAAGCCATCATGTACAGTAGAGACTGACCGAACGCACAGTTCTGTGCTGGGAGCATTCTGTGCTTTCGGGCAGTCTCTACAGTGCATGACTGCATCGCGGCAGGACGCAGAGCAGGACCGACCTCTTAACCCTTTGAGTGCAAGAGGGCTATGCAAAGCAATGCGTTGCATACCCCTCTGGTACTCAAAGGGTTAACATCACCCGGGCCTTGGCCCGTGTACACAGTCTTTTACACTAGTAATTTTATATTTATCATATAAACACAGATGACTATATGTAAAATCTTATGAATATAAAATATATTTCTTAAGGCTATTTTCTATCATTATTATTTTTCTCAAATAATATATTTAGAACTCTAAAACAGTTTTTATTTTTAAGGGGAAGGTAACATAAAAAGTTAACTTCTCTACAAATCATAAGGCTAATCAGGGTTATTAAACTGAGATCTGTCTTAAAGGAATAGTAATGTTTAGTTAGTAAAGTACAATCAAGTCTTCTTTATAGATATTTATAACAATATGTAGCAGTATAACCTCCTAAAACTTTGCCTTCTGACCTTTAGTCTATAATAAAGTTTCCTACTCCTGCCCCTTTTAATTACCTCAAGCAGCCTCAGCAAGCGGGTCCATATGGATAGCTATGAGGGACACTCTTCTTTCAGCATAAGGAAAATCCTGCCCTCGTTTGTCAAGGGGGCAGACTTTTCCTTATACCGAAAGAAAGAAGATTGTCCCTCTCTGCTATCTGTCTGTTCCTGGGACCGGAATCCAGATCTGAGGGGAAGCTGCTTGAGGTAAGTAAAAGGGGCGGGAGGGGCTAACTTTATTATAGAATAAAGGTAAAACAGCAAAGTTTTAGAAGGTTATAGTGCTACATCTTGTTATAAAAATGTATAAAGTAGACTTGATTGTACTTTAGTAACTAAACATATCCCTTTAATTCATTGAGATTGATTTGCTATAATTAAATGTAGTAATTACTGGAGCAAACCATCATAAGTGTAAAATAAAATGTTCAAAAGTTCCTATTGATTTTGTAGGGGATTTTAACCCTTTGAATGATAGTGAGAACTCTAACTCATTGCTTTGCAATGCATTCAATGGGTTAACAGCCCCATTTAAATAAATTATAATTTTAATTCTCCCTTATGGTGCTTTTGGTTTGCCACTCCACTTCTTGACAGAAAATCAGCCTCTGTGCGCGAGAAAAATGGATTTGTATCAAGATATTGTGCGGATAACACATTTTGGCAGCCAAAGAGGCCATAGTATGCTTAGTAATAAACTTCAAAATTGTTCTATGAAAATAAAAAATTAAAATCTAAATACATTTTTCAATGGGTTGTTATTTTTAATACTGACGATAGCTTGTTTCTTTTACAAATTGCTTATTTTGTTAATTTTATGGTGGAAGAAGCAAGTATGGAGGTCATGAGGAAATATCCAAAGGGAGGGGGATATGATGCTGTTTTCTTCTAACCACAGAGTAAATATGGGCACCTGCATTGTTGTGTAAGCATGGACATACTGCAGGTACTGTATTCACCTAATGGATCTTGCAGGAAACAGTTAATGCCTCACTAAGGATTAAGTTGTATGGGCAAATTTTGTATTTCAACAGATTATTACACATAGTATTTTCATAAGAAAAGAAGATTTTCTTTTCCTTTGGATCTATGGCCCATGGTGTCATTGTTAATTATGCAGTACATTTTGTATAATATGTTGTAACAGTTATTTATCCTGTATAGTTAGCTTATCCAAAATATATTTAGCTGTGTATGGTAAAGGAGAAAAATAAGATTTATATAAGTGAAATCTTATTCTAAATGTTTACTGGCTGTCACCCATGTATCTCCAACTTCAGTCAGTTCATAATTGTTTGAAGTAATAGTGTATTTGAATTTCAATGAGCAACAGAGAAATAAAATGTATACACTGGTACATAGTCATTTGAGGTGATAATAATCATGGATTCCATTCACACCAATTTTAGAGCAATAATGTTAGTTGTCAGTGTTTCTCAACATTAGTCAGTGGGACACACCAACAGGTCAGCTTTTCAAAATACCACTGCCTAATCACTGTTGGGTAATTAGGGTTTCAGTCATTATCATACCTAGGAACTTGCTCACCATGAGCCCCCAGAGCGGGATCATGTTCTGCTGATAAGAGGGTGTTAATGATGAGATTTGTGTCATAAACGGCCAGGGCTTATTTGGGTGGTAGAGGCACATCAACAGGTCAGGTTTTCAGGATATCCCTACAGGTGAATTCATTACAACCACTGAGCTACTGTTTATCCACCTGTGATCAAGCAGGGAAACCTTGACAACATGCTATGTGTTTGTGTCCTGAGGACTAAAATTGAGAATCACTGTTACTGACCATGGCTGTACTGTGGCATATTATTATCTGAAAACACTTACATGATTCTAAAGAAGCATGGGTGGTACTTATCTCTGATATTTAACAGCAGCTAAAATTCTAATATGTTCAAGTTAGATATCTTATTTCTCACTTTTAAACTTTAGGTATATCTATAATTTATTCTTCATATAGAGCCTTTCTTTCTTGGAAGAAGATATGCATTTTTCCAAGACCTCATTTATGTGTAGGCATTGCTGGGAGGCATAATCCAACCTTAGATAGTTAGTCTCTCTGACAACACTAATAGCTCCTTCAAATATTTCTCAGTTATGCTTTAGATAAGAGTGTTGAGCACATAAATTCATTAGTGAGTAATAGAGCAACCTTATTTTATCTATGTCTTTTTTCCAAAAGATTTTCCATACAGCGCCAGGAGTCATACATCACACTCAGAGTCTATGTCTCGAGAGCCAACTAGGAGAAAGTGCAGAAAAACTACTGTTAACAAGGGAATAATTGCACACAGCATAAATTAATTATTAGTCACTCAGGAATGGTGGGAAAAGGCCACACAGATTGTGGTTACTCTCTTTCTCCACTTTTCAGGAAATAGATAATCAAAAGTGTATCACAGGAAAAGTACAAGGCCTCTTTATGGTATAATGATTTTTTACTTCACGTATTACCTAATGTGCCATGTGTCTTATTTGCTTTAACACATTAGGTACATTGTATTATAGGGGAGAAAGCATGAAAGATGGTCCCATGAGACATACATCATTCTTTGGAAGTCAGTGTTAACCCTGGCAAAGTCAACTCAATAGGGACTTGGAAATAAATTCAACCAAAGGAACAGGGCATGGATCAGTGAGCATGTGATAGAAGGCTTTCATGAGGAATTTAGGTTACCACACAGTGAAAATAAACAGTGGAAACAGCAGTGAATATGTAAAATATTTACAGATGTAAATAGAAATAATGCACAGACATATAATTTCAACTATGTTTTTATAATGTTATATTTTATAGAAGGAAACATTTAACACATTTGCAAAACAAATATGCTACTAGCCCATTTGGAAGCAAATGTGTTTATTTCCAAATCTAGTATTGCATGTACCACAGCAATGAAACACATCAGAGTTGAAGTATTAAGCAGTCCAGTCATGTTGGAGGAAAAACTACACCACAGCAGGACACATCTCCATTTCAATAACTGGGAAATAAAAATGTCCATTGATTTAATCCTTTGAGTGCCAGAGGGGTATGCAATGCATTGCATTGCAATGCATTGCATACCCCTCTGGCAGTCAAATGGTTAACCGCTTAAAGGTTCTTTTGCAATACATTGGAGACCTCTAGCATTCAAGTAATTTAGAGGGATATTTATAAAAATGTTCTTCTTACCTTTTAAAGAACTGTCATTATGGCATGGCAAGTAGATACAATGCCAGGTCTGATTTAAAAATGATTAAAGGGGAACTATCACCCCTATACAAGTTTGGCTGATAAGTTACTAAATGGAGCGACTCTCATTGGCTAGAGAGCTCTCCAGCTTACAAGGAGAACTCCTCCATCATTGGAGGAGGCTGGATTGAGATGCTACGTGGGAGGGGAGCAGAGGAAGAGTGACAGACTGCAGTGCAGAGCTGTACCCGCAGTCTGTCCGGAAGTAAGGGCACAGATCATTTTTAAACATTTAATTTTAGCCAAACCACGAATTAAAACACAAAACAAAAACACAATTATTCATGCTAGTCGCTCTATTTAGAAACTTATTAGCCAAACTTGTATAGGGGTGATAGTTCCCCTTTAAAGGCATTTTTATTAATATGGCATTATTATGCATATTTCAACTCCTGGAATGCTTAAGGACAGAGATAATTATGGCTCAAAATTATTGCATATAGCAACATATATTTATAAATTCGCTGGACAACTCCTTACAAACGTTCTTACTCCATTTTACAAAAAAGCTTACTACATGGCATTCAGTTCTCTTAAAGGGATATTAATACTTCATTTTTACTATCCCCCATGTTGTAGCCCTTAAAAATCGGAATTGAATGAGGCCATCGGCATCTCTCAAACCTTTATGGTTTGAGAGATATCCGCATTCAAAGTTCCCTCTCCTTCTCTCTCCCCTGACATCAGCGTTATAGCTGATAGCAGGGCAATCCGGTCCCGGGACCGGCGGCGGCTCTGCAGCAGTGCTGAGATTGAGTTATAGAAACAGAAATCCTTCACTAAAATGGTCTTTTATGTGTGCTTGCAAACCAAGTACAAACCAAGCACACGTAGAAGACCATTTCAGTGAAGGATTTCTGTTTCTATAACTCAGTCTCGCCACTGCTGCAGAGCCACTGCTTGCTCACGGACCGGATTCCCCTGCTGTTAGCTACAACACTGAATTCATAGGGGAGGGAACTTTGAATGCGGATATCTCTCAAACCATAAAGATTTGAGAGATGCCTCTGGTCTCGTTTAACCCCTTAGTGACCTGCCGCACGTGCACACGGCCAGCACTTAATGCCCGCCAAACTTTATTTTTTCATTCTACTGAATGACTTCCGGGACGTACATGTACGTCCTCTGTCCACCTGGGACATCTGCTCAGGATGTACATGTACGTCCTCGGGCGTTAAGGGGTTAATTCCAATTTTTAAGGGCTACAAGAGGGGGGATAGTAAAAATTAAGTATTACTATTCCTTTACACTGGAGTTCTTACTTTTATAATTAACGCATATTTTTGATTTGTGCCACTTTTATAAATCTGCTTCTAAAAGTCCCATTTAACTCAAAGGGGGTTTTAGGAATTTTTCATTTGACCCCTATGGTACAAACCTGTTCTTCTCAGCATCGTTTGTGAACTTAGCAAATTACATATTTGAATATGGTACTTGCCATTCTATTTAGCACTGCTTGCGCAGAATAGATTTCTTGAATTTGATTTGAATATATTTTTGTGAGAATTTTGTGAAATTTAAAGTAGCCACAATTCTCATCATTTATTTCATACAAGTAAGAAAGGAGTGAGGACCAAGAGGGAGAGGGACATTGCCCGTGGCCTCTGACCTGAATTGTAAGTATCTAAACTGGTCGTCAGTAAAGATGGATGAAAATTCCCATTTTTCCTTGTAGGAATGTTGGCAGAAACCAACAATTTGTTGCTTTTTCCATGAAAATTCCCTCACATAGAAACCCTCTAAAATGCCATCCTTTTCATGAACCCCAAGCAATGTCCCACAGGAACTTTGCCGGTTCTCATTGGTGTAAGGGAGCGGAGTTAGAAGGGTATGTGTGGTTCTGGCTATACCAGTTCAGTGGGACAAGTCTGAGAGGTCACTATGCATGGGTCTAAGCCTACAAGTGCATTGGGACGTATAAAGAGGGTATATAGCTTCTTATGGCATTCTAGGCTTTACCTGCATACAGACTCTCCCCCAACAACGAGTCACAGGACTGCTATACACAGAGCATAATGTACAAAGTCAGAGACCAGAGTACTGTTAGTTATAGCTCTTGTAGTAGTTTTGATTGCTACAGTCTTTGTCAGAATCAATTACCAATCCATGAAGTCAGCAAACCATCAACCAGTCAGGAAAAAACAGCAGGCTTTATGTGGGATAGGAGTTGACAGTGACAGTAGCAGTCTTATGGCAAAATAAACCAAACAAGCAGGAACAAACCAACTGCACCATACTGAACAAGTGATATTTCACAAAATTACCATTGATTGACTGAAATTGAATAGTGTTGTAACATGTTGAATAGTTTCATGCTAAATACAATTTTAAAAAATAGTATTACTGCTGAACAAAATCGGGTTCTCCTTACCTTTATTTTAGGTTAACCCTTTGAATACCAGATAAGTATCCAATGCATTGAGTTGCAATGTGCTGGATACCTCTCTTGCACTCAGTGGGTTAATAAATGTATAGTTAAATTATAATTTTTTGGCTTGAAGTAAAATATCTACTTCTGTTCTCTTTTCATTGGACAAGAAGTTGTATTTCCTTCCAGCACATGTGGAGTAATCAGTTCTAAGCTGCTGGTAGGTGAAAAGTAGAGTAGAGACTAGTGATGAGCGAGCGTGCTCGGCCGATGCTCGGATCGGCTCGAGCATCGCTCTGCTCGGCACATGGCGGTACTCGTCGAGTACCGCCATGTGCTCGCCCGACATGTTCGGGTGGCGGGGATCTGTGCCGGAAGAGGCACAGATCCGAAGAAGCTCCGCTGGACCACCAGGGACTGGAGGTACGGGGGCATTGCGGAGATGAAGGGGGCATTGCGGAGATGAAGGGGGACATTGTGGAAGAGGGGCATAGACTCTATGCCCCTCTTCCACAATGTCCCCCTTCATCTCCGCTATGCCCGTCTTCCACAATGTGCCCTTTCATCTCCGCTATGCCCCTCTTCCACAATGTGCCCCTTCATCTCCGCTATGCCCCTCTTCCACAATGTCCCCATTCATCTCCTCTATGGCATAGAGGAGATGAAGGGGGACATTGTGGAAGAGGGGCATAGCGGAGATGAAGGGGCACATTGTGGAAGAGGGGCATAGCGGAGATGAAGGGGCACATTGTGGAAGAGGGGCATAGCGGAGCTGAAGGGGGACATTGCGGAGCTGAAGGGGGCATTTGGAGATGAAGGGGGCATAGCGGAGATGAAGGGGGCATTGACCAGGCACCCTCCCCTCATCAGAGCAGGGGGTGCCTGGTGTCGCCCCATTCATTCCAATGGGGCTCGGGTGCTCGGCCGAGCACTTGAGCCTCAGGGGGTGCTCGGTCAGAGCACCCGAGCACCCGAGCATCGTGGTGCTCGCTCAACACTAGTAGAGACACTTCCAGATGGTAAATGTATGTGAACAGCAGAGGAAGTTTGTAGGGACCCTTACATCAGGGTTGGATTTACATCCCAGATGCTCATAAGCAAGGCACTCTAGATACCCTTAGTTTCACCTATGACCACCCCCCATTGCTGACATGACCACACCCATAGTCCCATGACACACAAAATGCCCCCAGTCTATAACATGTAAGCACAAAAATAAATAAAATAAATAAATAAAATAAAGCGTTTCACCTCTCGGATAGTAAATGGGTATATAAACTAGTGTAAGGACACTGAGATTGCACTGACCACTCCCACAATTCAAAATGTTGGTGTGACCTGCACAATATTTGGCACCCTAAGCAGTTTCCCACTTTGCCTAACTGGAATTCTGGCCCTGCCTTATAATACTCAGGCTAACAGTAGATTGTAAATTGAAATGAACAGATTCAGATTCTAAGAATCCAAACTCTCTAATACAAGGATTCTGAGGTATTCTCAGATCTCTTGCTACAAATCTAAACATGAAACCAAGGGTCTTATGCAAATGAGGAGTAATTCAGAGTGAACAAAATACATTTACCTAATTCCCATTGATTTTATTGGTTCTTTTAACCCTTGAATGATGGAAATGCATTGTGAATCACTGCCCTCTGGGTTCAAATTTACCCAAATAAACTGATGTTATGCATTTTGGGAAGGTTGCAGCATCTGTGATACTGGACATCAAAAATTTTAATTTTAATTTAGTTAACACCAACATTATACAGTCCACTTTGCAAGGGACTAAGGGCTAGATTTAAAGCCAGCCGTTAACATAGCTGGTAGGGCCAAAGTGAAGACCGGCTGTTAAACTAACATGTTTAACGCGGTATTTAAAGGCCCTACCAGCTAGAACTCCAAAGGACGTTAAGCCACAAAAACAGTCTTGTGGCTGAACATCTGTTTGGTGCGTTGAGCTCCCAAAACGCTGCTAAAAGCAGCAATATTGGGAACTGAACAGTGAAAAACAATTAACTATCGGTGCTTGTCATACTGCCAAGCACCGATCGTTAACCGATCCATGTTACACTTACCTGTCATCCACTGTCCTTCTGTCTTCTCTTCTTTCTTCTATCTTCCACCTTCTCTTCAGTCTTCCTCCTTCTCCCTGTGAAATAAAAGAAATATATTAACATTAAGCATGAACAAATACATTCCAGAAACCTTTGAGTGGCAGAGGGGTACGCAACGCATTGCAAAGCAATGAGTTGCGTATCTCACTGTCACTCAAAGGGTGTAGTTTTAGTGTTCCATAGATATAGCCACATATGCCTCCATGTAATGCCCCCCAAAATACATGCCCATGAATAAAAAGGTCCATATATACATGAATCAATGTCATTCATACATGCCCAATATTTCACTTAGCTTTTATTTGGTGTCTCTGCCGCTTGGAGCGGCCGCGAGGGTGGCGGCGGTGGAGACACATATGTCCCACGACACTCCTCATCAGCTGTGTACGGGCCGATGCCCGTAACACACAGAGGGCATTTGAAGTGACCCTGCCTTTATATATGGGCAGGCTGTTCTTCACATCCCAGCCAACCAGATTCGAGCGGCTGTTCTTGAATCTGGTTGGCTGGGATGTGAAGAACATCCCAGACAATGGCAGTGAGGGCAATAGAAGTGAGCCTGCCCATATATAAAGGCAGGGTCACTTCAAATGCCCTCAGTGTGTTACGGGCATCGGCCCGTACACAGCTGATGAGGAGCGTCGTGGGACATTTGTGTCTCCGCTGCCCTCGAGGCTGCTCCAAGTGGTGGAGACACCAAATAAAAGCTAAGTTAAATATTGGACATGTATGAATGACATTGATTGATGTATTTATGGACCTTTTTATTCATGGGCATGTATTTTTTGGGGCATTACATGGAGGCATATGTGGCTATATGCTATGGAACACTAAAATTACACCCTTTGAGTGACAGTGAGGTACGCAATGCATTGCTTTGCAATGCGTTGCGTACCCCTCTGCCACTCAAAGGTTTCTGGAATGTATTTGTTCATGATTAATGTTAATATATTTCTTTTATTTCACAGGGAGAAGGCGGAAGACTGAAGAAAGAAGACAGAAGGATGAGAAGACAGAAGAGAAGGACCAGCAAGCTGAGGACTCTGCTGGACATCAGGATTAATGGTAAGTGTAACTTGTAATGTGATGTTGTTTTTCACTTAGTTGGATTAACCCTATGAATGCCGGCGGGGTAATTATACCCTGCTGGCACTCATAGGGTTAATTCTACTAAATTTTTTACACAATTTAGGCACTTTGGATGTATTGATGTGGGGCTTGGATCCCCATATCAATACATCCATTGAGGACTTTGGATATTTTTTGCCAGTTAACAGCTGCGTTAGCTGGCAAAAGATCCGATGAAGGACTCTACAGCCAAACAAACTGGGTCTTAAATTTTAGATGGTAATGAGTCCCTCATTGGATCTTTTTCAGCTAATGCAGTCTATTGAATGGCAAAGTGGAGCATTTTTTTTTTGTTTCTGTGGGCCAAAACACAAGTTAGTGTAGCGGCTGGTACACTGGATGAACTGCCGTTAGCAGTTCATTACATGGTCCTTTGAATGGCCTACTGCATGTTCAGACACCCGTTAGTCTTTTTTTGGCTAACGGCTGCCTTTAAATCGAGCCCCAAGGGTCATGTTCAGGGAGCTAAAGATGAGCAATTCTGGAGCCTACCAACTGCCCTATAGGAGAGGAATACACATTCTAATTGATTTAAATGCAGCTTTTAACCCCTTGAATGCAAGAGAAGTGTTCAATACACAGTGATGCAGTATGTTAGAGACCCCCCTAGCATTCAAGAAATTAAAAGCCCCATTTGAATCAATGAAAATCTGGGGAATTTATATTTGTTGGTTTGCTACAGAACTATTCAGCATTTGCTTCCAGAATAAGGCCTTAGGGCCAAATGCAGGTCAGTGACAGCCATAGTAAGAGCAGTTTAAGGTGTATATACTGCACAGAAGCCTGAAGGGAGAGGGTCAAAGACGTTATAGGAAATGTCTAATAGACAATTAAACAATCTAGGAGTTTAGCTGCAAAGAATAAAAGTAACATGGGGAGACAGAGATTCCCTGAAAGCCAATACATTTGTATGCCTTTGAAAGTGTAGTGAGATAGCTGGGAAACTCCTATTTATTTTGACTTGCTTACAGTCTGTTTACTTCAGCTCTAAATATGTGCACCATTATTTTGCAAACATTTAAATAAAGCTCCTATTTTGTTCACAATGAAATATCTTGTGCTCAGTGGACTACCAAGTCAGACATGGTCCAGGCATAGAACACAAATCCTCTCTGAGCTGCTACTTAAAAAGTAAATCTGCCCATGTGTTCAAGAAACAGGAATACCTATTGATGACAGTAAGTCCTCTTATACAAGGTCAAACTGAATAATAAAAGGTGTTTCATTATTTAAGATTTGGAGTTCACTACTTATTCGGGTCAGTAACATTGCCCTTTTTGTTAGATATTCTGATGTAATTTTATCATTTTCGCTATACAATACTAGCCACTTAATAAAAGTATAACCATGTAAATGCCAAAGAGGTATCCAACGAATTGCAATACAATGTGTTGGATACCTCTCTGGCACTGAATGGGTTAAATTTAGTCTATTTTTTGTTTTTCACCATATTGTAAGGATTTGTACTTTTATCATTACAAAAGTATGGTAACTCTGGTAACTGTATTCTTTTTTCATGCAACATAATTTACTTTTGTAATTTTTAAATGGAGTCTTCAGCAGAAAGAGGAATAATAATTTTTATTTACACATTTTCTCTTATATGAAGGCCCAAAATTTACCAATAACATTTATGTTCATAAAACGTATCAGACTTAGACCGCACTATACATTTGTATAGGGTAATTTTCATATTAAACAACTGGTTGGCATTGTAATAGCTTAATATTATTTCCAATAAAGTTTTATCAAAAAAAAAAAAAAAAATTTGAAGGCAGTATGGTGTAGCATAACCTTTGGTTAATTCTATTTAGTACGTGGTGATTTATGTTTAAATGGGTATTCAATGTGTTTGGATCAACATGTTCTCATTAATCCCCATCTTCCTGAAACAGAAAAAAAAATCTATACTTTCCAAGCAGTACGACTGACTCTCCTGCTGTCCCTCATCACACATGTCACTTGTCTTCACTCTATAATCTTATTGGAATGCAGGAACAAAAAGTCTGCTGATTATGTAACTAGCATGGGCCATGAGACAGATGCAGGTCTAAGCACAAATTCCCTGTTTATGTTATCACAGCTGGAAAGAAAGGTTGAGATATTTTTTAAAGGTGGCCTAGGATGGCAAGATGGGCTAGAATGGCGTAGCAGAAATAACTTGTCAAAACAGCTAGCAATATGATATAGGGGTGATATGATTACAATTTACAAATATGTCTGAGGTCAATACAAAGAACTTTCCAATTAACTATTTACTCAAAGAGTTGAGCTAAGAACAATAGGCCATCCATTAAGACTAGACGAAAGGTGCTTTTGACTAAAACTAAGGAAAGGTTTTTTACAGTAAGTGCATTAAAGTTATAGAATTATTTCCCTATGGATACTGTACTTTTCAATACTGTAGATGCTTTCAAAAAAGTAATGGTTGCTTTTCTAGCTCATAACAATATTGAGAACTATGACAGTTGGTTTCAAATCAGATAGGATGTTGATCCAAGGCAATATCCATCTGTCATCTGGAGTCAGGAAGGAATTTATTTACCCACTTGAGGAGTACATGGAAATGGCTGCCTTCCTATGGATCACCAGAGGTGATATAGCATGGGCTGAACTTGATGGACAATATATTCTTCAATTATTATTAGAGATAGAAAAGGACACAGAAAACAAACACAATAAAAGTAGAAATTAAAACAGAAACAATAGTTTATCAAAACACATCCAACCTATTATATATGGACTTCCACATTAATAATCACAGGGATGACAATCAATGTGCAAATACAGGGGACATAATGCTAACATTTCTTGAAAATACTCTTAGAGGTTCACTATAAAAACTTTGGGACCCAGGGAAAATCTCCAAAAAACTACAGGAAATTACTGACCTCCAGTTCCTCATTGAGGCCATTGGGTGTCAGTGTTTCTAACCTGTAGATCCAATATGCCTCCCTCTTGCACAATTTTTTATATCTATTAGGGATGGATATGGCTATATGTTCTATGCCACAGATTTTAAAATTGGTAAGACCCCCTTGTGTATAAGTATTAAAATGCTGTAAAGAAAAAATAATAATAAGACAGTCCCAAAGTGGATAATAAAATTATGACTCCAAACCTGGAGTTCATACTTCTAAGGATTATCACCGGTGTAGATTTCAAGAAAAGTGATAAAGTGATCCCAAGAAAGCAAAAAGAGCCTACCCTCAGTATCATTTGATTAAGGTTCCTGTCTGGATTTCTACTTGCCTGAACAATATAGGAGAACTACTTGAGTAGTTAACTACAATTTTGTGGAAAATGCAGGAGTTCTGGAGTGGTTCATGTTTGTACATATGCAAATTAAAGAAAAGTCCCTTGAGGTAGTACTTTCAGAGATATGCCAATACAGTGAAATTATGGAGTTAGAAGGAGGATAAAAGGTTTATAAAGTACAGAACTGACAAAAAATTAGGTACAAAATTTACGCTATTAATAGATTGCAGTGTAAAGGAAACATGGAAATGAATGAAGATATTCTACTGAATAGAGTGCTTAGAAATGTAGTAAAAATTGATTAGTTAGTGTAGACTGGGCTTTGGAAACTGGGGTGGCTTTGAGAGTTAATCTAGGTGAAGACATCCAAGCTAAAATATTTATGAGTAAAGGGAATGTACAAAGCAATATGATAATGCAAAATGACAGGGCCATTAAGTGTAAAGTATCTCATTCAAAAAGTAAAATAGGAGAGCTGGGTGGGATGACAGACAGGACTAGTCAGTAAATCAAGAGATATATCATGACCAATACAATATAGATAAACCATAGTATAATATGCTTATATGTGAAATTTGCCTTTAAAGGGAATCTTTCACTAGATCTCATCAGTTAGTCATCTTCTCATTGAGCAAAATAGGAATAATCTATAGTTCCATGCAAGCCATAACTTTAAAAGAGACAAAAATTAAAAAGGGGTAGGCATACCGAGATGCCTGAGCGGTGGTATGCATCATTGCCTGTATGCGGTTCCCCTAGTGTCTGCAAAATACCAAGCATCAACATGGTTGCGTAGCAACCTGAAAGTGAGGCTTGGGATGCAGCAGCACGGAGGCAGAAGTGGATAGAGCAGTCAGTTGCCATGATGGAACGCCGCACAACACGGGTTCTTGGAGCAGTGGGGATAATGGTATGTACTAATTTTGAATCAATTAGTGCAAATTTTCTCTGGTCCCATGACTTGATCAGCAAAAGAGATTCAGGACATTTGATTATCTTTAGTTGCCACCAAGGTTATCAAAACACTGAAAACATGATTTGCGTCCCCAGAAAAGGCATTCAATTGAGTAATAAGTAGCCTCGTGTGTTATACTGTATCTGAACACTTCTGTGTTTTTTGCATGTGATCGAAAAAGTAATAATTTACAGACTACAAAATTGCCTACCTTGAAAAAACAAAAGGTTTCAATTACATGAAATTTATTAATGTGATACATTTATTTATAAACATTAGGGTAAAACTACAAGCACTGAAATATATCATAGTGTGGAAAGATCAGCATGTCTGATATACTGCCCTCTGTTGTTAATCACATTGATTTTTTATAAAAACCCATATGCTACTTATGACTGACTAAGCAAAATATGCTAGAAATCAGCATATGTAGGACCTCTACAGAGGAACTGACTTTTTATGAATGTGCCTCCTGCTGAAAATATTGTCTCATTGTCACGTTACTGGTCTAGATTTCAGAAGCTCGTGATCAAAGCTTGTGAGTGTAGTCTGGGAGCATAGTCGGTAATCTGATTCCCTTGCTGCAGCCAAGATATAAAGTTGCTGGCCTCGAAGCCAGATGTCCAACCCCAGTTAAGCCAGGGCTGTGACCAGGACAGGACATCAAAAATAATGTTTGGTTCCAGACTAGGCCTATGTAATAAATTTCAGGATGGACCAATGTGCAGAGATAGTAAGCACAGGACTAGGAATGCGGAGCAGGACTGCTATGTTTAGGAATATAAGTAGCATCCCAATTGGAGGTAACGTGAAACTAACTGAAAAGGGACAGCTGCGTGCTATGAAGAATGTGGGATAAGACCACCATTAATAATGATCTCTCTCAGAGGAATTGGACTACCTCTGCCAGGTATCCAGTAGAATAAGAGAGAAGCAAAACCAAATGAGACCACACAGAAAATACCATCACCCCTTTCACTAGGTATAAGAAAAGAGCAGGTGGTAACCTACCCTTCAATACAGGACCATAGGGTGAATAGCACTAGCAGTACCTCTTATTGTGAGAGTAGGCAAAAGGGGTGCAAACAGGATGCCAATACTATATCTCTCTCTCTCGCAGGCCCAGTGAGTGCCCCTGACACCTAGGGCTCCCGGACCTGACCCAGATGGTATAGGAATAGCTTTGTGACTCTCCCTGTCTCTGTTCTGTTACCAGAGACTTCCCCCAAATGTGGAGGAAAAGGAGATCCTAATGGTAAATAAAGCCCAATGCTCCTGGATTAATAACAGGGGTCAACTGTATGTGGTTAGAACTGCTATAATAAGGACAGCACCATCCTGTACCCAAAGAGGGGCCAC
The DNA here is from genome assembly GCA_037306005.1 of Rhinophrynus dorsalis. Classification (NCBI taxonomy): domain Eukaryota; kingdom Metazoa; phylum Chordata; class Amphibia; order Anura; family Rhinophrynidae; genus Rhinophrynus; species Rhinophrynus dorsalis. Next base: position 314,538,143 of record CM074720.1, on the reverse strand, counting down.
ACTCCAAAACAATAATAATATTGCTGCCCTGCTGGGCAATGTGATGTGAGACAAGGCTCAGCATTATAGGGATGAAAAGCCCCTGGAGGTCATGCTCAAATTACAAATAAGACCCCTTCCTTCTGTGCATAAGGTAATTGGCCTGTGGCCCAGCCGCTTCTGGAGAGCAGCCTCTCTGAGGAAAATAATGCTCTTCTGAAGGCTACTGCCTCAGCGGGCACAACCGCTACAGAGAATCCTCGTTGTACCTCAGCGGATAGAACTGCACCAAGAGACCAGACAGTGGGAACAACCTGTCAGAGGGCTCAGCCAAATGGAATGCAGTACCTCAGCTGATCAGGACCGCACCAAGAGGCCAGACAGCAATAGTGGGCACAACCTCTAACCTCCTGTAACCGCGGCACAGCTGCTGTGAAGCCCAGAAGGCTTATCACTCTCCTGCAGCCAAACAGCACAAGGTGGAAGGAATACAGGATAACTGAGACTGTGGCTTCTGGAACAGCCTAAGGGCAAGGCTGCACCATGGAGGCTTAATGAATAGAATAGTCGGACAGGCCTGGTCATACACAGTTCAGAGAACGGTATATAAGAATAAGGCAGAGAATGCTCAATAGGATAGCCAAGTCAAATGCCAAAAAAGCAGTAGTGAGGTACAGGCAAGGAGAAGACAAAGGGAGGTCAAAACAAGCACTGTTCAAAATCTTAGTAATACAGGAATCACAAGTGAACTTGAATAATCGGGCAAGGCCTATTAGGCTCAGCTCCTTGATAAAAAATCAAAAGCCAAAAGGAAAAAAAGGGGGCAGGACAGTTAGAAGATTGACAGGTGTGACACTCATGTACATATGCTGAATGTATTTGCATATGCCTGCTAGGCTAGTGACTTAAACTAGTCAAAGGAACCCAAAATTAGAAAATAGTATATTTCTTTGTTATATATAACATTATAATGGTAAACCTGCAGGGGAATACTGGAGGCTTGGTTAACATACTGAAAAATCTCATGCTAAGAATTACAAAAACAGCTCTTATGCTGGTACATTAAAAATCTTTGGAGAAAAAAGTATCTCAGACAAGCAATTTACAAATTTACAGCACAAATATAAGATTTCACATTACAAATAAAACATGTCATAAGTCTCAACAAACTTATATACCCTTCATTGTTAGAAAGATCCAATATTTCAATGCCCTTCTTTCATGAAAGGAATTCACCTCCCTTTCATTAGAGTAAACATAAATCAGCCATTAAATCCTAAAATAGACAGGGATTGGTCTAAACATTCAATGTGTTACAATTCATGCAAATTGACTCAACTCACCTAAAAAAGATGTCCATTATTCTCAAAGAATCATGTCAATGTTTTTTTATTCAGGAGAAAAACATTGATGTCATTTGCAATTGGGTAAGAAAAAAATATTTCCTGACTCCGATAATCAGATAGTTCCCTGGATCAATATCTTTATTGAAACCAAATGTCATAATTATCTGCGTTGTTCTGATCTAAAAAGGTATCCAGTCCTCTTTTGAAAGAATTACATTATCTGCCAACATGGCTTCTCAAGGAAACTAATTAGACCTTGTTACTTCCCACAAAAATCCTTGCCTTTGTTAAAGTCAAAAGATTTTTTCCTCTGGTAATAACAGATGCCCTATTTTTTTGCTCAGCTCCCTGAGTTCTTCAGAGAGAATCTTGCATTTGCCTTAAATATATGTGTAACTAGTAATTATAGATGCCGTTTCTGTAATATAAACAAACTTCATTTTCTTTTTAACTAACAACCTTAAAAGAACTGTCTCAAATAATAATATCATTCCAACCAGCTCAACATGATTTCCTCTATAACAAATTACATTTCTGAATAAAATTAATATATAAACTTAAAACTTCAGCAGTCAAGAACTCCAGACCCTATGGTCTAATCATTTAATATTTACAAAACACATTTGTAGAATACAAGCTGGATGCTCCAAATTCCAGATGATCTGGATGAGATTCACTAAGCATTACCTAGATAATACATTGCTGTTGTGCCAAAAAGGGTTAAGACTCAAGTCTATGTGCCAGTTTCCCTAATTATAAAATGTATCCTATTTGCCAATATAATTTCTGCTAACATTATATCCTTCCTACCTGATCTGGTCCAAGTGGATCAGGTCAGTATAGTATCTGGTAGTAAGGCCAAAGACAACACAGTCAAAGCTGTATATGCCATAACAAAGTCTTTTCACCAAGATATTCCTATGTTTTTTATATCTGCTAATGCCATGAAGGCCTTTTGAAGAGTTAGAACAGGGTATATTAAAGGGTTATTGAGTCTGAATATGATTTTAGCATTACACACCAATCCCTCAGTAAAAATGTTGCTAAATGGCAAGTTAACCCCTATTTTTCTATATCTAATGTTCCAAGACAGAGATGCCCCCTTTTGCCCCTAATTTTATCCTGTACTTATTTCTGTTCAGATAACATTCTTCCAGTCCTATCACTTGCTACAGAAGAAAGGAAACTCACCAACTTTGCTGACAACAACAAAATAGTCTTGACAAATTCAAATAGATCACTATCATATTTAGTACATATTTTTTTAAGAATAAAGTCTACAGTCATAACCCAAATCTAGTTATTCAAGCTAATTTCAATAAACTGAATGCATCTTGTATGAATTCTATGTATTTAACATGATGGGAATACTTAAGTTACTGTACCTAATCCAGGCTATGCTATGTAGTTAACATGATGGGAATACTTGGGTTACTGTACCTATTCCAGGCTATCATGTCCAAATTGCAAAGGTTACTTAGTAATTTAATTTGGGCATATAAAAGATACTGAATTAAATATAAGACCATTGTGTTTCCAAAAGGCTCTGAAGGTCTAGGTTTGCCAGATGTTAACTCATGTTACTGACATGTCTTAATGTCTTCATAAATGGTTGGCTTCAAATTGTACTTTTAACAAATTGTACAAGTCATTATAGAAGTATTTATGAGGAGGGATGTTATTAACCCATCATGCAGTTTTGGTTGGTATCTTAAACATATGGACAAAACAAAATTAAGCAAACAATGTGTCTTCTTCCCTTCCTCACATTTAAAACTGCTAGGGAACCAAGAGTTTGTCTGCAGGCCATAACTAAACTACATTCGAGATTTGGAAGGATCTTGAACTCTAAAGCACCATTATTATCTGAACTTGGGATCACCTTCCAAGATTTATGCTAAATCTATGACTTCCCTAAATCAGAATATTTCCAATATAAGCAAGTTCAGCATTACATTGTAAATATAGTAGCAAAGTGCTATATTCCTTGAACAGCAATGTCCTTTGAGCATAATTCCCATGAAAATCTGAAAGATCTAAGTGGTCTTGAAACTTGTTAACCAATAAAGGTATCACTTTTACTGTATTAGTCTGCTTATGTTAATATTGAAATGGAAACATATTCTCACTTGCTTTATATATATCAAGGGGCATATTGTGTATGAAATTAAATGAATCTGAAGACGGTATATAATTTCTCACAGCCAGGCTTGGCTAAGATATTTTGCACATGTGCTTAATTATGTTGCAGGTGTAGTACTGATTTTGACACCATGGCTCATATTTGGGGAGGAATGTGACTCAATCAAACCCTCCTAGACAGTAAGTAAAGAGATATAAAGGCCTTGATTCAATTCATCCTGACACAGAGCAATGTGTTGTGTATCTTTCTGGCACTCAAAGGGTTAACATAATGCATAAATCTCAAACTGAAATACTAGATTCCCCAAATGTAAAATCATTTTGCTTATCGTTTTTGCTAAAAATCCATTTTTCTTTTTAAATAGAAATGTTATCCTTTAAGCGAAAATATTGATGCAGTGTAAAATAAACCCTATTTGTAGACTTTGCCACTGTCACTGGCAGTGGCGGCAGGAAGTGAAAGAGTCAAAGGCCCCCTTTTGGTACCTTACAGGCTGATGCCCGATCCAGTGTGTGGGAAATTTGAACAGAGGCTGCCTTCTTATATGGACAGTGTCTCCCATCCATTGGCTGGGATGTTTGCTTACTCCCCTACCAGACAATCAGCTCCTAGCAGGTTCCATCTTCCCCTCACTAGGAGCTGATTGGCTGGAAGGGACGTAAGCATACATCCCATCCAATGGATGGGAAACATTTTGAACAGAGACTGTCCATATAAAAATGCAGTCTCTGTTCAGATTTCCCACACACTGGATCGGGCATCAGCTGTAAGATACCAAAAGGGGGGCTTTGTCTGTTCCACTTTCTGCCTCCATCCTCGGCAACATTGGCAGAGCCTACAAATAGGGTTTATTTGACACAGCAACAATAACTTCCCTTAAAGGATAACATTTCCATTCAATTTTTTTATTTTCACTTGGTGGAATCTATTATTTGCAACTGGGATATAAGCATTACTTTAACACTTTGCGTACCCCTCTGGCATCAAAGGGTTAAATATTGTACATATTTCAAAATTATGATTTTTGAACGACATTTGAACGATGTTTAATGTTTCATGTTTTAATCAGGAAACTGATTGAAAAAAGGAAGAAAAGAAGACAGAAGATGGAGAGATTGATTAAGAAGGAAGATAGAATACTGTAGAAGAGGATGGGCAGGGGCTGACAGGTAAGTGTTATACATATCTGGGTACTAGGCTAGTGTTAGGGGTAGTTTTGTTGCACTACACTGTTAGGGGTAGTATAGGATTAGTGTCTTGGAGGGTGACTGTGTTTGAGCTCACCCTTGGTGAGCCAACTATTCTAACAAAAAGAAAAACAGTGCTCCCCTTTCACCTTTCCATTATGTCTATATCCTATTATATTGTAAATCTGTTGAAATCTGAACAATTCTAAATAAAAAAATCCAATTTTTTCAATTAGTTTAAGGATATGTGCAGCCAAACAAACTGAGTCTCATTTGCTCATCTCTAATTTCTGGGGCATGTCAGTTAAATTTCATGTATTGTTGACATGTTAATTGATATGCTGTTCATTGCTAAAAATTAGAGATGTGTGAAACAATTATGTGATTTTGCTATTTTTTTGCAAGACCTGAAGCATGTCTTGGAAAGAAAATAGTGTTACTTTGCCATTTTAATGAAATAGCAGGAAAAGCAATCACAAATTAAAAGAAAAATACATACCTCAAGTATCAATCAAACAAGATCCTTTACAGATCAAACATTTGAACCAGTTTAAAAGCTTAATTGGCATATTAGTTGGCAGGCAGGATTGCTGGAGGACCCTCCCACTCTTCACTCTTCCCCAGCTCCCTAAACCTTTCTCCTCGGTGCTGTTGTGACCCCTCTCCCACTCTACCACACTCCTGCTCTCACTTTTTATCTTTCTCGCTCTCTCTCATGTACACTCTCCAATGTCCCATCTGTCCCTCTCTTTCTAGCTCTTTCCAACTGTCCACCTGCAATTCATTTAGAATTGATTCGAACAGATCCAAAATTTACACCAACATCTATATAACTGCTCCTCACTTACCTGCAATATTTTAACTAATTTAAAAGCAATGCCCTTTGTTATCCAGTTTTCTGTAGTAAAATACATGCTATATTGATATATAGAAAACTTGTCACATGGGACTTTTCTTGGCACGGAGGCTGAATAGAAAGTAAAATGTTGGCTAGTTACACAATACAGAAGACGTAATCTTCTCACAGATATTATGTGATCTGAGTTTAAATCTAATTTGTACAGTAAGTATATGAAAAAAAATCAGTTTTTGTTTTATCTTTTGAATTATGCTACTTTTATATGGCTACTTATGTACACCATGCAGATGGTACCTTTGTTGTGTGTATTTCCCTTTTTAAATATTAATATTCAAGCTGGGCATTCATCAGCTGTCTGAATAGTTCTTTCAGTTTGCCAAAACTGAGGCAATTTTGAACGTTCACAGAGGCACACAGGAAATTATTCATAATGCAGGAATTTACACTGTCCCCAATAATATAAGCTGTGTAAGAGTACCTTACATGTTTTACTCTAAAAGCAAAGCAAATATTTCAATTTGTAAATGTACTTTAGGTTCTATATTCATTTAACCCCTTTATGTTATAGACATCTCCAAAGAATTGCTGAGCAACGCACTGAAGCCATCTCTAGCATTCAAGGGGTGATATAAATCTCTGGGAAGTAATGAATAGAGCTTCTGCATCACTTCAACTTTGGTTGACCATAACTAAATATGTCAACAATCATTATACCACTACTAATAAATAATAATGTGTGGCATATACTTACTATATACGTTTGGTGAGAAAATGGAATGCAGTATTAACACTGAAGATTCTACTATGTATGATTCAAAGCTAGTTGGTTGCTAATGTGCTAGGTTTTGACTAGTACAGCTCATGTTTCTCCTACTAGCTGCATTGTAGATGAAACTGACCCAAGTTTCATGTTAGTAGAAAGTGTTGTGTCCCAGGCTAGCATATTTATAAAAGTCTGTGGGAGTCAGCAGTCACAGATAATGTTGCACGTGAAAAAAGTAGACTGCAAATCTCAGGTTCATCACTGGCAGGAGGAAACCTCCGAGCTTCTTTTTTTAACTCCAGTGGAGCAGATTCATTGTAACATGACATTTCCCTCTTAAATATGAATATGTTTTCTCTGTCACATTTTTATTGAATTGTTATTCAACCTTGTTGTTGATATCTCATTCCTTGTAACTATGCTCAATGTATTATCTCCAGCCTGGTTTCATACTTTAATATTAGGGAATTCATTTAAGTCAACTGGGAAAGCAATAAATAGAGCAATGACTAATAGTTGTTTTATGTGGCTGCCAACCTGCCAAGCGCTGTTCTTAATTGCCAGGAAACTAAACTGTTTTACAGCCATGTGTTTTAAATTTCAATTTAGTATGTCCTGTCAGCTCTCTTTGTTGAACTGATGGACAGTTGAGTGGTTATTTTTATGTAAAATGATGGTTAGTCTAGTTGGTGATGTTCTTGCATGATACATTAACACAAGATTAACATATATCAAAGTAACTGGTAAAATATACTCTATTTTTTAGAAGGGAAACAATATAATGATGGAAAAATTATTGCACTCCATTTTGGTAAGTATATTAGCATACTGAAATCTAATATGCAATGATGTAAAAATGAAATATATACTCTGCATTATTAAAAGAAGGCTGGCACATGATCAAAAATTCTCCTTCTGTGCCAGCCACGCTCCAGGGCAGCAGTAAGGGGGAGATATTCAAATCTCCTCAACACTGCTTCCCCATTACATACAGGTGTGTGATTTTGGCAGAAGAGGCCAGAAGGGAAAGCCTCTTTTTGAACAGGGACACACACATACACACAGCTCTCCATGACAAGTGGGCATTAACACACATACTCACACACACTGTCACTCTGTGTCAGGGACCTTCTGGAACTTGATGGCAGTGAGTGTCCCTGCAGCAATTTGTACAGGAGGGGCCAGGGGGACTTTTCAATTCCCTGTAGCAATTTGCTTTATGTGGGCGCATTCCCCCCATGCCACCCTGGGAAGGAGAGGACAGTGAACCAGAAACAGTTATAAATAATCATGGGGCAATGGACACAGTTACGATACACAGCACAAATGCCAAGGAGCATGTTATGCAAAAAATTCAGAAATGGTCAGAAACAGCACTCACTGGACTTAAAATGAGGTGATAAAGGAAGAAGCTGTGTTTATTAAATGGTCAACATTTTGGTGATCACTGTCATCATTATCAAAGCATACTGATAAAGCTGACAGTGATCTCTGAAAATGTAAACATTTAGATACAGCTCCTTGCTTTTTCACTGAATTTTAAGTCCAGTGATGGATTCTTCAATACCGGATGCCACAGGGAAATTCGATATACAAAGAGAAGCTGTGTACTCACGGATTTCAAAAGTCCAAAAAATACCAAAGATTAATGGTCAATTAATGCAATGTTTCGGCCCTCTTTTTGACAAAAGTTCCTAAAAGAGGGTCAAAAAATTGCATTAATTGACCAGTAAACCTTGGTATTTTTTGGAATTTTGAAATCCATGAGTGCACAGCTTCTCTTTGTGTGTGTGTATATATATATATATATATATATACACACACACATACAATACTGTGCAAAAGTCTTAGGCAGTGTGAAAAAATACTGTAAAATAAGAATGATTTCAAGTATAAACTTGTTAATAGTTTATTTTTGTCACAAAATCCATAGTGAGTGATCAGAAGAAAAATCTAAATCAAATCAATATTTGGTGTGGCCATCCTTTTCCTTAAAAAAAAACATAAATTCTTCCTGGTACACTGGTGCAAAAGTCAGGGATTTTGTAGGGATATAGTCAGGTGTGTATGATTAAACTGTTATACCAAACAGGTGCTAATGATTGCCAATTTAATATGTGGGTTGAAACACAATCATTAACTGAAACAGAAATAGCTGTGTAGGAGGAATAAAACCGGGTGGAGAACAGCCAAACTCAGCTAACAAGATGATGTTGCTGAATAAAGTTTAATGATGAAAGTAATACACCATGGTAAGACTGAGCACAGCAACAAGACACAAGGTAGTTATACTGCATCAGCAAGGTCTCTCCAAGGCAGAAATTTCAAGGCAGACAGGGGTTTCCAGACGTCCAAGCTCTTTTGAAGAAGTACAAAGAAACAGGCAATGCTGAGGATTGTTGACGCAGAGGTTGCTGAGGACCGTAGACGCAGTGGTCAGCCAAGGAAACTTAGTGCAGCAGATCAAAGACACATCATGCTTGCTTTCCTTTGCAACAGTGCCATCGCTCAAAATTGGCAGAAAACAGCGGGATCCTGCTACACCCAGCTACTGTCTGGAGAAGTGTGGTCAGATGTGATCTTCATGGAAGACTTGCAGCCATACCTCCGATGTGGAAACAACATCCAAGCGACTCACCTATACACGAAAATACAGGAACTGGAGTGCAGAAAAATATCAGCAGGTGCTCCAGACTGACCCCAAACATACGGCCAAAGTAATTAAGATCTATCTTCAGTGTAAAGAAGAACAAGGAGTCCTGGAAATGATGGTATGGTCCCCACAGAGCCCTGATCTCAACATCATTGTATCTATCCTGGATTACATGAAGAGAAGCAATTGAGGCTGTCTAAATCCACAGAAGAACTGTGGTTAGTTCACCAAGATGTTTGTAACAACCTAGATTAACAAACTTTGTGCAAGTGTACCTAAAAGAATTGATACTGTTTTGAAGGCAAAGGGTGGTCACACCAAATATTGATATGATTTACATTTTTCTTCTGTTCACTCACTATGCATTTTGTTAATTGATAAAAATAAAGTATTAACCTGCCTATTTTTGAAAGCATTTTTACTTGTATATGTGTGTGTGTGTGTGCGCATGATATGGCCTGAATGCTGTCAATCAGCCCTCAATATTTATATCACATCCTTCCCCCAGTGTCAGTCCCTCCTGTATATTAACATGCAGTTCACTGTTTGTGTCAACCCAAGAGCTGCAATAAAAATAAGTGAAAAAGATGCAAAACATAAGAAATAAAGTTAACCCTTTGAGTGCCACAGGGGTACCCAACACATTGCTTTGCAATGTGTTGCATACCCTTTTGGCACTTAAAGGGTTAAAGAAAAATTAAAGCATAAGGTTCTACTGCAAATCGCTTTTGCAACAGACTGTCCAAGACCTCCTTATATTTCAGAATATATCCCTATTTGAAGCATAAATCTAAATACCCCATCATATTCACGTGTCCTAGTGCCATGCTCAGTCTATATCACAAGTACAAAGACTTTTTACCCACAGTTCATTCCTATAAACACTGATTGCATGATTAAACAGATTACAGTGACAATATTGGAACTCATTGCATTCAATGAACCTCTTCATTTCACAACCCAATCTAGTTAAATATCTATGTCCCATGGTTGCAATATTGTATGCAATCATTCATGTGCTCTTAAAGGGATAGTAATACCTAAAATGTAAAAAAAAATATGTTGTAGGGTTTATCCCCCTGAGTAAAACAAGAGTACTCCCACTGCTGAAAGATGTTTCATTCAAAAGTTATTAATTTTCAAAGTTGAATTTTTTAGGTGCAATATCACAGTGGTCTGAAATTGTACAGTGGCGCTGTTGCTACACGATCCTATGGACAGCTCTGGTCTCAGGACAATAAATCTCCATAGGATGGTGTAGCAACAGCGCCACTGTAAAATTTCAGGCCACTGTGATATTGCACCTAAAAAATTCAACTTTGAAAATTAATAACTTTTGAATGAAACATCTTTCAGCAGTGGGAGTACTCTTGTTTTACTCAGGGGGATAAACCCTACAACATATTTTTTTTTACATTTTAGGTATTACTATCCCTTTAAAGAGCCATACACTTGTATATAAACATGTTCCTGAGTTCCAGTGATAAGTGCCCTGTTGAAATCAGTCACTTTCTGCAAAGTAATGACACACTATGACTTTAAAAGTGGAAAGAAAAGAGAATACTTGCACAGAAGAGTTCTACTTATTAACTCCATGATTTAAATTCCTTCAGCCTCTTTCTTTGTACACCATGTGTTATGTCATTACATGATAAAAGTTACCAAATATACATGTTCCTGGGTTTGATATTTTGGGAGTTTTTCTCTCCTCCCATCCCTTTTTAATTGCATTATACTATATAGAAAGGGAGCAACAATGACAGGCTATGGGCAAATAGACAAAACCACAGAATTTCCTCTGTCATATACAAGGCTTACTGAAGACAAAGTCCAAAAGAGACTGCAAAAGATTATGGGGAATAAAGCACCTGGGCCTGATGTATACACCCAAGGGTCTTAAGGAACTTAGTTTAGTAATAGCAAGACAATTATACTTAATATTTATTGATTTGCTTTCATCGGGCTTAGTACTCTGTGACTGGAGGAAAGCTGATTTAGTTTCTTTGTTCAAAAAGGGGGCAATAGCCAAACCAGGAAACTGTAGACCTGTGCGCTTGACTTCCATAGTGGGCAAGGTATTAGAAGGGTTACTAACTGACAGTATTCTGAACGATGTGAAGACAAGCAATATTATTAGCAGGAGTCAGCATGGTTTTATCAAGAATAGATCATGCCAGACTAACTTACTTGCATTTTACAAAAGAGTAAGCAGTAATTTGGATAAGGGAATTGCTACTGACGTAGTATACTTGGATTTTGCAAAATCCTTTGATACAGTGCCTCACAACAGGTTACTGCATAAATTAAAAGGCTTTGGCTTGAGCGGTGATATCTGTACATGGATTGAGAACTGGTTAAATGATAGATGGCAGAGAGTTGTTGTAAATGGAACCTTTTCAACTTGGTCTAGGGTTATAAGTGGGGTTCCGCATGGTTCAGTTCTGGGCCCAATGCTCTTTAATTTGTTTATAAATGATCTAGAAGTGGAAATTGAAAGTAGCATATCAATCTTTGCTGATGACTCTAAGGCTGGATGTTTTTTCTCTGCAGAAGGATTTAGATAAACTGAGTGAATGGGCAGAAACATGTTCAGATGACATTTAAGGTAGATTGATGTAAGATTATGTATTTGGGCTGTAGAAACAAACATGCTACATATACTTTAAATGAGAAACAACTTGGGGAATTCTCATTAGAGAAAGATTTAGGAGTACTGATAGATGATAGACTTCACAGCAGTCTGCAGTCACTCAGCTGCTGCAAGAGCAAATAGGGTACTACTCTGCGTAAAAAGAGGTGTAGATGCACGGGATACTAATGTTATTCTACCTCTATATAAATTCTTGTTTAGGCATCATCTGGAATATGGAGTACAGTTGTGGGCACCAGTTCTTAAAAAAGACATTGCAGGGATGAGCAGTAAAACAAAATCCCTGCATGTGATTTTAAAAACCGGTGCATGATCAGATCACCAGTGCAACGTATCTTAGGAGTACCAACTTCTATGTGATCTAGTAGTACAAGCGCTTGTATATCTGTGGTGGTTGTACTGGCACATCCCATTGGCTAAATCCCTTCACTCTTATTAATTACAGGTGCAATCCTCTACCTAGCGATATCACAATTAACCTTTACACATGAAACCTACATAGGTTCCCTTGTTCATCACTTTCTATCTTGCGTATACACTGGTTCCCTACTCCTTAAAACCCCATGATAAACTTAATATAAAAGTTCTTCAGTAACAAGTATAAACATAATTTTGCAATACTTTATAACTATTTTCCGATGACTTGTTACTGACAATATATACGATCTGAACCAGTCACATCACAAAATTTATAGCGTCTATCAAAGCACATATAGTAGCGTCTGCACCAGTTAACTCCATAAATGTACACACTAGAGTTCTAAACCAATCATTGCCACGCCAGTCATAACGTCTGATGAAGCACATATATTAGCGTTCACTCTAGTTAACCTCATATTGTGCATACTAGATGTAAGGAATTCTTCAATAACAAATTTCATTTTACAGCATGAACAGGGATTCATGGGTATTCCCAATTAGAAATTATGATGTATGTGCATGTATTCCCTGTAGAAGAAGTGAGTTGACCCTTCAAAACACATTGGAGTGGTATGATTTGATTAAACAGGTCCCAGGAGACTGAAGTCAGACCTGGTGGAATGGTAAAGTTGAAAATATATCTTTAAGGATCTGAGTATAAGTCCCACAGCATAAAATTAGTGGGGAAAGAAACAAAGGATGCCGACTTTGAACTTGGGATTGAATGTATACAACAAAGGTGCTTTGTACCGCTAAACCTGAAACAAAGAACGGCGGGTGAATAAACAGAGGGAGTGAACAAGATCTTAAACAACCATTGTATACCACTGGGGCCAGTAACCGTGGGTCCTAAATAGCAATAATATTATAAGTGTCTCTGTTTGGGAACTTGCTCTTTTATGTTGCCATTTTGAATCTGTAGGGCATTATAACAGAAGGAAAATGATATACATTAGTTTTCTGTGGAATACATACATTTTGATCATAATAACAATTCCTAGTTTACCAGGTGAACATTCAATGAAATCGAGAGTTACTTCATATTACATTCCTAATTGTGACTTTCTTTTTGATCCATTTGTTACTGGGACTTGGTTATTTTAAATGCGCTTGGCTTTTATATAGTATATTGTGTAATTAGGCATATCGGTCTGATATTGTTGAGTGTGCTTTAGGGACCAGTAGATTCTTGCTCTGATTCCCATTATGGACTTGTGGCCAATGTTTGCTTATTGTTTTTTATCATGATTATTATATTGGGGCTTGGGCTATATATTAAGCCAGTATTGTGTTTTTGTAATATATACATAAGTTCTGACACACAGAGGTTAATTTTTCCCTTTTGATGCCTATGATTATTATACTGTATTGATGTATATTCAGCTCGTTCTAATATTAGCATGCTGTATGCGTTTTGTCACAGATACTTTCAATTCATATACTAAAAAGCAGTTTGATTGTTGGTGTTCTAGACTATTTGAGTGTTTTTAGGTATCCTGGTTTATTTTTCAAGGGTATTTTATAGCTATTTCATACCTAGCACCACCTGCAGTTTTCTGGGAAGGTCAAAAATGTTTAAGTTAATGTACCAATGCTAATAGTCATGGGTAAATTGTTTAATAAATATGTTCTAACATTCTCAATCATAGAGTTTTCAACATATTTACTGATAAGTGGATCATTGATAAGAATAGACCATTCTGTGTATAAACATTTTTGAGAACATTGCATCCTAATTCTGTGTTGTTGACATTAATGGCATTTCCCTGGCTTGAGAATTAATTCATTGACCTTAATGGCATTTTTGAGGAGAACAAAAAAATACATATTTGCAACTATGCAACAAAACTTAGTGATGAATGGAAGAGTTGGAAGAGGAGCCTTATACAGTAGCAAAACATTTGCAATTATGGAGCATACTTACTGAGTAATAAGGGACAAAACAATTCTCCACAGTTTCATTGATTTAATTGGGGCATTGGTTTGCAATGTGTTGAATTAATTTCTATAATTTAATTGTTAAAAATCCCATTTAAATCAATGAGAATGTTATTTATACAATAATAAACAGGTTTAGCATATATACTGGGGAGTTCCTATTAGTTTTTTTCTAATTAACTTATTTTTTAACTCTTTGAGTGGAACTGAAATTGTTAAGAAGGAAATTATGATATAAAACGATTAGCTACTTGCTATCATGTCCCCCAATCTCTCTCTCTCTCTCTCTCTCTCTCTCTATATATATATATATATATATATATATATATATATATATATAAGAATTTAAGAACTTCTGTTCTCCCACCACCGTGATGTAGTTGGTTTGCTCCAGAATTGCTCCTTATTTTACATTTTCAGCTATGTAAAGCAATGCTATACTGACCAATGTTTCCATTTCCTTTTACAATCTGAATCATCATTTGGCTAAAGAATTAGGTTGTTATACGTGTTAGAACTGAATAGTAAAGCTTTTGTGAAGACTGTAAGTTATCACAAAATAAATATATACATTAGCCGCATATTGTTTGTTATAGGTAATTATTGTTTTATGGGTAATTATTTATCTGTATTTTTCCATATTTCATAAAATAATTAAATTTGTACTTTCATTCTGAAATGTCATATTTTATTATGTGTCACTATTGCATGACAATGTAATATAATACCAATGCAGTATACCTGAAATTCAACTTAGGAACATAAATAATTGTGTTTCCATTTTCTTTGTGATTTGTAATGATTGTTTTGACTACTATGGTAAACTTGAAGATTATAGAAACTGACAGAAAATGTAAATATTAGATATGTGGTGCTTACAGAGTTCATAGACTTAAAGATAGAAAGGGAAGTCTTTACATACATTAGGCTGAGGGCCTCCAGTTGTGCTGTCATTACAAACTCATGACTGCTGTAATGACCTGTTGGAAGTGATGACAGATTTAGTAGAATGGTAGCTATCCTATTAGTAAATAGACTAATGGGCAGGTGAAGAGCAAGATCAGAGGTCTAACGATATGACTGAAGGGTTTAGAGTTAATTCATAACTAAGCTGCAGGTGCCTTCAAGGTCCAAAAATGATATTTGTAATACTAGGGTGCAAGGGCTTTGCTAGGTGCTGGCTGAGTGGGCTCAATCCCCATATCTCATGCATAAAGTCTTTGGCCTTGTTGTGAGGTTGGGACATTGGTGTACCTCTCACAATACTAGTAATGTAATTGGACCACTGTGCACTAACAATACACTGGGGGGAAATTCACTAAGCAGTGATAAAGAGGTGATAAAGTATAGATAACTTCTACAGTTTATCACTTCTCCAGTTGCTATGTTATTATATAGAGCCTATATACTAAGATCTCCAAAGCTGAAGAAATCTTAGTGCATACAATCCATAGAATAACATAGGAATTGGAGAAGTGATAAACTGGAGAAATCATCTCCACTTTATCACCTGTTTATCAGAGCTTAGTGAATCTTCCCCATTGTCTTTTAGGAAAATAGAAATTGCCCTGCCAGTACCTGTTTGATAAACATCTCCCCCATCACTATCTAAATTAATAACAATTCTCCCATATATACAGCATACTACCATTACTTACAGATGGATCATATGTATATATGTCTTGAGGAAGGCCCCGGGGGGGTCCAAACGTTGATCTGTATTAATAAACATATAGTTTTTTATTTTGAAGACCCTGGAGTGCACTTGCTGTTTGATGTGGTTTTATCATATCTGCAATCTTTATATATATATATGCATTACCTTTTCCCTCTTTTACACATGGAAAAAATTGCATGGTAAATACTGCTGGACATTACATATTACACTGTGATCTGGGTACATAAAAGTAAATTAAGTAACATTCCTTTGTTAACCCTTTGAGTGCCAGAGGGGTATGCAACGCTTTGCAAAGCAATGCGTTGCATACCCCTCTGGCACTCAAAGGGTTAAACACTGGGCACAGTCTAATCTAAAGCTCACCTAAAATTATTGTCTTTGTATAAACTCCTAGAGACGTGTTTGCTGTTTATATATATAATCTGAACCAGTTAATTGGATTAACAGTCAGGAATGCTTGTTTGTATAATTGGTTAAGGACTGATTTCATGCCCTAACATTCTTCTGCTATACAATTCTTTCCTGACAGCTGCAGCTTCTGTTATGTCTCAGTGGGGTAGATTTGAAGTATGGTCATTTTCTGACATTTTCAATTTGTTTATTTTTCAGTGAGCAATGCAATGGGAAACTTAGCCTCACTCATTTATCAATAAGTGAGCATATATATTTTCTTCTCATTTACTCCAAATTAAGGATAGACAACATTGTTTTACTTCAAAATCAAAATAAATGAAGAATAGCGCATCCCATGAAAAGTGCAGTTTTTCCCCTTTCCTTTTTCTGCTGTTTTCACTGAATTGAAATCAGTTGTAATAATGAACTTGCATATCTTCATACTTAGAGTTTTCCCTCTGTATTACCAACATGGTAAAATATTAAAGGGGTGACTGTTTATTACATGTTGTCACTCTGTGCTTGAGAGAGAGAGAAATTAGTTGACTCTTTGATGCTAGCTAGTGTAGGCAGACAGGCAAAGAGAGGAGATGTATATGCTTGATCTGTATTTTGATGGTAGCCACCAACAGTTATTTTCTTGGTGTGGGTTTGAAGGGATAAGGGACAGTAAAACAGGTAGCTGAAGTGACTCTTCCTACCAGAACTGGCTAGATGAGTCTAAGACTCCACTGAGACTAAGTGACAGATACAGATACTATGCAGACAGAAACAAATACATCATATATTCAAGATGTTAATTACACACAGTCACTCCTACATCCACAAGAACAAAAGGACCAAGCTTATACTGAGTTATAAGCTGCTGATTGTGAAGCCAACAGGTCTAGCCTGATTGTACGGTAATAATTAATGCATGCCAATGGGGTGCCATTTCTTGCAGAAGAGTAGTAGCTAATACAGTTGAAATGTCCATACCTTTAAAGAGATGGAAGTGTAAAACATGCATATTAAATTTAATGTTGAAAAACACCTGCCAAGATGTAGTGGTTTATCCATGCTTTATCATAGACCACTCTGATGCCTTGTCTCAACAGGAGTTAAAATCCACACAAAATAACCATTATAAAAAAAAAATCTAGTCATAAATGAAGTGGGCTTTTTCCCATCTCCCATTCTCAGGGAAAGTGATAAAATAGCTAAATTGAAGTTATATATAGCAGGAGTCTCAAATATAAAGGACTACTATTCAAATACAGACATACGTGGCATTAACTCTTTCAGTGCGCAGCGTTCTTCCCCTCTGATTAAAGGCTAAACCTCCTTACATTACAATACACTAGGAAACACCATTGGGAAGTATAAATAAAACATGTACTAACACAAAAAAGAATAATTTTTTTAACAGTAGTCATGATATTTATTTATTTAGAAAATGTTTTACCAGGAAGAATACACTGAGATATCTCTTGTTTTCAAGTATGTCCTGGATAGTTTTCAGTAAACGGTTACATATTTACACAAATTGAGAAACGTTATATATATTACATGTTATTATACATATTGAATATTAACATTATATACAGTTACACACTGTTTTCAGAAACATTTACTTTTAAGGGTTTTAGACTGGGAGCAGATGTGATTATTTCAGGCAGATTGTTCCAGGCCTTTGGAGCTCTGAAGGAGAAGGCAGCTCTTCCTGCTTCTTTGTTGTATTGTGGTATATGTAGCGAGTTGTTAGCAGTGGAGCGGAGGTTATAGTTAGTATGTTGAGCAGGAGTGAGCATACTGCTCAGGTAGTGGTTGTGTACTAAGCAAGAAAGGTGAAGGGCACGTCTAGATTTGAGTGTTAACCAATTTAGTTCTTTTAGCATATCACAGCGATGGGTAGTGTAATTACATTGGAGGCTAAAGCAACATAATGAATTATACAGGGTGTCAAGTTTACTAAGATGGATTTCTGGCACTGGAGCATATACTACATCACCATAGTCTATGAGTGGCAGCAACATCTGTTGTACAATACATTTTCTAATCAGGGGACTTAAACATGATTTGTGTCTAAAAAGAATACTGATTTTGGGATAGAGCTAAATGGCCCATGTACCTTAAAATCTCAGGTATAATACACACTTTTTTTTTCATCATATGTGAAGTGGGGTGTGTGTATTATACATGAGTAAAAAAAATGTAAAAACGAAACCACACAAAAAAAACCCCATACATTTGCCTCCCCATATTCCCTATTCCTGTCATCACCTACCTCAAAACTTGTATGTGAGACGCTAAAAACCTTCCTTCTCCCCACCTCCATGTCAGACAGAAATTTATCCACTGTGAATCCATTCAGTGGGCGGCATGCTGGTCTTTGTCGTCTGCTTCCTCCAGTGCCTCCCTCCCCTTCAAGATCCTCCGCACTGTAAAAACTGCCTGAGTGCCCTGTTAGGACCTGTGAAGAAGGTCCTAACAGGGCACTCAAGCAGCTTCTACAGTGCTGAGGATCTTGGAGGAGAGAGAGGTACTGGGGGAAGCGGGTGATGTGAAGGTCCTAACAGGGCACTCAGGCAGTTTCTACAGTGCGGAGGATCATGTAGGGGAGAGAGGGACTGGAGGAAGTGGGTGGTAGGACACTCAGGCAGTTTCTACAGTGCGGAGGATCATGGAGGGGAGAGAGGCACTGGAGGAAGCGGGCGGCAAAGACAAGCATTCCGCCCACTGAATGGATCCAGAGGCTGCCTTCACAGGGCTCAATCTCTGTCCAACATGGAGGTGGGGAGAGGGAAGGAAAGTGGGGGCTTGATTTCCAGTGAAATAGTGGGTACAGGCACCCAAAACGAAACTATATGATGCCAAGGAA
Source organism: Rhinophrynus dorsalis (assembly GCA_037306005.1). Taxonomy (NCBI): domain Eukaryota; kingdom Metazoa; phylum Chordata; class Amphibia; order Anura; family Rhinophrynidae; genus Rhinophrynus; species Rhinophrynus dorsalis. Next base: position 314,519,274 of record CM074720.1, on the reverse strand, counting down.
GAGGATGGGCACCATCACCCATGGGGGTATAAATTCTGGCATGGCAATAAGAAGCCGGATAACGTGGCTTTCAAACAGCAGCGACTCCCTGCCTGGTTTGCAAGCACACGTAGTAGACCATTCTGATTATGTATTAGACCAGAATCTTCCTCTGACAGCTTTACAGCTCGTCAAGCAGAAAGGGGAGGGAGCGGAGAACTTTATTTTCCTATATCTCTCAAACCATAACAGTTTGAGAGATATTAATAAATGCAAGCACTCTCTTTTAACTGTATCTACCATATAGTTAATACTTTTTTTCTGACATTAATATCCCTTTAAAGGGACACTAATGTCCCCATAAAAATATTTAGAGTTAGGTAGAGGTTGAAAAAAGAAACTAATTGCCACAAACCCTATCTGTCAAACCACTATGGTTTGAGAGATATAGTGGTTCAAAGTTCCCCCCTCCCTCCCCTTCTCCTGATGTCAGCTGTAAAGCTGACAGCAGGAGATTCGAGTCGTACGACTCGAGGATGCTCTGCAGTGGAGCTGGAATAATGTTACTTAAAAATAATTCATTCGTTGGAAAGGTCTACAAAGTGTGCTTGCAAACCAGGCACACTTTGTAGACAGGGGAGGGAAGGGGGAACTTTAAATCTCTATATCTCTCAAACCATAGTGGTTTGAGAGATAGGGTTTGTGGCAATTAGTCTCTTTTTTCAACCTCTACCTAATGCTAAATATTTTTTAGGTGACATTACTGACCTTTTAAAGCCTCCTGCCAAGAGATAAGGAGAATGTAGTGGTGCCAACTCACTTGTAAGGGGGGGCTAGAACTAGTGTGTGTAAAAGGATAAGTGACTACAACTAAACTAATGCTAAGGTAGGGAAAAATCTGGATAAAAAGCTTGAAGCTCCAATGTGTAGACTGTTACAGCTATTCTGCCATCTGTTTAGATGTGAGGCACTAAACCTAAAAATGGATATGGATGGGTGGGGGGATTTGATGTTAATATAGGCAAGTAGGAAAAAAACAGCTAATCCTGTGTCTAAGAATAAGGCAGGATTAGGTAGGTGGGAAGGAAAGAAAAGAGGGGTATATTTTAATAGGGGATTCAATTACATTTTTATATTCACATGAACAAGCCAAGAACTTGCCAGACTGAGTACTTGGTTCCAGTCTCCCCACCAAGTTTTCTGGTGAGACTGATATCCATACTTCAGGACCCATCTGCTAGCTCTGTGTATCTGGCCGGCTGTAGGGTTACATGTGGGTGGGGCTTGAGCACCATAAGGAACTTGACTACCCGAGAGGAGGAAAGGAGAAGGCTGATATGGTTGCAGCTTGAGAAACAAATGCCAGAAGGAGAACCATGAAGGCCAGAGGTGGAAATGAAAAATGGAGTAAGGAAAGGGTTGGGGGGGGAGGGCTGAAGAAGATGCACAGAGGCTAGGTGAGGGAATTTAAATGGAGTAAGTGCAACAGTAAAAGGGGACAGAATTAGATGCATTGAGGCCAGGGAAGAGAATACAAATGGAGTAAGGGTAGTAGTAAGAGGTGAGGGTGGGAAGGATGATAAAGGATTTGAGCAGAGTGGCCTGAGAGGGAGGGGGAAGGAGGCAAGCAGGTAGCAGATGAAACTCAGAAAGCAGAAAGAAAGAAGCAGAGGAGACAAATGGGGGAGGTTCAGAAAAGAAGAAAAGAGTAAATAAAGGTAAAAATAAAATGGAGGGACAGAAGAGAGATGGAATCAGAAGATACAGGGAGGGTGAATACCGATAAACATGGAGGTGGGGGCATTGCAGGGGATATGAGTACATAATCAGCTTTATTTTTGGTGGTACTAGTAGAAGGTAGGCTGAAATGCTGGATGTCTTGAGGTAGCCACACATTGTTACATTCAACAATGGTTTGCAGGTCCTCCCACAAGTACAAAAAAATAAATAAGCCTTAAACTTGTTACTACCATTTTTGGAAAAGCAAGTCATATCTGAAAACAATATGTAAGGAAAATGATTGCTTTTGAGGTAGATTTTTGCTTTTGGCATTTGATATACCATTATCACTGTGCCCGTGATCTTCCTCTGTCACTCTTTGCTGTGGTGCGCTCCCATTGGCTGAGCTTGTTTGGCCCACCCAGTATGGCCTATTTATACCCGGCCTTTGGTACCTGTCAGGTGCCCTTTCGTGGTGTTCCTGAGCCAGTGTTGCTGTGTTCCAGTGTTCCTGCTTCCTGTGTACCGACTTGGCCTATCTGACTATGCTCCATCTTTCCTGCTCCGTGATTTGACCCGGCTTGTCTGATGATCCCGCTCCCTGATTTGACCCGGCCTGGCTGACGTTCCTGCTCCGTGACCTGACCCGGCTACGTTGCTGACCCTGCCTGTGTTCCTGCTATGTGCTGTTCCAGTGTCACCTGGGCGACATTCTGACTTCCGCTGTGCTTGTGGCAGGGCTGACTGTGTCGTTGCCTCCTGTGTACTGGGCCTTTCCGTTTACTCTTGCTGAGCCTGCTGCCTCCGTTACTCTGGGCCTCCGTTCACGCTTACAGAGCACTGTACCTTCCGTTAACACTTGCAGAGCCGTGCCTCCGTTCACTGAGCCTCCGTTAACACTTGCAGAGCTGTGCGTCCGTTCACTGAGCCTCCGTTAACACTTGTAGAGCAGTTGTCTCAGCTCACTGAGCCTCCGTTAACACTTGCAGAGCGTTGCTTCCGCTACCCTGAGCCTTCCGCTACACTTGCTTAGCCTTGGGTCTCGTACAGCACCTGTGGGGGTGCCATTGGCTCTATCCAGCTAAGCACTTGCAGTGTAGTTGGTCTCTGTTACAGCGCCCGTGGGGGTGCCATTGGCTCCATACAGTTAAGCTCTTGCAGTGTAATTGGTTTCCATTACAAAGCCCGTGGGGGCTATTGGCTCTATTATCCTCAGCTCTTGCAGTGCACTTGCTCTCCGTTCTCGCACCGGTTGGGGTGCTAGTGGCTCTAGCTCATTAAGCTCTTGCAAAGTATCTTGGCCTCAGTTCCCTGCCTCAGCATAAGCCGTAGTCTCTGTCCTGCTCTGTTACTGGTGTTTTCTCATCTAGCACCACTTATCACTCCTTTACCCTCTTATGGGCGTGTCAAACACACCACAACAGAGACTGATTGATTTCTATGTACTTTAACCAGTGAGTTCCCTGTATGTACTTATGCCTGTCCTGTGACAGTATATATTTATTTCTCTGTATACTGGGCCTGAGAGGGCATCTGTACTTTACTGTTCATTTCAGTTATTCTGTATTGCCTATAGAGGGCAGTCTTTCTTGGCTTTTAATAAAACTGTGTTTTATTCTAACCTGCTGGTCTGAGTGTCCTACAAAACCGTTACAACCATAGTGTGATATCTCCTTTCAGGAACTGTATAGTTTCAGGTGGTTATTTTGACATTATGGGGTAATTAAGCCTTCAAGCTGCTGTATGCTTAGTGCATTTTGATTAATTGCATGAAAATTTCAATTAGAATTCTGTTTTGTTGCCAATTTGGGGCCCCATTTGTGCACCTATATGTAGGGATGGGAGAAAATGTTTGCCTTAGCACATAAATAGGCAAACAATGGCACTTCCCACCAAGTGGATATTTTCCAACCAATTTACACACACTAAATTTACACACAACACATACACTTAGGTCTGTAAATATTTGCACATTGACACAAGTTTTGTTATTTTGGCTGTTTACCAAAATAAATTCAAGTTACAGTTAAATAATTAATATGGGCTTAAAGTGCAGTCTCTCAGCTTTAATTTGAGGGTATTCACAGGAAGGGTTTAGGAATTATAGCTCTTTAATATGTAGCCCCCTCTTTTTCAAGGTACCAAAAGTAATTGACCAATTAACTCAAAAGGTGTTTCATTGACAGGTGTGGGCTATTCCTTCATTATTTCTTCATCAATTAAGCAGGTAAAAGGTCTGGAGTTGACTCCAATTGTGGCAGTCGCATTTGGAAGCTGTTGTTGTGAGCCCACAACATGCTGTCAAAGGAGCTCCCAACAAAGGAGCTCACAACATCCAGCCAAGTGAATAACATTCTCATTATCTAAGTGTACCATAAAGAGAAGACTTCACAAGAGCAAATCCAGAGGGTTCACCACAAGGTGCAAACCATTCATAAACCTCAAGAATAGAAAGGACAGATTAGGCTTTGCCAAAAAAAATTTAAAAAGTCAGGCCAGCTCTGGAACAGCATTCTTTGGACAGATGAAACTAAGATCAACCTGTACCAGAATGATAGGAAGAAAAAATGGAGAAGGCTTGGAATGGCTCATGAACCGAAGCATACCACATCTTCTGTAAAACACTGTGGAGACAGTGTGATGGCATGAGCATGCATGGCTTCCAATGGTACTGGGCCACTAGTGTTTATTGATGTGACAGAAGACAGAAGCAGCAGGATGAATTCTGTAGTGTATAGGGATATATTGTCTGCTCAGATTCAGCCAAATTCAGCGAAGTTGATTGGACAGCACTTCACAGATGAATAATGACCAAAAAAAAATACGAAAGCAATCCAGTAGTTTTTTAAGGCAAAGAAGTGGAATATTTTGCAATGGCCGAGTCACCTGATAACTACCCGATTGAGCCTGCATTTCACTTGCTGAAGACAAAAATTAAGGCAGAAAGATCTACAAACAACTGAAGACAGCTGCAATAAAGGCCTGGCAAAGCATCACAAAGGAGGAAAGCCAGCATTTGGTGATGTCCATGCATTCCAGAATTCAAGCAGTCATTGCCTGCAAAGGATTCTCTACAAATTATTAAAAATGAACATTTTATTTATGATTGTGTTAATTTGTCCAATTACATTTAAGCCCCTGAAATAAGGGGACTTTGTAATGAAAATGGCTGCAAATCCTAAACGTGTCATACAACATTTTTGTTGAATTAAAGCTGAAAATCTGCAATTCAATTGCATCTCGGTTGTTTCATTTCAAATCCACTGTGGTGGTGGTCAGAGCCAAAATTATGAAAATTGTGTCAGTGTCCAAATATTTACAGACCTAACTGTAGCAAATGTTATTTTATTTCCCACAGGCATTGTATAAAAGGGGTTTGAGGGTCCCTTTGTTGGTGGAGTCTGGGGAAAGAATCAGTTGAGTTGGGAATTTCTTTTGTTTGTTTTTTGTTCACTGGGATAGGGGGCACAGTTAATAAAAAAATAATATATATATAAAAAGTAACATGACAGAGACAGGGACCCCTATGGGACAACATATGCTGTGCTATGCTGGGGAAAACTGACTGAGTATAATTTGTAGGATTTGTTAGCGCCCCAAGCTCTATGAATCAATTGATTTGTAGGACTTAGACTTTGTTCGGTTCAAGCCCTGAGGAAACATTGATTTGTAGGATACTTGTTGTTAGAGGCCTAAGCCCTGAGTAATAATTGCTTTGTAGGACGTCGACTTGTTAGGCTCAAGCCCTGAGGAACAATTGATTTGTAGGAATTAGACTTGTTAGGCACAAGCCCTGAGAAATCACTGATTTTCAGGACTTAAACTTGTTGTTACTAGTGGCCAAGCCATGAGGAACAACTGATTTGTAGGACTTAGACTTGTTAGACAGAAGCCCAGAGCAAACATTGATTTGTAGCACTTACACTTGTTGTAAGAAGTCAAATCCCTGAAGAACAATTGATTTGTAGGGCTTAGACTTGTTAGGTACAAGCCCTGAGGAAACATTCATTTGTAGAACTTAACACATTTTGGGAACAAGCCCAGAGGAATCATTGATTTGTTGTACTCGGGCTTGTTAGAGGAACAAGCCCTGAGGAATCAGTCATTTGTTGGACTCAGTGTTGTTAGAGGCATAAGCCCTGAGGAATCAGGAATGATTTGTTGGACTCAGGTTTGTTAGAGGCAAAATCCCTGAGGATACAGTGATTTGTAGGACTTTTTCTTGTTCGAGACAAGCCCAAAAAATTGGGGTTTTTTTGGATTATAAATTCAACCAGTTCATTCTCACTTCAAAAATGTCCTCCAAACCTGTAAAAAAATACATGTAAACAATAATACATTTAAATATTAACCCCTTAACGACCGACCATAAAGGACCACGGAGCATTCGGGTTCCAGACTCCCCAAATGGTGTACAGCCACGGGGGGAGCCTGAAATTCCATGACGGTCATAGCACGTCATGGGTCATTAAGTCAAAACAACCCATAACGTGCTATGACCATCAAGGGTCGTTAAGGGGTTAATGAGCACAGTAAATTTAAGTTCCTCATTTAAACCACATGAAGATTCAGTATTAAATTTAAAAATAAACTTGCTTTCTCATTTAAGTATTTCTTGTTTAATATTTCCTCCACAAATGCCTAATTTATGAGAATCAATAGTAAATGCCATTAGAAGCCCCATTTAAGTCAAAAGAGTTAGAGACTTCTCTAACATTCAAGGGCTTAGTTAAAAGATGAGATAAATGTTTGTGAATCTCATTTGTCCCCTGTGGTACAATTGGTTTGCTCCAGAATTTCTCCACTTAACTGTAACACATAACTGTATAAGTGAAAATAACTGTACGAGATTTAGAAAGTGAACCTCTTTGATGCTAGAGATGTCTCTAATACATTACTTTGCAAAGAGTTGGTAGGGTTTTTTCTAGGTATTTTAGATATTATGGCTGTAAAATGAGTCCCCACTAGTGTTTTAACAACTGTTTTTTGAAGCAGTGCCTACTTGCCCAGAAGAATAACACATATTCATATGTACATACAGCACTGTATTAAAAAAACTGTCTGTTGGCAATGTTGGCAATGGCGGGAAATGCAACAGGGTGCTGGACTGTATAGCTAGGGACATGAAAAAGGGAAGTGGTCATGCCACTCAACAGATCTGTGGTTAGACCCCATCTAGAGTATTGTGTACAGTGTGGAGACCCCATCTCCAGAAGTATATATATATAATCTAAAGAGAATTCATAGAAGGGCTACTAAAGAGGTGAATGGTTTACAGGAAAAGAAATAACAGGATAGACTGAAGGATCTGAACATGTATAGCGTGGATGAGAGAAGAGAGAGGGGATATGATGGAAACATTCAAATACACAGGAAAGTGTACTTCAAAGGAGTGAAAATGTTAGGACAAGAGGCCATAGAGTAATACTAGAGGGACACAGGCTTAAATGTAATAGAAGAAAGTTTCACTTCACTGATAGGGTAGTAGATAAGTGGAATACACAAGCAGCATAGGGATAGGCATAAGGCTGTCCTGAACATGAGACAAGACGAAAGACCAAATAAGGTTTGAGGTTAACACTGTAGGAAAATAGGGAGACTAGATGGGCCGAATGGTTCTTATCTGACGTAAAATTCTATGTTTCTCTGTTTATATGGAAAATCTGTTCTAATAAGGTATTAGGCTGGGAGGTCTAAGCTAGTTGTTAAGTATTAGGTTAGCTCAGTGGTTCTCAGTTTTTTTGGCTCATGGCACCCGTAACACTCAGCCTGCAATTATCAGAGTATGCCTAATTTTTATAAATCATTTGTCAAAGGCATAACGATGCATAAAGTGAGAATGATAAAATTAACAGATTATAAAATGAAAGATTCGAAAATCAAGATTCACATTTTTGTTAACGTCTTAACAGGAAAACCGTGGCACCCTAAGTTCATGGCTCAGGAACATTAAAATGCCACAGCACCAAGGTTGAGAACCTTTGGGCTAGCTGGCCCCGGTTTTAGGGTAGTGATTACATGTTAGTCTAGCTGGGCAGGAGTCTGTGATAATGATTATATATTATGTTATCTGGAAAGGTGTTTAAACTAGTGATTAGGTATTGGTTTTGCAGAGAAGGAGGTCTAGATTAGTAATTAGTTATTAGGCTAACTGGCATGGGTTCTAGGTTAGCTGTTAGGTATGGTTCCAGGCTTGAAACTGTAAAATGCTCTCCCCATTCATGTTTTACGAAATTATTTTTGATGCAGCCATACACATGCACATATTATCCCCAAATGCAAGGTCCTGTTTTAAAAAACTGTTTCAAATAAAAAATCTAATTAGATGGGAGATCTATGCCAATGATTAGGTATTAACTTAGCTGGGAATGGGTCCAGGCAAATGACTGGCTATTAGGCCAGTTGGACAGGGATATAGGCCAATGATTAGACAGTAAGATAGCTGGAATGGAGTCTAAACAAGTGACTTGGTTTTAAGCTAGCTGGGTAGGGGTCTATGCTATTGATTAGATATTAGTCTTGCTGGGAAGGGGTCCAGGTTAGTTATTAATTATTAGGCTTCTAACAGCAAGTGGCATTTGCTCCATATCAGTGCCCACTAATGAGTCCAGTGCCAGGCCTGTCCAGATGTAGCTCCCTGTGAATTTGGTACCAGGCCCACTATTACCCTACTCATAGTCAAATCTACTTATCTCCGTCTTCCTGCTTCACTACTTAACATAGAATTTGACATCAGGTAAGAACCATTTGGCCTATCTAGTCTGCCCATTTTTCTACTGTACAAACCTCAAACCTTATTTGGTCCTTTCTTATGTTCAGGATAGACTTATGCCTATCCCATGCATGCTTAAATTCCGTCATTGTATTAACCTCATCCACTTCTGCTGGTAGGCTATTCCACTTATCTACCACCCTCTCAATGAAGAAACAACTCTGTTCACTTGCATTAGACATTGCACATATGAAATGAAGCTGTTCTATGGTTGCAGGGGGATTCAAACCCACACCAACAAAGAGACTGTAGACTTAGCCCACTCGGCCATGTGGTTTACTATTGAAATATCGCCCTCTATTTGGGTACCAACAAAATACTGCTTTAAAATGTCACCTGCATGAAAAGGGCCATCCGCATCAAAAGGGAGACATTCTGATGTTGCAGGCTTAAGTGTCAAGTAGTCTCAGATGTTGCAGGCTTAAGTGTCGAATAGCCTCTATGTTACATATAACAGTGCCTTGGGCACCTGCTGTACTAGGTGCAAATACACGCTCAGAGCTTCTTGCCTTGTCTTTCACTGCTATACAAGCCAATTTTGTCTCTTACTTGCTTAGGCCTTCTAATGCTTAGCCCTTCTATTGAAAGCACAAACTTGACACTTAATCCTGCAATATCAGAATTTGATACTCAAGACATTCAGATATTGCCCTTTTCATGCAGGCAACATTTTTTAATGCACTCTTCTGTTGGTCATCAAATAGAAGGCAACATTTCAATAGGATATCCAACCATGCTACCATACAAAGTAATTCTTGGAAGCAGTCCTACTTGTTCATGAGTTTTGTTCCAAAGAGGAATGAAAATATGATATTTTTGAGGTTATGCAAAGTTGATGTTTTTTCAAGCAATTACTGCTTCCTGTAATACACTGAAAGCTGGCCTATCTCTTAGCTCCTCTCTCCCTGTCTTCCCACATGAATCAGCCAGTCTAATTGTATACTGGCCCCACCCCCATTTCACATAAAAGTTCCCCTTGTTCCTGTAATCTGCTGAAGTCTGACTTGCCTCTCTCCCCTTCCACAATGCTGCATGGTAGGGGCTGGGCAAGATGACTGCAGTGCCCTGTCTCACATCTATACATTGCAAGAAAGGGCACTGATCCTGTATCTTCCCAGACACCTTCTTCTTTAACTTTCTGGCATTTACTGATTGAGAAGGTGCAATAGCCAAACAGAGACTTTGGAGGAGAGGATGGTCAGTTGCACAATGACACCCACCTCTGCATATTCTCAGTGCAACGACACTCATCACACTGCCTTAAAAATGGCATTGTATCTTGGGAGCCTCTCAAGCACCAAGAGTTTAAAAGTGCCATTTAAATCAATGGAAATAATAATTTTTCCATTGGGTGCAATTGGTTTTCTCCAGAATTATTCCACTTTGCCTCTATAAAGTCTATCATTCCTGGGACAAATGAATCATGTGTCTTGCTGGCTAACTTTTAGATCCCCATTGAAACTGTATTACTGAATACTGAATATCTGTTCCATACAGAAATATCTTAATGTGATGATTTCATAAAGGAAATTCAGAAAACCAGAAATATAGGCTGAAGTTCATCAAACAGTAAACAACATAATGAGCAAAGCTCATCAATGGGAATTTGGGAAATATGTCCCTTATAGTACAGTAGGTCTCCTTCAGTATTGCTCCACATTAGCTTTCTGGGTACAGCCTCAGCAAAACACCCAATCACAATCTCCTGTACCTCCCACAGCTCTTTATTGAAATCACTGCCCACAATTATTTCACAGCAATAGCATTGTATGACTCTAAGGATATTTACTCAGAGGAGTTGATAAAGAAAATAAATAATAAAAACTATTAAGCTAAGATACATTTCAAGAATACAGCTGTCAAAGCATAAAGTTTAATTCAAAATGGGGCCCATATGCAACAGAAAATTGTCACTATAGACCTCATTAGTCTATGCAGAAAGTTTAACAGAATCATAAAAATATGCTATGTCTAAATGCAAGCAATTAATGTTTTTAATGTTCAGTTTTAATAAAATAATCACAGCTTAGAAAGCAAAATTATATTTTTTCTTAAAAGTTTTTGTTTGGCCCCATATACATAAAATTAATGGGAGGCTGATGTACTAAGAAAGATTGGAGTAATTGTGGAGAAAACCAATTACACCATAGGGGACATACTAAAATCCACATCTATTGAGCGCTTAACCCCTTTAGTGCTGGAATGATCTTTAGTGCATTCTTCACTTAAAACGTCTTGCACCAAGAAGGGTAATGTTGTATTGGGGCGTTCCTTCCCACTGAACCTTGCTTTACATTATGTATTAAACAACAGGCAAAGGAAATTGTGTAAATCATTGGTGGGCAGTGTAAGACATAGTAACATAGCTGATGAAGCTGAAAAAAGACATGCGACCATCAAGTCCACCACATGCCAAATCACCCCTGTTAATTCAGAGGAAGGCAAAAACAAGCAAAAAAACATTGAAACCAGCCTAAAGTGGGTAAAAAAATTCCTTCCTGACACCAAATGGAAGTCAGACAGTTCCCTGGATCAAGAAACTGTCTGCATTAAACCATCTCTCATTATTCTCAATATTGCTCTGTGCCACATAGGTATCCATTTTGGAAGCAGTTACAGCTTCCAGCTGCTGCCAGACTACAAAGCCTATCATTCTCTGCCAGCTTTTGTGAGTTTTAGTTTAGCAGCCACTAGGAGGCTTCACATGACCCACCCCTGGAGTAACTTTTCTCCATTTCAATGCATACACTTCAGTGGAGGTGTTCAGAGTTTACTTGTATTAAATCTTAATGACAATTAAGAGTGTGTACCAGTGTGCACTAATGTTAACATACACACATGTGCTTGCCCCAAAGAATAGGCACAATATTGTTACACTAATGTATAAGCACAGAAAATGAGCTGCACTGGCAAATTCATACAATCCCTCAAATATCGTCATCGTTGTGGCACCATCCTGAGTAAAACTATTCTGCTTTCTGCTTTACAAAATAAATAAATTACCTCACTTATTATAGCTCCTTCTATGAGTAAAACATGCTCATCCTTCCCAGGAAAAATAAAAAAGATACAGTGAAACAAAACACGTTTGGTCATACTGTTGTCTTCAACATCAAAAGCAACAAGATTTATTACTGTCTTTATTGTTTTTTCCAACACAAGGTTTTAGACTACTATATTATTTTTACTTGTGGATTTCAGATAATAGAGTGTCATGTGTGCTGCTGCTCTTTAGATATTCTTTTGAGTTGTTCAAGTATTTGTTTTTATGGAATGTCTTCACTGACTTGACACCACCACAAAGATTACTTTTATCACTGTTCAAATACCAGTCACTCCCTAGAAAAAAAGATAAGCCATGCCATAGGCTTTGGGATTTCATCAGTTTCTAGCATGGAGTTTTACTGTCAGACTCACTATCTTTTGAGCTGACATAGATAAACAGTGGATTGAAGTTCGCAACACATTCCTTTTATGTTCACTAATTTTAGAAAACAGATCATCTAGCTGCACACTATTACAACTAACTATATTATATCTTAAATGGCATATATATTTGACTGCAGTGTAGCAATTAGTTACAAAAACCAGTACACTGTGAGTCTTATGTATAAAGACAAAGAGATTTCTGGAACAAATAATATTCCCTGTACGGGGCAAATAAAATGCCACCATTTTTATTAATGAGAATTTTTATTTGTTCTGATTACTGTTGTTGGGTTGCCTGAGAATTTCTCCATTTTGCCTTTATAGACTTGGCCCTGTATTTTAGATAATGCTATTTTGAGCACAGTGCACAACTTATTTTTAAGGGGGTGGGGCACACAAACTCTTGGATACTTTACGTGATTTTATATCAAAATATACCTAAGCAATGTTTTGAGCATCAGATAAGGACCTTTGCTTTGACTTGTGTGTATTTTGATATGACATCTTGTAAAGTATCTGTGAGTGTGTACACATTTTTCTCCTATTCAACACATTTTCTCCTATGTTTCCTATGGTGCAACATTTCCCAGCACAATATTACTCCTTCTGTGGTCTGTAGTTGAGAATTAAGTAGCTGGAAGTCAAAGTTGTGAGTCCTACAGCAACATGTACCTTGAAAATTTGTTAGCATGCAGAGTGCATTTGTCATTTGCTCACAACACTAACCTCCTGCTAAAGTGACAATGGCACATATTCATGATGATGTCAAGAGATAAGAAATAAAAGTGCAACTTACAATGTGGCAGATGTGTATGGTAGTGGTGGTGGTGGGGTCTTGCATGGTGTGATTCGTGGGACCTTGACAAGGTCAAGGAGGAGAAGGATCATCATCATCTACTGCACATGCTGCAGCAACCATTGCTGCAGTAAACTACCACTATACTCCCACATCCTTGCTCTGCTCCACCTTCCCCCCTGCACCTTGTGCATTTGCTGGACATTACTCAACTACTTTGTGTATTTTACACTCTTACACTACTTTGTGTGTTTTTACTCTCTACAGTATACAACTGATGAAGTGTGATGTCTTGTCTTAGCACTCAAAAAAATTCTCAATGTCATCTGTAGTGATGAGCGAGCACCCCAATGCTCGGATGTTCGGGTGCTCTGACCGAGCACCCCCTGAGGCTCGAGTGCTCGGCCGAGCATCCGAGCCCCATTGAAGTCAATGGGAGGACTCGAGCATTACACCAGGCACCCCCTGCTCTGATGAGGGGAGGGTGCCTGGTCCATAGGAAAAGGGCAGAAAAAGATGGAAACACTACAGAAATGGTTCAGGGACAGCATAGGGAGGATGTCTGGATGCACCTTGGACTCCAACATCGCTGCTGGGAACGATCTTTCGCCCGTAGTACGCCATTTTTACAGACTGACCATAAAACACACAAAAAGGAAAATAAAAACGACTTTAGGCGAAAAATTGTTACCAAACAGTATTTGCTGTATATTTACTTGTATATCATCTGCAAATTCTCCCAAAAATTTCCTTGATTTTCAGAACTGAGGCCATGATTAAGAGGGAAACGTGCGCAGAGGCAAATTCTCCCAAAAATTTCCTTGATTTTCAGAACTGAGGCCATGATTAAGATGGAAACGTGCGCTGAGCTGACCATCTAAAACATTATGGGTGAGGGTCTGCTGCAGAGCTGACCATCCTAAACATTATATGCGAAGGCCCGCTAGTGAGCTGACGCTATAAAACATTATATGAGAAGGCCCGCTGGTGAGCTGACCTATATAAAAATTGGCAAACAGGGCCCGCTGGTGAGCTGGCCCTATATAAAAATTATATCACAGGGCCCGCTGGTGAGCTGGCCCTATATAAAAATTATAGCACAGGGCATATGGAAGAGGAGGAGGAGGATGAGAAGATTAAGAGTCAACCATATACCCGTTTTTTGGGTGGAAGGGGTGAATGGGAATACAGAGTATTCCCATCATTGTAAATAACATATATAAAGTGAGTTTATGTTCCCCCGGGGCTTTCCTCCAGTGGAGTGGAGAAGTCAGGGGAAATCCAGGCCTTGTTCATTTTTATAAGTGTCAACCTATCAGCATTGTCGGTGGAAAGGCGGATACGCTTATCTGTTATGATGCCACCAGCAGCACTAAATACCCGCTCAGACAGAACGCTGGCGGCAGGGCAGGCCAGCACCTCCAAGGTGTAGAGTGACAGTTCATACCACGTGTCCAGCTTGGACACCCAGTAGTTGTAAGGCACAGAGGGATCATTGAGGACGCTGACACGGTCTGCTACGTACTCCTTCACCATCTTCCAAAACTTTTCCCTCCTTGTGACACTAGGCTGCGCATCAGGGTGAGGGTGCTGGCGGGGTGTCATGAAGGTGTCCCACGCCTTGGAGAGTGTTGCCCTGCCTTTGTCGGAACTGCTGTGTGCTCCCCTTTTCTCCCCTTCTCGGTTGGCCAAGGTAGCACGTACTCTGCCGCCAGCGTTGTCAGATGGAAAATTTTGGAGCAATTTTTCAACAAGAACCTTCTGGTATTGCACCATTTTGCTTGTCCTCTCCACCGGAGGAATGAGAGATGAGAAATTCTCTTTGTAGCGGGGGTCCAGAAGGGTGAACACCCAGTAATCCGTGTTGTCTAAAATGCGTACAACGCGTGGGTCACGGGAAAGGCAGCCTAACATAAAGTCAGCCATGTGTGCCAGAGTACCAACAGTCAAGATTTCGCTGTCCTCACCAGGAGGCTGACTCTCAATATCCTCATCCTCTTCCTCCTCTTCTGCCCACCCACGCTGAAGAGATGGAACTAAAGTTCCATGGCTACCCTCTGTAGCGGAGGCAACCGTGTCTTCCTCCTCCTCCTCCTCCTCCTCCTCCTCCTCCGCCTCCTCCAATTGTCGCTGAGAAGACGAAGTGAGCGTGCTCTGGCTATCACCTTGTGTAAGCTCTTCCTCCCCCATTTCCACCTCTTCCACATGCAAAGCGTCGGTTTTAATTGTGAGCAGCGAGCGTTTCAGTAGACACAGAAGTGGGATGGTTACACTGATAATAGCGTTATCGCCGCTCACCATCTGTGTCGATTCCTCAAAATTGCGTAAAACCTCGCAGAGGTCTGACATCCATTCCCACTCCTCACTTCTGATTACAGGAAGTTGAATGGAGAGGCGACGACCGTGTAACAGCTGGTACTCCACTACTGCCCTCTGCTGCTCACAAAGCCGGGCCAACATGTGGAAGGTGGAGTTCCAGCGCGTGCTCACGTCACACAGCAGCCGGTGAGCTGGCAATTGTAAGCGCTGCTGCAGCTTCAACAGGCCGGCCGAAGCTGTAGATGACTTACGGAAATGTGCACACACGCGGCGCACCTTGGTCAAGAGATCATGCACATTGGGGTAGGTTTTTAGAAATCGCTGCACCACTAAATTAAATACATGCGCTAGGCATGGTACGTGTGTGAGCTTGCCGAGCTCCAAAGCCGCCACCAAGTTACGCCCATTATCACACACAACCATGCCTGGTTGCAGGTTGAGTGGCGAGAGCCACTGCTCGGTCTGGTGACTAATCCCCTGCAACAGCTCTGAGGCCGTGTGCTGTTTGTCCCCAAGGCAGATCAGCTTCAGCACGGCCTGTTGACGCTTCCCCACTGCAGTGCTACACTGCTTCCAGCTACTGGCTGATGGGGGAGTGGCGGTGTGTGTAGAGAATTCGGAGGTGGAAACGGAGGAGGAGGAGCCAATAACATAGGTGCTGGTGGAAACCCTGATGGAGGTAGGGCCCGCAATCCTCGGCGTGGGTAGCACCCGTGCCATCCCAGGGTCCGAGTCGCTCCCAGCCTCCACGACATTCACCCAGTGTGCCGTCAGGGAAATGTAGCGTCCCTGGCCACAAGCACTTGTCCATGTGTCAGTCGTTAAGTGGACCTTCCCAGTAACTGCGTTGGTCAGGGCACGGGTGATGTTACGGGACACATGGTGGTGTAATGCGGGGATGGCACACCGGGAAAAGTAGTGGCGGCTGGGGACCGCGTACCGAGGGACAGCTGCTGCCATCAGGCTGCGGAAGGACTCAGTGTCCACAAGCCTAAATGGCAGCATTTCGATGGCCAGTAATTTTGAAAGGTGTGAGGTTAGTGCTATGGCCTGTGGGTGGGTGGCTGGGTACTTTCTCTTGCGCTCAAATGCCTGGGGTAACGACATTTGGACGCTGTGCTGGGACAGGGAAGTGGATGTGGTCGTTGATGGTGCTTCAGATGCTACAGGTGCAGGGCGGGAGGTATGCGGGCCTGCGCCTTCGACAGGCGATTGGCCGGCACCGAAAACAGGGGAAGAGGAGGCAGTGGTGTGGCCTGCAGACACAGATGGGCGATCCAGGCGTTCCTCCCACTTACTACGGTGCTTGGATGCCATGTGTCGGATCATGCTGGTGGTGGTGAGGTTTCTAGTGTTCATGCCTCGGCTCATTCTGGTGTGGCACAGGTTGCAAACTACAAATCTTTTGTCGTCCGCACTTTCCTTAAAAAAACGCCATACCGCGGAACACCTACCCCTTGGCAAGGTAGATTTACGCAAGGGGGTGCTCCGTGGAACATTTGCGGGCCGGTTTGGTGCGGTCCGCCTTCTTTCTGTTGCCACACCACTGCCTCTTCCAGCCTGTTGCGGTGCTGCAGATGGCTCACCCTCAGGACTGCTGTCATCGCTCGGCTCTACACCTTCCCAGGTGGGGTCAGTCACCTCATCGTCCACCAAGTCCTCCTCCACTTCCTCACTCTGATCATCCTCCTCAAGTCTTGATCCCACCACATACTCAGTCATTGACAACTGTATAACATTCTCCTCAACAAGGTCTTGAGACGGAAATAGTGGTTGATTTAATGGCAACTGTGTCTCATCATCATCATCATCATCCACTACTTCCTTTGACCTTAAATGCCGTTCACATCTGTCATCTTCTTGTGATTGGGTAGCCTCTAGAGGTTGTGAATCAGGGCACAAGATGTCATGTTCCTCTGCAAGCGTGCTTGGAGAGAGGGTCAAATGAAGGATTGGTGATGAGACGAGCTCATCACTATATCCCAGTGTGGGATCACTTCTTTGACCAGACCGTGTATGGTGGGAGGAAGGATGATCAGAGTGAGGATTATGTTGACCAGACTCTTGGCTACTGAGAGTGGACTTGGTGGAAGACAGGGTGGTGCTTAACCGACTGGAAGCAGTATCAGCTGTCATCCAACCGACCACCTGTTCGCACTGGTCGGACCTCGAGAGTGATGTCCTGCGACGCCCTGTGAAATCAGACATGAAGCTAGGTATGGTGGATGTCTTTCTTTCTTGTGCTCTGGCACCAGGCACAGTTTCTCCGCGTCCTGACCCGCGCCCTGAACTTTCAGGATCACGTCCACTTCCCCGTCCCTTTTTACCCGCCTTCTTCATCTTACACGATATATATGACTTTAATATATATGAGTTTGAAAACTTAACAGTATTTCTTCCTATTCTGCAACTGTGCAGAGTACACAGAATAGGCTGTTAAACGGCGTTGAAACACACTGAATGGAATATGTGACTTTAATATTTGAGTTTGAAAACTTAACAGTATTTCTTATAATTCTGGAACTGTACAGAGTACACAGAATAGGCTGCTAAACTGCGGTGACACACACTGAATGGAATAAGTGACTTTAATATTTGAGTTTGAAAACTTAACAGTATTTCTTCCTATTCTGCAACTGTGCAGAGTACACAGAATAGGCTGCTAAACTGCGGTGACACACACTGAATGGAATAAGTGACTTTAATATTTGAGTTTGAAAACTTAACAGTATTTCTTCCTATTCTGCAACTGTGCACAGTACACAGAATAGGCTGCTAAACTGCGGTGACACACACTGAATGGAATAAGTGACTTTAATATTTGAGTTTGAAAACTTAACAGTATTTCTTACTATTCTGCAACTCTGCAGAGTACACAGAATAGGCTGTTAAACGGCGGTGAAAGACACTGAATGGAATATGTGACTTTAATATTTGAGTTTGAAAACTTAACAGTATTTCTTCCTATTCTGCAACTGTGCAGAGTACACAGAATAGGCTGCTAAACTGCGGTGACACACACTGAATGGAATAAGTGACTTTAATATTTGAGTTTGAAAACTTAACAGTATTTCTTACTATTCTGCAACTCTGCAGAGTACACAGAATAGGCTGTTAAACGGCGGTGAAAGACACTGAATGGAATATGTGACTTTAATATTTGAGTTTGAAAACTTAACAGTATTTCTTCCTATTCTGCAACTGTGCAGAGTACACAGAATAGGCTGTTAAACGGCGTTGAAACACACTGAATGGAATATGTGACTTTAATATTTGAGTTTGAAAACTTAACAGTATTTCTTACTATTCTGCAACTCTGCAGAGTACACAGAATAGGCTGTTAAACGGCGGTGAAAGACACTGAATGGAATATGTGACTTTAATATTTGAGTTTGAAAACTTAACAGTATTTCTTATAATTCTGGAACTGTACAGAGTACACAGAATAGGCTGTTAAACGGCGGTGAAAGACACTGAATGGAATATGTGACTTTAATATTTGAGTTTGAAAACTTAACAGTATTTCTTCCTATTCTGCAACTGTGCAGAGTACACAGAATAGGCTGTTAAACGGCGTTGAAACACACTGAATGGAATAAGTGACTTTAATATTTGAGTTTGAAAACTTAACAGTATTTCTTATAATTCTGGAACTGTACAGAGTACACAGAATAGGCTGTTAAACGGCGTTGAAACACACTGAATGGAATATGTGACTTTGATATTTTAGTTTGAAGACTTAACAGTATTTCTTCCTATTCTGCAACTGTGCACAGTACACAGAATGTGCTGCTACACTGCGGCGAAGCACACTGAATGGAATATGTGACTTTTAAATTTTAGTTTGAAGACTTAACAGTATTTCTTCCTATTCTGCAACTCTGCACAGTACACAGAATGTGCTGCTAAACTGCGGCGAAGCACACTGAATGGAATATGTGACTTTGATATTTTAGTTTGAAGACTTAACAGTATTTCTTCCTATTCTGCAACTGTGCACAGTACACAGAATGTGCTGCTACACTGCGGCGAAGCACACTGAATGGAATATGTGACTTTTAAATTTTAGTTTGAAGACTTAACAGTATTTCTTCCTATTCTGCAACTCTGCACAGTACACAGAATGTGCTGCTACACTGCGGCGAAGCACACTGAATGGAATATGTGACTTTTAAATTTTAGTTTTAAAAACTTAACAGTATTTCTTCCTATTCTGCAACTGTGCACAGTACACAGAATGTGCTGCTACACTGCGGCGAAGCACACTGAATGGAATATGTGACTTTGATATTTTAGTTTGAAGACTTAACAGTATTTCTTCCTATTCTGCAACTCTGCACAGTACACAGAATGTGCTGCTACACTGCGGCGAAGCACACTGAATGGAATATGTGACTTTTAAATTTTAGTTTGAAGACTTAACAGTATTTCTTCCTATTCTGCAACTCTGCACAGTACACAGAATGTGCTGCTAAACTGCGGCGAAGCACACTGAATGGAATATGTGACTTTGATATTTTAGTTTGAAGACTTAACAGTATTTCTTCCTATTCTGCAACTCTGCACAGTACACAGAATGTGCTGCTACACTGCGGCGAAGCACACTGAATGGAATATGTGACTTTTAAATTTTAGTTTTAAAAACTTAACAGTATTTCTTCCTATTCTGCAACTCTGCACAGTACACAGAATGTGCTGCTACACTGCGGCGAAGCACACTGAATGGAATATGTGACTTTGATATTTTAGTTTGAAAACTTAACAGTATTTCTTCCTATTCTGCAACTCTGCACAGTACACAGAATGTGCTGCTACACTGCGGCGAAGCACACTGAATGGAATATGTGACTTTGATATTTTAGTTTGAAGACTTAACAGTATTTCTTCCTATTCTGCAACTCTGCACAGTACACAGAATGTGCTGCTAAACTGCGGCGAAGCACACTGAATGGAATATGTGACTTTGATATTTTAGTTTGAAGACTTAACAGTATTTCTTCCTATTCTGCAACTCTGCACAGTACTCAGAATGTGCTGCTAAACTGCGGCGACGCACACTGAATGGAATACGTGACTTTGATATTTTAGTTTGAAGACTTAACAGAATGTGCTCTAATCTGCAACTTTGCACACTAAACAGAATGTGCTCTAATCTGCAACTTTGCACACTAAACAGAATGTGCTCTAATCTGCAACTTTGCACACTAAACAGAATGTGCTCTAATCTGCAACTGTGCACACTAAACAGAATGTGCTCTAATCTGCAACTTTGCACACTACACAGAATATATATATTTTTTTTTTTTTTTTTTGTTTTTTTCCCCCCACACCAAATAACCTGCTGCCCCCACACACAGTAGTCCTAAAAAGGACTTTTGGTTCTTTTTTTTTCACAATTTTTGTTTTTTTCCTCCCTACACTGCCTTTCCCTTCCTATCCTCAGCTCTCCCTGGCTCAGACTGAGCCGAACTCGATGGTCAGGTGCTATACAGCACCTGACCACGGGTTCTGGCCAGCCAATCAGTGTAATGCCAGCAGCCAACATGGCTGCTGGCATTACACCGATGTCAGAGCCTCCCTGCACGTTTATTGGCTGCGCAGCAGGCGCAAAACGTGCGGGGAGGAGACACGAACATGGCGGGCGAGCACATGCGGTACTCGTACGAGTACCGCCATGTGCCGAGCAGAGCGATGCTCGTGCCGATCCGAGCATCGGCCGAGCATGCTCGCTCAACACTAGTCATCTGCTGTCTGTCTAGTCTGCCTCAGTCACAGAGCTCACATCAGGTTCCCAGTCAGCTGTCTGTCATGTAACTTTTATTTGTTTAATTATTTATGTACTGATTTTTTTTTATTTTTTATTTTTACTTATTTTTTTAAGTTGTCCACCCTATCTTATAACAGTCAGCCCAACCCCATAAAAAATGTTAACAAAAAAACAAAATCAACAACTTCTTTCCGCAGACTTTCCAAGCACAGAGACAATAAAAGCAAGATCAGCAAGCAAACTGGACCCCAGCTGTCTGTGTCTTGCCAGTCGGTCACACTGAAATATGGTATTTGTGGTAGACCTCCTTCCTTCCTTCTTCTCCCCCAGAGTGCACCCAGTCCCCCCAACACAGAGAACAAATGTCCTACCTAAAAAACTCCCTAAGCTAAGCTTCAATTCCCCTTTATTTGCCTATCTTCTCTAGCTCAAAAACATGCTGCTTTCTCCTCTCACAAACACAGAATGGCATGCTGTGAGAGCCTGAAACCCTGATATATGGATTTAGAAAAGTAGAGAAAACTTTCATATGGCGGGGAAAAAACATAAAATGTTTTTTTCAATGCAATGAGCTAAAAGAAAAAGTGGAAAAACTACACTTTTTGTGGGAAATTATTCACCAAGCGGAAATTGCCATTTTTGCCAATTTTGATTTGAGGCAAAAGTTTTCGCCCATCCCTAGCTATTACCTGTCTTCCAGTCTGCCTTCCAGGACACTCCTACTGAGACCTATATCAAGCAGGCACTTCAGAACACATGTATAATGTCTTGCTAACTAGTGTTACAATGCTCAATTCCTGTATTTTGTCTTTGACCTTGGCTTGTGCAGTCCGATCACTCTTGTGTGCCACCTGTCCTAATCACAGCTTCATTCCAGACCCAGATTTGTATACCGATCTGGATCCTGTAGCTTTCGTATGCTTGTGAACTACTAGTCTTGTTAATCACCTGTGTGGAGTTTTTGCTGCTGCTGCTTTCCATTGACAAGCAATTGTGAACATCCTGGTCCAAGTCTGGCTCAACTAATCCTGGCTTTTTGGCAATCCTGGCTTTTTTGTACCTCCCAAGCAAGGTGGTACTTGCATTCAATACTATTCATTAGGCATGCTCCCGAGCTTCATTGTCAAGCAGTATCCAGGAGCAGCCTTGAGAGTTTGTCTTATTTACCAACACATGGCTCCCAAACATCCTGGTCCCCTCTGTATGTGAGTAAATAGTTTTGATTCACTGCTTCCAATCAATCCTGTATGTGTTTCTGCTTGATGTTTCGGTTTTTGTTCTGCTTATTAACCCACTTCTGCACTGAGGGTTTGCCTTCTGTCCTTTTAGTCACTGTGACACTAACTTGTCTGATGTTTCCTAGAGTCTATATCAGTGGTTCCAAAACATATTCACATGACAACCCCCTTTCTGGTCTTCACAAACCCTGATTCCCTCCTCCTTATTTTATCTAAATAAATGTGACCCTTTGCAAGTATAAGTATAATATTGTTCATTTGCATTTTCTGTAATACACATTTTTGAAGAAACCAATTTGTTATACTTCCTTTTATTTCCCACAGATGATTCTATGTACAAATATATTGGCTCCTCGGCAATGAACCAGCCTTCCCAAAATTCTGACCATAACCACTCTTTCACAATCTCAATACTGTTATGGTGTATAGTAAACAGAAATGCTAGATCAAAGCTTCACTTCCCTAAGGGGGGCATGCACTTCATTTGAGAACCAATGGTCTATATTGCTACAAATTATTTTTCCTTGTATTGCTCAGAAAAACACTACATTTATAAATAGAGCAAAATTGGTAATATTTACATTTGATTTGATAATTTTAATATATGTTATAATGTGTGTCATGTACACACTCTCAGATGCACAGTACTAGTGTCAGACTTCAAGGGGTTACTCTCAGTCTACCAACACAGACAGCACTTCACCTTCCACACTGCTCAAATGAGTATAACCCACCAAATGCAAGCTCATTATACAATCACAAGCACATAGACCTCTATTCAATTCCCAGATGCAAAAAAAAACAAAAAAACAGGCAATTACATTTCTTCAAGCACGGTAAGCAATTCAATTACCTGTGCTATGAAGAAATACAGGCTAAAAAAATCCCTTAATATATCTTAAAAGTGCTGACGCAGGAACTGAACCGGAAAAAGAAAAACATTAAAAAAATAAGTCACCATTGGATGTATTAATATGGGGCCCTAACCCACATATCAATAAATCCAAAGCAATACCAAAATGTGTGAAATGTTAGTAGAATTTACCCTATGAGTGCCAGTGGGGTATGCCGACTAAGTTAAAAAATAGCCCTTGACAATAAACACTTACCAGTAATCCTGATGTCAGAGTCTTCAGCACCCTGGTCAGCTACTGTGTGTCTTCTTCTTCAATCCTCTGTCTTCTGGTTTCTAAAATCTTCCTTCTTTCTTCTGTCTTCTTTCTTCTGTCCAATCTGCAGTTAAAAAAAGAAAAAAATGTAAATCCAAGATGTTTTAAACAGTATAAATTCCCCAAAGATGTGAGTGATATAACCCTTTGAGTATCAGAGGGGTTAAATGCAGTGTGGCTTGTCTGTTAAAAAAGAATATGCTGCCATTCCAGTTCAAGAAAAGTGTAAGCCATTCTTTTTGTCAATAAATAAAAGCCCTTTCAAGGATTAAAAATATCCCCGCTGCTACAGCCTCCGCTGGCTGCACTGGCAGTGGCAGGAATGCACTGTAACACAGGCCCCCCCATACCTTTTGGGTCATTGTCTATGTCGAAATGAGGGAATTTTGAACAGCCAATAAGCTTCTAGAGGGTTTTGTTATCCTACCACTTGAAGCTGAGTGGCTGGGAGGTACAGAAGCAGACATACCTACCTTCCCGTCGGATCCCAAGCCCTATCACCTTAATAAGGCTCTTGCAACTACTCATGCTACCAGAACTTTTCCATCCTCATTCAAAACATGCAGACCTATACTCAAAAAACCCTCACTCGACTCCACCTGTCTTTCAAATTACCATCCAGTTTGACTCCCCCCCCTTTGGATCTAAGATCTTGGAACACCCTGTATTCTCTCGCTTAACCCTTTTCTCAATTCAGACTCTCTTCTTGACCCATTACAGTCAGGTTTTCGTTCCAACTATTCCACTGAGACAGCCCTAACAAAAATTACTAATGAACTACACACAGCAAAGGACAAAGGACAATACAGTATACTAATCCTATTACATCTATCTGCAGCTTTTGATACTGTTAACCATACACTCTACTGGATACACTGCACACCCTTGGCATCCGTGACACACCTCTAGAATGGATTTCCTCCTGTCTCTCTAAACGTACTTTCAGTGTTTCTTTTGCTAACGCTTTCTCATCTCCTCATGACCTCTCAGTAGGTGTAGCTCGGGGATCAGTCCTGGGACCACTTCTCTTTTCCCTCTATACCCTCTTACTTGGTGACTTCAGCTGTAGGATTTCCCTGATCTCACTCCAGCTGTGCAGTCTCGAGTTACTCAATGTCTCTCAGCTATTTCATCATTGCTGGCCCACCGCTATCTTAAACTTAATATGGCTAAGACAGAGCTGTTTGCATTCCCTCCTAAAACCCATCCCTTCTCCATCACAATACTACCATCCAGAGATAGGATGAAAACCAAGAGAGGGCAGTATCATAGAGATCTAGAGAGTGGAGGGCTTGGAGGAGGAGTGAGTATATACAGCAGTTTTTACCATTGTCATTTTTGTGTCAAATCGCTATTCTTCTCAGATTATTGACATACATTACTTTTCGGTCATAGCAGTGGTCCCAAGTGGGGTAGATGGTGGCAACCCTTCACATCCCTCCTCCGCCTCCTCATCTGTGATGCTGTTAATACATTTGTCCTAGCTTTGTCTGTCATGTGTGGTTTCTGCTACCTGTTACTCAGATGGTATGAGATGTTGGTTCATTTTTAAGAATGTTAGTCGCCCAGCATTGTTACTTGATAGCCGCACCCTGCAGTCATTGACAATGTAACCAGCTGCACTGAAAACCCTCTCAGACTCAACACTTGCTGGAGGACAACTGAGGGTTTCCACTGCAGTACGTGTCAATGCTGGCCACATACACTGCTTTTGTTTCCAGTAGTCCATGGGGTCATTGTTTCTGCCTAAAACATAGCTATCCTGCAAGTATGCAAAAACCATCCAACATACAGTGGGACCACTTCTAGGAGCTACACGGTGTTCCTGTGTATCAGTTAACAACACATACTCAGGGAGCAAGTCACAAAGAGATGTCCTGCCACCACCACCAATGCTGGGTTTTTGCTGTCCCTGCTGAGACCCATGAATTGCGCTGTGTTCCGAATGGGATATTCTGGTTGATGATGTAGCTGCTTCTGCTGGTTGAAATACTTTTCTGCCTTTCTTTTCACTATACTGTCTAGATGTTTGTTGTGCCCTCACGTTCTCCCGCTCATACTCCATAATGCAATCCTCCACTCGATCAATAAGCATGTCTCAGTATGCCTTGACAGAATCCGATTCCTCAGAGAGTTGCTGCTGATCATCATGGTTCCTTGTTGTGACAAACTGCTGATGGCCCTTTGGCAGAAATTCTGAAATTTTGTGTTTGTAGAGGGGGTCCAACAAAGTGGCAAAAATGTATTGCTCATTGATTTTAATAGATACTATGTGAGGATCTTGTTCAAAGCATGTCCTTTACCAGCTGGTGCATGTCTGTGTTGTCACTAAGGTAAGAATCCTCAGACATACACCTCATTTTTTTCTGAAATAAAAATATCAGTGGTAGAATTTCACTAATTCCTGCCCCAGTGCAACTCAGCAGCATGGTTTCCTCCTCAAAGGGTGTCATCAGCTCACATACTCCCCACATTAGTTGCCATTGGACAGTTGACAAAGACGCTCCCTCCAAAGTCTTCCAGTTTTGAATGGTGTACTTGCAAATGTCCTTATTCTGCTCATACAAATGCTCTAGCATGTACATTGTGGAATTCCATCTGGTAGGGACCTCCATTTTCAGCTGGTGATGGAGCAAGTTGATACGCTCTTGTATGGAAGATAGAGCGTATCCACATCTAGAGCGGAAAAATTGCACTTTTCGCAGGACAATATTTGCCAAACAGAAAGTGCCATTTTTTGCCAATTTCAGTTTGAGGCAAACATTTTCGCCCATCCCTACTCTGGGGCAGAGGCTTATTCTCCAGATGTGGGGAGTTTTCTTTAAAACTCTACCCACTTCTTCTTCTTCCCACCCAGTTCCTCTGACTTTTTCTCCTTCACCACCCAGTTCCTCCTCCTTCCTGCCCTCCTGCCCACTTGTGTGATGCCCCATAAAGCCCTGCCCCCACTCACAGTTAAACACTGCTCCCATTTTTCCCTCAATTTGAGGCAATTATACTCAGGGACTCCACAAATGGACGTTCCCAGGTATGTCTGAGAGGTGTCCAACTCATTGTGAAGAATTGGGTTGGACACATCTCTGGCATTCAAAGGGTTAAGTACTGAATTCCTGTTTCAATGGAAAAAATGTAATATGCAGTATTGCATAATCAGTAGTGAGTACTAGATCATATACTGCTAACTACAGTTCAAATGACCTTTGTGGAGTTGGGCTATCCAAATGGTGGTACGTGTGCCAGTTATATCCCAGAAGGGGCTTTTGGCAGCCTTTGGTTTGATTAAGAACACAACAGCTTACATTAAACACAATAACCTACATTTCATCACATAATACTGGATCCAGCAAAAAAGCATGTTTAAAGGGATAGTAATATTTCAAAATAAAAGCAGCTCCAATTTATCTTCATTGTATTAGGGCCATGGAGAGTGTTATTTCAATACTGTCAGAGTTGTAGTTCAAGAGTAATTCAATGATAAAGTATCCCCCTCCCGCCCCTTTTACTGATGTAACACTGCTCACCTCAGAACAGAAAGGTGGTGACCAGATGGCTTGCAGAGAGAGACAATCTTCAATTACATAAGGGAAAAACCTGTCGAGGGGGCAGGGTTGTCATTATATTCACAGTAAGAAGATTGTCTATTGCTGTGAGCTGTCTGGTCTTAAGACCAGATTCCACATCTGAGGAGAGGTGGCTTACACTAGGTAAAAGGGGCGGGAGGGGGATACTTTATCATTCAATTACTCTTGAACTACAACTCTGACAGTACTGAAATAACACTCTCCATGGCCCAAATACTATGAAGATTAATTGGAGCTGCTTTTATTTTGAAACAT
The DNA here is from genome assembly GCA_037306005.1 of Rhinophrynus dorsalis. Taxonomy (NCBI): domain Eukaryota; kingdom Metazoa; phylum Chordata; class Amphibia; order Anura; family Rhinophrynidae; genus Rhinophrynus; species Rhinophrynus dorsalis. The sequence continues at coordinate 314,492,250 of CM074720.1, read as the reverse complement.
TACTATCCTTATAAGTAAAGTCTACTCTGTGAAGAAAATGAACGTTATTGTCCTAGAACAGAAGTGGTCAGATTTTAAGGACTGTGAGCCATATTCAGAAAGCTAAAGAGGTGCTAGAATGTAAAAAAATCAACCACACCATAAAGGTCAAATAGAAATTCCCTAAATCGTCCTTTATTTAAACATAGATTTTAACTGCTTAAATACTAGAGAGTTTTCTAGGTATTTCTTTGCAATGGGTAGAGGCCTCTATCATACATGAGCTTAAATGCCCCATTTAAATCATTAGGATTTTGTCCCCTATGTTACAAGTGATTTGCTCAAGGATTGCTCCTCTTTAAAGTACCAAGAACCGCCCTGTGTCTCCCTTTTTATTTAAAAAATGATGTGTCCCCCAAACCATTTTAGTAGTGTACTACACCTAGTGCAATACATGCCACCAAGAATATCTTAGAAAAAAAAGATCTTTTTTTAAATATCGTATTTTGAACCAGAAACAAAATATATACTTTATTCCCACACTGATTCCAATATCTCTTTGATACTTCACTCATTTTCAAAATGGCAGTTGCAAAGGTGTTAAGACATTAATGCGAACATAGATTTGTGTTTAAAACTATCTCTACTGTCTGGAGATAATAGTTTCCATTATAGTGACTCCACACAGACTGAAAGCTTTAACAACATTCATCTGTAATGTTAGAAAAAAAATCTATTTGGTGAAATTTATATTAGTAATAAATAGAAACAAAAACAAAACAAAAAAAAAACAGGAGGTGAACGTGTAAGTTATCCACAGCTTGACTATTTTCTAATATAACTGTTTTAAGTTATTGAAGAAATAGGATTCAGAACTAAAAAATGTTTTAAGCAAGCTAGTTGTGCCATTAGTTGTTCATTTGCTCATCAATTAAACATGCTACCACATATTTGTAAAAATGTGTAAAATACTTGTCTCTTATCTGTGTCTACAATGTCTTGCTCTTCTTGAACTTCTCCTTACTTAAGAGCTTCTTTCATCTGCACTGTCATTCACACATTATTAATCCTTAATGTCATCTTAATTACTTAAACCTCTTCAGAAAGCCCTTACTCAGGAGATAAATCCTGTTAGGTTCTTGTGTGTTATCTGAGATATATTTCCACAGTCAAACCAAACTAAATGCACCCAGTTACTGCAGGTTATACAAATGAAGAGCACTGTAATCATGGCTGTAGCCACTCAATGGTCTGTATATAGTTAAGATAGAACAACATAAACTTGTAACAGTTACAGGAGCACTCATCAGAAAAAGTGTTAGAAACCAGAATCTTTCTCCCTTCCACAGGCAAAAAAGAAAATAAATAAAAACATGTCTGCATAGTCCAAAGACAAGTTAAAAGCAGGATAAGGAATATGTATAGAAGTGTCTATTCAAAATTCACAGTTTATGGATGGTACTTGCACCACTGTATATTTTACTTCACTGGAGCAGGATCCAGTAACTGGCACACAAATATATAATTAATATTTACAGTGATAGGCCAAATCAGAGTTCAAAACTACAAAAGTGGTGTGACATGTTTTGTGAACAACACGTACTTTGCTCATAATTGTTTGTGTATACAGCAGCCACCCCATTATATAAAAATAAATGTATTGAACAAAATCTGCAATTAAAAAGTTAAAAACATGCCACTTATGAAAATAAAACTCAAGTGATAATAAATTATATAAAATGGGTAACATGAGTAAATAGTGTTTCAGTTGAAATTACATAAAGTCATAATAGTGTATAACACTATATATTTCATTAGATAGTTACCATAAAATCTCAGGTATAGTATGCTTCAGTGTATAAAATGAAGGTATATATTATACCCAAGATTTTTTGGGAAAATAAGAGTGCCTATGTATAATACGCACCCTTGTTTTCCCCCTTTCTAAAAAAAATTAGGGCTGCCAGATTCCTTCCCTCCCCAGCGCAATCTGCACTCAGTAGATTAACCTTACTTGCACTGAAATCTCAACTCTGTCAGATTCTTCTGGGACAACTTCACTGCAGGCGACACGCTTGCATTTGCTGTCAACTTCCATCAATGTCCTATCAGGACCATTCAATGTAAGCCATCATAATACCATAGATTCAGTGCTTAAATCTATAAACATTGGTTCTACGTTATTGCTATGTGAGGACCTTGAGGTCCTCATGGGGCATTACCATTGGCTTACTTTGAAAGGTCCTGACAGGGCATTTGTGGAAGCAGGCGGCAAATGCAAGCATACCGCCCGCAATGAAGATGTCATAGAAGAATTCGACTGGTGGAGAGTTAAGTGCAAATAAGGGAATCTGCTGAGAGTGGATTGCGCTGGGGTGGAGAAGGAATCTACTCAAAACAGGTATGTTTGACTGAGTGGGACTTGGACTTTGAAGAGGCGATGATGCTGATGGTGACTGATAGGGTGAATGTGTGCTTTTTGACATCTGTGCATGTCCAGGGTCAGACTTTCCAATGGCTTTCTCAAACAGTTTATATACAGGCACAGTGCTCCTTAAAAGTGGTGGCAGATTTAACCTTTGACTTTCTGCTAACCTTATAGCCCTCTCATCATCCTCACTCTCAACTTCAGAACAAGAGAAGGATGCTGGAGGGATATATTCTAGATCTGCATCATCATCAGTCATCATTGGGTCATCCTCAGCATCAGCATCACCTGGCAGTTCTTGCCCACTATTACTCTTATATTCCTCTAAGCTTTTAGAGGTTTCAAACAATTTATTTTTACCTTTACTGTAATAAAGCTCCCTACTACTTTGAGGATGGGTGTTTTGGTGCTTGATTGTCTCACTATCTGATGCAGCACGCGGTTCAGCTGCTACACCTTCCTCTATTATCTATTGCCAGCATCATCAACGATTGAATGCGACTTGTTGTCATCCTCAGTGTTCTTCTTATATGTTTCTTTATTTGTACTGGCACTGGTGGTGCTGGAAGTTTTGGTGGGACCTTGACTAACTGCATCCTCCCTTGGAGTAGAGGGATTATCATCATTGATTGCACACGCTACAGCAACCATTGTTGCAGTCAGTTTTTGAACTACTACTTTACTCTCACATCCTTGCACTGCTCCACCTCTCCCCCTTCCCCTTCCCCTTGTGCATTTGCTGGACATTGTTCAACTATGTTGTATTTTTTTATTGTACAGTACACAACACAACTGATGGAGCTGTATGATGCCTTGCCTAAGCCCAGTCAGCTGTCTGTCACTGTTACCTAATATATTTATTTATTTATTTATTATTTATTTATTTTTTTTTAACATTTCCACCCTGTTGTCTTATCACAGTCTGTCCAAAAAAAATTATAACAGAAAAACAAAATCAACAACGTCTTTCCCCAGACTTCCCCACCCCACACAGAGACAATAACAGCAAGATCAGCAAGCAAATACGTCCCTGTGTTTCCAGTCAGTCACATGGAATTTTGAAATATTTGGGGTCAACTTCCCTCCTCCCTTCTTCTCCCCAGATTGCCCCACTGACTCTCCTAACAGAAAAAATGTCCTACCTAAAAGATTCCCTAAATTAAATTTCAATTTCCCTCTATGTCTTCTCTAGCTCAAAAAACATACTGCTCTCTCCTCTCACAAACACAAAATGGCATGCTGCGAGAGCCTGACAGCCTTTTATATGGCTGTAGAAAACCGTCGTGTGTTGAGAAATATTTTTCTCCCCATTGATTTCAATGGACAAAAGAGGCGGGAAAAAGAAGAAAAACATCACTTTTCAAGGAAAATTATTCGCCAAGCGGAAAGTGCCATTATTCGCCGATTTCAGATTGAGGTGAAAATTTTGCCTATCCCTAAGTGTAACCCCAAAAAATGCTTACAAAATCTTGCTCCACTGGTATTACACTCCTGCTCGACTGCACTCTCTTAACCCTACCTGTTTGGATCTTTGTTGGAGAGGCTGTGGTAATAGGTGGGGATATTCACCATATTTGGTGGTCCTGCCCACTCATCCAGACCTTCTGGAACAAAATAATAAAGCTTCTCCATCAACTTTTCTCAGTTACAATACCCATAGACCCTCTTGTCTTGTTATTAGGGGCATCCCCTCCCCCTGATTGTCTCAATATATATCAATACCTCACAGCTTCCAGATGTTTGATCACTTATGCCTGGAAATCTGCCACTCTCTCATCCCTATCCCAGCTTCCTTCCCATATATCTCACATTAAATCAATGGTGCATCTGACCGCTAAACTCAGAGGCTCTGTAGAACTGGCATCGGTTCTCTCTGAAATTTGATCATCTGCACGTCTACTCAGTATGACTATAGTTTCTTGACAACCTCCTCAGCTCACTTTTCAGTACCTAGCTCTACTCTCTTTTTTTGTGAGTGTCTGACTGTCTGTTTGTGATAATGTGTGTATATGTGTGCATGGATCTAAAATGATTGTGCTGGCTTCCTTCTTTTATCTTCTTTTATAACTATCAGAGCCAGGCTAACCTCATCGATTTTTTTTGACTGAGTAACTAAAATAATAGACCAAGGGGGAGCAGTAGATTTCAGTAAAGCATTTGACACTGTCCCCCATAGAAGGATAATTAATAGAGATGAGCGAGCACCCCGATGCTCGGGTGCTCGGGTGCTCTGACCGAGCACCGCCGGAGGCTCGAGTGCTCGGCCGAGCACCCGAGCCCCATTCAATTGAATGGGGCGACACGAGCATTACACCAGGCACCCCCTGCTCTGATGAGGGGAGGGTGCCTGGTCAATGCCCCCCTTCATCTCCGCAATGTCCCCCTTCATCTCCGCAATGTCCCCCTTCATCTCCTCTATGCCCCTCTTCCACAATGTCCCCCTTCATCTCCGCTATGCCCCTCTTCCACAATGTCCCCCTTCATCTTCTCTATGGCATAGAGGAGATGAAGGGGGACATTGTGGAAGAGGGGCATAGCGGAGATGAAGGGGGACATTGTGGAAGAGGGGCATAGAGGAGTTGAAGGGGGACATTGTGGAAGAGGGGCATAGCGGAGATGAAGGGGGACATTGTGGAAGAGGGGCATAGACTCTATGCCCCTCTTCCACAATGTCCCCCTTCATCTCCGCTATGCCCCTCTTCCACAATGTCCCCCTTCATCTCCACACTGTCCCCCTTCATCTCCGCAATGCCCCCTTCATCTCCTCAATGCCCCCGTACCTCCAGTCCCTGGTGGTCCAGCGGAGCGTCTTCAGATCTGTGCCTCCTCCGGCACAGATCCCCGCCACCCGAACACGGCGGGCGAGCACATGGCGGTACTCGACGAGTACCGCCATGTGCCGAGCAGAGCGATGCTCGAGCCGATCCGAGCATCGGCCGAGCACGCTCGCTCAACACTAATAATTAATAAATTGCAGTGTTTGTGTCTGGATGAAAAAATAGTTAAATGGATAAGGCAATGGCTGAGTGACAGGAGACAGAGGGTGGTAGTCAATGGAGAATATTTGGACGAAAGGACTGTTACTAGTGGGGTACCTCCGGGATGTGTACCCGGGCCTATTCTTTTTAATATTTTTATTAGTGATATTGCAAAAGGTCTTCAAGGTAAGGTATGCCTTTTTGCAGATGATACAAAGATCTGCAATAGGGTAGACATTCCAGGGGGAATAAGCCAAATGACAAATGATTTAGGTAAATTAGAAAAATGGATAAGAGTATGGCAGCTGCAGTTTAATGTTGATAAATGTAAAATAATGCACTTGGAACATAAAAATCCAAAGGAAAAATATACTATTAAGGGTACTGTGCTGTCAGAGACAACAGAAGAAAGGGATTTGGGAGTAATTATTTCTAATGACTTAAAGGTAGGCAGGCAATGTAATAAAGCAGTGGGGAATGCAAGAAGGGTGCTGGGTTGTATAGCTAGGGGCATTAGTAGCAGAAAAAGGGAAGTGGTCGTGCCACTCTACAGATCTCTAGTTAGACTGTGTACAGTACTGGAGACTAGGTATGGGTGAAAATGTCCACCTCAAACTGAAATCTGCGAAAAATGGCACTTTCCGTTTGGCAAAACATTTCCTGCGAAAAGTGCTGATTTTACGCTTTTTTTCTGCATTTTTTGCCTAGCTCATTCCATTGAATAGTATAAAAGGGGCATGAGTGTGCCTGTGTTGGTGGGGTGTGGTGAAGCAATCAATTGAACAGGAGATGATTTTGGGGGGGTTGTTTACTGGGATTGGAGTGCACTTAATAAAAAATAAATCCTATATAAAATAAAATAAAATAAAAACCATAAGACATTGTATAAAGGGGTCTGAGGAGGGTGCCTGTGTTGGTGAATGAATGAATCATTTGAACAGGGAATTTGCTTCGGGGGGTTTCTTGACTGATATTGGGGGGACACTTAATAAAAAATAAATCAATAAAATAAAATAAGACATTTGTATGTAAAGTGATAGAGACAGTAACCCCCTGACATAAGCTGCCACTGGGATGAACTGATACTTGACTTGATAGAGTATTTTGTAGAGGATGATTTGTTTGATTTGTTGTAAGAGGCTTTTGTTGGACTTAGACTTATTAGAGGGCCAAGCCCTGAAGAAACACTGATTTGTAGGACTTAAGCTTGTTTGGCACAAGCCCTAAAGAAACATTGATTTGTAGGACCTAGGCTTGTTAGAAACAAACCCCCCAAACATTGTTTATTTTTTTGTAGGACTAGTTTTTTTTTTTTTTTTTTTTATTTACTTATATATTTTTTCAAAACACAAGCCCTGAGAAAGCCCTGGCCTAATGTCAGTAGGTCATGTTGGCATGTCCTCCTGAGTCCTGAGTTGTAACTGCTGTACATACTGCTGCTGCTGAGTTGTTTAAGCAGGGATGATTAGGCAGCTGAAAGGGACTGGGATCAACAATAACAGTAATATGGAAGATGGATGATAAAGGTTCCACTTTCCACGACTGGCTCCAGTGATGCGCCTGAGGCAGTAGCAGCACAATAAGTAGCCCCCAGTCTACGTGGAGAAAAGAAGAAGTTGGCCATTAAATCTTCTCCACCTGCCCCTCCTCCAAAATCATAGGTGCGTTGTTATTAGAATATATATTTTTCCCTTGAGAACAGGAACTGTGGCTTCCATCAGCAACTGCAATGTGCACAGTGTGTGTGTGTGTGTGTGTGATAAATAACATCTGGGGGCACAACTGTATCCAAACACTATGATACCTGAAACCAAGTACTGCCGCTGTCAATGTACCCCTTGTCCAGACCCCGCTAAAGACACATGACAACTTGCTGACAGTTTAATAGTAAGGATGTGTAACGGTTTGTTTGACACATAGACACAGTGGTTTAGGATAAAACACAGTTTTACTGAAATCACAGTAATATAATAAGCCTCACAGGTCCTGTAGTATTTAAGCAGAATAATACAGACACACGACAGGTTACATATACATATGCCTACACAGGTCCAGTATAACCATAAATTCCATAAAAGCATATACTGACACAGGTCAGGCAGAATACATTGAATTACCAGGAGAAAGGTACTGCATGGGTTAATAGTCTTCAATGAGTGTAAACAGTCCCATGTGAAAAGAGGTCTGTGATGGAGCTCACTCTATATAGAGAGCTTAAGGATACGTAACACCATCACCTTTATTTCCACCACAGCTAATAATACTCATGAGCAGGGAGGATACGCCAGCCTGTGGATCTTGTTGTGCTATACAATGTTCAGACTGGGATGAATCAACAGCAGGAGGGTCATTCTCACAAAACCATTAAAATACCATGGCAGTAATGATTTTTAATGTAAAACTTAGGAATATAGCAAAACATAATAATAAAGATAATAGTGTTCTCTACCTTGCACAAAGAATATTTTCAACATAAGAATTATTTTTGTTTTTTATTGCATTTAGCGCTGAAATTCTCATTACCGCAATGCGTCCAGATATGTCTGAATGTATGTTATGTTGTAATTTAAGTAGAGTAAAATGAAAATATTCAGAAACAAATATAAGGATAGTCTACTAGAAGTTCTCACATGACAGAAAAATGATTAAGTGAAAAATCATGTATAATAATCAGAATATTGTGGAAAAAGTAAGCATCCATGACTGATTTTCTCAACTGTTTACTCTCACACAGAGAATTTTAAATAAAGTTTGATTTGTAATGAAGCAGCACATCTCCCATAACCAAGATGGATACCAGGTAAGCAGATCTCTATATTTCTCCAGTTCAAAGTTAAACATTCTCTTATCAGGCTGTGTACACACAGTATTAATTATCATTACCAATACAGTTAGTTTTCCACATTTAGTAAAACATTTCATTTAAAATTTTCAAAGACAATATATTTCATTAATGTCTCATTGTGTACATTAAGTAAAAAGTTGCTTAGTCATTATGGCTTCTCTATTGTTAGCAAAACATGTTAAAGTCACTCATCCTCTGCAACACCATTCTCACTTACCACTAAAAGTTAAGACCAGTTGCAGTAGAGAGACCTTAATCATATAGATTATTTTTAGTGTTGAGCGAGCATGCTCGGCCGATGCTCGGATCGGCTCGAGCATCGCTCTGCTCGGCACATGGCGGTACTCGTACGAGTACCGCATGTGCTCGCCCGCCATGTTCGGGTCTCCTCCCCGCACGTTTTGCGGCTGCTGCGCAGCCAATAAACGTGCAGGGAGGCTCTGACATCGGTGTAATGCCAGCAGCCATGTTGGCTGCTGGCATTACACTGATTGGCTGGCCAGAACCCGTGGTCAGGTGCTGTATAGCACCTGACCAGCGAGTTCGGCTCAGTCTGAGCCAGGGAGAGCTGAGGATAGGAAGGGAAAGGCAGTGTAGGGAGGAAAAAAACAAAAATTGTGAAAAAAAAAGAACCAAAAGTCCTTTTTAGGACTACTGTGTGTGGGGGCAGCAGGTTATTTGGTGTGGGGGGAAAAAAAAAAAAAAAAAAAAAAAAAAAAATATATATATTCTGTTTAGTGTGCAAAGTTGCAGATTAGAGCACATTCTGTTTAGTGTGCACAGTTGCAGATTAGAGCACATTCTGTTTAGTGTGCAAAGTTGCAGATTAGAGCACATTCTGTTTAGTGTGCAAAGTTGCAGATTAGAGCACATTCTGTTTAGTGTGCAAAGTTGCAGATTAGAGCACATTCTGTTAAGTCTTCAAACTAAAATATCAAAGTCACGTATTCCATTCAGTGTGCGTCGCCGCAGTTTAGCAGCACATTCTGAGTACTGTGCAGAGTTGCAGAATAGGAAGAAATACTGTTAAGTCTTCAAACTAAAATATCAAAGTCACATATTCCATTCAGTGTGCTTCGCCGCAGTTTAGCAGCACATTCTGTGTACTGTGCAGAGTTGCAGAATAGGAAGAAATACTGTTAAGTCTTCAAACTCAAATATCAAAGTCACATATTCCATTCAGTGTGCTTCGCCGCAGTTTAGCAGCACATTCTGTGTACTGTGCAGAGTTGCAGAATAGGAAGAAATACTGTTAAGTCTTCAAACTAAAATATCAAAGTCACATATTCCATTCAGTGTGCTTCGCCGCAGTGTAGCAGCACATTCTGTGTACTGTGCAGAGTTGCAGAATAGGAAGAAATACTGTTAAGTCTTCAAACTCAAATATCAAAGTCACATATTCCATTCAGTGTGCTTCGCCGCAGTTTAGCAGCACATTCTGTGTACTGTGCAGAGTTGCAGAATAGGAAGAAATACTGTTAAGTCTTCAAACTAAAATATCAAAGTCACATATTCCATTCAGTGTGCTTCGCCGCAGTGTAGCAGCACATTCTGTGTACTGTGCAGAGTTGCAGAATAGGAAGAAATACTGTTAAGTCTTCAAACTCAAATATCAAAGTCACATATTCCATTCAGTGTGCTTCGCCGCAGTTTAGCAGCACATTCTGTGTACTGTGCAGAGTTGCAGAATAGGAAGAAATACTGTTAAGTCTTCAAACTAAAATATCAAAGTCACATATTCCATTCAGTGTGCTTCGCCGCAGTGTAGCAGCACATTCTGTGTACTGTGCAGAGTTGCAGAATAGGAAGAAATACTGTTAAGTCTTCAAACTAAAATATCAAAGTCACATATTCCATTCAGTGTCTTTCACCGCCGTTTAACAGCCTATTTTGTGTACTCTGCAGAGTTGCAGAATTATAAGAAATACTGTTAAGTTTTCAAACTCAAATATTAAAGTCACATATTCCATTCAGTGTCTTTCACCGCCGTTTAACAGCCTATTCTGTGTACTCTGTACAGTTGCAGAATTATAAGAAATACTGTTAAGTTTTCAAACTCAAATATTAAAGTCACATATTCCATTCAGTGTCTTTCACCGCCGTTTAACAGCCTATTCTGTGTACTCTGTACAGTTCCAGAATTATAAGAAATACTGTTAAGTTTTCAAACTCAAATATTAAAGTCACATATTCCATTCAGTGTGTTTCAACGCCGTTTAACAGCCTATTCTGTGTACTCTGCAGAGTTGCAGAATAGTAAGAAATACTGTTAAGTTTTCAAACTCAAATATTAAAGTCACATATTCCATTCAGTGTGTTTCACCGCCGTTTAGCAGCCTATTCTGTGTACTGTGCAGAGTTGCAGAATTATAAGAAATACTGTTAAGTTTTCAAACTCAAATATCAAAGTCACATATTCCATTCAGTGTGCTTCGCCGCAGTGTAGCAGCACATTCTGTGTACTGTGCAGAGTTGCAGAATAGGAAGAAATACTGTTAAGTCTTCAAACTAAAATATCAAAGTCACATATTCCATTCAGTGTCTTTCACCGCCGTTTAACAGCCTATTCTGTGTACTCTGCAGAGTTGCAGAATTATAAGAAATACTGTTAAGTTTTCAAACTCAAATATTAAAGTCACATATTCCATTCAGTGTCTTTCACCGCAGTTTAACAGCCTATTCTGTGTACTCTGTACAGTTGCAGAATTATAAGAAATACTGTTAAGTTTTCAAACTCAAATATTAAAGTCACATATTCCATTCAGTGTCTTTCACTGCCGTTTAACAGCCTATTCTGTGTACTCTGTACAGTTCCAGAATTATAAGAAATACTGTTAAGTTTTCAAACTCAAATATTAAAGTCACATATTCCATTCAGTGTCTTTCACCGCCGTTTAACAGCCTATTCTGTGTACTCTGTACAGTTGCAAATTATAAGAAATACTGTTAAGTTTTCAAACTCAAATATTAAAGTCACATATTCCATTCAGTGTGTTTCAACGCCGTTTAACAGCCTATTCTGTGTACTCTGCAGAGTTGCAGAATAGTAAGAAATACTGTTAATTTTTCAAACTCAAATATTAAAGTCACTTATTCCATTCAGTGTGTGTCACCGCAGTTTAGCAGCCTATTCTGTGTACTCTGCAGAGTTGCAGAATAGTAAGAAATACTGTTAAGTTTTCAAACTCATATATATTAAAGTCATATATATCGTGTAAGATGAAGAAGGCGGGTAAAAAGGGACGGGGAAGTGGACGTGATCCTGAAAGTTCAGGGCGCGGGTCAGGACGCGGAGAAACTGTGCCTGGTGCCAGAGCACAAGAAAGAAAGACATCCACCATACCTAGCTTCATGTCTGATTTCACAGGGCGTCGCAGGACATCACTCTCGAGGTCCGACCAGTGCGAACAGGTGGTCGGTTGGATGACAGCTGATACTGCTTCCAGTCGGTTAAGCACCACCCTGTCTTCCACCAAGTCCACTCTCAGTAGCCAAGAGTCTGGTCAACATAATCCTCACTCTGATCATCCTTCCTCCCACCATACACGGTCTGGTCAAAGAAGTGATCCCACACTGGGATATAGTGATGAGCTCGTCTCATCACCAATCCTTCATTTGACCCTCTCTCCAAGCACGCTTGCAGAGGAACATGACATCTTGTGCCCTGATTCACAACCTCTAGAGGCTACCCAATCACAAGAAGATGACAGATGTGAACGGCATTTAAGGTCAAAGGAAGTAGTGGATGATGATGATGATGATGAGACACAGTTGCCATTAAATCAACCACTATTTCCTTCTCAAGACCTTGTTGAGGAGAATGTTATACAGTTGTCAATGACCGAGTATGTGGTGGGATCAAGACTTGAGGAGGATGATCAGAGTGAGGAAGTGGAGGAGGACTTGGTGGACGATGAGGTGACTGACCCCACCTGGGAAGGTGTAGAGCCGAGCGATGACAGCAGTCCTGAGGGTGAGCCATCTGCAGCACCGCAACAGGCTGGAAGAGGCAGTGGTGTGGCTACAGAAAGAAGGCGGACCGCACCAAACCGGCCCGCAAATGTTCCACGGAGCACCCCCTTGCGTAAATCTACCTTGCCAAGGGGTAGGTGTTCCGCGGTATGGCGTTTTTTTAAGGAAAGTGCGGACGACAAAAGATTTGTAGTCTGCAACCTGTGCCACACCAGAATGAGCCGAGGCATGAACACTAGAAACCTCACCACCACCAGCATGATCCGACACATGGCATCCAAGCACCGTAGTAAGTGGGAGGAACGCCTGGATCGCCCATCTGTGTCTGCAGGCCACACCACTGCCTCCTCTTCCCCTGTTTTCGGTGCCGGCCAATCGCCTGTCGAAGGCGCAGGCCCGCATACCTCCCGCCCTGCACCTGTAGCATCTGAAGCACCATCAGCGACCACATCCACTTCCCTGTCCCAGCACAGCGTCCAAATGTCGTTACCCCAGGCATTTGAGCGCAAGAGAAAATACCCAGCCACCCACCCACAGGCCATAGCACTAACCTCACACCTTTCAAAATTACTGGCCATCGAAATGCTGCCATTTAGGCTTGTGGACACTGAGTCCTTCCGCAGCCTGATGGCAGCAGCTGTCCCTCGGTACGCGGTCCCCAGCCGCCACTACTTTTCCCAGTGTGCCATCCCCGCATTACACCACCATGTGTCCCGTAACATCACCCGTGCCCTGACCAACGCAGTTACTGGGAAGGTCCACTTAACGACTGACACATGGACAAGTGCTTGTGGCCAGGGACGCTACATTTCCCTGACGGCACACTGGGTGAATGTCGTGGAGGCTGGGAGCGACTCGGACCCTGGGATGGCACGGGTGCTACCCACGCCGAGGATTGCGGGCCCTACCTCCATCAGGGTTTCCACCAGCACCTACGTTATTGGCTCCTCCTCCTCCGTTTCCACCTCCGAATTCTCTACACACACCGCCACTCCCCCATCAGCCAGTAGCTGGAAGCAGTGTAGCACTGCAGTGGGGAAGCGTCAACAGGCCGTGCTGAAGCTGATCTGCCTTGGGGACAAACAGCACACGGCCTCAGAGCTGTTGCAGGGGATTAGTCACCAGACCGAGCAGTGGCTCTCGCCACTCAACCTGCAAGCAGGCATGGTTGTGTGTGATAATGGGCGTAACTTGGTGGCGGCTTTGGAGCTCGGCAAGCTCACACACGTACCATGCCTAGCGCATGTATTTAATTTAGTGGTGCAGCGATTTCTAAAAACCTACCCCAATGTGCATGATCTCTTGACCAAGGTGCGCCGCGTGTGTGCACATTTCCGTAAGTCATCTACAGCTTCGGCCGGCCTGTTGAAGCTGCAGCAGCGCTTACAATTGCCAGCTCACCGGCTGCTGTGTGACGTGAGCACGCGCTGGAACTCCACCTTCCACATGTTGGCCCGGCTTTGTGAGCAGCAGAGGGCAGTAGTGGAGTACCAGCTGTTACACGGTCGTCGCCTCTCCGTTCAACTTCCTGTAATCAGAAGTGAGGAGTGGGAATGGATGTCAGACCTCTGCGAGGTTTTACGCAATTTTGAGGAATCGACACAGATGGTGAGCGGCGATAACGCTATTATCAGTGTAACCATCCCACTTCTGTGTCTACTGAAACGCTCGCTGCTCACAATTAAAACCGACGCTTTGCATGTGGAAGAGGTGGAAATGGGGGAGGAAGAGCTTACACAAGGTGATAGCCAGAGCACCCTCACTTCGTCTTCTCAGCGACAATTGGAGGAGGCGGAGGAGGAGGAGGAGGAGGAGGAGGAGGAGGAAGACACGGTTGCCTCCGCTACAGAGGGTAGCCATGGAACTTTAGTTCCATCTCTTCAGCGTGGGTGGGCAGAAGAGGAGGAAGAGGATGAGGATATTGAGAGTCAGCCTCCTGGTGAGGACAGCGAAATCTTGACTGTTGGTACTCTGGCACACATGGCTGACTTTATGTTAGGCTGCCTTTCCCGTGACCCACGCGTTGTACGCATTTTAGACAACACGGATTACTGGGTGTTCACCCTTCTGGACCCCCGCTACAAAGAGAATTTCTCATCTCTCATTCCTCCGGTGGAGAGGACAAGCAAAATGGTGCAATACCAGAAGGTTCTTGTTGAAAAATTGCTCCAAAATTTTCCATCTGACAACGCTGGCGGCAGAGTACGTGCTACCTTGGCCAACCGAGAAGGGGAGAAAAGGGGAGCACACAGCAGTTCCGACAAAGGCAGGGCAACACTCTCCAAGGCGTGGGACACCTTCATGACACCCCGCCAGCACCCTCACCCTGATGCGCAGCCTAGTGTCACAAGGAGGGAAAAGTTTTGGAAGATGGTGAAGGAGTACGTAGCAGACCGTGTCAGCGTCCTCAATGATCCCTCTGTGCCTTACAACTACTGGGTGTCCAAGCTGGACACGTGGTATGAACTGGCACTCTACGCCTTGGAGGTGCTGGCCTGCCCTGCCGCCAGCGTTCTGTCTGAGCGGGTATTTAGTGCTGCTGGTGGCATCATAACAGATAAGCGTATCCGCCTTTCCACCGACAATGCTGATAGGTTGACACTTATAAAAATGAACAAGGCCTGGATTTCCCCTGACTTCTCCACTCCACTGGAGGAAAGCCCCGGGGGAACATAAACTCACTTTATATATGTTATTTACAATGATGGGAATACTCTGTATTCCCATTCACCCCTTCCACCCAAAAAACGGGTATATGGTTGACTCTTAATGTTCTCATCCTCCTCCTCCTCTTCCATATGCCCTGGGATATAATTTTTATATAGGGCCAGCTCACCAGCGTGCCCTGGGATATAATTTTTATATAGGGCCAGCTCACCAGCGGGCCCTGTGATATAATTTTTATATAGGGCCAGCTCACCAGCGGGCCCTGTTTGCCAATTTTTATATAGGTCAGCTCACCAGCGGGCCTTCTCATATAATGTTTTATTGGGTCAGCTCTCTAGCGGGCCCTCTCATATAATGTTTTATAGCGTCAGCTCACTAGCGGGCCTTCGCATATAATGTTTAGGATGGTCAGCTCTGCAGCAGACCCTCACCCATAATGTTTTAGATGGTCAGCTCAGCGCACGTTTCCCTCTTAATCATGGCCTCAGTTCTGAAAATCAAGGAAATTTTTGGGAGAATTTGCCTCTGCGCACGTTTCCCTCTTAATCATGGCCTCAGTTCTGAAAATCAAGGAAATTTTTGGGATAATTTGCCTCTGCGCACGTTTCCCTCTTAATCATGGCCTCACTTCAGAAAATCGATGAAATTTTTGGGAGAATTTGCAGATGATATACAAGTAAATATACAGCAAATACTGTTTGGTAACAATTTTTCGCCTAAAGTCGTTTTTATTTTCCTTTTTGTGTGTTTTACGGTCAGTCTGTAAAAATGGCGTACTACGGGCGAAAGATCGTTCCCAGCAGCGATGTTGGAGTCCAAGGTGCATCCAGACATCCTCCCTATGCTGTCCCTGAACCATTTCTGTAGTGTTTCCATCTTTTTCTGCCCTTTTCCTATGGACCAGGCACCCTCCCCTCATCAGAGCAGGGGGTGCCTGGTGTAATGCTCGAGTCCTCCCATTGACTTCAATGGGGCTCGGGTGCTCGGCCGAGCACTCGAGCCTCAGGGGGTGCTCGGTCAGAGCACCCGAACATCCGAGCATTGGGGTGCTCGCTCATCACTAATTATTTTTAAATGCATATTATGAAGTATTAATTTAAATACTATTTACTAACTGTTGATATGTTTTCTTTATATCCTGTTTCATTGTAGACAGTGAGCTAATGGCAAACAGAAAAGCTTTAGTGAAGGCTAGACTGAAAGAAATCAGAAGAAATGTTTATAGCAACCCAGAACTGCCAGAAGTGTACAGAAGGAAGGCGAGAGAGAGGTTAGAGGTTGGAAAGGTTACAGCAAGCATAATTAGCAAGTCTAAAGCATAGTGCTGGGTCAGCATTTTTCACATGGCCTAATCTTTAACTGCTTCTGGAAAGTCCTGGATTTTTGCTACTGCATCCCAGATACATGTTTCACATGCATTATTGTAATCATTACGGTGCTCTTTTCTTTGTAATGATGTATTTGCTAATATTGGCAAAACTGATGTATCTGATATATTTTCATGGCACTATCAATTCTAAAAAAACTTTTTACAATAAATGTAATTATTTCCAAAAGAAAGTAATTAGCAAATATATTGGACTAGATTACATTTGGTTGATTAGATTTACCAATGCTCTGGTTAAATTTCCAACTTCATAAACTTTAATGGAGTTGTAAATTTAACCAGAGCATTGGTAAAGCTCACCAATCAAATGTAATCTAGCCTATACTCTATAGGAAGCTTAACACCTTACAGAGTTATGAAGTCTACATGAGAGTGCACACGTCGTCACACACAGTCTGTAAGCCATTCAATCCCTGCTAGAGGATGATGTGTCCATAAAAACAATTTTCCCATGTTTTGAGACATGCTCATTTAATGGCGTTTCCTTTCCATTTACAGATATCAAAAATGAAAACAAAATGATAAAATCAAAAACACCATGGAAAGAAGAAAAAACAGTGGTGGGAAAACTCAAAAAGGTATTATAGAAGAAAGAAACACCTTAAAGCTGTATTGGACACATCAAGTGAAGAAGGTACACTTCAACATGGTGAAGCGCAAAATCTACAAGAAGACACAGCCACCCCAAGAGAACAGCTATTCTCACCTCAGCAGGTAAATGTCCCTTCCATCATATCAACTCCTAAAGGAGAGAGACTTCCAGGACACCAGGAGTAATGATGACATCTACCCCAAAGGAATCACCCAAAAAGAGCAACAGAAGAAAAAGAAGACTATTAAAACTGAGGTAAAAGTTGTGCTACACAGAAAAGAAGCTTCTGGAAAGTACCAAAGAGATTGCCAACCTAAAAAAAAGATTGCAAAGGCTTGATATGATGGCCAAGAGGAGGCAGGTAAGTTTCAACATGGAGGGCAGAGTGGTCCAGAATAAAGCAAGAAGGGGAAGCCATCAGAGAAAATTACCTAATAACAGCCAGACAAGATTAATGTACACATTTGTTAGCTGCTTCCTTCATCAAGATGAAGTGTCCTCTATAATAAATGCAAAATCAGGAGAAATTCGGAAAAAGGGCCAGATATTCCATAAGAGAGTTTTAACAGACAATATGGCAACTCTTCATAAAATATTTCTATCTGAGAATCCCAGGCACAAACTTTCAATGGCTCAATTCTGTAAGCTTAAACCATTTTGGATTGGCCAGGAAGAGTCACAGACAGAGAAACATGTGCTTGCAAAATGCATGAAAACTTTGCTTTGGATATAAAGAAGCTGCACCAGCTTGGGGTTATAGAAACATAATCTCCAGGAGACGTTGTACAGGTCAGGGAGTGTAGTGACAATGACTTGTCCTGCATGTATAGGACATGCAGAAACTACAAGGATAAGACATTTCACACAATACTGGATCCTTCAACAAAAGGAAACATCATCATGTGGGAGGAGTGGGTCACTAAATCTATACCAAAGAAATGTAAAGATGGGTCCACTGAAAAGAAGGAAGTGAAGAATGTATTTCTTGAGAAGATACATACCTCCATTGAAAAGCTGGTGGAACTCACACAGGACTACCTGTCACACTTCTCCAGACACATTTATAACATCAAGCATCAGTGTGAAATAAAAGAAACTCACTTTGGAGGTGGTAACCAGCAGGTAACCCTCCATACTGGAGTTATCTATCTTGGTGGGGGCAGGGTGGAGTCATTTGCATCACTGTCAGCCTGTCTTCAACACAATGCCACAGCCACATGGGCTCACCTTGACCCAGTACTGAGGCGCATACGAAAGGAGCATCCAAATGCCAGGAACATCCACTTAATCTCAGATGGGCCCACATCTCAGTATCAGAATAGAACCAACTTTTACCTAGCCTCAACAGTGCCGTTCATGTGAGGATTTAAGTAAATAACATGGAATTTCACAGCGTCGTACCATGGAAAGGGTGCTCCTGATGGAGTGGGCGGTGCCCTGAAAAACCTGTCTGATAGAATTGTGTCTTATAGTACCATCATACCTGACACTCTCTTTGAACAGCTGAATCTCAAATCATCTGTGAGGGTCTTCAAAATAACAGAGGAGGACATCAAAACAAGTGGTGAATTAGTACCGCCATACCTGAAGGCAATACCAGGGATGATGAGAATTCATCAGGTGAGTTAGTTAAAAACAACAACATATTCAAACTAAATGTCAACTTATTTCTTGCTTCCTTTTAAGTCTGCAACACCTTTTCTTTCTTTGAACCAAAAAATTTCAAGCTGATGAATCAGTTTCAAACTTTCATGCCAGCTTTATCACGCAAACATCAAAGGTTGCTCTCATACTTTACCTATTTAGTTGAATTCAAGAAGTTTTTTCAGTATGTGATGCAATGTAAATATTAACATATACAGTCTGTAATCTCTTTGACTTTACAGGCATTAGATGTTGCACCATATTGAGCTTTGCGCATCATTCTCTACTTGTGACATACAGTGTGTAGGTTTTCAGCATGTTATACTAATGTCAAATACTGATGTGAACATATGTCTGAGTTTAGTGTCAGAGTTGAATTTTACCTAAAATTACTATTCTTTTCTCCTTAAGCTGATATCGACAAAATCAGGCCTTATCCACACCCAAGAAGTGTCCTGCTTTTGTGATTTTACCTGTGGATGCTTCAATCCAAAAGACTTTGACTTCCGAGACAAAAATGGAGTCAGAAAAGGAGAATGCTGAGCCAGTTTTGGAAGTGGGAAACTGGGTCCTCATACAATATGATGGAAAACTGTTCCCTGGCACCATCAAACAGGCATGTAGAAATATTTGGTGGTATGGACACATCACATTGTTGAGGAAAAATCCTATTTAGTATATGTTTGTTTTACTTTCTTTCCAGATTGTCGATGGTCAATACGAGGTTGACACTATGAGTTGTGCTGGGCAGAACAGATTTTTTCTCTCCATCCATCAGATATGAGGGAAAAAAAGTCTGATACTATTTCGATGACATAAAAGCCATCTGTAACGGTTAGTTTGACTCACAGACACAGAGTTAGGATAAAATCACAGTTTTATTAAATACAATAATACATAAAGAACCATCACAGGTCCTGTAATATAAATCTTATAGTACGGACACATGACAGGTTAATTAGGCCCACACAGGTCCAGCACAAATATAGGAGACAAACAGTTTATGCTGACACGGGTCAGGCAGATGATAAGGTTTCCAGGTTACAGCAATGCAGGAGTTAACGTTCATCAAGAAAGGAAAACAGTCCCATATATGTGCTGGCAACAAGCTGCTTCTTGAAAACACCAAAGACTGAGTTCACAGCGAGTACTAGTCCACTGAAGTAAACAGGAGCGCTACCAGTGCTGACACGGAGGCAACACTTGCAACTGGTTTTGACAGAGTGGAGCGTAACCAATGGCAATGTACCAGTGCAATCATGGAGGCAACACGTGCAACCGGTTTTGACAGAGTGGAGTGAACCAATGGCAGTATACCGGTGCAATCACGGAGGCAACACTTGCAACCGGTTTTGACAGAGTGGAGCGTAACCAATGGCAATGTACCGGTGCTATCACGGAGGCAACACTTGCAACCGGTTTTGACAGAGTGGAGCGAACCAGTGGCAGTATACCGGTGCAATCACGGAGGCAACACTTGCAACCGATTTAGACAGAATGGAGCGAACCAATGGCAGTATACCGGTGCAATCATGGAGGCAACACTTGCAACCGGTTTTGACAGAGTGGAGCGTAACCAATGGCAATGTACTGGTGCTATCACGGAGGTAACACTTGCAACCGGTTTTGACACAGTGGAGCGAACCAATGGCAGTGTACCGGTGCAATCATGCAGGCAACACTTGCAACCGGTTTAGACAAAGTGGAGCGAACCAATGGCAATTTACCGATGCTATCACGGAGGCAACACTTGCAACCAGTTTTGACACAGTGGAGCGTAACCAATGGCAATGTACCGGTGCTATCACGGAGGCAACACTTGCAACCGATTTAGACAGAATGGAGCGAACCAATGGCAGTATACCGGTTCAATCATGGAGGCAACACTTGCAACCGGTTTTGACAGAGTGGAGCGTAACCAATGGCAATGTACCGGTGCTATCACGGAGGTAACACTTGCAACCGGTTTTGACACAGTGGAGCGAACCAATGGCAGTGTACCGGTGCAATCATGCAGGCAACACGTGCAACCGGTTTTGACAGAGTGGAGTGAACCAATGGCAGTATACCGGTGCAATCACGGAGGCAACACTTGCAACCGGTTTTGACAGAGTGGAGCGTAACCAATGGCAATGTACCGGTGCTATCACGGAGGCAACACTTGCAACCGGTTTTGACAGAGTGGAGCGAACCAGTGGCAGTATACCAGTGCAATCACGGAGGCAACACTTGCAACCGATTTAGACAGAATGGAGCGAACCAATGGCAGTATACCAGTGCAATCATGGAGGCAACACTTGCAACCGGTTTTGACAGAGTGGAGCGTAACCAATGGCAATGTACTGGTGCTATCACGGAGGTAACACTTGCAACCGGTTTTGACACAGTGGAGCGAACCAATGGCAGTGTACCGGTGCAATCATGCAGGCAACACTTGCAACCGGTTTAGACAAAGTGGAGCGAACCAATGGCAATTTACCGATGCTATCACGGAGGCAACACTTGCAACCAGTTTTGACACAGTGGAGCGTAACCAATGGCAATGTACCGGTGCTATCACGGAGGCAACACTTGCAACCGGTTTTGACAGAGTGGAGCGAACCAGTGGCAGTATACCGGTGCAATCACGGAGGCAACACTTGTAACCGATTTAGACAGAATGGAGCGAACCAATGGCAGTATACCGGTGCAATCATGGAGGCAACACTTGCAACTGGTTTTGACAGAGTGGAGCGTAACCAATGGCAATGTACCGGTGCTATCACGGAGGTAACACTTGCAACCGGTTTTGACACAGTGGAGCGAACCAATGGCAGTGTACCGGTGCAATCATGCAGGCAACACTTGCAACCGGTTTAGACAAAGTGGAGCGAACCAATGGCAATTTACCGGTGCTATCACGGGGGCAACACTTGCAACCAGTTTTGACAGAGTGGAGCGTAACCAATGGCAATGTACCGGTGCTATCACGGAGGCAACACTTGCAACCGGTTTTGACAGAGTGGAGCGAACCAGTGGCAGTATACCGGTGCAATCACGGAGGCAACACTTGCAACCGATTTAGACAAAGTGGAGCGAACCAATGGCAGTATACCGGTGCAATCATGGAGGCAACACTTGCAACCGGTTTTGACAGAGTGGAGCGTAACCAATGGCAATGTACTGGTGCTATCACGGAGGTAACACTTGCAACCGGTTTTGACACAGTGGAGCGAACCAATGGCAGTATACCGGTGCAATCATGGAGGCAACACTTGCAACCGGTTTTGACAGAGTGGAGCGTAACCAATGGCAATGTACTGGTGCTATCACGGAGGTAACACTTGCAACCGGTTTTGACACAGTGGAGCGAACCAATGGCAGTGTACCGGTGCAATCATGCAGGCAACACTTGCAACCGGTTTAGACAAAGTGGAGCGAACCAATGGCAATTTACCGATGCTATCACGGAGGCAACACTTGCAACCAGTTTTGACACAGTGGAGCGTAACCAATGGCAATGTACCGGTGCTATCACGGAGGCAACACTTGCAACCGGTTTTGACAGAGTGGAGCGAACCAGTGGCAGTATACCGGTGCAATCACGGAGGCAACACTTGCAACCGATTTAGACAGAATGGAGCGAACCAATGGCAGTATACCGGTGCAATCATGGAGGCAACACTTGCAACCGGTTTTGACAGAGTGGAGCGTAACCAATGGCAATGTACCGGTGCTATCACGGAGGTAACACTTGCAACCGGTTTTGACACAGTGGAGCGAACCAATGGCAGTGTACTGGTGCAATCATGCAGGCAACACGTGCAACCGGTTTTGACAGAGTGGAGTGAACCAATGGCAGTATACCGGTGCAATCACGGAGGCAACACTTGCAACCGGTTTTGACAGAGTGGAGCGTAACCAATGGCAATGTACCGGTGCTATCACGGAGGCAACACTTGCAACCGGTTTTGACAGAGTGGAGCGAACCAGTGGCAGTATACCGGTGCAATCACGGAGGCAACACTTGCAACCGATTTAGACAGAATGGAGCGAACCAATGGCAGTATACCGGTGCAATCATGGAGGCAACACTTGCAACCGGTTTTGACAGAGTGGAGCGTAACCAATGGCAATGTACTGGTGCTATCACGGAGGTAACACTTGCAACCGGTTTTGACACAGTGGAGCGAACCAATGGCAGTGTACCGGTGCAATCATGCAGGCAACACTTGCAACCGGTTTAGACAAAGTGGAGCGAACCAATGGCAATTTACCGATGCTATCACGGAGGCAACACTTGCAACCAGTTTTGACACAGTGGAGCGTAACCAATGGCAATGTACCGGTGCTATCACGGAGGCAACACTTGCAACCGGTTTTGACAGAGTGGAGCGAACCAGTGGCAGTATACCGGTGCAATCACGGAGGCAACACTTGCAACCGATTTAGACAGAATGGAGCGAACCAATGGCAGTATACCGGTGCAATCATGGAGGCAACACTTGCAACTGGTTTTGACAGGGTGGAGCGTAACCAATGGCAATGTACCGGTGCTATCACGGAGGTAACACTTGCAACCGGTTTTGACACAGTGGAGCGAACCAATGGCAGTGTACCGGTGCAATCATGCAGGCAACACTTGCAACCGGTTTAGACAAAGTGGAGCGAACCAATGGCAATTTACCGGTGCTATCACGGGGGCAACACTTGCAACCAGTTTTGACAGAGTGGAGCGTAACCAATGGCAATGTACCGGTGCTATCACGGAGGCAACACTTGCAACCGGTTTTGACAGAGTGGAGCGAACCAGTGGCAGTATACCGGTGCAATCACGGAGGCAACACTTGCAACCGATTTAGACAAAGTGGAGCGAACCAATGGCAGTATACCGGTGCAATCATGGAGGCAACACTTGCAACCGGTTTTGACAGAGTGGAGCGTAACCAATGGCAATGTACTGGTGCTATCACGGAGGTAACACTTGCAACCGGTTTTGACACAGTGGAGCGAACCAATGGCAGTATACCGGTGCAATCACGGAGGCAACACTTGCAACCGATTTAGAAAGAATGGAGCGAACCAATGGCAGTATACCGGTGCAATCATGGAGGCAACACTTGCAACTGGTTTTGACAGAGTGGAGCGTAACCAATGGCAATGTACCGGTGCTATCACGGAGGTAACACTTGCAACCGGTTTTGACACAGTGGAGCGAACCAATGGCAGTGTACCGGTGCAATCATGCAGGCAACACTTGCAACCGGTTTAGACAAAGTGGAGCGAACCAATGGCAATTTACCGGTGCTATCACGGAGGCAACACTTGCAACCAGTTTTGACAGAGTGGAGCGTAACCAATGGCAATGTACCGGTGCTATCACGGAGGCAACACTTGCAACCGGTTTTGACAGAGTGGAGCGAACCAGTGGCAGTATACCGGTGCAATCACGGAGGCAACCCTTGCAACCGATTTAGACAAAGTGGAGCGAACCAATGGCAGTATACCGGTGCAATCATGGAGGCAACACTTGCAACCGGTTTTGACAGAGTGGAGCGTAACCAATGGCAATGTACTGGTGCTATCACGGAGGTAACACTTGCAACCGGTTTTGACACAGTGGAGCGAACCAATGGCAGTATACCGGTGCAATCATGGAGGCAACACTTGCAACCGGTTTTGACAGAGTGGAGCGTAACCAATGGCAATGTACTGGTGCTATCACGGAGGTAACACTTGCAACCGGTTTTGACACAGTGGAGCGAACCAATGGCAGTGTACCGGTGCAATCATGCAGGCAACACTTGCAACCGGTTTAGACAAAGTGGAGCGAACCAATGGCAATTTACCGATGCTATCACGGAGGCAACACTTGCAACCAGTTTTGACACAGTGGAGCGTAACCAATGGCAATGTACCGGTGCTATCACGGAGGCAACACTTGCAACCGGTTTTGACAGAGTGGAGCGAACCAGTGGCAGTATACCGGTGCAATCACGGAGGCAACACTTGCAACCGATTTAGACAGAATGGAGCGAACCAATGGCAGTATACCGGTGCAATCATGGAGGCAACACTTGCAACCGGTTTTGACAGAGTGGAGCGTAACCAATGGCAATGTACCGGTGCTATCACGGAGGTAACACTTGCAACCGGTTTTGACACAGTGGAGCGAACCAATGGCAGTGTACCGGTGCAATCATGCAGGCAACACGTGCAACCGGTTTTGACAGAGTGGAGTGAACCAATGGCAGTATACCGGTGCAATCACGGAGGCAACACTTGCAACCGGTTTTGACAGAGTGGAGCGTAACCAATGGCAATGTACCGGTGCTATCACGGAGGCAACACTTGCAACCGGTTTTGACAGAGTGGAGCGAACCAGTGGCAGTATACCGGTGCAATCACGGAGGCAACACTTGCAACCGATTTAGACAGAATGGAGCGAACCAATGGCAGTATACCGGTGCAATCATGGAGGCAACACTTGCAACCGGTTTTGACAGAGTGGAGCGTAACCAATGGCAATGTACTGGTGCTATCATGGAGGTAACACTTGCAACCGGTTTTGACACAGTGGAGCGAACCAATGGCAGTGTACCGGTGCAATCATGCAGGCAACACTTGCAACCGGTTTAGACAAAGTGGAGCGAACCAATGGCAATTTACCGATGCTATCACGGAGGCAACACTTGCAACCAGTTTTGACACAGTGGAGCGTAACCAATGGCAATGTACCGGTGCTATCACGGAGGCAACACTTGCAACCGGTTTTGACAGAGTGGAGCGAACCAGTGGCAGTATACCGGTGCAATCACGGAGGCAACACTTGCAACCGATTTAGACAGAATGGAGCGAACCAATGGCAGTATACCGGTGCAATCATGGAGGCAACACTTGCAACTGGTTTTGACAGGGTGGAACGTAACCAATGGCAATGTACCGGTGCTATCACGGAGGTAACACTTGCAACCGGTTTTGACACAGTGGAGCGAACCAATGGCAGTGTACCGGTGCAATCATGCAGGCAACACTTGCAACCGGTTTAGACAAAGTGGAGCGAACCAATGGCAATTTACCGGTGCTATCACGGGGGCAACACTTGCAACCAGTTTTGACAGAGTGGAGCGTAACCAATGGCAATGTACCGGTGCTATCACGGAGGCAACACTTGCAACCGGTTTTGACAGAGTGGAGCGAACCAGTGGCAGTATACCGGTGCAATCACGGAGGCAACACTTGCAACCGATTTAGACAAAGTGGAGCGAACCAATGGCAGTATACCGGTGCAATCATGGAGGCAACACTTGCAACCGGTTTTGACAGAGTGGAGCGTAACCAATGGCAATGTACTGGTGCTATCACGGAGGTAACACTTGCAACCGGTTTTGACACAGTGGAGCGAACCAATGGCAGTATACCGGTGCAATCACGGAGGCAACACTTGCAACCGATTTAGACAGAATGGAGCGAACCAATGGCAGTATACCGGTGCAATCATGGAGGCAACACTTGCAACTGGTTTTGACAGAGTGGAGCGTAACCAATGGCAATGTACCGGTGCTATCACGGAGGTAACACTTGCAACCGGTTTTGACACAGTGGAGCGAACCAATGGCAGTGTACCGGTGCAATCATGCAGGCAACACTTGCAACCGGTTTAGACAAAGTGGAGCGAACCAATGGCAATTTACCGGTGCTATCACGGGGGCAACACTTGCAACCAGTTTTGACAGAGTGGAGCGTAACCAATGGCAATGTACCGGTGCTATCACGGAGGCAACACTTGCAACCGGTTTTGACAGAGTGGAGCGAACCAGTGGCAGTATACCGGTGCAATCACGGAGGCAACACTTGCAACCGATTTAGACAAAGTGGAGCGAACCAATGGCAGTATACCGGTGCAATCATGGAGGCAACACTTGCAACCGGTTTTGACAGAGTGGAGCGTAACCAATGGCAATGTACTGGTGCTATCACGGAGGTAACACTTGCAACCGGTTTTGACACAGTGGAGCGAACCAATGGCAGTATACCGGTGCAATCACGGAGGCAACACTTGCAACCGATTTAGAAAGAATGGAGCGAACCAATGGCAGTATACCGGTGCAATCATGGAGGCAACACTTGCAACTGGTTTTGACAGAGTGGAGCGTAACCAATGGCAATGTACCGGTGCTATCACGGAGGTAACACTTGCAACCGGTTTTGACACAGTGGAGCGAACCAATGGCAGTGTACCGGTGCAATCATGCAGGCAACACTTGCAACCGGTTTAGACAAAGTGGAGCGAACCAATGGCAATTTACCGGTGCTATCACGGAGGCAACACTTGCAACCAGTTTTGACAGAGTGGAGCGTAACCAATGGAAATGTACCGGTGCTATCACGGAGGCAACACTTGCAACCGGTTTTGACAGAGTGGAGCGAACCAGTGGCAGTATACCGGTGCAATCACGGAGGCAACCCTTGCAACCGATTTAGACAAAGTGGAGCGAACCAATGGCAGTATACCGGTGCAATCATGGAGGCAACACTTGCAACCGGTTTTGACAGAGTGGAGCGTAACCAATGGCAATGTACTGGTGCTATCACGGAGGTAACACTTGCAACCGGTTTTGACACAGTGGAGCGAACCAATGGCAGTATACCGGTGCAATCATGGAGGCAACACTTGCAACCGGTTTTGACAGAGTGGAGCGTAACCAATGGCAATGTACTGGTGCTATCACGGAGGTAACACTTGCAACCGGTTTTGACACAGTGGAGCGAACCAATGGCAGTGTACCGGTGCAATCATGCAGGCAACACTTGCAACCGGTTTAGACAAAGTGGAGCGAACCAATGGCAATTTACCGATGCTATCACGGAGGCAACACTTGCAACCAGTTTTGACACAGTGGAGCGTAACCAATGGCAATGTACCGGTGCTATCACGGAGGCAACACTTGCAACCGGTTTTGACAGAGTGGAGCGAACCAGTGGCAGTATACCGGTGCAATCACGGAGGCAACACTTGCAACCGATTTAGACAGAATGGAGCGAACCAATGGCAGTATACCGGTGCAATCATGGAGGCAACACTTGCAACCGGTTTTGACAGAGTGGAGCGTAACCAATGGCAATGTACCGGTGCTATCACGGAGGTAACACTTGCAACCGGTTTTGACACAGTGGAGCGAACCAATGGCAGTGTACCGGTGCAATCATGCAGGCAACACGTGCAACCGGTTTTGACAGAGTGGAGTGAACCAATGGCAGTATACCGGTGCAATCACGGAGGCAACACTTGCAACCGGTTTTGACAGAGTGGAGCGTAACCAATGGCAATGTACCGGTGCTATCACGGAGGCAACACTTGCAACCGGTTTTGACAGAGTGGAGCGAACCAGTGGCAGTATACCGGTGCAATCACGGAGGCAACACTTGCAACCGATTTAGACAGAATGGAGCGAACCAATGGCAGTATACCGGTGCAATCATGGAGGCAACACTTGCAACCGGTTTTGACAGAGTGGAGCGTAACCAATGGCAATGTACTGGTGCTATCATGGAGGTAACACTTGCAACCGGTTTTGACACAGTGGAGCGAACCAATGGCAGTGTACCGGTGCAATCATGCAGGCAACACTTGCAACCGGTTTAGACAAAGTGGAGCGAACCAATGGCAATTTACCGATGCTATCACGGAGGCAACACTTGCAACCAGTTTTGACACAGTGGAGCGTAACCAATGGCAATGTACCGGTGCTATCACGGAGGCAACACTTGCAACCGGTTTTGACAGAGTGGAGCGAACCAGTGGCAGTATACCGGTGCAATCACGGAGGCAACACTTGCAACCGATTTAGACAGAATGGAGCGAACCAATGGCAGTATACCGGTGCAATCATGGAGGCAACACTTGCAACTGGTTTTGACAGGGTGGAGCGTAACCAATGGCAATGTACCGGTGCTATCACGGAGGTAACACTTGCAACCGGTTTTGACACAGTGGAGCGAACCAATGGCAGTGTACCGGTGCAATCATGCAGGCAACACTTGCAACCGGTTTAGACAAAGTGGAGCGAACCAATGGCAATTTACCGGTGCTATCACGGGGGCAACACTTGCAACCAGTTTTGACAGAGTGGAGCGTAACCAATGGCAATGTACCGGTGCTATCACGGAGGCAACACTTGCAACCGGTTTTGACAGAGTGGAGCGAACCAGTGGCAGTATACCGGTGCAATCACGGAGGCAACACTTGCAACCGATTTAGACAAAGTGGAGCGAACCAATGGCAGTATACCGGTGCAATCATGGAGGCAACACTTGCAACCGGTTTTGACAGAGTGGAGCGTAACCAATGGCAATGTACTGGTGCTATCACGGAGGTAACACTTGCAACCGGTTTTGACACAGTGGAGCGAACCAATGGCAGTATACCGGTGCAATCACGGAGGCAACACTTGCAACCGATTTAGACAGAATGGAGCGAACCAATGGCAGTATACCGGTGCAATCATGGAGGCAACACTTGCAACTGGTTTTGACAGAGTGGAGCGTAACCAATGGCAATGTACCGGTGCTATCACGGAGGTAACACTTGCAACCGGTTTTGACACAGTGGAGCGAACCAATGGCAGTGTACCGGTGCAATCATGCAGGCAACACTTGCAACCGGTTTAGACAAAGTGGAGCGAACCAATGGCAATTTACCGGTGCTATCACGGAGGCAACACTTGCAACCAGTTTTGACAGAGTGGAGCGTAACCAATGGCAATGTACCGGTGCTATCACGGAGGCAACACTTGCAACCGGTTTTGACAGAGTGGAGCGAACCAGTGGCAGTATACCGGTGCAATCACGGAGGCAACACTTGCAACCGATTTAGACAAAGTGGAGCGAACCAATGGCAGTATACCGGTGCAATCATGGAGGCAACACTTGCAACCGGTTTTGACAGAGTGGAGCGTAACCAATGGCAATGTACTGGTGCTATCACGGAGGTAACACTTGCAACCGGTTTTGACACAGTGGAGCGAACCAATGGCAGTGTACCGGTGCAATCATGCAGGCAACACTTGCAACCGGTTTAGTCAAAGTGGAGCGAACCAATGGCAATTTACCGGTGCTATCACGGAGGCAACACTTGCAACCGGTTATGCAGAATGGAGGACTAGGCCAGAGGCACTCTGTAGAGCCAAATGGGAATACTAGGCAAGCCTGTGGAGGCTGAGGTGCCAAACAAGGTAAGGCACCGGAAGTCAGAATGTCGTTGAGGCAACCAGGACCACAATGGGAAACTGCCGAGTTGGAATCTATGAGCAGGAACATCAGCCAGGCTGGGTCAGGATACAGGAGCAGGAACGTCAGCCAATCCGAGTCGGTACATGGTAGCAGGAATGTCAGCCAGGCTGGGTCGATACACAGGAATGATCACTGGAGAGTAGTCAGGCAGTCTGGGTCTGTACACAGACACAGGAACAGGACAGTAGTCAGGCAAGCCAAATCGGTACACTGGAAACCTCAATAACAAATGTAGAACTGGCACAGGAACACCACGAAAGGGCAGTGAGAGGGTGCAGGAGCCCAGTATATAAAGGCTATACTGGGCGGGCTAAACACTGGGCAACCAATGAGGAACTCACATAGGATAACTGACAGAATAAATAAAAATAAGGAATCACGAGCACCGTGATACCATCATACCAAAGCCAGAACCTGTCACATCCTCCGCTCGACACTTCTGTGTGTTGCCTGAGATCTGGGCAAAGTACACAAACAAATATGTGTAAAACACTGTAATTGGAAGGGGGAGAGAGAGGGTAGCAGGATGCGTTGGTGTGGTGATAGGACTAGACTGGGATGGTTACTGGCATACAGTGGCCATGTGCACCCTACTTCCAAGTTGATCTCAATACTGTGTGGCAGAGGGCAATTTAACCCAAGTTAGTTGGTTAGCGGTTTGATTTTCGTTAATTTCTTTGCTCTTTGGGTTCTACTTTATTAATTTACTTTTGTGGCTGTGGTAAGCACTCCTTCATGACCAGCAGCCTCATGACAACTACCCTACAATTAGATACCTACCCTAATTTCTACTAAATAACTATCAACCCACACTACTAATCTACTTAACTTACCAACCTATGTAATTTTTTTTTTTAATTCTAACTAATTACCCACTAAGTAAATAACCGCCCAAGCTATATAAGTAACCCAAACCAAATTAAATTGCCGACAGATCACTGTTCCTATGTAACTACTATATATATTTCTTTTCTATGCCTAACTCTAACCCTAAACCTTACCTTAACCCACAAAAAACCCTAATCATACCTAAATTAACATGAACTACCCATACAAACTAATTTATTATTTGATTATAAATAATGTATTAAAAAAAATTATGAAAAAAGGAACAAAAAGAACCCCAAAAAAACAAACCCCAAATGGTCACTATATATATATATATTTATTTATTTCACATAAAACTCTATGTCTAAACCTAAATATAATCCTAAAACTTACCATAACCCACATGTACCCTGGTTCTACCTAATTCATCAAAAACTACCTAACCTACCTAGATTACAAAAAAAAAATCAATGCATTTCAAAAAGACAGAGAAATGACAGGTGCAGTGTTTACAAACACTGCCTCTGTCATTTGGCTTCTGAAGTCCTGGGTGTGGGACTAGTATTCTCTTGCATTATACACAGTGCAGTCATCAACGAAGGCACTGTGCACAATTTGTGATAAATCGTGAAAAGGGGAAAAGAAGGAATGCGCCTTGGTAAAACTGCCTCGAGAACACAAATGAAACATAGATACCATGACGTTTATTTGAAACATGTTAATGCCAAGTACCCACCACAGAAATTGTGCACCGCTGTTGCTGTACCCTTTGACTTTCCCCAAAGGCAACAAGAGGGGAGGCGGAAATCAAAGAGGAGGAAGAATAGAGAAACCTAGCCAGAGGCTGATGGTTCTTCTTTCTCTAGGGTCTGGGCATGGGAAGATCATGTAACTACATCTTCTGGTGATCCACCTTGTTCATATTTACCTCCCCCATAGCCTGATAGCCATTCAGTAGATGTCAGGAAATAGCACTTCGTGTCCATCCAGTGCATGCTGTGTGGTACACTGACCACACATGGCAGTATGGTGGAGAATAATTGCAAGCTGGACAGCAAGAGGCATCTGAGGAGATTCTATCCCACAGAATACGCTAAGCTGGTGGCAGGAAGGGTTCATTATTATTAAACTGTCTGAAAGTTGTCAAGTGTCTTTAGTGGAGAGTGGACAAGGGGCATAGCGACAGCAGCAGTACTTGGTTTCTGGTGGGATTATTTCACATTGGGGACCCTAAGTGTCATGGTGTTGGATAGAGTTGTGCCAGCTGTTTCATGTGAGTGCAGATGTACCCATTGTTCCCAGTCCTTCCCTTCTTTACCACACACACTGTGCACATTGCAGTTGCTGATGTGAGAGGAGCAGTTCCTGCTCTCAAGGGAAAAATGTATATTCTAGTAACAACACACCCATGATTTTGGAGGAGGGCTAGTGGAGAAGCATTATTGGTAAACTTCTTCTTTTCTCCACATATATCAGAAATGATGGGGGCTAGCTGTGGTGCTGCTACTGCTTCAGGTGCATCACTGGAGCTAGTAGTGGCAAGTGGAACCATGATCACCCATCACCCATGTTACTGCTGTTGATGATCCCATTCCCTTTGACTGCCTAATCATCCTGCTGCTAAAAGAACCCAACAGCAGCAGCAAGAACAGCAATCTCAATTCTAGCAATGACACTGGGGCATTCAACTTTGGCAAATTGTGCATTTTCCATGGAAATTTTGCCCATCGTTAGCCTTAAATAGTAGTAAAATATGAATGTACTAACTGTTAAGATCTTGGATATTGTGGTACTATCAAATACTATTGTAAAAGCCTGTGTATGCAGGCATATCTATAATATTTAAGGCCAGCTCAGTAGAGACTTCCGAAAGCAGCACTACACCTCTCAGCATTCTGAGCGTCCGGGCAGTGTCTACTGCGCATGACTGCCTGCGTTCAGGCAGTGTCTACTGCACATGACTGCATCAGACAAACATATATCTGGCCTTTTATATTATAGGATTATTCTGAGGGAAATAATTCTTTATTTTTAATTTCTGTTCTCTATTTTTTAACTTCTTAAGGCAATATTACCCACATACACAATTTCCATTTTCATTTTATTTAAAAGATTTTTGAGTATGTATATATATATATATATATATATATATATATATATATATATATATATATTGCTTTTTATTGTGAGACATAATCCCAATCTTCAGAAGATAAAAAAAGATAATGGAATGAGGTAGAAGCTGGGGTATACTGGAATTTCCAGAAGAAATAAGGCAGATATTAACCTGTGATACACATCAGACTTGTTGATTTTGTATACTCCTTAGAGCTATAGTGTTGTTACCTTTCTACAACCCGCACAACTACTCCTGATTGCCCTAATTGTAATGATCCTGGGTACCCTAGTACTCCCCATATTTATCTTTCCGGAGATATTTCCATGTGTTAAAGGACCAGAATCCTAGCAGCAAGCCAAGCATGGTGTGAGGAGGACTTCTCAGGTAAGACATGGTAGTGTCTTCCCAGGATGAACAGTCTAGAGAAATCCAAAGGATATTTGCAGATGGTAGCACAGTACACAGAATAGGGTGTTGTCCATGGTTACAGAGTAAAGTAGTGTCTCTAGATGGCCATTGATCTCATTGGTTTAGTGAGTGCAATGATTTATATGTTATAGTTAGGCTGAATAAAATGTACTATATGAGAGAGAGTTTTTCCATTTATATATTTTAACAGACATACAGTAGTGGAGAAGAAGAGGAGTATTCCCAGGTGGGGGAGAGAAATGCTTGAAGGAGATGGATGATGGGCTCAGGGGATATTGAGGGAGGATAAGGAATGGGAGGCAGGGTATGTTAGAGGAGATTAAAGGAAGGTAGGTGATGATAGGGATAAGTGTGTGTGTGAGAGAGAGAGAGAGAGAGAGAGAAAGAAAAAGAGAGAGAGAGAGAGAGAGAGCGGTAATGAGGGATAAATAGAAGGAGATAGGAAGGGCTGATTTCCCAACAGGCAGAGTAGAGATCCACATTTGTAGGGGTGTCTCAGCTGTGCTGGCCA
This sequence comes from Rhinophrynus dorsalis, assembly GCA_037306005.1. Classification (NCBI taxonomy): domain Eukaryota; kingdom Metazoa; phylum Chordata; class Amphibia; order Anura; family Rhinophrynidae; genus Rhinophrynus; species Rhinophrynus dorsalis. Next base: position 314,458,600 of record CM074720.1, on the reverse strand, counting down.
CAACCACATTGTGAATTTGGGCCAGAGCAACCTCTTTATTCCTGCACCAGTTTTGTACCCATTACAAACTATTATTTATGCCCTTGGATACTAGAGAGATCTCCAACTCATTGCGGAGTAATTCATTAGAAATCTCTCTAGCAGCCAATGGGTTAAAGCTTTTTTTTTCTATCTTGCTTGTTATAGGCCATGGATATATTCTGTGCCAATAAACAGTGGATGGGACTGTGGGTATGGTCATGTGACGAGTGGGGTTGTTGCCTAGTGGCTACTGAGATTTAAATCCAGCCCTGCAGAGAGGAAGGACATGATTGAGGGTAAGACAGAGTCACCAGGTATTACAGGAGAGATAAAGAAGATGATATGGAGGGAGAAAGAGGACAGAAAATGATGGGCTAAGACAGTGAGGTGCACAAACAGAGAATACAAGTCAGAAAGGCATGTGATGATGGGAAAGATGGATGAGGGTAGCAGGGGATAATGGGGGTATATGAGAGAAGGGAAGGGGGTAATGGTGAAAATAAGTGAAAGAGACAGTGAGATAAATAGGTAGAATAAAGAAAGAGGCAGGGGATGGTGTTGTGTGAGAAAAACAGAAATGGGCGGGTCAGTGTATTTCCTCTTTCATATAATCATCTCCACAACACTTACCTTGTGCAAGTGGTCTCTCTCTAGTTGAAGTTGTATTCCATGGACAACTGGAGCTCCACTGATTTCCTGCCTAGAATAAGTAAATGCAAATATAACTGGATACAGTGAAGCATTAGATTATAATAGCACTTGGACATTTACTGCCCACAAACTGCATTTAGTAATAGACTTAAAAATGACAAATTATGTTATACTGTATGTACTCACAACCACTTTCCTTTTACACATTCAGTTTACTTTGCCAGCTACAGTATTGTATAACCTTACTTACATTTACACAAATATGTTGGCTGGGTTTGTGTTTTTATAATGCCTGTATTTACTGCAACATTTTCCAGCTCACACAATCCAACTATGACTCTCTACCTCTGGAAAATGTTGATGTTTTTATGTGATCTAAGTAAAGAATACTAAAAAAAAGAATCCCATACACCACAAAAGCATTCATAATGTAAATAGCATCTTGAGAATGTAAAGGAATTTTTTATTAGCAGTCACATTGACAATATAAAAATATATCAAATAAATGAGGAAATCAAATACATTGCTTTGTGGTTATTATAAGATTATTCCAGCTTTACTTTTGTTTTGATTTATTTGCTACAATGAGTGAAATGTAATAATGTATGTTGTAGTAATTTACTGTTAAAGGGATAGTAATGTTTCATAATAAAAACAGCTCTAATTAATCACCATAGTATTTGGACTTTGGGGAGTGTTATTTCAATTCTGTCAGAGTTGTAGTTCAAGAGTAATTCAATGACAAAGTATCCCCCTACCGCCCCTTTTAATGATGTAACACTGCTCAGCCAGAGCAGAATGGAGGTGCCCAGGTAGACTGCAGAGAGGGACAATCTTCAATTAAGATAAGGGAAAAACCTGAAAAGCTTGTCAAGGGGGGCAGGGCTTTCAAAGTTCTCATAGGAAAAAGATTGTCCCCTGCTGTTATCTGTCTGGTCTATGGACTGCATTCCACATCTGAGAAGAGATGACTTACACTAGGTAAAAGGAGTGGGAGGGGAAACTTTGCTTGTGAATAGCTCTCAAACCATAAAGGTTTGAGAGATAAGACTTATATCATTCTTCATGTTTTTTTAATGCCTACAAATTAAAATAAAGATAAAATGAAGTATTACTATCCCTTTAAATGTGCAAATCTGGGTGAAAGATAGCGCTTTTATATTTTCTGATTCAACACCAATATAACTGGCTGCTTTTAACATTTGTGCTGGTAGATGCCCATGTCTGTAATGCCCTACATCTCTCCCTTTTCCTCATATTACGTGCAATAAACACCCACATCTCCCCCCCCAACTCATGAAAAACCTTGTAAAACATGATCACGTACAAAAAAATTATGTTCCTATATGCCAGCAAACATGATCAACACATTTTGTGCAAGCTGTAATTACTCATGATCAGGGAAAGTTGGCAAACTGAAATCTCTCATCTCTTATACCCAGTCATATGAAGAAAAACCCGCCAATCTCCTTAACTGGTATACTGTGGAATCTACCATAGATCAAAAGCCAACATTTGAAATCCTCGGTTAACCCCTTCACTGCCAACAATACTGCTGAAGATATCATAACAATCGTTAATAGATGAGAGATTTCATTTGCCGGCTCTCCCTGATCATGAGCAGCTAGTGCGAAATGCGTTGATCATGCTTGCTGGCATATAGCAATTCTCTTGCACCCATGTATGGAATAACACTCACGAACAGACTATCTCCATAAAGAGACATGCTGTTGATCAGACCACAGAGCCTGCCTCCCCAGCATCTCCATTCCTACCATCAGTGCCAGAAACACCTCCATGAACAGTGCCAACAGCTTCAGCAGCGGCAACACTACCAGTACCAGCAGCAGAGTCACCAGCACAGGAGTTGGAGTAAGAGAAAGAGGTCCAGAAGGCTGCACATTTTACCCCCCCCTTCCATTCTGGCCTCCTCTATCTTAGCACATACAACTATCAGAAGGAAAACAGCTGATGCTGGAAGTGAAGCTCTGCAATATCACCACCTTGATCCAGAGGATGGCATAAAAAAAACTGTTTAAGCCACTTCCAATTAAGTCCTTAATGGGTAACAAAAATTCCTTCCTGTCTCCAAATAGCAGTCAGATATTTCCCTGGATGAACATCCTATCTGCTTTAAAACCAACTGTCATCATTATCAATATTGTTATTAGAGAGAAATGTATCCATTACTTTTTTAAAGCAACTACACTATCTACAAACACAGCATTCCGAGGCAAATAATTCCATAACTTTACTGCCCTTACTGTAAAAAAGTTGTGGAGACCTCCATATTTAAATGGTTAAATGTCACATTTTTGTCAGTGGGGTTTGTGTTAATGTTTTAGCTCTCTGTGGTATAGTGGTTTGCAGGAGAATCGCCCTACTTTTTGCCTTTATACATTTGTTTGACTGGGCATTGAAGACCGATCTAGCATTCAAGGAGCTAAAATTGGTGTTTGTTACCTATGAAGTGGGGTTCATTACAAGGGGGC